>OZ010669.1:37188513-37804500 GCA_963932185.1 Troglohyphantes excavatus
ATTCATATAAAAAAATCCATTTGTTTAAATCCACAGACACACACTCCAGTGTGTGTCTGTGGTTTTAAACAAATGGATTTTTTTATATGAATGGCGATATAGTGATTCAGAAAATCACATTCACTTTTTTTGTTTGTATGTTTGTGCGGATTTAACTCAAAACGACTGAACTGTGATTTTTATGACACTTGAGTCCTTTTATAAGTAATCTTCCAACGTAACATCTGCACTTTGTTTCATGTAGATATCTTAAACCATTCAAAAGTCATAAAACTTTTCTCATTTTCCCATACATTATTCCTATTGGAAATTTACATTGTTGACTTTCCCTTTAAAACATTGTTAAATACCACCTTGGCGACCAAAAATATTTTTTGACAATACTGGATGTCGTATACCATTGCGATTTTTTTTTTAAATATATTTATTGAGCAGCAGATTATAGGAATCGGTCGTTAATAAAAACCTCGGCAATCGAAGGAGGAATACAAACCAGCCATTTCGTCTAACGCCATGGGTATTCATTCATATCCCGAACATGCTTTGCTTTTTTTTTCCAAAATCTTAAACTCGTCTGTGCCTAATTTTTTTTTATCCGGCGTCATTACATTTATTCCAATAGTGCTATTTGTTACAGAGTGAAACAGGGCTATTTTTAAAGTTTCACCTCAAAAACATTTTATTGAAATTCCAAAATGAATATTTAAAAATTAATTTTTAAAAGAAATATTGTCAGTAGCTATTTATACTTATATTTTAAAAGGCCCCGTCCCCCCACTTTCACTCAAGACCTGGCCCTTCTTCCCAAAGGGGGACCCCCCCCCCCCCAAACAGATAATCTGGAAACCTTAAAAGTTGGGAATTTCGAGATTTAAAAATCCATGGGTTAGGAAGATTTTTGCACGAAGAAAATTAACTGCATTAAGAACTATTTACATTGCCTAATCTATAAAAAAGTTGAAAAATGTCGTTAAGTTGGAACTGGGAATTTTTTTTAACACTGTTGAGTTGGGTATTTCGATCGTTATATAAGTTTGGTTTGGATAATTGAAATCGCAATAGAGTTGTTAAGTTGGAAATTTCGAATTAAGTTGGAATCGAAAAAGGTGGGAATTTCGAATCGTTTAGTAGGAAATGTCTTGTTTCACCCTCTCCCCTCCCCCTCCCCCCCCCCTCCCAATAAAAAATATGAGATGTCACTGCTCAAGACGCATATGTTAATTGAATAATCTTAAATTTAATTTTTATATCCCATACGAAATACATGCACTTCAGATTCGGAATGAATAAGCGGCTGCAATGCCGTGACTTGCCTCAAAATTAGCGGGACAATTATTGATTCTCATGACAAACACTCGACGCGTATTGGCAACCTGCTTTTCTTTCTTTTTTTTTATCGAATCGTATTTTGTTTCCGATCCAAAATACGCGATTCAAAGACTACCTGCCCATTGCAGAAATAGTTTTAGTTCTTCTATTATCAACATCTATTGTAGAAAGGATGTTCAGTATCATGAAACATGTAAAAAGTGGCTGGAGAACTTCGTAATGAAGACACGCAATGTGTCTTAATTAGAGTAATTGTAAGTTGCCCTTCCCATAACCATTTCAAGCAGTTTAGAAATAGTTCAACATGTAGCCGTATATCTTGCTTATAAATAATGTCTGTTTTCTGCAGTTTTTATGTATTTCAGATTTTTTTTTATCTGATGTATTCAAATTCAAGTTTTATCTGATGTATTCAAATTCAAGTTTTATCTGATGTATTCAAATTCAAGTATTTGTTTTTATCTAGCATGTGTTTTCACGTTTCTTGCAAATTATATAGTTCACAAACTAAGTTAGTCATGTTTCTTCATTATTCATTTGTTTAATTTCTTTAAACTTCATAAAGAAGAAAATTGAAAATTACAGATCACAGAATTGATATATTTTTTTTTTTAGTTTTGCCGTGATATCAATAGTTTTTGGTGAGAACTTATAAAAGCGAGCAGAAGTCTTTGCTGCCATCTTTAAAATCTTTTTTTGGAGTCCTAATACACATTTGTCGTTTATTAAAATTGCCTATAAAACAGTTTTTTTTTCATTTCCAAAGGAAAACCTCCATAAAAAATATGAACGCTAGTTGAACATATTAAGAAATGTAGCACGTTCGAAATGGATGGTAATTTCTTCAGCCGCTAAGCCTAAGTAGTTAGTTAAGTGAAGAATCGAATATGTTAAATTCCTCGACAAGAAATCAAAGATAAAGCCATAAAAGCAAAAAAAAAGGCCCAAATCATTCGAGCACTTTTCGGCTTTGTTCAAAACGATTGAAACCACTCGAAAAGAAACCCAAAAAGAGAATTGACTAAAAGTAATCCCGGGAACGAAAAAAAAAATCTTTTTTCTGTCGTACGAAATGGAAGAATAGAGCACCAGAGAGGCCGAACAAGTAGCAGAGAACATTACAAAAGCGAGCATCGACTACCCCCTTACATGACGAATCGTCTGCAGAAAGAAGGAAAAGAGGCGGGAACAAAAAGATATTTTATAGAATCCGATGAAGAGGTAGCCATTTGTATTTTTGTGATTGGATCTTGCGAAATATTAGCATCGGAATCCAGGGATGTTCGAATTCCTTTTCCGAGCCCTTGATTAAATATCGATTAACCATTATGAATAAAAAAAGTAGCAGTTTAAGTGACTAAAAGTTCGAAAGAAGTTCCGACATGTGGTTAATAAGGGAATTATTCTAGATTTTTTTTTCCTGTTCTTTTATTCCTGACTTAAATGACTAATGTTCTACGATTTCTTACCGAACAGGAAAAATTGCATATGGGGAAATGATTTTATCTACTGCATCGTTATGTTGATTTAATAGGAAGCTGTAGTACTTAAGTCGAGCATTGCTTGATAAAATTGGATGTTTTGGAGTATCGTTTATATGGGGGGGGGGGGGGGTATTTCAGACAGAGCTGAATTGATTTGAGCAATGGATGCTCACTGTATATTTTTAAGAAAATTGCATGAATAATGCATGAGAATTATAGAAGATATTGTAGAATTATATCGCTAAGTTTGTTTTTCTTAGTTTTCAAAATAATTCTATTAAAGATTGCCCTATTTAAATATTAACATTAAAATAGTTTTCTATTGTGATAAGCTTTATAATACAAATAAGTGAAACATATCGCCAATTTCAATCAAAGACAGTATATAAATTAAATTTCTTTTTAAGAGAAAAGCTCCAGACTCCATTTTTTTTAATTATTTCATTACATTTATTGTTTATATCGAATAATACCAAACTCTTTAATTTCTACAACCTTTTATTAATATCTGTCCACATATTTCCTACGAAATTAAGCTTCGGTGAAATAATAATGTTTTTTATATAATTTCGTCAAATAATGTATACGTTTTTTTTTTTTTAAATAATTTCCCGTCTACTGCGCTGTTTAACTGAAATTTATAAGTAGAAGTAAAATTAATATTAAAATTTTATAAATTTACTCTTTTGGACGGTTTGTATAAATTAGAAAGGAAATTAAACCATTGTAACCCTATTCTAAACAATTGTAAAGTAATATTTACCAATTGAAATAAAACTATTATTTAATTTAATATTAAAAAAATACTAATAATATTTAATTTTTGTTTTTAAATATTTTATTTTTTCCATTATATTGTACTTCTGGCTTCAAAATTAGTTCAGTAGATTTTGCACAACTTCAATTTTGTTTCTAGAACAAATTGAAACACAATTACAAATAAGGATGTATTCATGCCACGTTAAATTATACAGTTAAAGTTTTAAAAACAAAAATATTATTGAAAACATTGTAAATTCTAATAAAACTTATTAAACCCTAGCAATATTAGTTTCCTTGATGTAAAACTCAAAATCTAAATTAAATTTGTTCGAATTTTCTAAAGAACTAACAACTTTGAGATATTTTATATAAATCTCATTTCGAATTCCTAGAACTTTAGCTTTGTTATTCAAATGAACTACTTTTGAATATTATCACATTTAGTTCTTGAATAAGTTATATATATTTCGACTTTCTTTTAGTTTATATTTCTCAAATGAATCGATGTTAATTCACTACAGTGCACGTTAATAGTTTACGAACTAAAACGACTTACAACACGCTAATATATTAAAATGTCAGATGTCGCCTACAAAATTTTAATTAACTGTAGTGAAGTTTAATATCTTTGATATTGATTTAAGACAAGATTTTAATTCTCAATATATTAAAGCGTATTTGTAATAAGATATCATTGAACATATATTAATTCTTATGCTTGTCTGTGCTCTAAATATTTTTGAAATAACTATAATATATTCCATTTACAATTTTTATTTATTTTAGATATCCCCATACATAAGTATTGTTGAAATCATATACCTGTCATTCATTTTTTAATAAATTGATTAGAAATTTACATGATGATTTTTTTCATTGCCGTTTATACATTTTTTATATAAATTATTTTGTGTGGATGGCTAATATTTACCATGTATGTCCCCAATTATGCTTTTTATTGCTAGTTTGTATTCAAAATTAATATTTAATTTATGTTGTTGATAACACTGAGCTCAAGTAATCAATGAAGGGAATACCAAACGCCTGCTTTTTTACCTTGCTCGCTTTAAAGGAAAAGACAATAAAGACACAGTTTGGGGAAATTTTTTACTTTTAAAATGCCTGATTTTAGGGATTTTGTGTTTGCAAATATGTTATTTATATCCCATAAGACTAATGCAATGAATAGCATTAGAACAAAACATTCCGAACACTAATAAGAAGCCAACTTAAAGCACTTTGTATCCCAATGGGAGTCTCTATTCCAGTGTTTATATTATTTTAGATCAGTGATTGAAAATAGTAAAACTGTTTACCACAAAAATAAAATGCAACGTTAGAGTTAAATTAATCAGGTTAAAATATCAAAACATTCATATTACCTTTTATCTAAACCTTAACACCAATAATAATTTCTTTAGATTTTATTACCAAATCATTTGATTTCGTATCTACTTCAACTGCATGCAGTTATTATTAAAACGATAGAATAGTTTGTCTCAAATTTGGGTTTCTATGTTATTTATTTTATTAAGAATGTGCTGTATAGTGACTCGAAAAGAATATCTGATATAAGAATGAAATAATATTATCTAACATTTAATTTCTGGAACATCTCTACACGTATTTAACTTATACTAATCGTAAGAATACTCATAAATACATTGACATAGAAATTTTGAAGATTTTTTTTAAACCTTATAAGGGGATACGAACCCTCTAGTTTCAAAACCAGATAGATAACTTATTTTTGATTGTCATATTATGAGATTTATTTTTAGTTTTTCTACAAATATCGGTTTACTTATCGGTTGGTGAAGTCATAACATTCCAAAGCAGCTGGATAATATTCATTTTATGGTGAGAGTTGGTTGAAAAATCAGATAAGTAAAGAAATCAGTTTAAAAAGCAGATTGATCCGAATGCACACAAGCTAGTGCTACACGCCCCGATTTTTTTCCTTTTTTAAAGTAAAATTCACAACTGTAGCAATTATATAGGTGAAGAATAATCTAACAATATTTTTTTTTTGATATTATGTTCCTATAGACAAAAAAGCAATTTTCAAAAAACTCTTTTGAAGTGAGAATTCCTTAAAATATGTAGAAATACAAAAAAGCTGATCCCATTACCATACTTTATACTTCATTCTGGGTATTAAAAAGTTTTTAAAAAAGAGTATTTAAATATCGGAAAAATAAAATAATATTTAAAAAAAAAGGAAAACCGACGTAAGGAAAATGCGTCAAAATAAAAAAATAATTTTTAATTTTACGACCAAGTTGAAAAAATTTAATTATTTAATATCAATTTTATACTTACTACAAATTTTTGAAGTTGGTGCCAATTTACAAAAATCATACATAAATTTTCGAAAAGTTTTAATAAGTATAAAATTGATATTAAATAATTCAATTTTTTCAACTTGGTCGTAAAATTAAAAATTAGTTTTTAATTTTTGACGCATTTTCCTTAAGTCGCTTTTTCTTTTGTTAAAATAAGATTATTTATTTATTAACATGTGGCATTTGCGATTTCCACCTGGTAGCAAAATATCTCATGTCATCAGCAAATCCAATAAAATATTTAACTAAATGTCACAATTTTCAATCAGAATATAGTCTTAAGGAAATAATTATTATTTTTGCTCCCCTGAGCGATAGTATTAAAAACACAACCTTTTGCACTTTGAAGGATTATAGTCCCATATACTGTAAATAATTTTAGCGAAAATAAGAAGTTTTATATCACACCCAGTATTATATTAAATAAAATATATACTTAAATAATGTATTTATACTACTCAATATAAGCTCTTATTTGATTACAAATAAAATAAGGTGTATAAAATGTGCATGCATCAGTATTAGAATTACTACTAAACTAATTCCTTCCCAATTCTAAGCGAATCTCGGTAAATGTTCTCTCCAGGTTTAATTTACAATTTCAAAAATGTCTTACTTGTGCAATGTTTTGAATAATTTTTTATCGCAATTACATCTCCTAGTTTCTCATTTTAAAAGATCAAACGCTTTCTTTCGACGAACGATTTTCTGAAAATTTTTAGTTCTGCCATTTTATAGTTAGACATATAATTTAGTAGAATGCGAGTAAAATAGTATGATATGAACATGCGAACGAATCATAACGGTATGGGGGAAGTAAACCCCTTTTATTATTATCTATTTGCATTCATTTTCATCAATTGGTAGCTTTAATAAGGATTTACAGAAAAACTAGCCTATTCACTTGGCTATTTAGAGTTAAATTAAGGTAATTAATTATTATGCTAACGGCCAAATAAGCTCAACGTAAAATAATATACAATTTATCCCAAAAATTGTACCATTTTTTGTGTCTATCATATTTTTAATTATTTATAATAATAAGAAAAATATGTTTTTCTTATTTTTTTCTTATAACCATTTTATTTTATGACAACATACTCTTGTTTTTAGAACAAGGTTACTACTTAACAATACGTTAGACTTAATTTTTATTAGATATGATACATTTTTATTTTTGAAGGTAATCTTAGGTTTATACGTTGAAGTTAAGGTCTAAAAATGACCTTCTTTTATATTACAGAAATACTCGATTAAAACGCAAAACTCCGTGTACTATCCCATAGTAATAAAATAAATATGCTTCTATCTTCTCTATCGAATATATAATTTGTAATATCTTCTCATACACACCAAACTGACGTAACAAACAAAATAGTGGAATGAAACTGTGCTGTTTATTGCAATATGTGTTCGTATTTGATTCTTTTGCATGCTAAATAAATCACAATTTACCTAAAACTTCCTGTAATAAATTATAGCTTAAAATTGAAATACATTACAGCTAGGACATACCGATTAAAAAAATGAATAAATAAATAATAGAATGATGGATGGGTTAGTAAATGAACGGATTGAATAAATGAATGAATTTATTTTCTGAAAAATTATCGTAAACTTCAAGTGAAAATAAAACAAATTCCAATAGACTAAAGAGCTCCATTAAAACAATTTATTCATTATAAAAAAATCTATTTCCATTATGAAAATACTTTGTATTTTAATTTTACTTGTTGAGCGTAATGGAGTTTCAAAATTACACTTGACTTGTTAATAGGCTTATAAATGTTCGATACCAAGATATCTCCTTATTTAATTATTTAAATTACGAGTCCTTCGAGAACACTACACCCCCTTCTTTTCTATTAACTCTCAAAGTTTAATGGATATTCATTAGATTTCAGATGTGGAGCAATCAGCGGCGCAATAAAAAGCCCCCTTCCATAAAGCGCCTCATTTTATACCCCCTAATTGTATCCATTTGCCTGAATGTAAGTTTCGATGAATGGAGTTCGTAGTCGGAAAAATTCTGCACCAGGAAGTTTTTGAGTTATCTCCAGATATGCCCACGGAGTTAAGTTGCAAAGTGTAACTCCTTTTAATCTTTCGTTAATTAATTTGTAAGCCCCCCAATGTATTTTCTTGAAAACGGTTTAGGTGGCCGAATGGCTCTGCTTTTATGTATCTCCCGGAAAATGCAATTTGAATGCGGCTTATTCGATGAATAGTGGAATATTCCACTGTGCGAGAGACGTTAGCAGTGGATTTAAGGTTGTTGTTTGTATGAATAGAAATTGGGAAGGGTAGTTTATTCGAGAGAAGGAATTTTATTGTATTTATACAGAATGAAAACATTTGCGATTTTTGGTTGGAACCGAAAAATGCCATCCATTGTATTATTATATACTAATGTATGGATTGTAAAACTTGAATATGAATCCGATTTTTGAAAGATAAATTTTCTCATATCATCCGAAACTGTAAATGGAAATATATTTTGAACTTATTTGTAACATAATGTTAATGTTAACTTACTTTAAAACCAAATGTAGCATTTCCATATCGACTTATTTTAACCTTCGAGCATGGATCCTTCATAGTAGAGAAATCACAACGTTATAATCTCGCTAACATCAAAGTAAGGACAACATGTATGGCCTCATACACGTGGTTTACTACGTCATCCATTAATAAATTTTTTCTAGTTCATTCATAAAAATATCCTGTACTTAATGAAGTAACACATTTACTATTATTTCCAAATCCCAAGTCAATCGCGAACGTTTTTTCATTCATAAATTTTGAAAGGAAGTCACGTGTCTGGTGTCATCAGGTCTGAGATGTTTGCATCACGACGATGACGTCATATTCGCTCTACTACAGTCCATTCATGCTCGAAGATTTTAACAATACAGTCTGTCATCAATTGAAATTATTGATATTATAATATTTGAAATGAAATAAAGTACAGTATCAAAATATATTTTGCGCGAATGTAATATTTTCTTTTGAGCTATGACGACACTGCGATTTTCGAATCAGAATTTATCGGAGATTTTCAAAAATATATTTTCAGTTGTGTTTCGCTGCAATAAAACACTGATTGGGTTTGGTAGGAAAGATATTATTTTCAAATAAAAATATATCTACCTATTCTATATTTTAGTTTGTAAGCAATATTTAAATCTATATATATTTGCTAGTTTATAGCAAGTTTTAATTATTCACGACAAAAATTCTCCATCCTCTTGTAAAATAAATTTTAATTTTTCATTGGAGAATAGCTGCTGACTAACTAGATTCAAACAGTTACATCTACTAACTTCACTAATTGTAACACTAAGTTTATGTTAATTTTTTTTTTCACTTTTAAATACATGATATACTAAAAACATAATTAATAATTGCTTTTTTGTAGTAAATTAAACTTTAAAATTTTTATCGAACCTGTTTAGATTTATTTTAAATATAAATAATAACACACAGACCCTTTATTTGTACGAGATTAATTGTGCAAAGGTATCTAAGTTTCAAATTTTTCGTTAACGTCTTCCAAATTATAACTGTCTGGTAATAAATATAAAGAGAACATAAATATAAAAAGAACAGATAACAATCTTTCATAGATTTTGAAATAATAACTGATCTATTTGATTTGTTACCATCAGAGATTAAAAAATAAAAGTTTTAAGTTCGTGTAAATGTGTTCCTTAGGTGAAAATAATTATACGCAATTAAGGAAGAAAATTATTAATGAAAAAGTTAATATATATAAAAAATATTCCGTTAACATTCTTTCAAAATAAAACATATAAAGAGAAACGGCTAAGAAAGTTTAAATTTAAGCTCCCATTCAAATCTATTGTAACTATATTTAACGGGACATGACTCTTTTGAAATGGTCCCATAACTAACAGGAAGGTATAAAAAGTAAATACTGTAGATTCCACGATTATGAAAAATAATAATTAAATATTTATTTATAGCTATCGTACAATACATGCTAATAAAATAACTTCATAAAATTGTACAACTCTTTTAAATACAAGATAAAAAAATTCCTTTAAAGTAAGATCATTAGCAACTTTTAAAATTACTGATTGAACCCCTGGTACATTAAAAGTATCTCATTTGATAATGCATCTGTCCTATTTCCATCCTTTTTAATTTTCAATACAAAGAACATAAAATTCGTCGCCTTTTCTCAATTTTTTAAGAGTATTCCAACCACCTTATCACTTCCAAAAGAAATCTTTAAGCAATCTTTAAAAATTATCTCCCACAACATTTTAATTCTCGGAATGGCCTTTTTTATCTCTCTTCTCATAAAAATAAAGTTTGGCAAAAAAAACTTTAAAAAAATGAAATTTTAGGGGTAAAGTCCCATTTCACTGCATCCGTAAAAGATCTTTAAATGTACAAAAGGTGATAAAAATTACAACTCTGCATTCCACAACGACGACTTGGACATTTTTACATTATGTCTGTCCCACCAGTAAAACTTTGTCATATGCCCCACCCGAAATTCGCAATTTAACAGCTGTCATTAAAAAGGTAAAAGGGCATTTTTTTCCCTTTCACGACCCCCCTCTCCGTTATCATCCGCATCTTTCATTTCCGATTAGGGGTACGTGCAAGAATAAATTTCAAGGCCCAGGACCTTTTTTCCCGCTCTCTTTTTAAAGGTGAGATAACCGCGAGATTCGCTTTTAATGTTCCTCGCCCCTGATTTGATGGCATTTTCATTGGATGAGAGAGGTGGAAAGTAGAAATCATGATTTTAAAATTACTTTTCATTTGGTGGGGATCTTGAAAATGTCCCCTAATGGTTGAATATTCTGATGTATTTTTAGAATAGGGCCTTATAATTCGGTTATCTCAGCCAGCCATCGACTTTGCCCCGGAGAATTCATTTAAAGTTCAAAAATAGAAAAGTAGATATATTAACCAAAAAAATTTCGTAATTCACTGTTAAAAATTATTACGACCTTGCACCAAAATGTGGTACCCATTTAGCTGCAACCATTATCTGGTGCTTAGTTTCACCATTTTATGGCTACCACGGATACCATTTAGTGGTGAAACGTTGCACCAAAATAGCTAATCCCATTAAAATTTTGGTTAAATCAAATATTCTCATATTTTACCCTTGGATTACAAGATTAATACTTTTTTCTTATCTTTGTCACCGCACGGGCTCGAACTAATAATCCTCTGATTACCAGCTTTACCCACTGATCAACTGGGCTACTGTACCCCTGTCTGTTTTTTTATTGATGTAAATTCATGGAAGGTTCGGTTTGCAGTTTAGGAGATTGCACGATTTTTTTTTTTGTTAAAAGCTGCGCTATTCCCGATCATGGATTTTTGGTTCAACCTAGATTGCACCAAAATAATGTGAAAGTTGCTGCAAAGAGATATGGTGCAACGTAGAACTGAAATTTTTAACAGTGTATAATTATTTTATAATTTTGTAATTGTGTTATCAAAGTTATATTAGCACCTTCTATGTAGGATTATGTATAATACATGGCATGTAAAGACTTGACTGGATGTACATATCAACTTTAGCTAAAAAGTAAGATAGTCTCGCGACACGAGCTTTTTGCGATTGAGAAATAATATGGGAAGCGTGCTTTGAAAGCAGATAACTGCGAGCTACTTTACATGCTTATATTTAACTCACACTGCCTGGTGTGATGTGTCCTCAAATCTTGTAACTCAGTTTAAACCCACTTCCAAATGTCATAGCGATTTGAAACTTAGCATACATACGTAATCCCGGTGACAATACAATAATCAGTCATAAAATTGTTAATTACTAATTAATAACGAATTTCTTTAAAAATCGAAAAATCTGGCCAAGGCAAGTTTTGAACCCATCATCTAGGAAAATGACGTCAAATGAATGCGCGAAAAGTTATTCTTAATAGTCTGGTTTTGCTTCAACAGAAAAGCATTCCGACGCCATTTTAAATATTTTTAGTTTGTTCTGAACTTTTAAAATTGTCGGGACGACTTTGGATGGATGATTTTGTTTGATATGTTGAAAGCGGAAATTCATAGTATCTTCTGGCTGCATTTGAGAATTTTAGTATAGTAACTAGATAGATCCATTTTCATAAATTTTACAAAACACATTAAAAAACATTGGCGATCACCAAGGATAGTGAAGACTATATATGGAAGGTGTGCTCGTTTTTCGCTTTTTGAAGTGGGCAAGGAAAGCAACTATTTGACGTCATTTTTGCTCCGCCTTACTATATATATATATATATATATATATATATATATATATATATATATATATATATATATATATATATATATATATATATATATATATATATATATATATATATATATATATATATATATATATATATATATATATATATATATATATATATATATATATATATATATATATATATATATATATATATATATATATATATATATATATATATATATATATATATATATATATATATATATATATATATATATATATATATATATATATATATATATATATATATATATATATATATATATATATATATATATTCGTATTTTGAAATTTAAAAAATGAAGGAGATACTTTTTAATTTTTTTTTTATATAAAATTCTGTTCTTATCTATTTTTTTCAAATATATATATTTTTACATGTTCACATGTGCATCCTTAATTACTGTCTATTGTGTATTTAAATTGTACTGTGATGAAGTAGCGTGATAAAATAGGGTCGAGTGGTTTTGAATACTTTTATTTGAAGACGATCTGACGAATATACAAATATAAATGAGCCGTCTAGTTTCAAACCCAAATATATCCACATTTTCGTGAAATCGTTTTAGTCTTAAATATTTTTTACAAATTTTCAATACACTACATCAACTTGCAAAGCGGTATTGGCCAACAGTGTTCGAATTTAGTCTAAAAATGCATTCATAGTCATGCGTTTAGAACCAAAAGTACGTGATCGCCCAAGGATATTGAAGACTATATATATATATATATATATATATATATATATATATATATATATATATATATATATATATATATATATATATATATATATATATATATATATATATATATATATATATATATATATATATATATATATATATATATATATATATATATATATATATATATATATATATATATATATATATATATATATATATATATATATATATAGTCAGTCTTCAATATCCTTGGGCGATCACGTACTTTTGGTTCTAAACGCATGACTATGAATGCATTTTTAGACTAAATTCGAACACTGTTGGCCAATACCGCTTTGCAAGTTGATGTAGTGTATTGAAAATTTGTAAAAAATATTTAAGACTAAAACGATTTCACGAAAATGTGGATATATTTGGGTTTGAAACTAGACGGCTCATTTATATTTGTATATTCGTCAGATCGTCTTCAAATAAAAGTATTCAAAACCACTCGACCCTATTTTATCACGCTACTTCATCACAGTACAATTTAAATACACAATAGACAGTAATTAAGGATGCACATGTGAACATGTAAAAATATATATATTTGAAAAAAATAGATAAGAACAGAATTTTATATAAAAAAAAAATTAAAAAGTATCTCCTTCATTTTTTAAATTTCAAAATACGAAGGTCCATAGAAATGCATTCATCTCCAAAATGTTTTTGCGGTTTTTCTCGACTTACGCATTTATGGCATGTTTGTTTTCGCATTAAACTCTTCTCAATTGATGTGTGGGTGTGGGAAATATACACTTTCTCTTTTGTAGATTTTACGACCTTTTTTACATGCCTTTTCATTATATTAAAAAAAATTATATTTTCTCCTAAACATCTTTTTTAATAAATAATTTTCATTCATAAAATTAATAAATAATTTTCATTCATAAAATTAATAAATAATTTTCATTCATAAAATTAATAAATAATTTTCATTCATAAAATTAATAAATAATTTTCATTCATAAAATTAATAAATAATTTTCATTTATAAAATTAATAAATAATTTTCATTCATAAAATTAATAAATAATTTTCATTTATAAAATTAATAAATAATTTTCATTCATAAAATTAATAAATAATTTTTATTCATAAAATTAACAAATCAATTACTTTTTTAATTTTCTTTTTAAAATTTATTACGAATTTTCACGTTTATACTAATATTAGAGTAGCAGAACCTACAGTAAACGCTAATTACATATTTTACTGTCACTCTCTGTAATTTATGTTGTGCTTTGTAGAAAAAAAAGTTTTCAATTTATTACTGAAACATAATTCATCAGATATTTTATAATTGTAAAACGGTTATTCAATTATTTATTATACGCACTAATAATTCAATATTGTCGTGGAAATGGGGCAATGATGTTCAACCTGACAATAATATTGACAAAGAATTGTGTATCTCATTAAGGTAGAATGTCTATACACAAAAGTATTCCCGCAAATATTGTATTGCATTTACATACTAGTCTATATATTATGTATTACCAATTCTCTACTAATACTCTTAATTTTCAGTTTTTAAATAAACGTAGTACAATAAATTATTTTTATTACGTTATTCTATTGTAAGCATATAATATAATCCATTGCAGAGATCAAAAGGAAGCATTATTCTATATGTTAATATTACTATGCATTTTTTCATATCCGTTTGTATGTTTTAACTATAAAATTCTAATATTGTTAAATCGCATCTTATTTTGAATATTGTGTTATGCTTTTAATTAAAACGTAATATTATAAACAAAACTGCTTTTTACACATAAAGTACCACGACGGCAATCGTGAATATTTCTTATGCTGAATATTAATCTAAATAATTTAATTTTCTGTGAAGATAAAAGAATATTTAAATCAAGAGTTATTATTTTCTCTACTGTTTTAAATCGTTTACTTTGATCACGTTAAATATTTTCATTGTTATGTTAATTTCGTGAAGCTTTTTCATGAGAAGAGCTCTTCTTAACAAAGTAATATTTAATGAAAGAATATCGTTAGGAAATCGTATTATGAATAAAATAATGTTTTATTCTCTTAAATTTCTATATTTCATTACCATAATATTCATTTCAAAAATGAATTTTTAATTCCGTATAAATGTATTACCGCACTACAATTATAATATTTTTTTACCTATTACACATATGAAAAGGGAACATTTTTATTCGAACGAATAAATCAAAGTTTTAATATTTGTAAATCTCACTGGAGAAATGGACAATGGTGTTATAAACAGCGTTGAAATAAAAATACATCAAAAATTTATATTTATGGAGATAGTTCCTTATTTCGTTCATAAAAAAATATTTATTTTATTTAATTCGTATTTTCTTGTAGTATATTTCTCAATTTATATTTATATAAGTATTTATAGATCTAAAATATTTACCGAAACATATATTATCGAATTAAAAGGGTTTCAAATTGACAGCTATCTTTTTGGATTCATTTTGAATGATAACTGAAAAATAATGATGAATGTTAGAAATAATATGTTTTTTAATTACATTTTGTTTAAGTATTTACAGTTAGATTGAAATAAATAATCTCCATTTTAGTAAGTCAATCCATTGACATATAAGTAATGAAATATTTCTTACTTCATCTACAAAGGAAAAATAGCTTCAATATTTGAACTAAATACAGTTTATTTACCTAAAAAGAAAATATATTAAAACTAATATACCTAAAGCACGTATATTCAATGCAGCCCCATTTCTCTATTCACATAATTAAAAAGATATTTTACTAAAAAGACAAATATGAAATAATTTATCTTCCCATGGAAACTAACTTATAGTTTCAATATTTTACTCATACGGTTAATTAGCTCCGTGCGACGGGTATTTTTGCTGCATATTAGTTTTGTTTTTAAGCGAAATAGGAATACCTTATTACATTTTTTATAACTTTAAGGTGTACGTACTCACTCGATTTTTTAAAATTATTATTATTATTATTATTATTATTATTATTTATTAGACACACAATGTTGTACAAGGGGCCCAAGGCCCGTCCAGACAACGCAATAAAACTACTTATACAATAAAACAACATATACAATACAACATTTTAAAAACTAAATGCACAATAAAATATATACATTTTAAAAACTACGTGCATGATAAAATATATATTTCACTAGTACAGATAAACTCAAAATAAAAACAAAGACAAGATGACAAGAAAGTCTAACAGAACATCCGCTTCATATTTCAGCAAATACATTATATCAAATTTTCATAGTTGTTTAACAATATTCAATTATATTACAGAAATAAATAGGGATTCTTCATCAATATTCAGAATATATTTCTTGATCTCTCTTTTAAATTTATTTTTATTTTCTATAGATATTATTTGTTCAGGTAATGAATTGAAAATTTTTGGAGCTATATATGCAAAACTTTTTCGAAAAATTTCTTTTTTGGGTTTAGGTATATTATATATATGTACATTTCTAAAACAATAAGTAATCGGATCTCTATGAATGCAAACATTTTTGTTGTTATATAAATAAAGAAGTACGTTATATATGTATAATTTTCTTACAGTTAAAATGGAGTTTGATAAATTATCCGATTCACAATTTAGCATTCGCAGCAATCTGTTTTGAGTATTTATTAAAGGTCTAATATTATTTATGTAGTCACCACCCCAAGAGATTATACCATATTGAAATATTGATTGGACCCAAGCAAAATATAACTTTTTTAAGAATGATTTACTGATACAATTTCTTAAATAATAAAAAGCATATATACAGAAGCGTAGCTTATGGTTCACCTTCTTAACATGTAAATTCCATTTAAATGTCTGGTGTACATGTAGACCAAGATATTTTAAGCTTTCCACTCTGTTTATAGTAGGACAGTTGCAATTTGAAATATTTCCAGGGCATAATATGTGGTATTTAAGAATTAAATCTTCCGAATGACCAGACATCATATTAAAATTTATGTATTTTGTCTTATCACTATTTATAATTAAATCATTATGTTGAAACCAATTTTTAATTTTTAACAAATCTGACTTTATCATTTCTTTTAACAAATCATATGTTTCAGCTGAGTACACTAACACGGTATCATCTGCATAGGTAATAAGTTGTCCAAATATAGATAAGTTGCATAGATCATTAATAAATATTATGAATAATAAAGGACCTAAAATTGAACCTTGTGGGACACCTTTCTTAATAAGTAGGCTATTACCACTAATATTTTTTAACTTTACAAATTGTTTTCTATTATTGAGATATGACTTAAACCAATCATGCTGCTTTCCTCTAATTCCCGCTCAGTATAGTTTATGTAGTAATATTTGATGGTTTACTGAGTCAAAAGCCTTTGAAATATCAATAAATATGGAAACTGTTTTGAGATTATCATTTAGCGATTTGTAAATCAAAGTTGTAAATCTTAAAAGAGCATCTTCAGTTCCCAGGCCCTTTACAAAACCAAATTGATTTTTTGAAAAGAAATTATTATTAGTTAAATAAGTATATAGTCGGTTTCTCATAGCTGTTTCTATAACCTTAGAGAAAATTGATAAAACTGAAATTGGTCGGTAATTGCCTAAATAATTTATGTCCCCTGCCTTATAAATAGGCTTTACCATAGCTATTTTTAACTTTTCAGGAAAAACACCTTCATTAAAAGACATATTTATCAAGTTTACAATTATTTCAGGTTTATTTTTAGTAAGCATTTTTAAGGCTTTTACAGAAATGTTATCGAATCCGACTGATTTCTTTTCATTTAAAGAGTTTACTATGTTTTTAATCTCAATTTCAGAAACCTCATGAAGAAAGAAAGAAATACACTCTGTGTAGATCAAATTTAACTCGGTCATATTTTTAAAGTTTACATTAAGAGAATTTGTATAGTTAATAAAGAAATCGTTGAAATTATTT
The DNA here is from genome assembly GCA_963932185.1 of Troglohyphantes excavatus. Classification (NCBI taxonomy): domain Eukaryota; kingdom Metazoa; phylum Arthropoda; class Arachnida; order Araneae; family Linyphiidae; genus Troglohyphantes; species Troglohyphantes excavatus. The sequence goes on from OZ010669.1 coordinate 37,206,384, forward strand.
ACAGTATCTTCAGTGTTAAAATCATTAGGTAAAATTATTTTCTTTTTCTTTTTACCGACCAAACTATTAACGAGTTCCCACTGTTTCCTCTGATCTCCCCTACAGCTTAAAAAATCAGTATGGTGTTTAATTTCTTTTGCAATTTTAACTTTCGTCTTTAGTTCTGCGGTAACACTTTTATATTTAGATTTTAAATTCATATCCGTGGTATATTTTTTTGTTTTCATGTATAGTTTTTGCTTATCATTTATGAGTTTTATAATAGAGTTGTTTATCCATTCTTTGTTACCTTTATATTTACGTATATCGTATAACACAGAACTATGATCTATTGAGCTTTGGATTTTTGTTTGAATTAAATTGTAATACGAGTTTACATCTTTAGTCATAATCGGTGTCTCTATTTTAACAATTTGTTGTTCCAATATTTTGTTATTAATTCGTTGAGTGGCTGGTTTAGTGCATTTGGGTTCGAGTGAACTTTTAGGTATTGTAATATCACACATAATAGGGAAATGATCAGTTAACTCATAAACTAAACGAGCAGTCTCAATAGGCAAATTTGAATAGTTTCTAGCAAAAATGTGGTCAATGCATGTTTCCGATATATTTGTTACTCTGGTGGGTACATTTAACAGGGATAAAAATCCATTTTCTGATAAAATATTTAAATACTCATTGCACAATCTATTGTTGTCCAAAATATCTATGTTAATGTCCCCAATTATCACACAATTTTTAGATGAAATGTTTGATAACAGATTACTAAGCTCTTTGTTAAAATACTCAATTTTATAGGAATGAGATCTATATAGTGCTATTAAACATAAGTTTAAACTATTGCTGTGTAATATAATTCCCTCAGCTTATAAATTTATAATCAAGTTTTTTCTTATATGAAAACACCTTAAAAGTCCATAATTAAAAATACTTTAAAAAGTCAAATCCTAATTAGCTAATTAGTATTTTATAAGCGAATTAGCTCATTAGTATTTTTTTAAGTTAATTAGCTAGTTAGTATTTTATAAGCTAATTAGCATGTTTTTTTAAAATATAATTACGCAAGTTGTAATTAATATAGAAGAATAATTCCGAATGTCCGAAATTTCTCGTAGTATCATCGTTAATGTTATGAACCTCCATAACGTTTGTAGCATTTAAAGTTTTGTTAAAAATATTTTTTTTAGCTCGAAAATTCGAAAAAATCCACACAAAAATTCAAATTTTAAAATTCTACTAAACATTCATTTTATAAAGTATTTTAGAATTGAAGTTCATAAAACCTCGCAACTAATATAAAGTTGAATGAAAAATAATTTTCACAAAAAGTTTAAGTAAACTTGATTTATCATGTTTGAAATAAAGCGACATATGTTGAAAACACAATTCTTCAGAAATTGAATTTTACATTTCCATAGAAAATTCCCATTGCAAGTGGGATCTACGATAACTCCTTGTAAATCAGAAAGTTTTTGGAATATTTATTCAATCTTGGTATCATCTGAAAGATAATGAATTGGGAAATATTATAGAATAAAAAAAATATTTGTAATTTTTGGTCGATTTTTTCATTTCCTTGTGTGTGTAGTAATTGAATTTCATAACCTAAAAGACTAATGTGTTCTTCATACGATTTTAAGCAAATAAATATAGAATTACGCTGTACTAAAAAAAATTCAAATCAATGAAAATTTTAACAAAAATCTTAACCACGCCATTGGGCATTGACTAACACACCAGCATCCTTTTTACTCTACCCGCCTCCATTACCGAAATCAATCCTTACTTAATACCAAACGAAATAAAATCCCCTAAAATTCATTCTTCACTCCCCCCCATCTCCAAACAAACTCAATATTTCACTCACTCGCACTTTAATCACTACCCCAGACGTCAAACCTCGCGATCAATACCAAGGCTTTTATGTGCAGCTAAAAGTTTTGCGGGGCGATTAGAAGTGTGCTTACTTTGAAAAATTATGTCGCTTGCAACCCAAAAGCCTATAGTGGCTCCCAGGCGTATTGGGGGGTGATCCCCAGCTCGGGCATAAACAACCTTTAATACCAGTTGCGGGACAATTAGTATCTGTTACGGGGGGAATTTAAGGAGTTTCCGTTTGATGAAGAGTCGGTCCCGCGTGGATGGCTAAGAAATGATTCAAATCCTCAAAGTAAATCTTTAGGTGAAGGCGTTTATGGTACTGGGGGGGGGGGGGGGGCTTGATTTACTACTGATCGACACGTTGTAACAGCTTTCCGAGAAGAATGAGCTACTAGAATTTCCCGGTGAAAAAATGGAAGAGGGCGGTACTATACGGATTTGGATTTGAGAAACATAGAATAAGTCACAGGACTTATTTAGAGCCCCAGTTGCTCAGTTGGTAAGGCGTTCAGCTACTAATCAGAGGATTGGTGGTTCGAATCCGTGAAATGGACTTGACATAGAAAAGTAAAAATGTAGTGATCTTGCCATCGGAGGGTTGCCAGCTTCGCTACAAAAATACTAGAAAGTCGTCCAGAATATCCAACAAATTATACTGGCGTGCATACGGGAGTGGTGCACGATAAATCTGATCGGGGTCCGAAGTCCCGACGTCTATTGAAGGTGCCAGTTCAGGTGTTTCCTCGTCATCTGACCATGGTTCTAAAATAACGAGGTGCATGTATGAATGTGTGTGTGAATGTGTATGTGTTCCCGGGTCTTTCCTTCGAGATTGACCCCGAACCTTCGCCAATAGCCCACTGTGCAGCTCTAGTGCGAGGTTAATTAACAAAACCTAACAAAACCAAAACCACAGGACTTATTTAAAATCATGTATTTCTAAAATGGTGTGTATGCACTGTAAAAAAAGGTGCTTAAAATGAGTACGTGACCATACTCGTTTTTCTTTGAGTACAATTGATTCGTAAATGACGTAGTCAAATTTAAGTAATCGTACTTTCTCAAATTGAGCAATGTGATCTAATATTGCTAATCTCAGCTCTTCTGTTCAAGCCATCTTAACAAAATGAACTGACAAACTTAAAATAGTTGTTCAGACGATGGCTTTCCACATGATTTGATGTCGATTGCTTAAATGGAAAATAAGTTATTACGACTCAATTATCTTAATTCGCATTCTTTTGTTACTCCTTTTTAACATTTCTTCTGTTTATAACTTCTTCACGTCGTCCTGGTAGTACAACGGATAAGGCATTTGACTACAGTGCCTTAGGATATGGATTCGATTCCCGGTAAGTCTTAGTTGTAACTAGATATTTATTAAAAGTGATTTATGAAGGCAGCCTACGTAGCCAAGCAACTTTTTTTTAATTATTATTTTTTTACTCATTGTATTAATTTTTGAGTAATGAAAAAATGAAACTAACTTATGTATTTGGAAGTATAATAAGCATCAAATGTACTCAAAACCGAGTAGATTGTACTTATTTTTGAGTACGTATTTTTAACAGTGTATTTATGGAGCAAAAATTTTGTTTTTCATTTCAAACGTATATTAAAATCAAAATAATTTGTTATGTAACTATAATTTCAGCCACCAAATGCAGAGTTCATACTAGAGCTATACAATGGACTGACGGAAACGCTTCATAATATATGTAAAAATAAAGTCCCAAGAATACTGAGACTAACTCGGTTAAAGGACATAGTTTTGAAATGACACCCCACTCATTAAACATTCACACTGTTACCAACGAGAGTACATTTAAAACACGACATATATATCGTGCATCAGATCCTGCAAAGTGTTAAGTCTTTGGTTGGCATTGCAGAGAATATAACTAGAAACTTTTTAATCTCGGAACCGGTGCTTTGTCCACCAAGATTTAGTCACAAAAGTTTATATCATAATGTCAAAGGACAAAGTTAAAGGACTAGTTGCTAATAATCGATTACGTATACAAAACTTATTTAACTAATTTCAAAGGGCATCTGTAAAATATGATTCTTAATACTAAATTTTTATTTTTATTATTAGTTCGCAAATGGCTCTAGCAACTTCGAAATATATCTTTATATTATATTTATATATGTCCTTGTATTTAAAATCCGTAAAATATTTTAAAGGTTTGTTTAAAAGTATCAAAATATATATCATGAAGTAGGATAGTTAAAAATTAAAAGTTTGTTTGCTCTGCTTATCGTTTTCAAATAACATGAAAAGTTCTCTAAATCTTTGATCTGCTTTCGAAATGTTATTATTGTTATAGGAATGTAAGGTATTCCGGATTCCTTAACATTCTATTTTTTTTTTTCACTTTTATTTAGATTCCTGTACCTAAAAGAAGATATATTAATAATGTTAATATATTTGGACCACGCAATTCAAAGTATTCAAATTTTTGATGTTGTATAACATATTATTTGGGTACCTTAAATAACACAACTCAATATCTTCTGAAATAATTTTAAGGAGGGGGAAATTGCAATAGTTCTACGACAAAAACTAAATATTAAGTAATATTTTTATAACTATGTTAAAATGTTTAATTTCTGCAATTTTTTTTCGTAAAACAATTAGTTCCTTAAATATTTATCATTAATAGTTTTCAGCAGTAAGTAGAATCTTCATATTCATAAAATCAATTATCAATCAATATCACTTTTAAAACTAAACATTTGTAATCATCGTAAATTTAAAATATAATCATGAATTAAATAAAATGGTTTACATTATATACAGCATCATTAAATATCAAATTATAAGAAAAATTAAAACAATTAATTTTTCATAACTCATCTGATGGATAAATGTCATGTATCCAATACTTTTTTAACGAAAATACATGTTGTGGATAACGTAAGCGCTAATTATTTTCTTTGAAATAATTCTCTTAAAAATAATAATTACATTTCAGTAACGTTTCTTTAGAATCAAATGTCTAATAAATAAAATTTTATAAAACAGCATTACTTATTAAAAAATTCAAATAATTTAAATTATTATGTGATGAATTTATTAAAAATAAAGATTCAATAGAAGAACGTAATTGTTATTCATAATTTGTTTGAAATTCTAATAATGAAAATAAAATGTTCTATTCATAGTTTTTTAAAAACCATCAAAACAGCAAAATATTTGAAAATGTGGTCATTGCTTTTAACTGCCATATGTCAAGCTGAGTTTGAGTTTAAATTTTTATCTTTAATTTTTATTAATTAACATTCAATTGTCATGTATGCATTTATTCTTTGATATATTCAAAATAATTCATTAGTTTGATAGTTAAGGCTAAAAAATTATTCATAATCAACAAGAATACTTCATATTTATCAGAAAAATATTTAATATTTTTCATTTACTGACAACATAATCACCGTGAGTCAAAAACACCTGTAATTGAAAGAGAATATTGTGAATTTCTCTAGTAAAATTAGTTTTCTTCTAATGAAAGTTTTAAAGAATATAAAAAATGTACTTTTTACGGGGGGTTATAAAAATACTGCTATTGAATTTTTTTTTAAATATTATAACTATTCGTTTTAATTTAGTGTATTCAGCTTCGGCTAACATTTGGAGGTTGTTTTTAATAACTTCTTTTAAAAGAAGAAAAAAATTACAAATATTTAGATAAGAAAGTAATATTCATATTTATTTGACTTTCCAGTTGGTTCAAAATTTAATGTTTTCTATGGTCGATTGGAAATCTTTTGAAAGCAAGATGTACTTCAAAAATTCAATATCTCTATACATTTGAACCCACCCACCTACACTCAAACATCAAAGGAACGCGATACTTAAATTATATTACAATCAGAAAATAGGATTCAACGCAAAGTCAAAGAAAATTGGAACTATTCATCAGAGCAAAATTGGAATTATTAGCAATGAAGAATCATGCTTTATTAATTTATTATTTTAATTAAATTATACCCCAATTCTCATATTCTAACCATTACTTTTGTTATAATAGCATAATTTATAATTGAATTCAATGTGCTTTAGATGGGTTTTGTGAATTTAGTTGTATTAATATATAAGTATAAAACAACTAAATGCTTATTTTTATAATCGATACTATATGAAAAAGATTAAAAAATTATAATCTACTTAAATAGAGATGCTATCATCACAATAATTTTTTTTTAATTATTTATTCAATTTTTTTAAAAAACATTTTTCGTCAATTAGTTAGTAAATAACATTTCATATTTTAATGAAAATTTATTTTCGGAAAATGATTTCTCACAGTTCATTCACCAAAAACAATTATAAATTAGTTTAGGAAAATGCTCGTTATTTTTTAATCAAGAAAATTAATATTTAATGAATATGTACTTGAAACAAAAGATTTATTTTTAATAAATCTTTTTATTCATAATGATTTTAAATATGTTTTTAACTAAGCAGTTACAAATTAAACTCTACGAATGAATTGCAGTAAATACCCATTCAACAAAAAATAAATATTACATGCAAAAGATTTGTGAATTTTTTAAAATATGTCTGTTGTAGAAAGCTTTAATTCGAGAATAAACTCATAATGTAAAATTATTACTTTATTTGAAATTTAAAATATACATGAAATACTCAAAATATCTCTAAACAAATTCTGAAATTAAAAAATTATACAATCTATTATAGATTGTACTTTATTTTTAAAGCACTTAATTAAAAATTTCATTTTTGATTTTAATATTTTTAAGCAAAGTACTTTAATCAACATTTCATACAAAAATTTTCAAAATTAAAAATTTATTATTTTTTTATAGAAACTATATACTTTTAAGCTCATTCTAAAAGTAAAATAGAATATTCATGGCTTTACAAAAAAAAAAGGAAAATAAACAAAAATACATCTTTTATAGTACAGAGCAGGTATACCCCTTAATTGTGTAGAACATAAACGAACGCGTGAATAATAAACGAAAACGGGATAAAGCGTAAGGCTTGAAAATCATTGTAATACGAAACAGACCCATGGGATAAAGCAAGATGCTTTGGTAGAATCTTTCATGCTAAAAACCATTCGTTTTAACTGGCGAACTTTATATTCCCTCAACAAATCTCCTGGAAACGCGGGCCTGACATAAAAGCATTTATGCTCAGGTTTTATTCATTTTAGGATAGATACCATAACGCTAGCGCAAAGGGGGAATATCAGCGTTAAAATTCGGAAAGATTTAGGTTTCTGATGGAGTCGCACAATAGAAGTTGTGAAGTAATATTTTTTTTGTATACTCTTTTCACAAAAATTTTGTAATTTAATTATATAAAAAATATTTAAAGTAGAATTATTATCTACAAATTTTATTTGTATTTTTTACGGTGCTGAATTTTTTTTTTAGATTGAACAAATTATGAGGAATTATGCCACTATAAATATTTTTGTAAATTGGTCATTTTCAAATTTAGGGTGTTTTTGAAGTTCGGCTAAAGACAATTTTTTATTTTCAAATTAAATAAGCTGAGGAATCAATTGTTGGTTTTTCCAAACATTTCATACTGCTGAGAGTTATTTATGTATGTTGCGGTAAGAATATTCCTTAAATATTTTTAATATAAATTTTTAATGACATTTATTTTTTTCGAAAACAATAAATTTAAAATTTCATATGGTTTTTAACATTTAAAAGAGAATACTTAAATCAACATTTCATAAAAAAAAATTTTAATAATAAAACAACTTTTTGTTAAAACTATATATTTTTAAGTACATTCTAAAATCGAAAATAGAATATTCATGTTATTCTAAAATGAAAATAGAATATTCATGTTATTCTAAAATAAAAATAGAATATTCATGTTATTCTAAAATAAAAATAGAATATTCATGTTATTCTAAAATAAAAATAGAATATCCATGTTATTCTAAAATAAAAATAGAATATTCATGTTATTCTAAAATAAAAATAGAATATTCATGTTATTCTAAAATAAAAATAGAATATCCATGTTATTCTAAAATAAAAATAGAATATCCATGTTATTCTAAAATAAAAATAGAATATTCATGTTATTCTAAAATAAAAATAGAATATTCATGTTATTCTAAAATAAAAATAGAATATTCATGTTATTCTAAAATAAAAATAGAATATCCATGTTATTCTAAAATAAAAATAGAATATTCATGTTATTCTAAAATAAAAATAGAATATTCATGTTATTCTAAAATAAAAATAGAATATCCATGTTATTCTAAAATAAAAATAGAATATTCATGTTATTCTAAAATAAAAATAGAATATTCATGTTATTCTAAAATAAAAATAGAATATCCATGTTATTCTAAAATAAAAATAGAATATTCATGTTATTCTAAAATAAAAATAGAATATTCATGTTATTCTAAAATAAAAATAGAATATTCATGTTATTCTAAAATAAAAATAGAATATTCATGTTATTCTAAAATAAAAATAGAATATCCATGTTATTCTAAAATAAAAATAGAATATTCATGTTATTCTAAAATAAAAATAGAATATTCAATTAACAAAAAAGCAAACCTAGAATATGTACTATCCGAAACGATAAAATCAAATTTCTTGGTTAAATTTAACCTCTTTCAAATTAAATATAACTTTCAAAAACCTGTGTATTAAAAAATAACGTACTGTAATGTAATATATCAATAAATATCCTTAAAATATGTTATTTTTTAGTGTATATGAATTTTTTATTTTCTCCGAGGAAAATGTCAGTTACCGTCTTGTTTATTACCAATAGAAAACAGTTGTCCAAATTACTCATTAAATGGAAGCACAATTTTTTAGCTTATTTTCATGATTCAGTAACTAGTTGTAGAAAAAAGTAAATTTAATTTTTGAAAACAAGTTTTGTCTAAACGACTTTTGCAGTCATCACTGAATAGTCATATGCAATGAGGAAGTTAAGAAATAGGAACAAATACAACTACAAATAAAGAAGTTGATATTATTTGGGAAGAAAAATCATTTACAATATTTTTTCTTACAGAAAATTTTAATATCAATAAACTTTTTTTGTCAATAAGCATAAAATAATATTTTTATATAGAACAAAACAAAATTCGAATTTTGCTTAAGACAAAATTATTTTTTTAAATATGTTCTTTTTAAAATTTTCCTTTATCTATTTTACAATAGCGAAAGGAAACTATTATGAACTAACTACTACATTTATCGATTTATCTGGTTTCCTTTAACGGGTAGCACCCTCGAAGGAATAACAAGTTTTTAACAATCATTGTGTATATAATGGAGACGCAAACCTTCAAAGATTGTTTTGTCAAAAAAAATTCTGAATTTTTGATTATTACCTACATCACTAAATTTGCCTTCGAATTTTCTATCGAGCTAACTTATTTTATACATCAAAAATGCATTTTCTCTTGTTGAAATTAACCTGCAAATATTGGAAAAGTTACGAAGGTCAATGCATTTAGGAAAAATTACTGCGTTTCCACACGAATTTCCTGAATATGATAAAACACATTAAAACTTGCTCTTCAAATGTTGTATTCCCAACTGTGCAGTATTTGTTCCTATAAGAAAGAAAAGGTCCTAACTCCAAAGTGCCAAATTTTACGGTAAATAAGAAAAAACAAATGAATCACTATGTCAAAGTCTTCATACTTTAAAATACCTTTTTTTTTTCTCTAAAAGTGGTTGTTTGCATGTGCAAAATTTTATTTTGGTGAATGTTATATTTCCTTTTACCATGAAACTTTTCAGTGATTTTCTACGCATAACTCATCATAAGATTTAGGGTATTTTTAGTATTTACTTGACGTTTAGGACATTCTTTTATAAAAACACGCCTCGTACTGGCGTTAGGGTTAATATAAATTTCAGTTATAACATCATTATTATATTTTATTTATGGATGTCATAAAAAGTGTATTTTTAAGAACAAATCGGACAAGCTAAAAAAATATTTCTTTTAAAAGGGGGTGGGTAGGGTGGTGAACATCAATTTTAAATTTATCATAATTATGCTTCTACTACTCAAACGTTAACACAATTTTTATGATATATGTATTATGTTGTTATTGATAACTTTTGAAATTTTTGAAACGCAACCTTTATTTGGAGTGGAGTTGTAACAATTTTAAAATTTTAAATTAAAACAGTTTAAGGTACACTTTTCTAGTAAACAATTATGAATATAAACAAAACTTTTTCTGAAATACAAATTAGACTGCATGTTCAACTTATGGAACCTCAAAAATAGACAAAATGTATACTTAATGTATTTAAAAAAATAAATTTACTTTTGTTTAAAACATAAAAAATTTTAGTTATAAAATGTATATATTTTTTAAATATATTTACCCATATAAAAATACAAATTTTGTGGGTTCCACAAGTTGAACATGCAGTCTAATTTGTATTTTAGAAAAAAATTTGTTTACATTCATAATAGTTTACTAGAAAAGTGTACCTTAAACTTTTTTAATTTAAATTTTTTAAATTGTTACAACTCAACTCCAAATAAAGATTGTGTTTCAAAATTTTCGAAAGTTATCAATAATAACATAATACATATATCATAAAAATTGTGTTAACTTTTGAGTAGTAGAAGCATAATTATGATAAATTTAAAATTGATGTTCACCGCCCTACCCTCCCCCCTTAAAAATTCGTATTACGTCATTTTAATTTAGAGAAATTCCACGGTATTTGTTCGTGATTTTTCCCCTCCGTAACTTTTTGTAATATTTTAATTAACGTAAAATAAACTTAATTTTTAGTGGGTTTAATTAGGGTTTTCAGTTTAATTAGTTTATAAAAGATTACGTTTATTTTACGTTAATTAACATTTAATAAGATATTTTTTTTAATGTTAGGAGGGATCAAATCATAGACAAATACCGTGGAATTGCCTTTTCAACGGCAGTGTTACAGTATAGAAAAAGCCTATTTTAATTTTACAATAACATATAAATCGACTCCTACAAATAACATAACTACTTTATAAATCCACATTACACATAAAAAGATCCCCAACCCTTCACGAAGACACACATAAAAACCAATCCAAATAAATTATCCAATCCGTTTTCCTCTTTATGACACAGTTATGAACTTGTTGCCAGATACCTCATCCCCCCTCTTTGACAAATAACCGCCCCTTTCATTCCTCTAGGGGTCAAGCCAACGCCGAAATGGCGTACATAAAAGTATCAGAAATCAATTACGGGGACATCATTAGCGGCTGCCAATTAGCCAGTCGATATCTCCGCGGCTCATCCCCCCAGTTATTGAACACTTGATGGGAAAGCAGAGGAGGTGTCGCTTCAATTTAATGGGGTGTGAGGACACCGCAAAATAAAATCCAGGGGTAGATTTAGGGGGAAGGTAGATGGCCCCTGTGGACACCCACCCCCGTTAAGAATATTTATACAGATTCGCCCCATTAGTTTGATGAAATGCCCCGGTCTTTGAGGCATTTCCTATTGAATGAAAATTAATTAGTTCGCTTTTCTCGGGGTTGAGGTATCACTTATTTCAATAAGGTGGTTGGGGGGTTGGAGATTGTGTCCTCCTTCTTAATTGTTTTATCTTTCTTGGAAGGATCGTCTTGCAGTTTTGGAAACTTTCGCAGGGTGTGTTGGGGGACGCGTCTTGAAGATTAATTAGTAGTTTGCGCGGGTGTATAATGGTTTTGGAGGAGGTGGGGGGGGGGGTATAGAATTTCTTGCTTTATGATATCGTCTGGGGTGTTTTGTTTTATGGGAGCGGGAGGTGTTAGTGAGATTTTGAATGAATGATTTTCTGGATTATGGGGCTCGAAATGGGTTTAGAGAAGTAAAGGAAGGTATTTCTGAGAATTGAAGAATGAATATTCGACTGTGTGAACAATTATATAATTTAATATAAAAGAAATAACTTAAACAATGAATTACTTTGTACTCTTTAAATAGCAATATAACCACTCACTTTTAGAGAAACCGCTTAAGTATATAGAACCTGATATATTTATAATATTTTATATTTCTGTAGCAGCAGTTTTACATCAGACTAATAAACTTGTTTTTAACGGCACAATACATATATAATGCGAACTTCTTACTGAAAATGTTAATTTATTATTTATTTAAATTATACTTTTGCGCAAAATGAACTTTCTTAACATAACAAAATCCCATAAATTGGTGGCCGAGCTTTAGAAAAATATAACAAGTTTTAAATATGTTAGGTTTATACTAATTTTGTAATAGGATTATAATGCTAACGAATTTTTAGGTAAGTTGAGCATAAAATAATTAGTGCCTTTTATCAACAAAAATGAGTTCAATCCTATATATTATTTCAGTAGTAAAGATCCCGTTTGCGGGTCTCACATACAACGGATCTTAACATGGGAGTTATAGAAAAAGGGAATTTCCGGAGAAGTGACGAAACGTACTTTTGTCTCATGAATATTAACTGGTATTTTTAAATGCGTTAAAAAATAATTAGTTTCCAAATAATTAGTGCCATGTATGGGTAGAATTCTTTGAACGGAGAGTCATCTATGAGTAATTACAACAAATGTGTGTTTAGGGGGGGGGGGGGTCATTTGATATTTATCGGTCGGGAATGCTAGTATATTTTAATAAATTATTGATATTCTACAACTAAATGTTTTTACATTTTAGTGCAATATATTATATTTGGATCGACGACATATAACTTTTTTATTTTAGATATATAAATACTACAGTGTGATGCAAAATGAACGTTATGGTTTAAATGCTTTATAACTTTTTTTATTTTTAAATAAACTGTTAACATTATTTTGTCAAAATACGGAATATGAATGGAGAATATTGTTAACTTAAACGTGAAAAGTACGTCTCGCAGGTGTCGCCCATTTTTCCGCTTCACAAAGTCGTGCGCTTTCCAACACATGTTGCATGAGTTTTCGCAAAATTTCAGGGGTTATGGCACGGATTTCATTGCGAATATAGTTTTTCAGTTATTGGTTCCTTACTGAACCTTGTTGCTGAGAATTTGCAACCAGGCGATTTATTGTTGGCACTGAGGGTCCTGTCCGCACATTAAAATATCAACGATATGCACACTGAGTCAGAATAACTGATTTTCCGTTTGAAAAATAAAATCCAATGATTTTTGTTTGTTGTTCTATTGTGTACTGTTCCATTTCAAATTCCCCAAGCCTTCTTTACACAATTTTGAATCAAAAGAAAAAATGCAATATTATATAAAAAAAGTTATAATGCATATAAACCACAACGTTCATTCTGCACCACCCTGTACATACTAGTATTTCTCACTATTTATAACATTTGAGTAACACAGTTTCTTATTTGAAGTACAGAAGATTGTTTTTAAGCTTGAATATTGTTTTGTAGCTTTCTAAAAAAAAGAAGCAGTTCAACAACTACATTGAAATCAAATAACTATTAACATAAACTTGAATGTTTTTTTTTAATAAAATGTTCTTTTTAATGTGGAAAGCTTTGTATATTTTTTGTTCTATAAACTTGTATGCACATTTTATATGCTATCCGATAAATGTATTATTTTTCCGAGATTCAAAATAACACCCTCATAACAACCCTTCAATTGTTAAACTCTGCAATTCCAGAATACAACGCTCATGTTTTGCATTCCGAATACATTCATAAATTTAAACTGCATTTTGAAATATCAGTCAAATACATATTACACAAATGACAATACACAAACTCTTCATTTGAGAAACAAGTGGGATCTGTTTCAAAGGCAGAAATTCAATGTACAAGAGCGAGATATTGAAATTATTTTTATTTTTATAAATTTAGGTATGTGTGTATTGTATATAGAAAAATATTATTAAAAACAATAGACATATTTCTATTACCCTTATTAAATTTTTAAGAGCCATTGTTTAAATAAATTGGGAATTCGCAGTCATAAACTTGTAATTTTACTTTTATATTAAAACCTTCAGCATATATTTTTCACTGGAAATCACTAACAAACATATAAAGACACTTAAAATAAAAAGGGTTGTATAGTTAGCCTTCGTTTACCTAAGGAAAATCAGGATCACTGCCTTTTAGTTTTGAACCATGGGCAAATAACAAGGACAATAACACTTGAACAGGCACTCCACTCTCCAAACTTGTACACCTGACTAGCGTAAGTACTTTGGATTACGACAGAGTTAAAGTATATCTTGATTGGTTAATTAACGTCGCTCTAGATCTGCGCAATGGACTATTGACGACGGTTCGGGGTCTATCTCGCAGGAAGGTCTCTGGAATACTGCCATTGTCGAATGATGAGGACAACACCTGAGCTGACATCCTATGCAACCTCAATAAACGTCCGGACTTTAGACCCCTATCAGATTTAACGTGCACCAGTCCCGTATACACGCCTGTGGGAAATTGAGGATATTTCTGGACATATAATTTAGGAGCGAACTGACAACCCATTGATCGCAATATCGCTACAGCATAACGTTTGTCAAGTCCGCTTCGCTGTGTCTCCTCCATACTACTGACCGCACCCATGATCCTTGAGATCGGTGATCAAACGAGAACCGATATATTCATCATGGTATGGCTGTTGTCCTTTAATATATATATATAAATTTCCTTTACACACTTGATGAATGTTTAGCGGATGGCGAGAATAGAAATCGTAACTCTACGATTACAACTTCGCGGGCTCTGCGACAACGTAAAAATATTTTTGACGTGTAATGGCTTTAAATTTCGTTCCCGTTAGGAGAAGCGAGTTGGAGCGAAATGGACCGTGACGAAAACTCTAGAAGCAATGTTGCCGCTGCTGTATTTATTTCTCGCTTTAGGAACAATACACAACATAGAAAAGGCATGCTGCGGTTTCTTCGTAATCCAAAAAAGTGCCACTCACTTCAGTTTGACGTTGCACGCTTTAAAAACTACAGCCGTCTAATAGAAAAGGTCGATCTATTTTTTTTTGCAAGTTAAAACAAACAAATTGATTGGTCTCACATACGCCGTTACGCACTTTCCTTTCGATTTAAAAACAAAACGCGGGAATCTCCGTCCATCGAGAAACTGTAGCAACGCAATAAAAGACCGAACGATTAAAAAGCAAACCTTGTTCAGTTATTCGGAGAATTTAAAACTTTTTTTAAATGGGGTCGCTTCCCCGTAATTATTTTTTAATTCCCCCGTTCCCAAGGCGGCGCTTGTCATCAATTAATTCTGTTATTCCCGAAAGCAGCCATGATAAAAATCAAATCAAATTAAAGTCACCGACAAAATAAGGCAAAAGAACAGAAAAAGCAAACATCTTTAGTGCCTTACGAGGGGGCTTTAGTACTTAATTAAAAAATGTTGATTATAAGAATTGATTTCCTTTTTGTGTGTAGTGTCTCGCAGCTCTTAGAGGGAACATGATTTCTTAATTAAATTCTACTTTTGATGAAATTGTTTCGAAGTTTAATTTTTTTATTTCATGTTAGATCTCTGTGTGCTGTGGTACTTCTTTTTTTTAGGGATACGCCAGTAAAACAGTCGTTAAACTTCTATCTCGCTAAGGAATTTCCAATTGCATATGTTCTAGCATAAAATCTATTTAATGTGTTTCTTTGTTGTTTCAAAAAAACAAATTTATCGAACCCAAAAAATTAAATCACTGGAAAAAAAAATCTTTGCATATCGGGTAAAAAAGCTTTAAAAAGAGAATACAAGTGTAACGCTTAAAGAAGAGGTAATTAAAAATAACTAATAGTTAACTTTCACACGGAATTTTACACTTATTGAATTTTTAAAGAAATGTACGCGTTTTGTCTTTTTTGTATGCTGTTAAATAGAAATTAATTGCTCAAACATTGGTTTATTTATTTGAAAAAAAGAGCTAATTTTAAACAAAGTAAGATTTTTTATTCTTACTTGTGTTTATCACAAATCTGAAGTGACAGTTTTGTAAATGTATACTGCTATTTAAATTCTATTCCAAATAATCCATTAGGGCATTTAATTTCTTTCAATTTTGTAGTAGTCTAATTATAAAGAGCCTTATATAAACACATTCGAATTTAATTTATTGATATATTTTGTTAATTAAATAATTAAGCTTATATCTTAAAGACCGGAAGTCTTTATTTTGATGAAAGCTGGATTTCGTAATTAAATTATTATATGATGAAATATTCAAACTAGTTATATATTCAGTTGTACAGCATTTTATATTATTGTACTTAATTAATATTATTTTTCTATACAAATGATTTTTATGTGATAGATATTAGTTCAGTGAAAAGAAAAATTTAATATGATATCTGTATGTAACAACATAATTGGAATAAATTATTCTATTTAATTTATCCTGAGAATATATTGATAAAGCGACAGAATATTTTATACTTGGCTTTTTAAAATGAAATCAAAATGAACAAATAATTAAAAGATGTCATTCAATATTTCTTTAATTATTTTAAATGTTAACCTTAAAGTCATAATTAAATTTTAAAAAAAATCGTTTGATAAAGCACTCTTAATAAAAAAATTTATCATGTTTACCTTTTTTTATTTCTGTATGACTTTTAACATACATCAGAACACCGAAGAAAATCCGCAAAGTCAAAGTGATAGATATAACCCGCTTCTGGATTCTGTTTTCTGCTACTTATAACTCTTTGGAAAATGTATTATTTGGCTGTTGTTATTTTCCGCCTGATGTTAAATATGACAATGTCCTCAATGAATTCTTTCAATTGATTCAATATCTCAACTACTGTAATGTTATACTCTTAGGTGACTTTAATGCACGCTGTAATTCTTTAAATCTCTTACCCATAGTTAATACACACGATCATCTTTATTCCAATGACTATATTTTATTAAAACCAAAAGACCAAATTACTAATTCAAGAGGTAAATTTTTGCATCACTTTTGTGTTGAAAATGACTTTATACGTCTCAACGGTATATTACCAGGAGATATAGAGGGAAACTTTACTTATTTATCTGTTAACGGTGCAAGTACAATTGATTATATTATAGTATCCAGTCCTATATTTAATATTTATGTAACAGACTTTTTTGTTTTGCCTAAAATAGGATCCGACCACTTGCCCATATTAGCAACTTTTATTTTCAATACTCTTGAATCACAGAAATTAAACACGCTTAATACCTCAGATGTTCACCTGAAGAAGTCTTCCTGGAATCCAAATTTAATCACTAATTTCATAACAGACATAGACCTTAAATTGCAGAATATAACCGATATTGATGCGAAAAATATTGTACCCATCTTTGAATGTGTTGCGGAAAAATATGACATGATGAAATCTATCTCACCTCATAAACTAAAAAAGAATAATTTATTTGCAGACAGTTGGTTTGATAAAGACTGTTATACTTTAAGATCTAACCTTAGGTCAGCTCTGAAACGCGTAACAAAAAATTACATCGAAAACATTCAAAACTATCGGCTCCTACAAAAAGAATATAAACAATTATGTACTGGCAAAAAGAAAAGTTACTACTCTTCTATCCAAATTCAATTAGCAAATTGCAATAACTCGCAATAGTTTTGGAAAACTATACGCAAATTTAAAAGAATTAAAGCTACGACCCCCAACATATCACGAAAAGATTGGTTTGATTACTATTCTGGTGTTTTCTCTATTTCAAACAATCAATTATCCCCAAATCCCTCAATTGATTTATGTGTAACACGTTCCTTCTCACACTTCGATTCTATTCTTGACCCAGATATCACATCTTATGAATTGGAATCTGTACTACATAAATTAAAAAATGGTAAATCCCCTGGTGTAGATGGTTTGAGACCAGAATTTTTTAAATATTTAGGCCACGAGTCCATTCAGATCATTGCAACAGTTTTTAATAAAGTTTTCAACTCTGGTTCCTATCCAGCTAGCTGGATTGATATTTTAATATGCCCAATTTTTAAGAAAGGTGATCCAATCAACCCGAGTAACTACAGACCCATATCTTTGGTTCCAGTAATAGGTAAATTATTTACATCTATTTTGAACAATAGACTGGTAAGCTGGCTTGATCAAAAAAACTTATTATTTGAAGAACAGGCTGGGTTTAGAAAGGGATATAGTTGTGTGGATCAATCGTTTATTTTAAACTCAATAGTACAAAACAAGCTACGGAAAAAACGTGGTAAACTCTATGCTGCATTTATAGATCTAAAAGGGGCATTTGACAGCGTTAATCACGATCTTCTGTGGTCAGCTTTAAACGGGATATCAGTCAACCCAAAATGTATTTCTATTATAAAAGACATGTATAAAAAAGCTACGGCCCGAGTTAGAGTAGGTGACGGATCTACCGAATCCTTTAATATTGCTACTGGTGTTTTACAAGGCGAAATTCTAAGTCCTTTATTATTTATCCTGTTTTTGAATAATTTAATAATTTGGTTAAACGAATCATCAATCCCTGGTATATATATCAATTCCGATATTTTTATACATATTTTGCTTTATGCCGATGATGCTGTGATTCTCGCTGATTGCCCAATAAATCTCCAAAGAAAACTTAATATTCTTGAAAAATTCTGTGATAACTTCTCTTTAACTGTTAACATTAATAAAACTAAAATAGTTATATTTCGTAAGGGCGGTAAATTATCTAAGCATGACAAATTTTTTTACAACAATAACGAATTGGAAATAGTTTCTAGTTATGTTTATCTAGGTATTCCATTTTCTTCATCTGGCTGTTTTAATCTTGCCAAAAATTATTTTATTTCTAAAACAAATAGTGCAGTAAACACTTCTTGGTCCATATTGACAGGTACAAAAATTAATTCGGTTAACGCATGGTTTAAATTATTTGATGCTTTGATTTTATCAGTTTTAACATACGGTGCTGCAGTTTGGGCGATAAATAACTACAATGATCTAGAAAAATGTTTTTGTATTTTTGTTAGAAAGCTCCTTACAGTTTCCCGTTATATACCTGGATATATTTTAAGACTCGAATTAGGTCATCCTAGGATCTCTTTAGTTTTTATTCGTTTAATTTTAAAATACTGGATACACCTTCTCAAAATGTCAGATGATAGGTTTGCTAAAATTTGCTACTTAAACATGTATAATTTATCCTTTGACTGCACAAACAATAAATTTAATTGGGCCATCTCGATAAGAAATATTTTACAAAACGCTGGTTTTTATTTTGTTTGGCTTTCGCAAGACTATAAAGTTGCTGAACATTACATTTCAACGATTGTACAAGTATACCACGACCAATACACCCAAAATGATCTTGCTTCAATGAACAATAGTATCAACCACTCACAGTATAAATATATCAAAAACTCACATTTAATCGAAGACTATTTAATTTCAAATATAGATATCACTATAAAAAGAATTATTATACAAATTCGTTGCAGTCAATCGCGTATATTTTTTAAAGGAGTTGCTTTCGAAATTTTTCCTAACGAGTCCTGTAAGTTTTGTAACACAACAGAAAATGAAACCTGGGATCATATTTTTTAGTCTGTCCTATTTACGATGCATTCAGACAAAAATACTTATCAATTGAATCCAGTAACATTTCAACCATCCTAAAATTTTACAATAAAGAATATTTTTGTTTTTATAATTATGCAATATCTGTTTTAAAATTCCGGGAGGACTTTATCAGTGAACTTGTGCAGGAATAACAGATTTAAAACCCAATTCTAATTGTTCATGTAATTTATTTTTGTCTTTTTTTTGTATATTTGTCTCAAATTGTGTTTTAGTTGTTTTTTTGAAAATGTATTATATTGTATTTTGTGTTATCAAACTTTGTAACCGCTTTTGTTAAAATTTGTTGCCAACCTTTGTAAATGGGCTACGGCCCACTACAATAAACATATCTATCTATCTATCTATCATACATCAGAACAAAATCAGATGAAAATATATAAGATATAATTTCATTATTAATTACAATTATAACATGATATTTATTAAATATTTTTTAAAACTTAAATATTTATCTAAATATCTTGCATTTTAGCCGCCCAATTCCAAAACGCCCCTGGTCCACTTTAAAAAACTAGCCTTTTACATTTTGAATCGCGTTTTTTTGTATTAACTTGTATTTCTGGGATTAAGCGAAGGGAGCATAGTAGACCAGGGATTAAGCAAAGTATGTTGTTTCTAATGTGCAAAACAACACAAATATCAGAAAAGACACCCTACAATCCCCTTTTTCTTACGTAACTACAAAATTGCGCATGACCTCAACCGTGCCTTCCTTCAGTTCTAAACTATACACTTACCTTAAAACATTAATCTAATATATAAATTTTTAATGCCAAGAGGTTTGCTAATTTAGTAAAATATCATTTAAAATACACGAACCTAAAGGAAATGATTCGAAAGAATTACGGTCTTTTTACCGGCCATTATGCTCCAAGATTCCTTTGTAATACATCAACAGTACCTTCCTTCAGTTCTAAACTACACACACTTATCTTTAAAAATACCCAATTACAACATTAATCTAATAAATAACTTTTTATACCAGAAAGTTTGCTAATATATTAAAATATAATTTAAAATAGATGAACCCAAAGGAATGACACGAAAGATGTTTGGTATTTTTACCTGCTACTATGCTCCAAGATTCCTTTGTATGAAGGACATCAACAGTACCTTCCTTCAGTTCTAAACTACACACACTTATCTTTAAAAATACCCAATTACAACATTAATCTAATAAATAACTTTTTATACCAGAAAGTTTGCTAATATATTAAAATATAATTTAAAATAGATGAACCCAAAGGAATGACACGAAAGATGTTTGGTATTTTTACCTGCTGCTATGCTCCCCAAGATTCCCTTCATCAAACTGAACGTCCAGACGAACACATAAAAACTCCATCGTTTGAAAGTAAAACACGCCCTCAAAATCCATCCTTAAATCCCTTAATCCCGCCCACTTATCCCTTCAAGGAATTACACCACCAAACATTTTTCACACACAGCACACACCCAACAACAACAAGAAAAAAACTCTCCAATCCTTTCGTCCAACTTTCCGAAACTTCTTTTGGTGTGAGGGGAAGAACACAACAAGGCCCCTAACCCGATCTCCTCCAAAAAGGTAATTGAAAGATCCTTCCGATCCGCTCCAGAATCTATTGATTGCAATCTCCACCGCCGCTCGCACATGTACGTATATACAACGCCTTCGGGGAGGATTTCGGGGCCGAAAAAAATTGCCCTGGGGACAGCGATCTAGGTGAGATTGCCCGGGTATTTTCGAGGGTTAATCAGAGGGCCCCAGAGGTGTCCGGCCCATTTCGGGGAATGAGGCCCTGTCAACCACGGAAATGGAACGATTCCGGATGGACATCTTGTAACAGGAGGGAAGTGGTTCACTTTGCGAAGGGCCTTTTTGTGGTGCGAATGGTTTTGCTTCTGTGGTTTGTTTTTTGTTTCGGACGAAAGTTTGAACGGTTATGGTTGACTTAAAGCTTCTTGAGTTTTAGGAGTTGGTGGATTCCTTATAAAGGAGTTGCTCAAGTTGCTGAGGATATTGTAGGAAATGGGTATACCGTTTTTTTCAATTAGCTGTGAACTTTTCAATTACATTTAGTTGAAAAATTGTCGAAATAATGCGAGAGTGTATCCATATTTTATAAATATTTGGTATATTTTCTATTTATCATTGTTTGTCTTTGTGTCCATTAAACTTGCTTTTTTTTAAAGGAATAATAAATTTATTTTATGAAAAAATTTCTACTTAATATAAAATTGAAACTTTATTAGAATAATCACAAACGACATGGTTAGTGTCTTGTTAATATGTGATTGTGTTAGTTAGTATTAAATGCATATTAACTTCTTAAAACAATATGATATTTAAAAAAATAAATTTTAAATAATAAAATATAATTAATTGATCGGGCGTTAGCGATGTTTCTGTTTCAACTCGACCGTATGGTATTTCGTCTTTTTGTAAATTTGTATGTTACGTAGTCACGACCAAACGCTTCGTTAGATTTGCTTCAAAATTGACCTGAATGTTTCTTGAAGATATATTTTTCAATCTATATGCTTTTTTTAATTTTATATTTGTTTTTGGTTGCGGGGATCTACTGTTCCTAAAAGTACTGGTACACAAAATATAATAAACTGCATAACCAATAAGAAGTTTATTTATACTTATAGCAACTCACTCAACCTTCATCAATTAACTTTTTAGATAATTATTTATAAAATATATTTTTAAGTTAATAAAATATTATTTATTAATTTATAATAAAAATAGTAGTTTTTTACTTGCATCATAAAATATAAACGATATTTTTTTTTATTTATTGATAATCACACACAAAAATTAAATAACAAATGAAAATGACCAAAACGTCGCTAATACCTAAAGTTAGTTGGTTGAAAAACGTTGCACTAGAGACACACAATGAGGTATTATGGACCAGAGTTCGGTGACAATGGGAGAAGGGTGTATATGTACACAGGGTTGAAAAATAGCGTGACATAAAAATCCCTACCCAAAATATTACCATTTTAAAACATCCACATGTGTAAGACCAGAATGCCTTTGTTAGAAGAATATTCTGTTGTACAAGTGATTATGATTCATTGTAGACCCATTAGTTTCCCAAATAGATAGCACAGTCAATCTCCTTGATGCACAATCTTTTCCCTGGGTCTTTTAAACAGATATTCGCCCCCTCCTCCCCCACAAATGAGTTATACCACGCCTCATGGGACGCATTCAAATGCGAGTTAGCAAAATGGAGGTGAAGAAAAAATTACCCACTCTCAGACAGCGTGTAAATCGATATTTTTATGAGATACTTTGAGCGCCCTTTGTATGACATCTTTATTTTATAGCATTTGTACTTTGAGGCCGAGATCTTTAGGTTTGCTGTTTCCCTGCGGGTGTATAAAGGAAAGAGCAGTTTAAACCAGGTTTTTTTCGTTTTTAAGCCCTTTATTGCAACCTGTCTCATTCGTTTGGTGATGTTGAAGTATTTATTGTTCACTCTTCCACCGTCTCACAGTTGAAATAAATCAGGGGCACGTTCTGTTATAATCATCAATAATGGCAATTTGACTTAACTTCCATTTTATATTTCAATTGATTACATGAATATCATAAAATATATTCCATTTTTTAAGTTGGTCTTTAAGCTTTCTACTAGCAATAACTCAGATGTTCTCAATCAACTTAAAAATAAACAAACATGGCTTCTAAAAACTGTTGTTTTAATTTTGAAACAATTCAAACGATACCCCTTGTCGTATAATTTCCGCAAATTATATTATTTGCAGACACTATTCTTTCTATTAATGTTGGAATATTCTGTTGTCCTACAGTAGATGAAGAAATCTTTGGAGAAAATTTTCTCCCGCACCTGGCAGTTCTGACTTTAATAAATATCCCCCAATATTACCATTTGCACTCCTAGCACATCTTTGACATCTGCGTTCTTTCTAAGGAACAGTTATTCTTCTTTCTGATATTTTTCCTATTTTTTTACGGTTATAAAGGGAAAAATCATAATCTGTTTTAGATTTTTGCAAGATAGCAAGTTTAAAAAAAAGATTGATGTTTTGAAACGCCAAATCACCCTGTTCTCGTTTATTTTAAAGAACAGGTAACCAAAAGAACTGGTCGTTATGTTGTCGCCTGAGAGCAGAGGGTTAATAGTTTGCAACCCATCCTGATGGAAATATCCGAACATGTTGTCATATTTTTTAAGTATAACATGATGACAAGTACCATATAAAGTGGCACTGCTTTACAAACTCCTACCCCGCAACCAAAGTGTTGACATTTCAGCCACGAAAAATTTAAAGTGCACGATTCACCTCTACGTAAGAAAGGGTTACTAGATTCGAACTCGTGACCCTACAACCTCCACTCCGATGGCATTCTAAGGGTCTCCGTGGCCCAGTGGATAAAGACGTTTGCTGGGAATCAGGGGATTCCTGGTTCGATCCTGTGCGATGGATTTGACAAAGAAAAGTAAAAAGTAGTGATCTTGTGATCGGAGGGTTGCCAGCTTCTCTATAAAATACTAGAAAAGTTGTCCAGAACATCCACAAAAATTATCGACGTTTATACGGAACTGGTGCACGATAAATCTGATCGGGGTCCAAAGTCCCGACATCTATTGAAGGCGGTGGGTGCCAGTTCAGGTGTTGTCCTCGTCATCTGACCATGGTTCAAAAATACGAGGCATCGTTCCCGGGTCTTTCCTTCGGGACAGGCACCGAACCGTCGCGCCAATAGCTCACTGTACAGCTCTAGTGCAACGTTAATTAATCAAACCAAACCGATGGCATTCTAACCAGGATAACATTTATGTTTTTAAAGATACATTGAAGTGTAAACTACAAAATGATTAAGTGTACTTTTTTTTTAAATTGTAACTTAACCCAAAAGTAAGCGTATAACTCAGACGAACACGGGAACACGCAAGGGGGTATTGCACACCCCAGTATTAAATTGCAATTCTTAAGAACAAATACCACTTTTACAATTAAAATATGCATATTTGTTACGCTAAACATATCATTTAGCTCAAATTAAAGCTAATTACGAACAAATGAAGATTTATTTTAACACGAAAGCACGCTAGGTATGCTGCACACCCTAGTATTCAATTTCGTTTCTTAAGAAACAAATTCCAATTTTACACAATAAAATTACATTCTTTTATGGATTCTTCCATCTGTAGAAACAACGCGATACATGCTCAAGAAGAAAAAAAAATACACCAGGGCACGAAAAGGGTGTCTTACACCCCAGGGCTCAATTCTAAACTGTAACAAATAAAAGTAAAGTAAAATAAGCATTTCCCCTATTAGAAGATTACCTTGAAAGCAGCTACACCGGGTTCGACCCACTTTTAAATAAAGATAATTTGTGCAATCCTCTTCAGCGTGTTAACCCTTTTCACTCCAAGAACATTTTGACATTTGCGTTCTTTCTAAAGAACAGTTATTCCTATTTCTGTTTTTTCCCCAGAATTTTTTATGCTTATAGAGGGGAAAAAACCATAATCTGTTTTGGATCTGCAAGAGAACAAATTGAAAAAAGAAGATCGATGTGTTTTACATACAAGACACTTTTCTAGTTTATTTTAAAGAACAGGGAACCAAAAGAACGAGTCGTTATATTGTCGCCTGAGCGGCTCCAACGGAGTGCAAACGGTTAATACTCGAAATTGTGAAAAATACTCAAATCAATAAAAAAAAAGTTTCATTGTTTATCATGCATGAACTATTAAAACATTGATTTTTAAATGTATTTCAATATTTATATAAAAAGTAGAAATCGACGAGGGAAAAAACACTGATAAAAGAGAACTTCGTAGAAGCATAAACAAAACCTACTAAGCTGTTTACGTTATGGGTCGTACATAAGAAAAAAACCAGGTAATTTTTCTACTGAAAGAGATCTCATTTCGGGATTCGAAAAAGAGCAAAAAGTTTTTCTGTCAAATTCTGTTGGGACAACTTTTCCTTCAAAACAATGGAAAGAGTATACAGTACATTTTCCCCCCTTCATATTGAGAAATTTGCAGGAATAAGTGTCTGATTTAACTCTGCATACAATAACAGAAATATACAGTTGATGTATGTTTATTTATCAATCAAACATGTGATTCAAAATGCTTTTGAGTTCTGTAGGTTTTATGAATAAAATTAAACACCGTGTGATCAAATAAACTGTTTATTATAAATAGAGGGCACTATCCGAATGAATAATATTATTTATTTGTAGCATATGTAAAAAGTAAGTATGTTTATGGCTAGCCCGTTCTTCTCACGGGGTTTGCTCATGAGATGCCGCATATAAATAAATAAGCCTATCCCCGAAACAATGGAAAAAAGACGTAATAAAAGGTGTTAGAGATTTTTGAGGTTTTCAGGTAAAACTCCGAATTTTCATGGATAACTTTACATCACTTTAAAAAATATATATGTCACATAATTGAAAATAATTAAGTTGCAAGTATAAACACTGTTCCTCTTCAATATATTGACACAAAAAATTTAAAGTCTTCTTATAATTTACAATTTTAAGCTTGTCATATTTAATTAAGATCGATCAGCGCATATGAGATTAGAGCTGCCAAATTGGACTTTTACGACAATTTCAAAAGTACACTTGGTTAATATTTTTATTATTAACTGATACTCTAAATAATAAGATATAAAAAAATGCGCGATGTTTAAACATTAAAATCCATGATTTTACTAAATATCGTCAAGGCCTGATAATTATTTTACGTAATATTAGAAGACATACGGCATACTGCAAAGAGTTTTATTTGTACACTGGAAAAATAGGGTTCTTAAAAATGAGTACCCGAACCTACTCGTTTTTCTTTGAGTACAATTGTATCGTAAATGAGCGATGACGTACTCCAAAATTAAATAATCATACAATCTAAAAAATTAACAGTGTGGTTTAATATTGCTAATCTCAGCTTCTGTTCAAGCTGTCTTAACAATGCGAATCTGACAAACTTAAAAGAGTTGTTCAGA
Source organism: Troglohyphantes excavatus (assembly GCA_963932185.1). NCBI lineage: Eukaryota > Metazoa > Arthropoda > Arachnida > Araneae > Linyphiidae > Troglohyphantes > Troglohyphantes excavatus. The sequence continues at coordinate 37,232,818 of OZ010669.1, forward strand.
AGATGGTTTTTCACATTATTTGGCGTCGATTTCTGAAATGGATACCGAGATATTACAACTCAATTATCTTACTTCCCATCCTTTTAGCACGCCTTTTTAACATTTCTTCTGTTTATAACTTTTTCACGTCGCCCTGGTAATTTAACGGATAAGGCTCTGGACTGCGATGCCTGAGTATCTGCGTTCGATTCTCTGCAAGTCTTGGTTGTAATTGTCGATATTTATTGAAAGTGGTTTATGAAGGCAGCCTATGTAGGCTAGCATCTGCTCTTTTTATTCATTGTACTCATTTTTGAGTACTTGTTCTTTACGAAATTGTAACATATATTCGGAATCATGATAAACATGGAATTTACTTAAAAATGAGTACAGTTTACTTATATTTGAGTGCCTATTTTTAACAGTGAATAGATAAATAACTTTGAATTAGTTATATTAATAACACACATAAAATAAACTTTTCATAAAAGCATGTATAGCAACTTCAATCTAAAATCTGGAATTTGGATAATATATATTTTAATCAACGTATTTCAAATTCAAACTTGTCTGCCTAAATTAAGAAAAAAAATTAACATTCTTAATACATATAATATTCAACAATTCTAATAATTTTTTTTTTCTTCTTCAGGAACAGGTGTTTTATTTCCGCAAAATTTTTATTTTTAGAAAATTCCAATCTCATGCAACAATTTTAAGGTAAAAATCTTCTCTCAAATGCATTCTTACTGATTTTACTTATATTATTAAAAAAAAATAGATATCAAAACCATAAAAGCATTTTAAGAAAGCATTAAAAAAAAGGAATATTCAGTTTCAGCATCGGAAACCTCAACCGCAGTTCTCTACATTAAAGGTTTCAAAATAACCCCCTGGAAATTTCCGTACACCTCCGCAGAACCAGAATTCGCGCTTTCAGAACCCCAAACTTCTTTTTACTATTATTATTATTGCTTTTCCCTTACCTGGGTTTGGCACTTTTTGGCGTGGAAAAGAACATGAATTTTTACTTCCTCTCCGAGATCTGAAAAGGTATCCATCATTAAACCTTTCTTCGGAAATAAGTGCTAGAAAAGTATATCTCAATTCCATCTCTATGCAGCTGCTTTTAGAAGTATATATATCTTCCTTCCTGCCTCGCACGTTTTCTCTTGGCGAAAAATAACTTTTCGGAAAGGCTTTCACAGTTCCTGGATCGATACATCTCCTGCTTTTTTTTTAAGTGTCACTACTTTGATTGAGTAATGAAATTGGAAGGAGTTGGCGTGAAATTTCCCCCTCTTTTTTTTCCACTTAGTATTTCCAGCCAAATTGATGCCAATATGTGTATTACATGTTTTGCTTTGCTTATAGATTGAGAGGTGGGTTGGTATAGAATTTAATATATGTATTTTTTTTGTAATAGAATAAAAATGGTGGCTATGTTAGATTTTGGACGTTCGGTTGAAATATGTTATGTTTAAAAAAAATTAAGTACTGTAAAGGTACAAGTAGAAGCAATGTTAGATTTTTGATCGTTTAGTTTAAATATTCTATGTTTAAAAAAAAATTAAAGCTCTGTAGAATCATAAGCAGGGCCGTCCTCAACATGAGTAGGGGCTTTACCAACACTGTTAAAAATAGGTACTCAAAAATGCCTATCATGACAACAAATTCTTGTTTTAATTTTCAAAAAGACATGTAATCAACAGTGGCGGCTCGTCCACTACAGCAAGTACAGCCGGGCTGCACCTAAATTCAGTATTTTAAAACTAAAATCAGATATTTTACTAATTTCTTTAAATGAAGATTATTATTGAAAATGAAATTTCTAAGGTAGTAAACACAATCTTAGATAAATAGCAAGCCTGTTACCGTAATTTATAATTCAAGAGGGGGAAAACTCCATTCAAACAAAACTGCAGCCAAAAAGCGAAATTCGAAATCAGCTGCATCGTTGCCATGGCAACCCCTACGTAGTATGGAGATTCTTCCCCATGCTAATGCACTGCATTTGTGAGAAGGTACAGACGAAATGAATTTTCTTGATTTAGCTGCACTGGAGATTCGAAATGCTGATTGGCTCGTCCGTGAAACGCTGGGATGGGTGGGTAAAACGATAATTTACGAGAATATCCCCAATCGGAAATGGTTTTCGTGATAAATTTACTGTGCGCTGTTGCTTCAGGACATGGGCTTGTTGTTGTTTTGTTATTTAAGTTAATATTAAAATTGACCGATTCCCATTTTTAAAAGAAAGGAGGATTGTTTTAATTAAAAAAAATAAGTAAGTGTTTTCTATTTTTTTTCGCATGTTATCATTTTGTAAAAATTGAATGGAAACTTTGATTTGAGTAGTAAATAATAAAGAATTTCCGTTGATGTGGGTTGTGTAAAATTAGGGGGGGGGGAGAGAATCACGTGATTTCGGCTGCACTAACATTTTCGACCACGGGCCGCCACTGGTAATCAAAAAAAGAGTATAATGAATAAAAAGAGCATATGCTATAATGCATAGGCTGACTTCATAAATCACTTTCAATAAATACAATTTCAACCAAGACTTACCTGGAATCGAACCCGGATCCTCAGGCACCACTGTTCAGGACCTTATCCGTTAAACTACAAGGGCGACTTGAAGAAGTTTTAAACAGAATTTTTTTAAAATGGTGTGCCAAAAGAATGGGAAGCAAGATAATTGAATTGTAATAACTCAGTTTCCATTTAAGCAATCGACATCAAATCATCTTCTGAACAATTATTTTAATTTTGTCAGGTCGCTTTGTTAAGATGGCTTGAACAGAAGCTGAGATTACCAATATTAAGTCACACTGCTCATTTTTGAGAAAGTACGGTTACTTAAATTTAAGTACGCCATCACTCATATGCGATGCAATTGTACTCAAAGATAAACGAGTGGGTTCAAGTACTCATATTTAAGTACCTTTTTTTGCATTGAAGGCACTTGTAAATTATACTCTCAATTTATGAAGTATTTATACAGTTTTTAGAATGACTGAATAATTTACTAAAAAATATCATTTATTTTAAAAGATTAACGGGAAAATATATCCTTTTAATTAAAAAACGTCTGACTTGAGAAGTTTAAAAGTAAGCAACTAAAATATCTTAATAATAAATGTATATTAATACAATAAAATATAAATTTACATTAAATGGAAATTAGAAATATCAAGAACTAATTAAAAGCTACACATTACATTGGGACTTATTTAATTAGACGCTTTCAAGGTTTCCAAACTTAATTAAGATTTTATTGTTTAAATAGCTCTACACTGCCACTCCCACTTTTTTATAGTAACTTTATAAAAAAAACAATAAGTTCATTCCAACTGCTGATTTAATTTAAAAGAGATTTCAAGCAATTACATATGGAGAGGTTGGATTATTTCCTTTGAAACCAATACATTATATTTATTAGATTTTTTTTTCTGTCCAAAAGTAACAATTAACATATAATTTTGCACTGTCCTCTGTATCAGTTAATGAAATAAAGAATAGTGTATGAATAGTCAATATTCAATTGCATATATATATATATATATATATATATATATATATATATATATATATATATATATATATATATATATATATATATATATATATATATATATATATATATATATATATATATATATATATATATATATATATATATATATATTTATATATATATATATATATATATATATATATATATATATATATATATATATATATATATATATATATATATATATATATATATATATATATATATATATATATATATATATATATATATATATATATATATATATATATATATATATATATATATATATATATATATATATATATATATATATATATATATATATATATATATATATATATATATATATATGTATGTCTTATGTCTATCTGTATAAATATGTTTATGTATATCTGTATAAATATGTCTTATGTCTATCTGTATAAATATGTCTTATGCATATCTGTATAAATATGTCTTATGTCTATCTGTATAAATATGTCTTATGCATATCTGTATAAATATGTCTTATGCATATCTGTATAAATATGTCTTATGCCTATCTGTATAAATAAGTCTTATGCCTATATGTATAAATATGTCTTATGCCTATCTGTATAAATATGTCTTATGTCTATCTGTATAAATATGTCTTATGTCTATCTGTATAAATATGTCTTATGTCTATCTGTTTAAATACGTCTAACTTCATTGTATAAATATATCAATACGCGAAAATTACGAAATGGGTATTGATATATCGTTTCCATACCGTTTTTTGCGATTTATCAATGACCTAGCGCTGAATCACACTGCTGCACGGACTATTATAACTCGTAGTTCTAGTAGACCTCGGAAAAAAACCCATATAAGTGGTTTTTATGACTGCAAGGAACATTCATGTCTTATTTTAAGAAAATAGAACAACGGGTTTTGTCATAACTGCGTAACAAACAAATTTACAAGCAGACGAAATTCCGAAAGGTCAAGTTAAAAATAGAGACTTTAATAAAGTACTAGTAAATCTAGTAACAATAGACCTTGCGAACAAAAAAAATCAAATAAAAAAAACATATATGTCGATTTTAATAACTTCAAGCAACATTCATGACAAATGTCAATAAACTGATGGATAAATCATTTTCAATCCCTAAACAATTTCCTATCGTAAACTATTATAAAAGTTTTTCAGAAAAACAAATTTATTTCGCATAGAAAAAGAATAATATGAAAATAATTAAACTAAACACACGCTTTGGACTTTTATTTATCTGATTTAAAAATCAATGAGCAATATAAAAGGAATTTACTCCCTTGTCCTATTTAAACTCAGTAATTGAAGTAATTGAAAAACAAAACTCGAAGAATCACCTACTTTATTTTTATTCTTGTCTACGTAACAGCTTATGAACAATAAAACTCAATTATCTGTCTACAACACATTTAGAAAGATTAGCGGATATTTATTATATTTTCCAGTGCTGTATTTTTGTATGCGTTTCTAAGGAAATTAAATACGAAAGGAATAATTATTAAGAAAATTAACCCTTTTTAAATATTTCAACAGAAATTAGCGCCCCTTTAACAATTTTTATGCCTATTGACATAATTTAGGCTTATTATTAGGAACTATTAATCACGTTAATGAAAAGCTGTCTATTCTTCCTGATTTGGGGCCTTCGTGTTAATGTAGATTACACTAAACTAACATGGGAATCATCTGCTAAAATCTGTCATCCTCAACTTAAAAATAAAGCAAGAAATTTAGTGTTATTAATTAAACTCTTAAATACTACACCTATTTAAATTTATTTTTAAATATTTTTAACCGACTGCCCAGCGCGCCCACCAAAACTCCAAAATAAAACCGCCAGTAATTTAAACCGCCAAATCGCGCACCAAGTCGAGAGGTTATAGATTCGACCTATATGTATTTTTAAAAAAAAAAAAAAAATTATGTATGTGTGCGCGGGATTTTAATTCTACTTCAGATATTTTGACAATTTTTTTTTTGATGGATAGAGGATGTTTCAAAGGGGAGTAATTTGAAAAAAATATCCGGTTATCCGGTATTTAACTATCCGGATTTCTCAATTAACCGGACCGTTTAAAAAAAATTCGTCCGATTTCGAAAATTCTTTTTTTGTTGAATAGAGAAAAATCCACTTAGGCAAAATCTTCAAAATAATAATAGGTCATCCGGCTGTTATATATCCGGAAATGTCGATTAACCGGATTTTTTTAAACAATTTATTTTAAACAATTGTTTAACGGGAATTGTACAACAATGACATTTCGTTTAACATGCGTTTATTGGCTTTGTTAGGGACTGTTTTAAAATATACATTGTTCAGCACAAGTTGCTACTAGAATTTTTTGGTGAATAGGGGGCGAAGCCCCCTGCTAAATTAAAAACTAAAACGGGAAAAATAAAATAATCTTTCTAAAAAAAAGGATAACCGACTTTAAAAAAATGCGCTAAAAAGTAAAAAATAATTTTTAATTTTACGAATGAGTTGAAAAAATTGAATCATTGAATATCAATTTTATATGCAGTAAAACTTTTAGAAGTTGGTGTCAATTTACAAAAAGCATACCTAAATTTTGGCGCCGATTTCAAAAAGTTGTACTACGTATAAAATTGATATTCAATAATTCAAATTTTTCAACTCATTCGTAAAATTAAAAATTATTTTTTACTTTTTAGCGCATTTTTCTTAAAGTCGGTTTTCCTTTTTTTTAGAAAGATTATTTTATTATACGTTAATATTGCTTTGATAATTTAAATTATTGATATTATAGTGCTTAAATAATTGTAATAAAATTGTTTTTTTATTATTATTTTATACTGTATTTTATATACAGGGTGGTGCAAAATGAACGTTATGGTTTATATGCTTTTTTTATTTAATATTGCATTTTTTATTTTGCTTCAGAATTGTGTAAGGAAGGCTTGGGGAATTTGAAATGGAACAGTACACAACAGAACAGACTATCAGCAACGGCTTGATTATGCTATTTCGTTAAAGCAAAAAGCAGGAGAATATCCCGATTTCATTAACAACTTGATAATGAGCGATTTGATGATAACCGGATTTGACCGCTCCAGACTTTATTCTTTGGGGCTATTTGAAAGAGAGAGTATACGTCAATAAGCCACAGCCCATACCTGACCTGAATAACAATATTCGCAATGAAATCCGTGCCATAACCCCTGAAATTTTGCGAAAAGTCATGCAACATGTGTTGGACTTAGCACGACTTTGTGAAGCGGAAAATGGGCGACACCTGCGAGACGTACTTTTTCACGTTTCAGTTAACAATATTCTTCATTCACATGCCGTATTTTGGCAAAATAATGTTAACAATTTATTCAAAAATACAAAAAGTTATAAAGCATTTAAACCATAACGTTCATTTTGCACCACCCTGTAGTACTGCTGTATTTTTTAGGAAGTGCAAAATAATGTATTTATTATTAAGTACTATTCTTCGGCAAGTTTACAAAAAGAAACATATGTTTTATTACTATGTTTATTCTATAATAGTTGTGGTCACACATTAAATAAGTTCCTCCGTTTAGAAGCATCTATGGTTAAAACTAATGAACGGAATTTTACCAAATTTTCTATTAAGGATAGAGAAGGCACGGAAAGAAGAGTTCTGTTAAAACAAGATTAGTACCGAAACTCACCGATAGGCGGAAATTTGGCGTTGTCCGAGCAGAAAATATTTTAGTTATAATATATAAGTATGTTGCGATAAGACAAATGAATTTAATGATTAAACTCAAAAGAAATAATATTTTTTTTCATCAGAAATCTCTATAACCACATGGACTATTTTCAATGTGCGGACTTTTCCTTTGTACAACAAATTGCATACAATGTGTGTTCTGATTCTGATGAATAAAGAATTATTTTCTTTAAGTTTATTTACTAAATTAATTTGTCTTTCTATCACAACTTTTTTTATATAGGTATATTGTAAATGTTTTCTGCACGGATAGCGCCAAAATTCCCCCTATCGGTGATTTTCGATACTACTTTTTTTACAAGGAATCTTCTTACTTTGCTTTCAATATTCTTAATATGAAATACAGTGTAATTCAGTTCATTATTTTTAGCTACAGATATCTCTGAATACGAGACCTTATTTTATAGCCACATTGTGTTAACCATATTTACCTAAAGCTTCTTAATGTAGTTGTAGCCATTTTATATTTTAAGCCAAACCTCTATGTACGAAACTATGTTATATTTTTTAATAATGCAGAAATGAGAAGCATCCATTGCAAAAATATAATATTTCAAACATTACAAACTTACAAGTATTTTATTTTCTTAAAAGCAATATGTATTTATACATTTGCGTCGTGTCTAAAGTAGACTAAAAAGGCTGCATGCCAAAATTTCTTGTATGGCTAAATACATTAGAATACAACATTTCATCCGCAACGCATCGTCCACAACACACACATAAAAGACTTGAGTCACCCCCGACGTATCGCTGGACTCGAAATTAATGCTCATTTCCATAAGTTGGCGACAAGGCTCTAACTTCCAGAAGCACGGAACAATGGCTGCAAACTCTTTTCAAATGGAGCGTTCTGTGAATAGACTTCAACTTCCCTCAATTCCAATGGCATTTAGGAATAGTCTCTTATGGATGTCCGCTGCTGTTCCACAATCGCGAGGAGGCGTTTGTTCGTTCCTTGTTCCCCAGAAACTTTTGGAACGTGCTTAAGCATCTAGAAGAAAGATTAGAAGGATTTCTGTGTTGCTCGACGAGCAATGATTTTGGATGCCAATGTTTGGGATGACAATGCCCGCTGGTTAAACACTGATAATGAACCTGGTTTTGGATCGACTCGTCTATTCGACGAAAGACAGTGTTTATCCTTGTATAAAATGTGTATGTGTTTGTGTATGTAACCCTGTATAAATTAATATTATTTTAAAATGTAAAATTTGATGTTAAGAAGGAAATGTAGTTTCACTAGTGCATCTCGATACTGCTAATGTAACTAAGGGAGAATTCGATGAATAACAAGCCAGTATAGTGCTCTTGTTTGTACTTCCGGTGGTCACTTTATATTCCCAAAACTCCCACTTGGGTTCGAGTAATTACTTTAGTCCGATCGGTAGAGTATTGGTGTAGCAAGCACAACGTCCCAGGTTCGATTCAAGGTGACAGGGACAGTCAAACTCTCAGTACTACGTACTAAAGAACTTATCGATTCCATAGCGCGCAGATGTGTTAAGTGTATAAAATTTTCATGAATTGTTTTAGTTGAGATCTTATTTAAAATCGTAAATTGTAATATAACTGCAAATAATTACGACAGTTGAAAAATAACTATTTTAATTGACAGAAACCTCTAACGATTTTTTATTCTCCATTCCTCATAATAACACAACAAACTTTCAAATGATTGTCCTGAAAATTACAACATCTGTGCACTAATGTAAATTCATATTCTAATACTATTTTATGTATTACAATAAAAAAGTCTGTCTGTGTATCTGTAGCACGCAAAACACTATCTTCCAATGTTTGGCTATGTCTGAAAATTCATATATAGATATTATTTAACCACTACTTGGGCACCAGAGGATTAAAAGTTTTCCATTAAACTTCGTTTAATTCTCCATTTATAACAATTTTAGAAGATTTTTTTTAAATAGTCATTAAAAAATAGTATTTACATTGTTATAAAACCATCAGTTCTTGGCAACAATTAAATACTTTAAAATAAATTAATATATATTTATTGTTTTAAACCATTGAGAGTTTTCGATCAAAAACTGCTTCGACTAAATAACTTTTTCAGTTCAGTTTTGCTTCAACGGGGAAAAAAACTAACGGAAAAGCTAACATTCAAAGATGTACCCGGTATGTACCCGGAGATGTCTGAACAATAGTCCAATTATTTTGCCGGATTCACCCCATTGGTCCAGGGTGGACCAATGGGTGAATTTTTTTTATCGAACGTGAAACCGCGAGAAACGGATAGTTTCTTATAATAACGCTACGTACTTTTAAATGGTTGTGTTATAAATTACCACATCTGTATATTAAGGCATCGATATACACAAATACGTTTCAGAATTGAAATTCAGCCAATTGCAACAAACCATTCACTAAGCTTTAAATTTATAACCTAATATTCCTTTATACAAGATTTTAAAAAATGAACCTAAAAAGTAAAACATTTTCACTGCAATTGACGGTTTAACGGCGAAATTATGTAAGCCCACAAATAAAGTTACGAGAAAAGAACATTTGAAGTTTGCAACTTGCCTTGGATGTAATGTTAAGTGGAATGACATTCAACTGATTATTGGGCAACCTACCGGACTTGGTGTCACACCACTTGCCAAATGTCATATCTATTTGCCGAGTCATAACAAATAGAGCTAATTCATTTTTTTGTAACTAAGACCACTTGGATGCCAGCCAATTCAATTACAACTTACTAACCATTTCATTTATGTGATCTATGATCAGGAAATTCGAGACGAACCCCATCCAACAAGGAATTCCCCCCCCCCCCCCAAGTAATCTCACGACACGCCTTAATGGGTCATTCCACCCCATTCGGTCCCAAACTTAGCATATCGACATTTTTCTCTCAAACAACGAAACGAAAAAGAACTAACAACAAAAAAATAACAACCCATACAAAAAATAAAAAGAACAAAAGATCCGTAGCAGAAGAAAATAAAAGGCGCAGTTATTTCCATAACACCGGCCGTGTCCGGTGTGGAAACGCGATCACCGGAAGCCATCCATCCTCGTCTACGCGAGTGCCATCTATTAGACGGTGAGGGAGTGACAAGCCTCATTTTTCGTCATTGTGTCCCTCCCCCCTTTTCTCTCTCTCTCTCTTGCAGCGGCGTCTTCATCACAGGGAACAAATCGCTGGCTGCAACTGGAGACGGAAGATTTCGAGGTGGGTGTCTTTCAATCGGGAGAAGGGAGATGGATAGGATGAAGGATAGCCATTCAGGAGAATGATCAGGAATTTATTAACATGTTGTTTTGAATGTGATTTTCGGATTGTGCAGCAGTGATGACCCTAGAGGCAAACCGCGGCTCGCGAGCCACATGCGGCTCTTTGGCCGTTTGGGTGTAGCTCTTCCACAAATACCACGTGCGGATGCGACCGAACAGTGCGATTGGAACGCCCATGCACAATTACACTTCATTGCCCAAAATTAAGAACAACAACAACGTACAAACTTGACTTACCCAAACTTTCCATGCAGATGCAAGGCCATTGTTCACATTAGTTTTTGTCAGTCATTGTTAGGATTTAATTTTATGGATACCTTATAATTTAATTTTATGGATACCTTATAATTTAATTTTATCAATAAATAATATTGTTATTAAGTATGAGTACAAGTTTTATTCAATCTACCTATAGTTTAACTAAAACTTAAAACTTTAAGTAAAGTTTATTTAGTTAATTTTAGGGAGCGTTGTAGAGTGAGATCAGATGTAAGTAGTGCTAAGGATTGAGAATGGTATGTTGAGGGGATTTGGACATGTAGAGAGGATGAACGAAAGAAGATGTACTAAACAAGTATACAGGACGAGTGTGGATGAAGAGTTGGGAGGGGTCGACCTCAACGAACGCAGCTCAATCAGATTGAGAACGTTTTTAGCAAAGGGCAGCTTAGGAGTACCCTAATTAAGTTAATAGCAATATAGTCAATTAAGTTTAAAAAATTTGGCTCAAAAAAGAAATTTCAATTGTTGTACTGTTGATATTTGGCTCTGTTGACAAATGAGTAATAAAAAACAAAAATCAAATTGTTTACTGCAATGCCAAACCCCAAAAAAATTTCGTACCCTTAACATTACTACAGACGATGAATGGAAACCCATATTAGGAGGGTTATGGATCCCTCCAACCATGAGCTCGCTGCAGTCTCAAGGTCAAAATTTGAACCGACAACCCTCCGGTTATGAGCTCCCTTCGCTCTGAAAGTTGAGGTTCGAATCCATAACCCTCCTACAATGAGCTCACCACATCCGAACCTACAAACCTCCGATCATTGGCTCCTTCAAATATCTACGTGGACATGACAAGTTGTAGCAATCTCGTGATCGGAAGGTTGCCAGATTCGTTATTAGAAAAATTCGCTAAATATATCTAGAATTTACCGCTGACGTCTATATGGGACTGGTGCACGTTAAATCAAAGAGTGGTTCAACATCCTGACGTCAGAGTTCAGATACTAACTTAGGTGTTCTCGTTGTCATCTGCGCGATCGGAGGGTTGCCAGCTTCGCTACAAAAATACTAGAAAGTCGTCCAGAATATCCAACGCACGATAAATCTGATCCAGTGTATCCAGTGTAAATCTGATCCAGATAAATCTGATCCAGTGCACGATAAATCTGATTGGGGTCCAAAGTCCCGACGTCTATTGAAGGCGTTGGGTGCCAGTTCAGGTGTTTCCTCGTCATCTGACCATGGTTCTAAAATAACGAGGTGCATGTATGAATGTGTGTGTGAATGTGTATGTGTTCCCGGTTCTTTCCTTCGAGATAGACCCCGAACCGTCGCCAATAGCCCACTGTGCAGCTCTAGTGCAACGTTAATTAACCAAACCAAAAACCCAAACCGTCGTCAATAGCCCATGAGCAGCTCTTATGCGACGTTATTTAAAAAAAAAACTATCAAATATACAAGGCAGTGCTCCCGGTTTGGTTTGGTTTGGTTTGGTTAATTAACGTCGCACTAGAGCTGCACAGTGGGCTATTGGCAACGGTTCTCGAAGGAAAGACCCGGGAACACATTCACACACACATTCATACACACATTCATACATGCACCTCGTTATTTTAGAACTATGGTCAGATGACGAGGAAACACCTGAACTGGCACCCAACGCCTTCAATAGACGTCGGGACTTTGGACCCCGATCAGATTTATCGTGCACCAGCCCCGTATACACGCCAGTATAATTTGTTGGATATTCTGAACGACTTTCTAGTATTTTTGTAGCGAAGCTGGCAACCCTCCGATCGCAATATCACTTCTTTTTTTACTATTCTTTAAGAATTGTGAGAGGAGGAGAGGTATGACGGTCCCGTTTTTCGATCGCATTTGCTTACGTTTCGCGTGGCCTAGTTGGTCGGTCGTGGCATTGGTTCGGCCATTACAACTGAAGAAGAAGACCGGCGTTCAACCAGTGTGCACAGCCTTTTGTTTACTATTGGATCGTTTCATGTCTCGCTTTCACGTTTTTAAGAGTGCAGTGGTGTCCGGTAGTGGTTTTTGAGGTGGTCTTGGTGTTTAGCTGGATCGTTTTCCCGAGAAATTATTTACAGACCTGTACCAACATCGATGTCAAGTGGATGTTGGGTAACTGTTTCTCATGTTTCTCGTATCAACTGATTCCTGTAAATCGGGCTGCAAATCAACGGTAATTAGGTATGTGATCCTTTTTTTTGCATGCATATTCGTTGTCGGCCAGCGCAGTGTTCATTGCCATATCATATATATATATTAGTAATATAAGAAACCGTATATATACTGGATAATTGAAGATTGTCTTTATTGATAAATAGCATGTCTTAGATTGTCTGTGGGTTCGTTTTTTTATAGAAATCTATAGTTCCCTTCCGCGGCAGCAGTTTTTTCCATGCACTTCAGCTAGTAAAATAAATGCCTAGTAATTAACATAAAATGCTATTTTTATTAAGGTTAATATTAAAATTATTTTGATATTTATCATATAAAAATTTACTTTAACTTGAATTGAATTTAACTTGAAAATACTTAACTTATAATTTACGTTTTTTTTTTTTGTATATTTTTCATTTGTTTGTTTGTATTTGAAATAGTAGTTCTATGTTTATTATTTTGTTAGAAATGTGTTTGCTCTAGGGCAAAAATCCAAAAGCAAGTTTTTCTTTTCATTTAATCTCGTGTATAAGGCAATATTACCTTTTACCAAAAGTTCGAAATATATAAAATTTATTTTTAATTATTTTTGCAAAATGTATAGCTACTTTATCTTTATTAATTCTATATATAATTAAAAATTCGTTACATTTTTTTAAACTTATTTTATCGCAAAACTATGATAAATTGTGACTCTCTAATCAATATTGGAATTAAAAACAATTCACGCTTTAATAATTTTATTACTTTTTTAATGTTTTTTTATTAACTTTAACAAAGATACAACTTAACCAAAACGATTTTTTTTAAATAATTATTTTCATGTATGTTTTTTATTTTCCATATTTTTATGTTTTAATTAGTCTTTTTCCCCTTCTTAAGTTGTCACAATATTTTTATTTCAACTAGATTAATTTTGTAAAAGTATTGCTCCAATTAACTAGAAATTTCACACTCTGTTGAATCGGAACAAAGTTTTTTTTTTGTTTGTTAGTTCCTCCTATTCGGGTTTATAAAAATAAAATCGGAGAATATGTCTCCCATTTCCATCGAATATTTACAAGACTATTTTTAAATTCCTAAAGAAACATTGCCAGTGTTAAAAATATTTTTTTTGTTGTGGCCTAGTGTATAACCACTGCCCACTTTCCCGGATTTTTATAATTATTTTTATTTCAATAAAGGGATCTTAAAATGAATTAACAAAATTCTAATAGAGAAGATTAAATAAAAGCTGAATGTCGAAATTATCATTTTCTTAACTTAAAATAATATTTTTGCAGTTAACATGGTTTCGGAAAAGTATCGGGTTTTTTTTCATTGTCTAAACAAAAGAATTTAAACATAAAATCTCGTATTACATTTTAACATCAAGAAGTATTTCAATTTCAAAGAAATATATTCATTAGCAAACCCCCCTCCCCTTCTCATTCTAGTCCCGTTGACCATTATTAACTAATCTACGTAAGTGTAAAACCATTTACTGTCTATTATTCCAAAGAAATCAGCTTACCTTAATTATTATACTTTTAGACAGTCATTCTGTCATTAAATCTTGAATTTCAATTTTTACCCTCTTCATTATTTCATATCGAACTGAAACTTGACATACTTGCGTATTTTCAATGATAAAGGGATAGTAAGCCCTATTAATTTATTTATAGGGTAAGGTGGGGTAAAATAGGTATTGGAAATTAAATATAAATTACACATTGTTAAACTTATGCTTTGATCTTGTTTTTTTTAAACAGTATTTCGTTTAAAGGAGAACACTTCAGGAAAAACTTAAATTTTAGGGTGATTTAAAACGAGTCCAAAATTTGATTTGTTTGAGTTTACAAAAAAAGTTTCTAGTTTACAAAAGAAATTGTGATATTGTAAAAATTTGTAATGCATGAAAACTTATATATATAAACTAGAAAAGTTGAATTATTTATCAATTTTTTTTATATAGGAAAGAAACCTTTTAATACACAGTTCCATTAAAACAATTTCAAACGTACTTTAAGTGGCTATTTTTTTTTTCATTATTTGCAAGTTGGGGTAAAATGCGTAATTGAATTATCAATGCTAAAAAGTAGGACATTCGAAAAAATTTAATGATCTTTGAGAAAAGTGCAATGTTCTACAAAAATAAGAGTTTGAAGCTTATAAATGACAAGAATTATATAGAATATATTTAACACTGTTTACATGTTAATGTAATTAAGTTACATACCTGTTTTGTTTTTTTAAATTGTGAACAAGAACACATTTTGATCATAATAAAACGCCTTTCACTGATTTTGTTAGAACATATGCAAGAAATTTTAAATGGATAAAAAAAAACTGGTCTGCAGAATAAATTACAATTAACGTAAATACAACAAATATTTCAGAATCAAAATAAACCAAAAATTATTTTAGTAGACGTTTTATTTCAAAGATAATAAATAACAAAGTTGATCTTTCAAAATGGTGGATTATAACTTTTTTAAAAGTTGATGGCTGCTATTTATTCTATTTTATTCAAATTATTAATTTGACAAAGAAATGTGTTTTAATAATGCCTTTTTATACGAAAAAATCCAGGATTTTCCAATGACTACCATTTTACCCCTCATGTGGTTGAAAAAGTATATAACAAACCTAAAACTTTCAGCAAATTAAATTTAAAAAAATATTAAACATATTCAAGAATGATGTCAAGGATCCCATTGCATAAATGCAATAAAGCAATTCATATTAATAACCTTTTAAAGGTAAAAAAAAGCTTTAAATGAAAAAAAATTACTTTTACTACATATTTTACCCAATCTTTCCCTACCAATTAATAATAAGTCTCAGTTTAAATAGAAAATAAACATCGGAATGTTTTGAGTCCGCATTATCATAACAATGGTCTAAAATATGTCTTCTAAAACAACGGTTTCACAGAGAGCAATGCGAACTAATAACACAATGAAATCGTAGAAGAACATTTTTTAAAAAAAATATTATTCAAGATAAATATAAACACAAACAGGTTTATTGAATGATATATCCAGATTTGAAAACCAATTAATTATAATTATCTTAATTAGACATTCAGAGATTACTAAATTGTAAAGCAGCTTTTACATAAAAATCGCAAGGATCCAATACATCCTCTTGTAATTCAGCACTTTAAATATCGACGTCGAGTGCATTCACGATATTATTCTACATTAGAAAATTGACAACAAGTTCCGGGTACGGGATTAAGAGAACTTAACTAATAAATCCTTTTAATTCTATGAAAGCGAGCCCATCGTGAAACTTAATTACGAGAGGAGAAACATTGATTGGTAAAATCTATTTGACGCACTTTCGTAAGATCAAATTAAAATTTCGCGTAAGCCCCGTCATTGAATTATGGGTATATCCATTTGCAGAAAGCAGCGATGACTCTGCAACTGATGATTGGGATAATTTGTTCTTAATAGAAAATGGCCATGGTTTGGATAATTTTAGTCTCATTTAAAAATATTCCAATGGGAAATTTGGTTTGTTAAATCTGGGACTTACTAATAAGTAAGTCGGTTAAATCGAGCGCTTCCGTAATAGGGTTTCACGCTCAGTTATATATTTTCCTATCTAACAGACACTTATTATTTCTGAAGTCGCAATCATGTATCTATCTTGTAATTGATGAAATTGTTCAACGCCATATTTCCGGTATTAACAACAGTTACATATTGAAAAAATATTATCAAAAATACCAAGTTTTATTTCATTTTAAAATAAAATTATGGAACGCAATATTATGTATGCTAATTACACTTTGTAATTACCATATGTAACTAACTGGGTAACAAAGCTCGAAATTAACATTTAAAATTAAATGTTTCCAATATAACAATCTACTAAAATTTGTCTCGTAGATTTACAAAAGTTGACCTTTTTTTGTTGAAGGATAAAGTGCATCTAACGGTGTTCCAGGTGAGTTTCAAGGTTCCGATAGGGCGCCAGAGGGCGCTGGTATTCATAGTGACGGGTACTTTAAAAGGTGTTACGGGTACATTAATTTTTTTTATAAAAGTGTCAAATAACTCCTTGAATTTTGCGGTACAAAAAAATCAACTGCGTCTGTTTTAAACAATGCAGAATAATTAGATCCAACATATACAATAGGAAATATCAAAATATTTTTATACGACTTACCAAATGATAAACGGTCAAATTGTTATACTACTATGCAAAAATCTGCGGCCTTTACCATTTTTTCCACAAATGTAAATATTGCTAGATAATTATTTAAAATTGTGTTTCAACAATGTTGTATAAGTTACATGTTCTATTAACCTTCGTCATACTCTTTTTATCAGAAAAAGTGTAACTGAATTTTGAGAACATATTGCAGCACTGTACGCTTTGCTAGGTTTGAACGTAAAACCTTTTAATTCAAATAAGACATGTAATTCTGCGCGGCCAAAACAATCGCCATGGCTGTGTGTTCGGATCTGCTATTTGGTGCGACCACTACAGCTCTCTTTTAACTGTGTCGGTTTTATTTAAAACTACAATAGAACCTCATTATAACGAACATCGCTTACAATGGACAGTTAAAACAAATTTCCAAAAATTAAATCCTAGAGGTTGAAGATCATTTAAATTTTATTATTCCTTACATTGAATAATCGACAAATGAAAATGTGTTTGCATATTACGAACACGTACGGTATCTCCATCAATTATTAATGGAAGAAATAAGCAGGAAACAGACGCAGCAGGAAATTATTTTTCAAACTAATGAATGTAAGCAATCAACATTAACCAGGATCATCTTGTTTTAAACATCAAAAATTAATGCAGTGTAAAAGTATACCTATTTTCCGATGCAACCTATGATTTTCTTGTTTTTTATTAGATATATAATAAACACTTTTTTTTTAGCTAACTACTGTACTTTCATTGATGTACACCCTGTTGCAGTACACCCCTGTAAGAATTATTTGTTATAAACATGACTTTCATTAAAACTGACAACCTTTAGCTCCTATTAGTCATTTATAATGAAGTTCTACTACTGCATTGACTTTATATATATTTTTTTTATTAAGTATGGTTTTTAATGAAACTTACAAGAAAGCTTAAACAGAAATAAAATCATTAATTCAAAAGTATAATATTACTCGTTACTGAATTAACATTCACTAACCGAAATCCATAATATCGAATTTCAATATAAAACAAAATGGTGCTCATTTCTCTTCTTCAGATATTTGCAAAACTATCTGCAGCGATGAAGAAAATTCCTCAGAAAATTATTCCTAGCCATACTGGTGAAGGCTCTTCGAAGAAATTCCTCATCAGCAGAAGTGCGCCAAGCTCTAGTCAGTGAGTAATTTTTCTGTTTTGTCACTGTCTACGCATTGGCGTGCTTTCTGTTACACGCCGAGCAGATAATTTTTCGTCTCTTTTCGTGTTTCTTGATGCATTTCATCCATACAAATAATTCTATCTTGCGAAAGTTACTGATCGTCTACGAGTTAAAGATATGTATGGTTTTTTTTTAAATTTATTTCCTATTTCGGTATCGTAACTTTTATAACTTAATTGTATTTTATAACTGCATTCGTTCACTAATTAAATCGGAAATTATTTAATTACGAGCCATGAACCAATTAATGATAGACTAATAATACAAATACATATTTTGTGTGTGTAAAGAATATTTCCACAGATCCGAAAATTCTGGAAATGCGAATGAAGCCGGAATTATGAGGTAACAGTTATATGATGAGTGACGTGGTATTTAGATGTTGATAACAGGGATGATTTGTATTTTAGAATATTCGATACACAAATAATGTCAGAAGTTGAATATTACGAATTTTTGGTCGCTACATGTGTTAAAGCAGAATTGGAAGATGGTTAAAAGGATTTCAGCAACTGGACTTGTGAAGTCGTATTCAATAAATTCTAGCAACTGACAGTGCCTTGAATAATGTCATAAATCCATATCATTAAATATGATTAAATAACTGATATATTTTAAGATTTATATCGTATTTTAAGGACATTTAATTAGTTCATAATAAAGCTATTTGCATCAAATATTTCAAATAAATAGAAATTATATTTTAAATATTTCGTGTTCTTCTCTTAATATACCCCAAATAAACAAGAAAAAAGATTATTTACGATGTTTTACAATTATGTCCATTTTTAAAAATTAGTTAGTTGACATAAACCCTTTCCTTCCAAAAATTTCTTATGGACTTTAAAGGTTGAAAATTAATATTTATTTCTCGTCACGCAATTTTAAACTTTGGCTAACATTAAAAGTTTTATTGACTTTATTTTAAGAAGTTTTTTTTTTACAAATTCGTAACATTTCACGCATGCTAACGCGTATGTGTGTATTTCAGCCAAAAATACCCCAATCTTGCGCGTCTTCTTAATGATATTTATTCCCGTACAGTGTTACAAAAACATATTTCCATAATTAACAGAAACATTATAGCGAACTCTTTCGTAAAAATCTCAGGTATGAAAGAAATTTTTCACGTTTAGAAAACGGGATCGACAAGAAATAATAATAATAATAATAATAATCTGGCGCATCCATTTTTTGTGATGATTAGCTGAGCATAAGTTGTTAGTGGGCGATAAAAGCCCTTGAAAAAACGCGTTATGGTCGTCAATTAAATTCTTTGTTAAGTTATGTTTCAGCGCCATAAAGAGATAAAAAAACTAATAATGATAAAACCCCAATCTTTTACACGTAGCGTTCAGAAACCTCAGACATAAACAAAAAAAAGGAGGATAGGGCCGTAATGGATAAAAGAAACAAAAAGTAAGCTACACCCTCATTATGTTCTATATTGAACGGCACAAAAAGGATAAAATCCATGCGGGAAAAAAAGTCCGTATAAAGAGTTAGGATGGGGTGAGTTAAAAGAAGGAAAAAAAATGATCATTTCCTGTGAGAAAACGGAGCAAAAAAAAACAATTCCCGTTTCCTTTAAAGGATAAATGAAGATGAGGAAAAAATCAAAAAGTCAAATAAAAAGTGTTTTAAGTGTGGGGAATGAACAAATCCAAGATAGGAAGGAAATAAAAAAAATTAACAAAAATTGAAGGTAAGAAATTTGCCGTTTTTTTTTTTTTAAATATTAAGTTCCATTAATTATCTTAAAGTCTCTAAAAACTAATGAACGTTCATATATAGAACTTTTCGTTTTTTAGAGGAGGGGGGGGGGAGTATTTTTAATACGTGTTTCTTTTTCGGGGCTCTTTGGGTTTGAAGGTGAAAGGGTATTTCCCAAATCCCTGCCCCGTTCTGAAAGGAAACGTATATAAAAGGACAGTGGAAAGCGCAAATAAGAAAAAGATATTTTTTTTGAGTAGGGAATAAAAAATTCAAAAAAAAAAATCTCTAGGGGAAAAGTTTGCGCAAGTACCTTTTTCCTACCCGCGTAATTACAAAGTGTCACTCCTTTTTCAGTGAGGGGGGCGAAAAAAAGAATAAAAACTATTTTAAAAGAAAAATGAAGGGAATAAAAGTCCTCGTGAATGGATTAAGTTCAATTATTTCTTGCTTGACGGGATCGCATTTCAAAAGAATTAGGGAGACGTTACACTAATAAAAGAAAGGCGCCCCCCCCACTGGAAAGAAACACGACTGAAATAAAAAGGGGAAAAAGGGGAAACTCAGTGGGGCGAAAAATATCGACGATTGAAAAAAAGCATCGATGATTTTGAATTCGAAAAATTATATTACGGGGTCTTGTTCTATATAATTTCGATAAATCGATTTCAATAATTGCCTTTGTTTGTGTTCTTCAAATTTCAATTCTTATATTTTCCTATTATAAATTGAATGTTAATCGGTTTAGTGGAAAGTTTATGGAAATCAATTTGATATTAATCTAATTCTACTCGATGTTGAAAAAAACCCCGAGTAATTTGATTTTAAATTGAAAAAATGTTTCTAGTGCTAGCAAATATGTATAAGTTAATGTTATCAAATGCGAATTTTCAAAAACGAGACAAAAATTGAAATTATTGATTTTTGTTAGCTTATTAATTTTGTAATATAGCGTCTTTGAACTTTTAACGGATGTTTACTTATAATAAGTTTAATTAAGCGACTATTAAAATTTTGATACCACTCGTGTGTTACCATATTTACCCCTAAAAGTACGTATATTAAGCAAACAAATCTATTTTTTAGTATTAATAGGTAATATAAACCCATTGTTTGTTTTCCTTTTTACAAACGATCGGCATCATACGATGTCATTTGTACTTATCGCAGAAGATAAATTTCAAAACAAGTTGTACATCTTTGCTGTAAAACATTTTATAAAACATTCGACCTTCGCTATGCGGGAATCTCGCATGACGTCACAGTAGCAATGTGACCATAAAATTTCCATATGTACTTCTTGATCTTTTGAAACAGTCTCTTGTAATCGCAGTATTCATTAACCCATAATGTCGTAATCCATTATAAGGCATTTAGTAATTCCGAAGTGAAACCACTGAGCTAGAATGTAATATAACTATAAGCGAGGACTCATTTAGCAACAATGTATTTCACCGTGCCGTGCAGATGCATACAATGGACGAGTAGAATGACCACGCCTACAGTGACGGGCGTTAGACTTTCACACAAAACTACTAATATATTGAAAAGTTCGATGATATTTTTTTGGAATATGATGTTAAAACACAAGTTAAACGCAATTAATGCAAAATTTTAACATAAATAAGCGATATTATTGTTTGTTTACCAGTAATCAGCAACTTGCACGTGCTCGAAATCCCACAAACATAGCTAAACTCCGCCCCGTTCTAGTTGTCCATTCGGAAAAAGGTTTAGAAAACATTCGTCCTTGGTATGCGGGAGTCAAACGTGACGTCACGGAAATGTTTAAAACTGGGGTTTTTTTTCGGTGCCTTTGGTCTTCTTTTTCTTGTAAGTAAGTATGTGGAAAAATATTTTTTTAACCAAGAACAAGAATATAGTAAACGTTCCAATAAAGTTCTTTTTCGTTCTTAACGTTTTTTTTCTTTAACGTTCTATTTTAATGTATGTTGCGATTGTACACATATAATCATTTATAACACACCCCAATTTATTCTCGTAAGTTAAATCAAGCACTTATTTAAAAAAAAATTGAAAGATTTATTTAATTTAAAAAAATTCAAATATATTTAATTGCCATTTTTTTATTAACATAACTAGAAAATAGATACGACTTAGAAAGCAACCGGGATTTTTATTTTACGAAAGAAAATTGACAAACTAAAATGAATAATATTTAAAAAAAAAAAAAACTATAATATTTTACAACTAATATTGATATACATAATTTAGATACATTTTTAAAACCCAAATAACTAATATCATGTAATTAAATATTTATGCAAAGTAACGTAAATTTCTTTCTAATTAAAAAACAAAATGGAACCAAAAAAAAATCTATTTTCTGCGAATTTTAAATTTAATATGATGACGTTAAAAATATTAGAAAGATCGTAAATGCATCATCAGAAATAAACAAACAACATTTAAAACAAAAACAATCATGACTTTGATTTAAAATCCGCTACATAAGCCATTTCCACAAAAGAAACAATGTTAAACTCCGATCGAATCTTCCCAAAAAATATAAATCCATTTGGGCACAATTTCTGGCGATCCCCTTCACACACCAGATACTTCACGCTGCGTAATTTATTCATTCCTTCCCCCATCTCCAACAAGACAAGCTGTCTGTTTCAAGAAGAGGGGGGGGGGGCTAAGAATTTCTTCAAAAAGAAGGATCCCAAGAAATGTTTCAATGTAAGCATTGCCGCCAAAAAAAAAAAAAAAACACTCTTTTACAATGCTAGAAATGACGACAATAAGAATGAAGTGTTTGGTTTGGCGGGGGTGAAGATAAAAATGCCGTAAAAATGGCTCGAGCGTCAAGATAGGAAGATAGTCATTTTTCATCTGGAATAAAATGACGCTTAGAATACAAAATGTAGGGGATAGTTCGGGGCTAGAGGAACGGTGTGTGTTGTTCGTTCCACCTCCGGTTCTGCTCTGGCGGTGTGGAGAAGTTGATTTTATTTATTTCGCAGGAGTGCGTAGCTTTTTAACTGTATTTATTTTCGACGTATCATTTGGGAGGATGGGGTATCTTTCATGCATTCCAATGCGTCGACCATTTTTTGTGGGGGTGTTGTGATATTTCATTTCGGAACACCTTCGATGATTTAGTGTGTGTAATAAGAGGGTTTTGGAACGGGTAGATTGGATATTTTTGTAGGGAAGTTACTTTGTATGGAATTGAAAGATTTTGTGTTGCAAAGTGCATAGCATATTCTCTATTTTGAGAAAAGCTGATTTTTTTTAATGTTTTTGAAAAAAATAATAATATTCAACTAAATACTTCGAATATTAAAAAAAAAAATTTAACCCATTCGTCCATAATTAAAGTCGTATTATATAAAACAAATTGACGTTTACTGTATATAGTTAAAGATAAGTACATTGTTAAAAATTATTACGACCTTGCACCAAAATTTGGTAAACATTTAGCTGCAACCAACATTTGGTGCTTAGTTTCACAATTTTACAATACTACCACAGATACCGTTTAGCGCTGAAACGTTGCACCAAAACTCATAACATTGTATAAAACTCAAAAAAGAGTTTTTTTAGTATTTTAGTAGTAGTATTTTTGTAGCGAAGTTGGCAACCCTCCGATCGCAAGATCACGACCTTTTTTAATTTCCTTTGTCAAGTCGGGCCGATCTTGGCCACCGATCGAACTCGAACTAGAAATCCTTTGATTCATAGCTGAACGTTTTTATCCACTGGGCCACGGAGGCCCTTGTTCGTCGTTGTCTTTCTTGGAAAGGATTCCTCAGATTGTTGATGTAGCGACAGTTTCGGTTGCAGTTAAATAAGTTGAAAAAAATATCGATGAAACCTACGCTTTTTTCCAATAAAGGATTTTGGTTCAATCCATGTTCCACTATAATAGGGTGTAATTTGCTGCAGACCTCTGTTTTGCACCAAGATAGGGTACATCGTTAAACTGAAATTTCTAACAGTGTACCATCAAAGGGGTTTTGGAATGGAATGTGGTTGGTGAGCAAAATGATCTACAACTTGAAGCAAAATATCAGAAAGCCATTAGTATACTTGTAAATTGATTGTTACATAACACATTTGTGTACTTACCTTATTCAGGGAACACGTGGTTAACGTAAAATATACAACTTTTCCACTGGAAAAAAACACGTGTTATACCTACACAACAATACTATTAGCTGTAACCTTCCCTAAAAGAAAGTGCAGGATTGCCAAGCTTCATAGGAAAAACATATTATTGTTCACTAAATGTCCCGCCTTTTTTTTAACATGTGGGGGGGGGGTAAAGTTACCCTCGTAGTCGGTACTTATTTTTTAGTGAAGCATTTTAAATATCATAGTTCTTAAATCTAATTTATTTATCTTTTATTCGTACGGTTTTATAATCCAAAATCCCTTAAATATTAATGCGTTTGATAAAAATGTATGCTTAAAAACCTAAATTAATGTTGTAGTTTATTTTTTAAGTAGGAGCGAACAAATCGATTTTATTTTAAATATTTATGTAGAATATATTATGCCGTTTTGTGCTATGTAGAATATGCGAGGGTAGTTAAAAATTAGTTCATAATAATTATTTTGTGTTTTTAAAGGTTCATATAAATTTAATATTTCATTTATATCTACTCATTTGTATATTTAAATGCAATTTAAATTTAATAATATATATATAGAGTATAAAAAATATTTAATATTGCAAAGTCATCTTTATTGATGCAAAAACAAATATAAAAAAGTTAACTTTCTATAATAAGTAAATAAACAGTGTCAACAAACATGACGTTTTCAACAAACAAGACGTTTTATCTTAAACCTCTTTTTTTCTTTAAATTATACTAATCTATTTTTAATTATTTAATTTAAATATTTAAGTACAATCTTTGTGAAAATTAGTTTATAAAACTTGTTATATTTGCAAAAGCATCAATTTTTTGAAAATAAAGTTTTTTTTTTGTAATAACAGAAAAATAATTTATTAAACGTTTAAATTAAATTTATTTTGTTCATTTGCAAGAAGTCGAATATAAATTGAATATTTTTTAATTAAGTATTTTAATCAAATTAAATGTATACATGTTTTTAGTAAAGGCAATGAGAAATTCCCATCTGGCGTTTGAAATCTCTTTATCAATAA
Organism: Troglohyphantes excavatus; assembly: GCA_963932185.1. Lineage (NCBI taxonomy): Eukaryota > Metazoa > Arthropoda > Arachnida > Araneae > Linyphiidae > Troglohyphantes > Troglohyphantes excavatus. Next base: position 37,257,991 of record OZ010669.1, read on the forward strand.
CTAATAATAATAGTAATATGTTTTATTATTAATCCCAGAACCAACATATGTGGAAAATTTAATTTCATAATAAAGTAAGAAATAAATTTTATGAAAGGGAATTGGTTGATCATAATTATCTTTTTCTTACACATCTTGTCGTACATGAGACTGCGAAAAGACAAATATATCTTGTGATATTACTTTTTATCTTTATCTCTTAATAACAATAAATAATGAATTCAAGTATTTTATCGAAATCAATTATATTTCAATCTGAATTAATAAAATTATAGAAGAATTATTTTGATATATTGATTAGAAAATAAGTTATAATAATTGGCATGTTTTTCTTACCTGCATCAACATCCAATCTCAATAAAACTTGAAAACTTTCAAATAGGAGTTGAGAAAAGATTATTCTTTAATTTATTTTATGTTAATACGATAAAAAGAACCTGAATCATAATTACTTCCCTTTTTTGGCACACGTTGCTTTTTGCGTTTGCACGTCCAGGCATGTAGGACCAATTTCTATATATTTTTTAAATCATAGAAGAAGATTCCATGGTCATAGATTTCTAATCCATCCAATCTCCCAATCTTATAGACTTTAGAAAGCATTGTTTTTTTAGTATAGTAATAGACAAATAGAATAATTTGCTTGAGTATCTTTATATATAATTCTATTATGCGGTGATTGAAAAACGCGGTTTTTCTCTATGCGGAATGGCAACAGTTACTTTGTTTACAAAATTCTGTTGCGCCAACATTTTTATTTTGCCACTATGTAAGCCATTTTGGCGATTAACCCCTTCAATTCATTGGTAAATAATTATTTTGATGATGTCGGCTTAAATTAGGAAGAATATAAGCCTTATCAAATTAAAAAAAATAGAAGTTTTGAAAAACGCTTTTCCAAACTTTAAATGAAGGAAAATTGAGGTGGATCGTCAGCGGAGCTGGCGGCGGAGCCTCCTAGTGTTGTTAATTCCTTGAGAGTGGGTAGTTTTAAAATGCAATTGGATCGGCATTGGTGAATCGTGAGGATGTGCTACATTGGCAGAACCAACCTTGCTGGGCCTGAAGCCTGTTATTTGTCAACATTATTTGCATTTGTATAGTATTTTTCTAATTAAATTTAAACATCATTACTCACAATACTTTCTATATAATCCATTTAAATATAAATATTTAAAAAAATATTTTTATCACCCAATTAAAACCAAAACAACGATATAGGCATTATAATGACATAGTGCTCATAAATCTCAGAATATAAAACATCCCCGTTTAAGATCAAAATACCAGATAACGCCAACGCAAGTACTCCTCATTCAAAAGAAAACACAAAAGGGTTAAAATAGAATAAAGCGATCCTTTCACTTCAAAAGAAAACACGAATCGGCAAGCGAACAGCCATCTCATCCCTATCTCAGCTCCTCACTTCTTTTCCTTAACGCCGACATTAAAAAGACTTATAACGTTATTTCAGTTTGGTACTTGTGAACATTTTGGGATGAGGAAGAAACCCCTTCGGCAACACGTAAATGGGGTTTTGAAGAAGGAGGTTTAGAGATAAACGGGCAGGAACGATAGCTGAATCTAAACATTGTACCCAGTTCGATTTTCTATTTCTCCCGCTCTTTGGGGTTTTTTTGCGAGTGTCAGAGTTAAGTAAGAAGGAATGGAAAGAAAGAGTTTTTTGAAGGGGGTTTGCAAGGAACCTGCTTGTTTGGGAAAAGTTGATTAAAAATGTAAGGGATTATTTTGTTTGGAATGTTTTTCGTGGGGTTTTAATTATGTTGTGACAGCTGTGTGTGTAGAAAATGAAAAAAGGGGATGTTATGCGAGTATAATACTTTTAAAGGTAATTAAAGTTCAAGTTTTGATTTTCAATTTAAAAAAATTAGTTTTTAAAAGTTATTTGTCTATTAAACAGTTATTGACAGTAAATTTAAAAACATTATAAATATATTAAACAATTGAAAAGTTTAGTGGCATAACAAATTGGCTAAATAAAGGTAATGTTTTTCGTCGTCTTCAAATAAAGAAGAATATGTTTTAAAAATATTTGTTGATCGCCATTTTGCAATTTTCCCGGCCATTTTTAGCAAACTGACCACCTACTGTGCCCAATATAAAGAAAACTGTTTGACATTTGACAGTATTTTAAAGTATATGAATGTCTATTTTCTAACATGAAAACAATTTTATCATTCAAAACAAAGGCTGTGAATCATTTTAGTGCATTTGAAACTTGTCTTCTAAACATTATTAGCGTTTAAAAGGTTTTTAGCAATTTTGTTGGCTATTGTCTTTTTATCAAATTATTTAGATACATCACACATGAAATAATTGGTTTTTCCCTTGTATCTGAAACTTGTCTGGTGTGCCCAACGTAGACAGCTTAAGCGCCTGATCCACCCTTCACTATACTATACTTTGACGACTTTGTCCTCTTTGACACAAATAATAAATATGACTGGCTAGACAACCAACTCTAGCGCTTACTCTAACGCATACATTTGAAGCTTAAATCGCATTTTTTAAGGGTTGGTTAATAATCTTATGTATTAGGAATGTGTATTGAGTTGTAAAGTAAGGTTTTTGCAATAATTATTAAATCAGCACGTTGAGAAACACAAAAATCTTGAATTATTTCCAAGTAAGTGATCAGAACAGCACCGAACTTGACAGGGATAACCAACTAGAGGAGTAGTGGATGCGTTTTCCGCTTTGTGGCAGCACCGAAATCAGAGAAAATAGCCAGTCACGTATTTTTCCGCCCTTCCTCTATGTATATTTTGCAAGTCATCTCATTAGTTGTCGAAGGTTTTGTCGTCACGTGATGGATTTGAAGAAGGATACTGATTGTAATTGTTAACTAAAAAAAATCTAAAATTATTGGTATTGATATGCTACACAAAAATCTTGAATTATTTCCAAGTAAGTGATCAGAACAGCACCGAACTTGACAGGGATAACCAACTAGAGGAGTAGTGGATGCGTTTTCCGCTTTGTGGCAGCACCGAAATCAGAGAAAATAGCCAGTCACGTATTTTTCCGCCCTTCCTCTATGTATATTTTGCAAGTCATCTCATTAGTTGTCGAAGGTTTTGTCGTCACGTGATGGATTTGAAGAAGGATACTGATTGTAATTGTTAACTAAAAAAAATCTAAAATTATTGGTATTGATATGCTACACAAAAATCTTGTATTATTTCCAAGTAAGTGATCAGAACAGCACCGAACTTGACAGGGATAACCAACTAGAGGAGTAGTTGATGCGTTTTCCGCTTTGTGGCAGCACCGAAATCAGAGAAAATAGCCAGTCACGTATTTTTCCGCCCTTCCTCTATGTATATTTTGCAAGTCATCTCATTAGTTGTCGAAGGTTTTGTCGTCACGTGATGGATTTGAAGAAGGATACTGATTGTAATTGTTAACTAAAAAAAATCTAAAATTATTGGTATTGATATGCTACACAAAAATCTTGAATTATTTCCAAGTAAGTGATCAGAACAGCACCGAACTTGACAGGGATAAACAACTAGAGGAGTAGTGGATGCGTTTTCCGCTTTGTGGCAGCACCGAAATCAGAGAAAATAGCCAGTCACGTATTTTTCCGCCCTTCCTCTATGTATATTTTGCAAGTCATCTCATTAGTTGTCGAAGGTTTTGTCGTCACGTGATGGATTTGAAGAAGGATACTGATTGTAATTCTTAACTAAAAAAAATCTAAAATTATTGGTATTGATATGCTACACAAAAATCTTGAATTATTTCCAAGTAAGTGATCAGAACAGCACCGAACTTGACAGGGATAAACAACTAGAGGAGTAGTTGATGCGTTTTCCGCTTTGTGGCAGCACCGAAATCAGAGAAAATAGCCAGTCACGTATTTTTCCGCCCTTCCTCTATGTATATTTTGCAAGTCATCTCATTAGTTGTCGAAGGTTTTGTCGTCACGTGATGGATTTGAAGAAGGATACTGATTGTAATTGTTAACTAAAAAAAATCTAAAATTATTGGTATTGATATGCTACACAAAAATCTTGAATTATTTCCAAGTAAGTGATCAGAACAGCACCGAACTTGACAGGGATAACCAACTAGAGGAGTAGTTGATGCGTTTTCCGCTTTGTGGCAGCACCGAAATCAGAGAAAATAGCCAGTCACGTATTTTTCCGCCCTTCCTCTATGTATATTTTGCAAGTCATCTCATTAGTTGTCGAAGGTTTTGTCGTCGCGTGATGGATTTGAAGAAGGATACTGATTGTAATTGTTAACTAAAAAAAATCTAAAATTATTGGTATTGATATGCTACACAAAAATCTTGAATTATTTCCAAGTAAGTGATCAGAACAGCACCGAACTTGACAGGGATAACCAACTAGAGGAGTAGTTGATGCGTTTTCCGCTTTGTGGCAGCACCGAAATCAGAGAAAATAGCCAGTCACGTATTTTTCCGCCCTTCCTCTATGTATATTTTGCAAGTCATCTCATTAGTTGTCGAAGGTTTTGTCGTCACGTGATGGATTTGAAGAAGGATACTGATTGTAATTGTTAACTAAAAAAAATCTAAAATTATTGGTATTGATATGCTACACAAAAATCTTGAATTATTTCCAAGTAAGTGATCAGAACAGCACCGAACTTGACAGGGATAACCAACTAGAGGAGTAGTTGATGCGTTTTCCGCTTTGTGGCAGCACCGAAATCAGAGAAAATAGCCAGTCACGTATTTTTCCGCCCTTCCTCTATGTATATTTTGCAAGTCATCTCATTAGTTGTCGAAGGTTTTGTCGTCACGTGATGGATTTGAAGAAGGATACTGATTGTAATTGTTAACTAAAAAAAATCTAAAATTATTGGTATTGATATGCTACACAAAAATCTTGAATTATTTCCAAGTAAGTGATCAGAACAGCACCGAACTTGACAGGGATAACCAACTAGAGGAGTAGTTGATGCGTTTTCCGCTTTGTGGCAGCACCGAAATCAGAGAAAATAGCCAGTCACGTATTTTTCCGCCCTTCCTCTATGTATATTTTGCAAGTCATCTCATTAGTTGTCGAAGGTTTTGTCGTCACGTGATGGATTTGAAGAAGGATACTGATTGTAATTGTTAACTAAAAAAAATCTAAAATTATTGGTATTGATATGCTACACAAAAATCTTGTATTATTTCCAAGTAAGTGATCAGAACAGCACCGAACTTGACAGGGATAACCAACTAGAGGAGTAGTTGATGCGTTTTCCGCTTTGTGGCAGCACCGAAATCAGAGAAAATAGCCAGTCACGTATTTTTCCGCCCTTCCTCTATGTATATTTTGCAAGTCATCTCATTAGTTGTCGAAGGTTTTGTCGTCACGTGATGGATTTGAAGAAGGATACTGATTGTAATTGTTAACTAAAAAAAATCTAAAATTATTGGTATTGATATGCTACACAAAAATCTTGAATTATTTCCAAGTAAGTGATCAGAACAGCACCGAACTTGACAGGGATAAACAACTAGAGGAGTAGTGGATGCGTTTTCCGCTTTGTGGCAGCACCGAAATCAGAGAAAATAGCCAGTCACGTATTTTTCCGCCCTTCCTCTATGTATATTTTGCAAGTCATCTCTTTAGTTGTCGAAGGTTTTGTCGTCACGTGATGGATTTGAAGAAGGATACTGATTGTAATTCTTAACTAAAAAAAATCTAAAATTATTGGTATTGATATGCTACACAAAAATCTTGAATTATTTCCAAGTAAGTGATCAGAACAGCACCGAACTTGACAGGGATAACCAACTAGAGGAGTAGTTGATGCGTTTTCCGCTTTGTGGCAGCACCGAAATCAGAGAAAATAGCCAGTCACGTATTTTTCCGCCCTTCCTCTATGTATATTTTGCAAGTCATCTCATTAGTTGTCGAAGGTTTTGTCGTCACGTGATGGATTTGAAGAAGGATACTGATTGTAATTCTTAACTAAAAAAAATCTAAAATTATTGGTATTGATATGCTACACAAAAATCTTGAATTATTTCCAAGTAAGTGATCAGAACAGCACCGAACTTGACAGGGATAACCAACTAGAGGAGTAGTTGATGCGTTTTCCGCTTTGTGGCAGCACCGAAATCAGAGAAAATAGCCAGTCACGTATTTTTCCGCCCTTCCTCTATGTATATTTTGCAAGTCATCTCATTAGTTGTCGAAGGTTTTGTCGTCGCGTGATGGATTTGAAGAAGGATACTGATTGTAATTGTTAACTAAAAAAAATCTAAAATTATTGGTATTGATATGCTACACAAAAATCTTGAATTATTTCCAAGTAAGTGATCAGAACAGCACCGAACTTGACAGGGATAAACAACTAGAGGAGTAGTGGATGCGTTTTCCGCTTTGTGGCAGCACCGAAATCAGAGAAAATAGCCAGTCACGTATTTTTCCGCCCTTCCTCTATGTATATTTTGCAAGTCATCTCATTAGTTGTCGAAGGTTTTGTCGTCACGTGATGGATTTGAAGAAGGATACTGATTGTAATTGTTAACTAAAAAAAATCTAAAATTATTGGTATTGATATGCTACACAAAAATCTTGAATTATTTCCAAGTAAGTGATCAGAACAGCACCGAACTTGACAGGGATAAACAACTAGAGGAGTAGTGGATGCGTTTTCCGCTTTGTGGCAGCACCGAAATCAGAGAAAATAGCCAGTCACGTATTTTTCCGCCCTTCCTCTATGTATATTTTGCAAGTCATCTCATTAGTTGTCGAAGGTTTTGTCGTCACGTGATGGATTTGAAGAAGGATACTGATTGTAATTGTTAACTAAAAAAAATCTAAAATTATTGGTATTGATATGCTACACAAAAATCTTGAATTATTTCCAAGTAAGTGATCAGAACAGCACCGAACTTGACAGGGATAACCAACTAGAGGAGTAGTTGATGCGTTTTCCGCTTTGTGGCAGCACCGAAATCAGAGAAAATAGCCAGTCACGTATTTTTCCGCCCTTCCTCTATGTATATTTTGCAAGTCATCTCATTAGTTGTCGAAGGTTTTGTCGTCGCGTGATGGATTTGAAGAAGGATACTGATTGTAATTCTTAACTAAAAAAAATCTAAAATTATTGGTATTGATATGCTACACAAAAATCTTGAATTATTTCCAAGTAAGTGATCAGAACAGCACCGAACTTGACAGGGATAACCAACTAGAGGAGTAGTTGATGCGTTTTCCGCTTTGTGGCAGCACCGAAATCAGAGAAAATAGCCAGTCACGTATTTTTCCGCCCTTCCTCTATGTATATTTTGCAAGTCATCTCATTAGTTGTCGAAGGTTTTGTCGTCGCGTGATGGATTTGAAGAAGGATACTGATTGTAATTGTTAACTAAAAAAAATCTAAAATTATTGGTATTGATATGCTACACAAAAATCTTGAATTATTTCCAAGTAAGTGATCAGAACAGCACCGAACTTGACAGGGATAACCAACTAGAGGAGTAGTTGATGCGTTTTCCGCTTTGTGGCAGCACCGAAATCAGAGAAAATAGCCAGTCACGTATTTTTCCGCCCTTCCTCTATGTATATTTTGCAAGTCATCTCATTAGTTGTCGAAGGTTTTGTCGTCACGTGATGGATTTGAAGAAGGATACTGATTGTAATTGTTAACTAAAAAAAATCTAAAATTATTGGTATTGATATGCTACACAAAAATCTTGAATTATTTCCAAGTAAGTGATCAGAACAGCACCGAACTTGACAGGGATAACCAACTAGAGGAGTAGTTGATGCGTTTTCCGCTTTGTGGCAGCACCGAAATCAGAGAAAATAGCCAGTCACGTATTTTTCCGCCCTTCCTCTATGTATATTTTGCAAGTCATCTCATTAGTTGTCGAAGGTTTTGTCGTCACGTGATGGATTTGAAGAAGGATACTGATTGTAATTGTTAACTAAAAAAAATCTAAAATTATTGGTATTGATATGCTACACAAAAATCTTGAATTATTTCCAAGTAAGTGATCAGAACAGCACCGAACTTGACAGGGATAACCAACTAGAGGAGTAGTTGATGCGTTTTCCGCTTTGTGGCAGCACCGAAATCAGAGAAAATAGCCAGTCACGTATTTTTCCGCCCTTCCTCTATGTATATTTTGCAAGTCATCTCATTAGTTGTCGAAGGTTTTGTCGTCACGTGATGGATTTGAAGAAGGATACTGATTGTAATTGTTAACTAAAAAAAATCTAAAATTATTGGTATTGATATGCTACACAAAAATCTTGTATTATTTCCAAGTAAGTGATCAGAACAGCACCGAACTTGACAGGGATAACCAACTAGAGGAGTAGTTGATGCGTTTTCCGCTTTGTGGCAGCACCGAAATCAGAGAAAATAGCCAGTCACGTATTTTTCCGCCCTTCCTCTATGTATATTTTGCAAGTCATCTCATTAGTTGTCGAAGGTTTTGTCGTCACGTGATGGATTTGAAGAAGGATACTGATTGTAATTGTTAACTAAAAAAAATCTAAAATTATTGGTATTGATATGCTACACAAAAATCTTGAATTATTTCCAAGTAAGTGATCAGAACAGCACCGAACTTGACAGGGATAAACAACTAGAGGAGTAGTTGATGCGTTTTCCGCTTTGTGGCAGCACCGAAATCAGAGAAAATAGCCAGTCACGTATTTTTCCGCCCTTCCTCTATGTATATTTTGCAAGTCATCTCATTAGTTGTCGAAGGTTTTGTCGTCACGTGATGGATTTGAAGAAGGATACTGATTGTAATTGTTAACTAAAAAAAATCTAAAATTATTGGTATTGATATGCTACACAAAAATCTTGAATTATTTCCAAGTAAGTGATCAGAACAGCACCGAACTTGACAGGGATAACCAACTAGAGGAGTAGTTGATGCGTTTTCCGCTTTGTGGCAGCACCGAAATCAGAGAAAATAGCCAGTCACGTATTTTTCCGCCCTTCCTCTATGTATATTTTGCAAGTCATCTCATTAGTTGTCGAAGGTTTTGTCGTCACGTGATGGATTTGAAGAAGGATACTGATTGTAATTGTTAACTAAAAAAAATCTAAAATTATTGGTATTGATATGCTACACAAAAATCTTGTATTATTTCCAAGTAAGTGATCAGAACAGCACCGAACTTGACAGGGATAACCAACTAGAGGAGTAGTTGATGCGTTTTCCGCTTTGTGGCAGCACCGAAATCAGAGAAAATAGCCAGTCACGTATTTTTCCGCCCTTCCTCTATGTATATTTTGCAAGTCATCTCATTAGTTGTCGAAGGTTTTGTCGTCACGTGATGGATTTGAAGAAGGATACTGATTGTAATTGTTAACTAAAAAAAATCTAAAATTATTGGTATTGATATGCTACACAAAAATCTTGAATTATTTCCAAGTAAGTGATCAGAACAGCACCGAACTTGACAGGGATAAACAACTAGAGGAGTAGTGGATGCGTTTTCCGCTTTGTGGCAGCACCGAAATCAGAGAAAATAGCCAGTCACGTATTTTTCCGCCCTTCCTCTATGTATATTTTGCAAGTCATCTCTTTAGTTGTCGAAGGTTTTGTCGTCACGTGATGGATTTGAAGAAGGATACTGATTGTAATTCTTAACTAAAAAAAATCTAAAATTATTGGTATTGATATGCTACACAAAAATCTTGAATTATTTCCAAGTAAGTGATCAGAACAGCACCGAACTTGACAGGGATAACCAACTAGAGGAGTAGTTGATGCGTTTTCCGCTTTGTGGCAGCACCGAAATCAGAGAAAATAGCCAGTCACGTATTTTTCCGCCCTTCCTCTATGTATATTTTGCAAGTCATCTCATTAGTTGTCGAAGGTTTTGTCGTCACGTGATGGATTTGAAGAAGGATACTGATTGTAATTCTTAACTAAAAAAAATCTAAAATTATTGGTATTGATATGCTACACAAAAATCTTGAATTATTTCCAAGTAAGTGATCAGAACAGCACCGAACTTGACAGGGATAACCAACTAGAGGAGTAGTTGATGCGTTTTCCGCTTTGTGGCAGCACCGAAATCAGAGAAAATAGCCAGTCACGTATTTTTCCGCCCTTCCTCTATGTATATTTTGCAAGTCATCTCATTAGTTGTCGAAGGTTTTGTCGTCGCGTGATGGATTTGAAGAAGGATACTGATTGTAATTGTTAACTAAAAAAAATCTAAAATTATTGGTATTGATATGCTACACAAAAATCTTGAATTATTTCCAAGTAAGTGATCAGAACAGCACCGAACTTGACAGGGATAAACAACTAGAGGAGTAGTGGATGCGTTTTCCGCTTTGTGGCAGCACCGAAATCAGAGAAAATAGCCAGTCACGTATTTTTCCGCCCTTCCTCTATGTATATTTTGCAAGTCATCTCATTAGTTGTCGAAGGTTTTGTCGTCACGTGATGGATTTGAAGAAGGATACTGATTGTAATTGTTAACTAAAAAAAATCTAAAATTATTGGTATTGATATGCTACACAAAAATCTTGAATTATTTCCAAGTAAGTGATCAGAACAGCACCGAACTTGACAGGGATAAACAACTAGAGGAGTAGTGGATGCGTTTTCCGCTTTGTGGCAGCACCGAAATCAGAGAAAATAGCCAGTCACGTATTTTTCCGCCCTTCCTCTATGTATATTTTGCAAGTCATCTCATTAGTTGTCGAAGGTTTTGTCGTCACGTGATGGATTTGAAGAAGGATACTGATTGTAATTGTTAACTAAAAAAAATCTAAAATTATTGGTATTGATATGCTACACAAAAATCTTGAATTATTTCCAAGTAAGTGATCAGAACAGCACCGAACTTGACAGGGATAACCAACTAAAGGAGTAGTTGATGCGTTTTCCGCTTTGTGGCAGCACCGAAATCAGAGAAAATAGCCAGTCACGTATTTTTCCGCCCTTCCTCTATGTATATTTTGCAAGTCATCTCATTAGTTGTCGAAGGTTTTGTCGTCGCGTGATGGATTTGAAGAAGGATACTGATTGTAATTGTTAACTAAAAAAAATCTAAAATTATTGGTATTGATATGCTACACAAAAATCTTGAATTATTTCCAAGTAAGTGATCAGAACAGCACCGAACTTGACAGGGATAAACAACTAGAGGAGTAGTGGATGCGTTTTCCGCTTTGTGGCAGCACCGAAATCAGAGAAAATAGCCAGTCACGTATTTTTCCGCCCTTCCTCTATGTATATTTTGCAAGTCATCTCATTAGTTGTCGAAGGTTTTGTCGTCACGTGATGGATTTGAAGAAGGATACTGATTGTAATTCTTAACTAAAAAAAATCTAAAATTATTGGTATTGATATGCTACACAAAAATCTTGAATTATTTCCAAGTAAGTGATCAGAACAGCACCGAACTTGACAGGGATAACCAACTAGAGGAGTAGTTGATGCGTTTTCCGCTTTGTGGCAGCACCGAAATCAGAGAAAATAGCCAGTCACGTATTTTTCCGCCCTTCCTCTATGTATATTTTGCAAGTCATCTCATTAGTTGTCGAAGGTTTTGTCGTCACGTGATGGATTTGAAGAAGGATACTGATTGTAATTGTTAACTAAAAAAAATCTAAAATTATTGGTATTGATATGCTACACAAAAATCTTGAATTATTTCCAAGTAAGTGATCAGAACAGCACCGAACTTGACAGGGATAACCAACTAGAGGAGTAGTTGATGCGTTTTCCGCTTTGTGGCAGCACCGAAATCAGAGAAAATAGCCAGTCACGTATTTTTCCGCCCTTCCTCTATGTATATTTTGCAAGTCATCTCATTAGTTGTCGAAGGTTTTGTCGTCACGTGATGGATTTGAAGAAGGATACTGATTGTAATTCTTAACTAAAAAAAATCTAAAATTATTGGTATTGATATGCTAACACTCAAAGGAGTTATGACGAAGAATATGGGGGATATATAAATCTCCTTATCCAGCATAATTCAGAGATTTTGTAACCAACAAATTGGGTAGTGTAATATAATAGCATAATATATTGGGTAAAAATAACTTTAAACCAACATGTGTTGGCATTATAAAAATTTATAATAGTTTTTTGTTATATTTAACCCAAAACTGCGCAAGCTCAGTTTCGATTTAATTACTTTAATTACTGATAAAATACAAAACAATTAATAGTGTCAAAGTGTTATTTTCTCGATGCATATGTAACGATAAAACTTATAACTATAATTATTACAGTAGTGTGATTTAAGTTGAAATTTGAAAAAAAAAATTATATTGAAAAACTACAAAAGTTGGCCTACGCATTTTGACACTAAATGTGTTATTGTAATTTGCCTTTTAATTATGCGAATTTTTGTATTATGTTATATACTTATATAAAAAATGACATAACCTTATTTAAATGAAAACATTCAGTTAGAAATTCGTATAGACCACCTGCTAGTTTTAAAGAAGACAAAACTTATTTTTCTCATATTTTTAATTTTTTTTCAAAATTATCTTCACATTTCGTTTTATTAAAACTTAGCATCAAAAAGACTCTACTCATGAAAAAGTCATGAAATTCTTAATATACTTTATATACACTTAGAAAAGTCTGTATAAAAATAATTACATTTTATTAAATTCCTTACAAAATCCCTATAATATAAATAAAGTTTTAATTATAGTAAACATAATGTAAAACTCATTCAAATTGAAAGCTTAATTAATGATATTGTTTTTCGTAAACGCCTCAAAGTATAATACAGGGTGTTACTAACACGTGTATAGTATGTTGTAAAATATAATATTTTTATATTTGCTGACAATTTACTTTAAATAAATAAAGAGTTTAAGTAACAACCTAAAACCCTCTTAGCTTAAACCATCGATCGATTGGACGTTTTTTGGGTATATCCAAATTAATTTCAGAATAATACTTGATTCTTTTCTTTCCAAAGTTATAGATTTCCCATATGTTTAATTTTAATATTTGGTAGCAGTTTTCTTTTAAACGTAATGTAATACCCATGTAAATCTAACTATAAATAATCCTCTTTTAATTTAAACGTGTTATTGGATATAAAATTAAACACTTTATGGTGAGTCCTAGTACATATATCGAAAGTTTTGCATAATTGTATTCCAATGCGATCTCACTAAAAAATCAATTATCTTTTTAAAACAAAAAAAAAACTACACTTTTAAAACTACTACATGAAAAATTATAATTAGATATCAATTCGCTTTTGGGGGTTTATCGATTTAAGAAATTAGATAATTAACTTTTTTTACCACAATTTTATTTTTATACTTTATAAAAAAAAAAATTTGATTGAATCGAAGTATATTACTATACATTTTTAATTTTTCATACTTAAAATGCATTAATTATAATGTATTACAAACTTTTAATAAATAATTAATACTATAATATTAATTAATTACCGTATAATTAATATAATAGTAATTAATTATCGTATAATTAATATAATATTAATTAATTATCGTATAATTAATATAATATTTAATTATCGATAATTATTTTTGTAATAATTAAGTATAGTATAATTTATATTACAATATTAATTAATTATCGTATAATTAATATAATATTAATTAATTATCGTATAATTAATATATTTAATTATCGATAATTAATTTTATAATAATTAAGTATAGTATAATTTATATTACAATATTAATTAATTATCGTATAGCTAACATTATAATATTAATTAAGTATCGTGTAATTATTATTAAGTAATTACTTATTTTATAAATTACAACTACTGTTGTTAAATTTCTATTTGTTTTTCAAAATTTCAATATTTGTTTTTTAAAGGTAAATTAACATTGCTTACTGTATGTAATTTTGAATAGAAACCAATTAAATTAAATTTACAGCACAAGGACGCTATTCATGCATTATAAGAGACCACAAAGAATATAAATGCGAGTGAGTATATGGACATATAATAAGTTTTTGACAGGTATTTTTTTTTTAAGATTAGAAAATCGGTTAGAAATTTATATCGCAACTTATATAATTTATTAACTTATATAACTTATACAACTTATATAACTTATTTGAACTTGCGACGCAATTTTTAATATATTTAAAAGATGGGATGTTTATAAATGTAATTGTTATCTTTTTGCCAATTTTATATTCACAATTGCGTTTGACGCATTAAAAATCCAATTTTTGAATTATATTTTATCAACTCATTCGACTTTTCTATTAATATTTTTCAAACTTTAAATCATATTTCATGAATTCTATTATCCAAAGAGGTTGGAGAAAAAATTCGGTCACAAGCATTCAAAATGAATATTATCATTAATTATAATTTGTTCTATCTAAATACAAATCTCAATACTAATATAAACACCACGAATAGGCATATGGGTTCCGGTAGACCATAGAACCGCGTTCGACTAGCAGTCAGAGGATTGCGAGTTTGAACACGAATGAGTGGACTTGACAAAAAGTAAAAATGCAGTAAATTGTTATCGGAAGATTTTCATATTCTCTACTAAATATTAAAAATCGTTTAAAAATATCTAATAATATATATCGCGGGCATACGGGACTAGTGCACGTTAAAACTGATTGCGGTCCAGTATCCTGATGGCTACTGGGGTTGCTTTGGGTCATCTCACCATAGTTCAAAAGTACGAGGCACTGTTCCCGTACCATTACCAATAGCCCACTGTGCAGGTCTAGTGCGACGTCCATTCAACCAACCAAATAATAGGAATCTGTGTTAGAACATACACAACTTAAAATATTGAATATCCATATTAAAAACATTTAATTTAATAAGAACCAGAGTACATAATCTGAACTTATCTAAATAAACAGTTCTGCGTTGCACTTATCTAATAGATATAAAATAAAGAGAGACATTTAATAAATAAATATCTCTTAACCAAAGCAGTTCAAATCTTGATTCTTATCAAAGACGGATCAGCGGCCATAAGTATGTTTACTTATAAAATAATATAACTTAATATAAAGGCTTCGTGTCATAACTCATTCAGAAAAAAAAATGGCGCAAAAATTTCGCATTTTCTCCGTAATCCCCTGGGGGCAAACAAGACACCAAACCCGAAAAGAAGTGTTATGCAAAGACGAAAAGTGACAGCAGAAACTGCATTAAAGTCGGCATTTACAAAAGACACCCTCTCTTCATCTTCAGAACATTCGTGTCTATGCGAAACGTGACACATGTGTCGGAGAAGGGGTGACGAAAGCAACTCTTGATGGGGTATTTCCATTTCAAGTAAATTGAGAACGAATGTAAAGAAACATGGGAAGAAAATGATTTTTTAAGGTACAGCCACTGAGCTCGAATAACCACTGGAGTGATTACTAAGAGTGGGGGACCGCATTACACCCTTTTGAGCCTATACGGTGAAAAATAGTCTTTTCGCTTGGCATCATTGACATAGTACAAATATTCTAGTATTATATCACATTTCTGGCTTTCAATAATTCGTTTCTTGATAGAAGTAGTATTATAAATTTAATATTAATAGAATAGTACTAGAATTTAATAGAAGTAGTACTATAAATTCTATTTAAAATAAAATTTATAACGAATATATTTAAAATTATTTTTATACATGAGCGGATTCAGTTCATACTATTTTTGTTCTTAAATCTACATTTTTATTATCATTGAAAAAGAACATTATAGTTTATTTTAATTCAGCAATCTTTGCTGTATTTACGCTAATATTGAAAATTTTCCGCAGACGATTTTTTTAATCCATTTAAAATTTTATGTTTATGTTCTAATGACATGTTTCAAAGCGTGTTCTTGTTAACAGTTTGTTAAAAAAAATTGGTATGTAGCTTAATTATATTAACATATAAATAGTGTTAAATATATTATAGTTAATTCTTCTCATTAATAAGCTTCTAAATTAATAATTTTGCAGAATATTGCACTTTTTCCTTAGATCGTTACTTTGTTTCAAATTTCCTATTCCTCAGCATTAATAATTCGATTACCCATTTTTCGCATTTTACGAATTATTGCAAAAAGTTAAATAAATAATTATACAAAAATCATAAATAGTTATACAAGAAATCGTAAACAATATAACATTCAAGCTTAAAAGACAATACTTATCGGTGAAATCGAACTTTTTTCTATTTATATCGAATTTTCCGAAGCGATTGGTACATCGACACACGAATGTACCTACTTGCTTTTTTGTAATTACAAGAAGAGAAAATAGAATTTTAATTATTATCAAATATTACAACTGACGCAACATGATCACATAACAGTACTAGCCGTGGAATATTTATTTCCACACTGGCTTCGAAATTGTATTCATCCGCGCGCAACGGTAAAGTCCATTTCCCCCCAATAGAATTATACTCTCCAGTGATTATTGAGCTTAGTGTGGGTGGATTTTTAAAATCCTATTTTTTTATTTATAAAAAATTATAATTTAATCTTGGTTAGATAGCAGCATTAAGAAGTACCAGCGATTTATTTTTCAAGAAAACCATGAAACTCCATTTATACTTGAAATATGAAAAAAAAAATTATATATGAAAAAACATTTGAGCTTCACTATTTTTACAAGGAAATAAAAAATATTAAAGAATGTCAACACACAAATGACAATCAATGCGAAATTTGTTGTACCAATAGTCCATGGCAGTCAAAATAAAAAATGTCTCTAGAAGAAAACAAATCCAAACAATCAAAACCCTTTATATCTTTACGTCTTCATGAATAAGTCGTAATCTTGTTATTGACAAGAAAACATACATATTCAAATAAGTTGTTTTATATTTCCCATGAGGAAAACATATAACCATATAAATAGCGATGTTTATATTTTCTTTCTGAATCGCAATCGAACAAATCTAAAAAAAAAAAATAGTAAATCCCTACTTTGAATATTTTTAAGATAATAGGTAAAACGCATGTGAATCGATACGCACGGGAATAAGAGAATAGAAATGCCTTTTGCATGTTTGTTGTAGGACTTTACATGCATTCGTTAATGTAAAATTATGCTGGTTTCGCATCAGCTGCTTAAACATTAACATGACATAATAGGTTAAAGTTGACTAAACATATACGGTTTATTCCTCGCAGACACGAATGAAAAGTTTCAATTTTATTACTGGATTTTCTTTTGTGCGTGTGTACTTAAACGTATATACTTCGAAATTACAAAAATTTGAATATTATAATAAGTTGTTTTGTGGCTTTTGAGAAATTTTTTTCCCCGCATTTTCAGAGCAAAAGGAATTTTTGATACCGAAATAAATGAGCAGTAATCCACTTTAATTCCTGTATCTAAATCTGTAATTGTTAAAATTTCGCAGTGATATGAATTTTAAAAACTAATTATAAAAAGTGGTTAATGCCTAACAGAGATTTTTTATTATGTGTGTTAATTGTAGGAGAGACCGTGGCTGGTTTGCAACCGTTACTGGTTTTTATTTTTGAATGTAGGTGTTGTTTAGTTATAACAATATTGATAATTGTGCCAACGGAATCTACATCTTTGAGGCTACATTATAGTATTTATTTTATTCCCGAATACCTAACATTCAGATGTTAAGTGCTTGAAAATTCTTAAGTCAAGTTTGGCCAACCAGCCTTACTAGCAGGGTAGGCTGTCGTAAGCACTGAAGTAGGTTGGCACACCGCTTCTTTTGGGCTTATTACTCCTTCATGAGAGAGAGGTAATAATCCAATTACAAAACGACATATTTTTCAATGTTTTATTTCTAACAATACTTTCAAACAGAGTAGAACAAGTTAGCAGCGAATCGACCACCCATTTAAACAGTCTCAATTGTTGTGAATTTGGTTTTTAAATCAGTCTTAAATAAATTGTCTGTACACGTTTTCAATTTTTTTTACAACTTAAACCCTTTAATATAAGATTGCAAACGGTAGGTATTTCAAACGTAAACAACAATAACGAAATACTTTTAGCTGGATAGTCACTAGTAGGTAGTTTATGAACAAATTGAATTGTACCATGTAACTAAGAAGAACAAGATAAGTTTTACCTACCTACTGTTAATTCTAGCATTAAATACTAACTACGTTAGCATCGTAAGTACGTAACAAAATTAATGACATTTCATGTCCAACAAACATTCGTTCTTATCGTTAGATAAAAACAAGGACTTAAGAAGCTGATGGCCAACATAACCCCTTACGCCAACCAGAGAGTTGTAATATTAAATAGAGAGCGCCTTCAATACCAGACTCTCGTAAGGCCGCGGTGTCAACATTGAAAAGAAAAACCCACATCACGTGGTTATAGCGCTGCCACATTTGGCGTTCAGACATCTGCAGGAGTTTCAAATTTGGCGCACTTTCTTCTTTTTTGGTGATAAGGCGTTCTGTCCGTATTCAACTACTTAACATATATGTACGTATTTACTTATTTTCAAACAATATGCGCTAAATATTTCCTCTTCATTAACGAAACGAAAATATTTTATTTGTGTTCAATACTCGAAGAAGCGAAACTCTTTATATTTCTCAGGTTTTATTGTTCATATTTTCTTATTGAAGTATACAAAATAACAATTGAAAGAACTTCGCTTATGATAAATTTTTTACATAAAAACGTAATGCAATTATTTCAAAACTACAAAGTAAGAAAAATCTCCTTAATATTTGTGTTAAACTCCTTTAAATTGTGCCACTCGTTCAAAAAAAAAAAAACGATATTTAAATACAAAATTAAACACAAGACCATATTACAATACTTCGATCTCGTTTAGTTCTGAAAGTCGCCAAGTCCTGCCAAGTGATATTGGCACATGAATGAATTGGCATTTCCACATATCACGGAGTTTCAATGATGGACACACGGAAATCAGCATTTTTATTCCTCTATTTGTATCATTACTCTATGACGCCAACCAGCCCCGTACTCCCCTATACCTAAAACATTACTATTTATAATTTCCACATATCTAGTCCATCCATTGTATAGTCTGTTCATTATATATATATTTATTTTATATTTAAGTACAATTACCCATTAATCTAGTTACACTACTGCCTATTTAACTACACAAATAACTAAAAACTCGCATATCTAAATTATATACTAAGATAAAAACTCGTCTTATAAAACATTCCGTTAATAATATTAAAATACAAATGCAACGTTAAAACTCCGCAATAAAAATACATAAAATCTAAACATGTTTCGGGAGATACATCTCCCTTCATCAGTAGACATAAAAAGTCTGTGTGAACACTCATAGACTTTCATTCCTACTGATGAAGGGAGATGTATCTTCAGAAATATGACTAGATTTTATTTATTTTTATTGCCTAGTTTTAACGTTGCATTTGTATTTTAGTAAATATATACTGTGTAGTTAGCTACTAATATATATCTCATTTCTTGTACTGTCCCAGCAAAATAAGTCAGCATGAAACCTTCATCAAAATTGTCAAATTGAAGATTTTTTTGGAGGTTTTATAAAGGATATTGAAAAAAAAAACTACAGTTTTTTTAAGTTTTTAATTTTCCTGCATAAAACCTTTAAACTATCTGCATTTTCCCTTCATGATTAAAAATTGAAAGTTTTTATGAAGGTTTTTTACAAGTTTTTATTAAGGACATTGAAACAAAAACCTTTAATTTTATAAATCTTTTAAAAAAAAGTGCAGTTTTCCTGCATAAAACCTTCAATTTCAAAATTTTGATGAAGGTTTTATGCTGACTTTTTTTGCTGGGGTTTATTAGATTACTCTCATATCTAGTTATAAATGTGTATTTATATAAATACATTAATATTATTTTTAGAATATATTTATACAGCTTCAAAAAGAGTAATATACGCAGCTTAATCCGTATACCTAGTTACTATAGCCGATTCCCTGCACCTAACCGAATCTCGAAGCAACAGTATCAAAACAAAATATATTTATTTAGTGATTTTCGAACTTCTCTTGTTTCCTGGAAGGTATATCACAAAACTGGCGAGAATCAATATACGAGGTCTCAAAGGTTCAAAATCTGCTCTTTGGATAAGAGATTGAGAAAATAAAAAATTGTTCGTTTTCGTTTGTTGTTTTTACCGGAAAGTCTACATTTTTTCTCCCCATTCGGACAAAACGTACTTCGTTCTTTGGTGGAGATAAAGAACAACTTACAAAAGCGGATGGAGAAACATCAAACTTTAAGGTCTAAAAGAGAAGAAAACTCTTTTTCGTAGATGTCAAACATAAAAGTTTATATAAAAGTATCGTCTCGACTGGGCTGGTTTTTCCCTCCCCTTTGGAAGCCAGTGTTGAAGGGCGTTTGTTGGTACATAAAGGAAATGAGAAGAACCTCGTGGAACTTTATCTGTGGACAGCAGTTTTCTTTGAGGTAACGGCCAGTAATTCAACAGAGACGGACTTAATGTGTACATAAATGCACTTTGGGAGCTTTCAATGAGGATACAACATAAGAGGGGGCTGTTTTATTTATATAGCAAATAAGTTTTGTTGGGTTTAAGTTATTTTAAGATGCATTGATGATATTTTTCAATGGTCCGTTTTTTTCCCTTAAGTATTGAAGAAGATCAGGCACAATGGACCTTGAAGGCCCAGTGGTCATCTGCTTTTATATAATTCATTATTTTTAAGCTTCTTTTTGAACCGTTACACAGTGGGTTGTTTCTCGAATCTAGCGGGTCATAATTGCTATTTTGATTGAATTTTGAACTTTCTGTAATGGAAGAACCTTTTCCCATATAAAATCAGGAAATATATATTTGAGCTATATATTATATTTTAATTGTAATATAAATTGGAAAATTTAGAAGATAAGATACACTGTAAAAAATATGCTTAAAAATGAGTACCTTAACCTACTTGTTTTTCTTTGAATACAATTGTGTCGTAAATGAGCGATGACGTACTCAAATTTAAGTTATCGTACTTTCTCAAAAAAACGGCATTGTTGTTTAATATCGCTAATCGCAGTTTCTGTTCAAGCTATCATAACAAAGCGCTCTGACAAATCTAAAAAAGTGGTAAAGATGGTTTTCCACATTATTTGTTGTCGATTGCTTAAACGGAAACTGAGTTATTACAATTCAATTATCTTACTTTCCATTCTTTTGGCAGATCTTTTTTTAACATTTATTATGTTAATAACTGCTTTGCATCGCCCTGGTAGTACAACGGATAAGCCACTGGACTACGGTGCATGAGGATATGAGTTCGATTCCCAGTAAGTCTTGGTTGTAATTGTAGAAATTTATTGAAAGGGATTTATGAAGGCAGACTATTTGTCCAGCTACTGCTCTTTTATTCATTTTTACTAATTGTACTCATTTTTGAGTACATGTCTTTTTCAAAAATGAAACTAATGTATTCGGATCTGTGATAAACATCGAATTTACTCAATAATTAATACATTATACTTATTTTTGAGTACCTATTTTTAACAGTGTAGGCTATTAATTAAGGTCAGGGTAGGCTATCATTCCCTTTGTTATTAATATTTTGGCATGAAACTTTACGAATTCTTAATACATTTCGCTTATAAGCAAAGAAAACTCCCATTCAACATTAATAAATGTGGTTTGAACATTTAAAATAATCAAGTTTTAAGAAAAATCGGATGTTATAGGATATGTTTATAAAATGCATCAGTGTGTAATACGCGTTCGTACTTTTTAAAGTACTAAAAAGTAATATATATACAAAAAAAATTATAAGTTAAATTAAGTGAAAATGCAAGTGCTCTAAAGAAATCTTAGAACAGCACTAGCATTTTCACTTAATTAAATTAATAATTATTTTTCTTTGTATATCTTACAATTTAATACTTTAAAAAGTACAAACTCGTATTACATACTGATATATTTTATAAACATATCCTATAATTTTATTATAACATTTAATAAGTCATATGGAACATTAAGGTACTTAAAAATTTATATATAACAAACTTAACTTCCTAGGTATTTTTTGCAAATATCAAGAACAAAATTAATTAATTTATAAACTTAAAATTTAACTATGTTTTTTTAAAAACAAAATAAGAATAATTGTTAATACTATTTCATAAAACAATTTGGCATGGTCCTATTCGTGAACATGGGAATTAATTTTTGTAAAAGGTGAATAATAACTTCCTATAAATTTGATTTTTATATTTGGTCTATTAATATCACGAAAGTCGACGCGTCTTATGTGTATCAAAAATCTAATTATATTACTCAAAAGAAAAATTGTATTTTGACTTTAAAATAGGGAAAAAATTGTAAGTTTTTTCACAAGGATTTTTTTTTATGTCTCACTTTTTGATACAATGAAAATTCATTGTTTCTTATTAACGTAGCTACGGATCATCCCCTTTATTTCATGAAAACTTCGAAGTCGTGTCACAATCTTATTTGCATTCTTATTTTCTCAGAAATATCTATTTGTGGGCCTTTCTTCCGATGATTCCATGAATTTCTAGAACCGTTATAATACACTTATTTTAATATTCATCTTTGTAGAAGCCGTAATAGATATGCGAGGATCTTATATTCGATGAATAGTATTGCTCTTGTAGGTTTTTGATGTTTTATTTCTTATTATCTTGATTTCTTTACTTACAATGGGGATTAGAGATGTGGGTAATAGTAATGGATTAGTTAATACTTCGTGTCTGTTCTCTAGTATTGCAAGTCGATCATTTTAACTGAATAGTCAACGTTGTTTACTGTTGAAACGTATAATACGCTATTGCCTTTTTGTTAAATTAAATGTAATAATTAAATTAAGGCATCATCAGGACAATGTTAAAATAAATAATAAATTCACTTATATATTTGGATGTTCCTTTGCATCACATGTTTTCTTATTGGTGGTGGATTGTTTCTGTGAACTCAATATAAATTTTCTACCATTTCACCGTTTATTTCAAATTAATATTTCAGTTGCAAACAAATAAATTTTGGATACTGATTCTGCGCCATCGACCAGAAGCGTTTCTCTTCCATTTTGATTTTGCACTCGACCTGTCTAACTTTTAAGAATAGTTTTGTGCTATTTATTATTTCTCTATGATAAAATAAAGTATAAAACTTGCAATTTAATTAACAACTATTATTTACATTTAAATAAAAACACTAATTGTAACTGTGTAAGTAAAACCAATGCAAATCGCTCAATTTTATACTTAAAAACTCTTGAAAAATCCTTTAGGTTTTATTTTATTTTAAATAACTAAACAAAGAATAGTTTTTACATATAAATTAGCAGATATACTGCAATTATCTTCGTGTCAATTTTTAAACATCTCCCTTTCCCAAAAAACTCATTTTTGACCAAAAATATTTTCAAAAGGCAACTGCTGCCTGACGTGCAAAAACGTATAAGTTTAAATAGTGCAATAATAAGTACTAAAACCCATTGTACACGAATATGTAAACACTGTTAGGATTACACTGTTAAACATAGGTACTCAAGAATAAGTAAAATATACTCATTTTTAACATTCGATACTTATCGTAGCCCCTCGTCAAATGACGAAGATCACGCCTGATATGGAACTCCACTTTCCAAGATTCTGTAAGTTGCTCAGTTGGTAAGGCGTTCAGCTACTAATCAGAGGATTGGTGGTTCGAATCCGTGCAATGGACTTGACATAGAAAGAAAAGTAAAAAAGCAGTGATCTTGCGATCGGAGGGTTGCCAGCTTCGCTACAAAAATACTAGAAAGTCGTCCAGAATATCCAACAAATTATACTGGCGTGTATACGGGACTGGTGCACGATAAATCTGATCGGGGTCCAAAGTTCCGACGTCTATTGAAGGCATTGGGCGCCAGTTCAGGTGTTTCCTCGTCATCTGACCATGGTTCTAAAATAACGAGGTGCATGTATGAATGTGCGTGTGAATGTGTATGTGTTCTCGGGTATTTCCTTCGAGATTGACCCCGAACCGTCGCCAATAGCCCACTCTGCAGCTCTAGTGTGACGTTAATTAACAAAAACAAAAAAAAAATCTGTAGTACGACCAACGTGTGGAAACTCGGACCAACCCCTTCTACAAGGCAGATGTTTGTCGCACG
This sequence comes from Troglohyphantes excavatus, assembly GCA_963932185.1. Classification (NCBI taxonomy): domain Eukaryota; kingdom Metazoa; phylum Arthropoda; class Arachnida; order Araneae; family Linyphiidae; genus Troglohyphantes; species Troglohyphantes excavatus. The sequence goes on from OZ010669.1 coordinate 37,282,032, forward strand.
ACAAGAATCGAACTCTCCGACTGTGTGCCCAGTATTCTTCCGACCAGTCCACCACATCCCTTCCCCATATAAAAAAGAAATAACAAAAAAAAATGAAATCAGCGATCCTACCAAAATCGACACTCCAACACCAGCCATTTTCATTCGACACAAAAAAAAAGTCCCAACATATCAGAAGTCCCTGCTACAAACACACACCCTGAGACTCACCAAACAATTATATCGAACAAAACAAAAACTAACCAATGCAAAGAGAAGAAAAGAAAGGTTGGACAGCCTCTGAAGAACTTAATGGTCGGCCATCTCTTAGAAGACACAACAGGGAGCAGAAGAGACATTGGGAGGGAAGAAGTAAATATCTTCCGCCCCCCACAAGAAAAAAAGCAATTAGATGTACTACTAAAGGAACTGAGGGCATTGGGAAGAAATAAACACGAAGAAGGCTTCTTTTAGAAGAAGGATGGGTCCAGGGCAGAAATAATTTTTTACAAGTGTCAAGACAGGTTGTGGGATTCTTCTTACACGCTATGTGGTCAACCCGTGCCTTTGTTTTCTCATATTTGGGCTGCTCCCAATGATTTTATACTTAATTTTAGTTCGGTTTTAGGTGGGTTATTGATTGAAATTAAATGGGCTGATTAAGCTTGTTTTTATGATAGTGGAATATCTGCAGTGTGTCTTCCTAAATAAACCCAGCAAAAAAAAGTTAGCATAAAACCTTCAGACATTTTATCAACATTTTCGAATTGAAGGTTTTCTAAAAGTTATTAAAACAAAAACAATGCAGTTTTTTTTTTAATTTTCTTTTTCCTGCAACAAACCTTTAAAATATCTGCATTTTCCCTCCATGAATAAAAATTAAAGTTGTTTTTTTGCAAGATTTTTTGAAGGTTTTTTGCAGTTTTCATGAAGGACATTGAAACAAAAACCTTTAATTTCAGACTGACTTTTTTACTGGGTACCCCTTAAACTAAATTTTGATATACGGATAAGTGGGTTAAAACTGTTTACATACACTTTTAGAAATAGGAACTCAAAAATAAGTAAAATGTACTCTTTTTTTAGTATTTTCAATGCTTATCATGTCTCTGCATACGTCTCCGAATACATAAGTATCAAATTTGAAAAAGACATGTACTCAAAAATGAGTACAATGAACAAAGAGTAAATGCTAGCCTACATAGGATGCCTTAATAAATCACTTTCAATAAATATAAACAATTACAAAAAAGATTTACCGGGAACCGAACCCAAATCCTCAGACACCGTGGTCCAGAGCCTTGTCCGTTAAACTACCTGGGCGACTCGAAGAAGTTATAAAAAGAAAAAATGTTAAAAAGGTGTGCCAAAAGAATAGGAAGCAAGATAATTGAGATGTAATAACTCATTTACCGGTTAAGCAATCGGCATCTAATAATGTGGAAAACCATCTTCTGAACACCTATTTTAAGTTTGCCAGGCCATTTTGTCCAGTAATAATTCAATACACTCGTAATTTTTACTCAACAATCATATTCAGACAAATGAACTTAAAAACTATACAATTAATGCACAATTTCATATCTTTGAATTTAAACTAAAAAAACATAATAAAACATTTCCATTGAATCCCCCTATCAGAAATAATAAAATGTTGCAGGAAGGGTCAAAACTACATTTTTCATAATTGCCCTTTCAAAACCCTCTCGTATTACTACCCTCAAAATCCTCTCGTAATGATCTCATACAATTCCACAAAACGATGACACAATAGAAACGATGGCTTTCATTGTACTTCTCAAATACTACTTCTCCATTCATATAAGCTACCTCTTTACAACATCGCCCTCGCGTTTCCCACCCAGATCATCATTTAACTCGCTCAGGAGTGGAAGCATGATAATAATAACAACTCCACTTTTAATAACATCCGTTCCCAATTCCTCAAAAGGGGGGTAGCAGCTTAAAAAAAGAACAAATGGAACCGAGAACTCGTAAGAGGTATTTTATTAAATTCACGTTTTCCTTCCAGAAACGGAGTAATCATGCGTGGCCAATCCTCATCCTGCTAAAAGTAAAGAAGGGGGGATAAGACATTACCATTTCATTAAATTCTCAACTATCCCCCCCCCTTTTGCAATGTTCTGGTGGGGGGGCGGGGGGGATCCTCGGGTGGGAGGATGTTCCGCATTATGTCGGGGCGTGATCCCCAGCAGACGTGCATCGTTAGAAATATGCAAATACCGTGACGTCATCGTGCGAAGTCCCCGGCCGAGCATAATACGAAGTGTTGAAAAGAGTTCGAAGACTCGAAATTCGAATCCTTGTGGAGTTGGCGGAATTTATAGCTTCGTGCCTGATGAGGACGCGTTTCGGGTTTTAGCACCGAGGTGGTGAATACATTTTTCAAAGGCTTTCCCCACAAGGGTTGCTTGCTCGCTTGTTCCGTCTGTTGAGTAATGGAGCCAAGCAAAGCAATTGCCATTAGGGTCGGTGTGTTTTAAGGCGCATACATCAATGCTGGGGATTTTTAGAAGTTTCTCGGGTCTCCCAGTTGCCAAGGCGACAGTGGTTCGTGTTCGGGGCCGAAAGACAAATGACGGGATGATCTGAATGAGCAATTACGAGATTCGCTACTCAAAATTAAATTGTTCTTTGGTCCCTCTGGGCGAAAGAGTTGGCGATTTAACTTTAACTGTAGCATTGTTTTCGCGTCGCTAATTTGTAGTGCGGTATTGAAACTGGAGAAGTTAAGTTTTCAGAAGTAAGTTAGTGCCGACGAACAATTTAATTCTGAATTATAATGGTAATTTGTCTGTAAATGCCTATTAGTTAATAGCTGCATTTCAAATTGTATGTGTGTGATTGTTGTTTTAAATTAGTATGTAAATAAATCATAATGCGGAAATACTACGTAATATTTGACTTTAGTTATTTTGAAATTTATTTTCAGTTTTATTAAAGGTTTTAAATAGAAATAATTAGTAATTAAGATGTTAATCGGCGTGTTCAAATATTTGACAATAGTGTCATTAATTGAATATAATGACAATGTTTTAAATTAAGAAAAGTAGTGTTATATATTAAATTTAAGCCTATAGTTGTCCAGTATATAAAGGCGTTCAGCTGGTAATCAGAGGATTACTATTTCGAGCCCGTACGATGGACTTGACAAAGAAAAGTGAAAAATAATGGATATTCGATCGGAGGGTCAGCTTTGCTATAAAAATACTAGAAAGTCGTCCAGAACATCCAATAAATATTTCTGGCTTATATATGGGAGTGGTACACTATAAATCTGATCGTGGTCCAATGTACTAACACCTATTGAGGTTGTGTTGGGTGCCAGCTCAGGTGTAGTCCTTGTCATCTAACCATAGTTCAAAACTACGATGCATTGTTCCCCTGGTCTTTCCTTCGGAATAGTATCCAAGCCGTCGCTAATAGCCCAATGTACAGCTCTACTGCAACATTAATTAACCAAACCAAACTATTTATTACATTTTCGATTATAACTTCTTGTCGAGAATTAATCTTTTAAATATTACAAATTAAAATTTACTTTTCCATAAATTTCAACAGGATATCTGAATCAACAAACTAATTATTGTCAGTTAATTTAATAAAAGTAAGTTATCCAACGTAAAACAATTCAATGACTTTTAGATCTTAAACTAATATATTATAGAATTTATACAACTAATTATCGACTAACCTAATATATGCCATGCCAATATTACTGATTATACCATAAAATCTTTACTAGATATTATTACTTTCGTGTATAGTTCCCCAAATTGCTCTCAGTGCATATATTTTGCTTAGATTCCACAAGAGCTCTCGAAGAGAGCCTTGCCTAAGGGGATACCTATTTCTTACGCAAGCCCTAAAACTAAATGTCCCTTATGATTAAGAAACGTACTACAATTCCCTGGACATCAGCGGAATGGTTTATTCATGAATCATTAAGCTGTAAGTAAAAAAAGGTAGAGATTACATCTTGTTTTTGGAACGAAATGTCTGCTTGAGTGCAGTCTTTCTTTTTTTTTTCCTGGAGGTTATTAAGTTTGTGTAATACACTTGTAGAAACTGTGACAGGAGCACTTAGAGCAAATGTTTGTTTGTGAGAAGTACACTAAAATCGATATATATATAAAGGAATTGTGGAGGTTTCATGTAGGTACTAAATTGAGTAAATTCTTTAAAAAATATCGTTCCACAAAGCATTACCTGTTATTTGAAATTATTCCATTTCTCTAAATTTATATGTAGACAAATATAATAGTTTTTTTTAATTAATGTCAAACTAGAGTTACACAATAAGGTAGCATATTAGTATGTATCCCAAAGGAAAGACCCGGGAACACAGCCGCGTAATTTTGCACAATGGTCAGATGACGAGGACGGACAACACCTGAGCTGGCATCCGACTTTCAAAGTACCACTAAAAAACCAAAGCGTATGGTTTAACAAGCACTAGCCCTTCCTGCACAATACTGTTCGATTAAACGACGAAATTGAACTCGCAACCTTCCGATCATGAACCCTCTAAACGAACCAGGACACATGGACCACACAAAATCATAAGGTTATAATTATAATATTTTTATAATATATTGTTATAATATTTTTGAAGAAATATATGCTCCGATTTGCTATATGCTCCGATTAAATATTTCGTCAAACTGAGGAAAATCATTTTATCGTTTTTAACAAAATTTATTTCGTCAAACATGAGGTATTTTTAAATAATATAACAATTCAATGTCGAAGAACTGACTTCCAGAGTCCAACACTTTATGGCCAAGAAAGCTCGTTTGAATTCTGACAATATAAGTATAAGAACGAAACATGAGTTGATGATCTAAAAAGGGTAAAAAAGGGAATCTGAGCAAATAACTTTCGTTCAAAAGTTGAGGAATCTTATTTCGTCAAGTCGCGTGATTCAATGAGGAAATTATTGTCAAATATAACGAAAGTAGCCTTGACGATCGCAAAATTCTCAAAAATGAGAGCGTTATTTCTTAGAGTATTTACTAATTGTTAGACATCTGTCTTTGCATTAAAAAATCTAACACGTGTGCAATCAAAAATCCAAAAACTCAATTTTGTTGTATTCAAATTAAACATCATTTACATATACATTATAACAAGCCACATCTCTCCAGAAACTTGTTTTAAGTAGGTACAACACACAAAACAACCCAAACGTCCCTTTTAATCAAAATAAACCCCCACATTGACAAATGAATTCAGTAAACTATGTATTCGCAGCAGAACAATGCGTATATAATTTGAGAAATTAAGCAATCTTTTAGATAATTAAGGTCAGTTAACGTCCCTGAGAGGTCTTATTCAAGTCGAATTTACGTCCAAAACAGCTCCACGCACTTTATAAGTATCCAAGAACTAAACAGCGCTATGATATTTTCTGCTAAATCTGTCCGAAGCAATATTTACTTGCCATTTTTCAACCAGCACCCGCAGTGTCATTATGTTTGATAAATGTCTTTTAGTCGGGAACGCGGTCCATTTTCCGCAGCCTTTATAACACAGAAGTAGTTATGGATGACAGTTATCATTGATAGATTTCCTCTTAACAATTTAGAGACTTTCAACCCGAAACTAACGTTTTGATTCATGTCCTCCTATAAATGATTTCTAGAGTATAAAGACTTATTATAGTGGAGATTTTGTAGAAGAGATCTTTGAAGAAACGTGATCTAAAATAAAAGTTTTAAAGAGGGAAAAAAAGTAATCATTGTGTTGGTGCAAAATGTATTCGCATTTATAATTAACAAAAAAACGTGAAGAAATGGAATCGATCATCTTCTATTATCATAAAATTTTGTCCGTCAAAAACAAAAGTGTTATTGATCCAATGTGATTTATGTATTTAGGATATTTTTATAAATTTATTTTAAATCGCTATAAAAGTAGTTCAAAAAATTGTTAAACTTTGCACAAGCTGGACGATTTAATAAAATTTTATCTACAATCGGTTTAACTTTGAATTGATGTATACGATGATTTGTGGTTAATTTTACGTAACTTGAACCAATTGCCATATCATTACAAATCCAAAAACTCAATTAAATACGCGTGGGCCTCCAGTGGCCCAGTGAATAAAGGCATTAAGCTAGTAATCAGAGAATTACTAGTTCGAACCCGTACGTTGGACTTGACAAATAAATGTAAAAAAGTAGTGATCTTGCGATCGGAGGGTTGCTGGCTTCGCTACAAAATTATTAGAAAGAACATTTAACAAATTATACTGGCGTGTATACGTGATTTTCCTTCAAGATAGCTTCTCACTCTCTCTCTCTCTCCGAACCGTCGCCAATAGCACACTGCTGCAGCTTTAGTGCGACGTTATTAAATCAAACCAAATAAATACTCGACATATTTGAGACTCAAATAATTTTAAGTTGCATATGAGGGGGCGAGAAGCCAAGGGATACAAATAACAGTTTTATCATTTTGTGAAAATGAGCTGAAAGTGAAGTCATTTTGAACAATTTCCTGAAATATATCATTCTTGCGCTGCTGGATCTCATCACATGACAGACATTTACTTGCATCTCTTTGCTACCAACATTTCATATGTATTAACTATTCATAACCGCACTGAATTCTATTTTTTAAGTCGCTTGTACCTCTTAGCTTTTCAGCCCCTCACATATAATTTTAAAAAATAACGGTATTTAAATAGGGTAAAAGGAAAAATATTTAATAAGAAAATAAAGCTTATAAATTGATTACATATGATAATTAATAAAAAATATAAACTATCATAAAATAAGGACTCACCAATTTAAATTTACTTTGCAAAAATTTAAGATAAGATACTAAATGAAAAATACCTCACTAAAATTGTCAGTCTTATATCACCATATTAGTATAAAACAATGTTTTATATTTTACAAAATGTAATACATTATGGTTTAATTCTGTTTAATAAGTATTAAGGTTTTGTAAATTTGTATTATTGCAATTTTATGTCGGTTTTAGACTTCGATCATATCACTTTTATTATTTAACCCTCAGACGCTCAAGGCCTTTTATATTCATCCAGAGATTTCCAGTTTTTCTAGTCATATTCCCAATTTTTAAATTTATAAAAATACTTCATTTTACAATGTATTTTAATTCAAAGGGTTGAAGTACAACTTATAGCTTATCTTTTTTACAATTAATTTTAAAAAATTAAATAAAAAATTAAATAGCATCACCAGGAAAAATTATTTTAATTTCCAAGCATTGAAAACAATTTTACGATTGCAAAAATCACTTGAACGTCAATGGGTTAAAAACAGTAAAATTTTAATAAAAATTTAAAATATTTCGAGTTAACATTATTTTAAATTAAAAAAATTAATCAAATATTTTTAAAGCACTCCACAAAGAAAAGTATTCAGATTCTTCTAATTTTTTTTAAGTTTAATTTCCTAACACATTTATATGAGTTTTTGAAGTCAATATTAGTATTTAAACATAACTTCAATAATCTAACATTGCAAAAATATCATCTATCTAGTAAAAAAGTATCTACTCAAAGGCTTTTACCTTTCTTAAACAACATCACGTCCAAAAAATAGTCCCTAGACAACATTTTAAATTCTTCCGCACGAATGAGAATTCGATAACATCGAACATTCGCCAAAATAAATTTCTAAATATACATGGTAATACAGAAAGAGCTCTCCAACTCAATCCAAGTCTACGCACAACAACAAAACCGAAGAGCGTAATGAAGCCTTACAAGATTCCAGATCTCAAGAAAAAAGGGTTTCAAAAGCAATTTTTCATAATATAAACCCTCGAATGCAAGAAAGCTTTTGTGTTTTTAAAATAGCTCGTAAACAGAATGCCTTTTAAGTATATATTTTCTGAGGCTAATGCTTGTCGATGCATTAGCCTCGGAAAAAAATATGAGATTTTTGTATGTTTTGTGGTAGTTTTTTTTGGTCCGTTGTTTTTTTTTATAAATGGGGTAATGCTTTATTTTGGCACCTGATTCTTCCGGATATAAATGGGCGCTGACATTATGTTGCGACAACTGATTATGTACCTTTTTATTGGGTACTAAGAGTTTATTTTTTGCCGGGGGAAAATAAATTTGCTGATATCAGATTTTTGTTTGACACATTTTTGTATCGATTATTCATTTCTTTGTTTTAAAGGAAAATTTTATATTTTTGCATTTTATTTACTTATTTTTTCTAATCAAAATACAAAGTCTTTATTTAATTTTCTTTTTAACAAAAAGTCATATAGTATTCTATAGTTGAAATTAGACACATTTTTAAACATTTCAACAATTACAGTAATAAAATTATGGGTTTACGATTATTCTAATGCCATTTAATAATTCATTTTGTACCTCAGACTTAAATTTTAAAATATTTCATTTTAATTTCCATTTAGGTTTAATATAACCCAATTAAGGAGAAAACTCTTTTTGTTTCTAAAATATTATTTTTGTCATCACTTCCTGATGTATGGATCATGAGTGACTCACAAAAGGGAGATATTTATGTTATTGTTTTTAATTTTACTATTGCTAAATTTTGTGGACATAAAACTAAATTTCAATCTAGTCCAATATTAACGGAAATATTATAACTAGATAATGTTAATAAATTATATTTTTTATAAATAATTATGTCAATTAATTAAAATTATGCAAAATAGAAAATTAAAATCAAAATCGAAAATATGTATCAAAATCTAAAATATGTATCAAAATCAAAAATAAGTATCAAAATCAAAAATATGTATCAAAATCGAAAATATGAATCCAAATCGAAAATATGAATCCAAATTGAAAATATGTATCAAAAACGAAAATATGTATCAACATCGAGTTCAGAAAAATCGAAAATATGTATTAAAATTGAAAATATGAATTCAAATTGAAAATATGAATTCAAATTGAAAATATGAATTCAAATTGAAAATAGGAATTGAAAATATGTATCAAAATCGAAAATACTTATGAAAATCGAAAATACGAATCAAAATTGAAAATATGAATGAAAATCGAAAATTTGAATGAAAATCGAAAATACGAATCAAAATCGAAAATTTAAAGTAAGCGAAAAATTTATAGATCATTAACATTTTACCATAACAATGTTAATGATCTATAAATTTTTCGCTGACTGATGTGCAACACGCAACCAAAACTAACAGCAGACCAACACCACCAACTCCAGCTCGGTCCTCAACTTCGCAACCAACTAGTCGCCCGATCCATCTTCCAAATCAAAGCGGCCTTATACATCTCCTCCTAAAACGCCTGCAATCTGTCTATTTGGCATCTTTCCTGTCCGTTGTTATTGGGGTCTTCCTGCTGAACAAAGCACCTCTTCGGGGGCCGCCCCATGGAAGAGTCCACATTTAGCTGAAGGCAGGGATCGATGAAAAATAATGTGGGACAAGGCACAAAAGACACCGACCGATCGGATGGTCCGATGGGTCATTGTCTTGCTTCTTCATGGACAGTGTCCTGTGGAGTGGTGGGACTGTACGGGGAAAAAGTGGACAAAGAAGATTTTCTCGTCGCAACCTTTTTTAACCAGCCCTCCAGTGTTTACTGAACTTAAAGAAAAAGATTAAAAAGGCAATATGTTTTTCCAATTGGGGATATCGTAAGAAATTATAAATTTATCGCTTAAAATATTGAAATGGTTTATATAAAAACTTAATGTGGTATTATATTTGGAATCTACTTTAGAAATGGACTCGCAACGATAATAAGATTACAACATCTCAATATATCTCAATAAGATTAATTCGCCAGCATTAAACCTTTAAAAAAAAACTGTATTTTCCCTTCAATATTTTCAATAGGGAATTTTTCAACAGTACAAATACCAATATTGACCAATAACAACAGACTCAAGATCCTCAACAAGGATAGTCCAGACAATATCTTCTAACTATTCCCCAATGAATATCTAACTTTTTCTTTAAAGCCTTTACTCCTGTAATTAACCATTAAACCTAAAAAATACTTCATATTCTTAATTAAACTTCATAACACATTCATACGACTTCTAAAACGTTTTTATGCTAATTAATTTTAAAGAAGGTGCTTAGTAAGAATAAAAAAAGTTTAATTTGTATAAAATTTTCAAATAAAGTTTTGATTTCCCGGTTTTCAGCATTTTGAAAATTTACATCATCTACCCGCCTTCAAAGTATTCTTATAGAAATAAAGCACATAAATGAAGTCTACTACTTTTGGTTTAACCTATACTGTTTCACAGCATAAAGTCTCTTAAGATATTATAAGGCAACCCTTGCTGGTAGACTTTATGGTACACTTCGTTTAGTCCAAGAAAGTGTTAATTTCAGATGAAACTCTGCAGTCAAGTCCAGCTTAATCCCAGTCTTTATCTACTCAGCGCACCCTGTAGTTACCTTTTATGGAATCACGAGGCCATATAAGAAATCCTTGAACCACGACATTTAAATGTGGCTTTCTGTAACTTAAATTACTCTTAATACGGAATAGTCATGGCCCTAGACCATAGTAGTACCAAAAGTAGTTCATCTTATTCCTATGGCCCTGTTAATCAAGTCCCAGAACACTGCTCAAATAAAAATCTTAAAATTAGCAACTTAATTTGTTACATAAAGTTTGAATTTTCTATAATAAATCGATAAAAAAATTATTATCTATAGTGTAAGGTGGGGGAGTTTGGATATTAAACCTCTATTTTTGACGTTCAACGTCCAATTTCTTTGAGGAAAACTTATCGTAACATTACAATTGTTTTATAAAAATGTTTACTTATTTATTGGAAACTAATCGTATATTTTTATTTAATTCTGAGGTTTATAAGTATTTTTAATAATTATTTTTCTAAGGTAATCTACTACGATTCATAGATGGGGTAAATTGGGTCACCATTACGAATTATGGTGTTTTTCGTATTAAAAGGCATTATTACAACAAACTATTAAGTAAAATTAGTAACTTGAATAAAATAAATAACATTCAAATATTAAAAAATCAAAACATTTGATTATTAATGGAAGGTTTTTCTTCCTGAACGCAAGAAATAATCCGCCATTCGCCATTTTGAAAAATAAACTATTTTCCTTCGAAATAGGACACCTGCTAACATTATTCTTGGTTTGTTTTGATTCAGAAATCTATTATGTATTACCAAGGATAGTGAAGACTATATATATATATATATATATATATATAAGATGTGCTCGTTCTCGCGCTGTCTGACGGAAGGCGGGGAAAGCACATTTTTGACGTCATAGTGACGCCTACCTCGCGCTTTCTGTAGGCGTGTCTAATGCTCTCGTTTGTGAGGTGCTGCCATCTATTCGTTTTTTGCCAATTATTTAAAAGTGATATTCACTAATTTTATTTAGAATTCGCAAAATTTTAAGAGTTTAAATTATATTTTAAGGAATGTATTTAGTATGTAAAAATTGCAAAAGAGTTGCTTAATGAATTAAGCGTATTAAAATAATATTAGCTGCCACGAGAGCATTTCCGTGCATTTTGAAAGAGTAAAATGGGAGTCGAAACGGTCATGTCAATGCATTTGTATTGGACATATTAAATGAGTTACAATTTCAATCAAGTAAAATACGGGGACATAACAAAACAAGGACGGATTAGTAGTGAAGCTACCTAAATACAATTATTTACAGGTATGTACAATATTTACATTATTTTGCTAATTAAAAATTAAATCACCAGTTGTTACCCAACCGGGGATCGAACCTAAGTAGCAATGCTTGAAACACACAGCCAATGAGAATGATCAAAAACCGATATAAGGCGGAGCAAAAATGACGTAAAAAATGTGCTTTCCTTGCCCACTTTCAAAAAGCGAAAAACGAGCACACCTTCTATATATAGTCTTCACTATCCTTGATGTATTACGATATTTTTAATTTGTTCCGCAGACGATGTTTTATCTCATTTAAAAAATTATGTTTCACTTCTAATCACTGAGCAAAAATAATATAAAAACTGGAGTTAGGCCGACCACTGGACGACAATGTACTTACATACTCGCGTTCGGACCGTTGCGTTCTAATATTATTCGTTGCTTTGGCATTATGGGATCTAAGTAAAATATTTTCAAACATAAATTCTCTTTAATCCTCAAATCAGTTATTTTAAAAATACAAATTTTCCCGTAACTGTATTTTTACCACTTTTTCCTTTTGAAGTGAGTAAAGCGAAATCGCATGCTTAGTATTCCCCATAGTGATTATTTGAGCTCGGTGCTTATAATGAAACAAGCAAAAATGACAATTTGTTTTTCGAAATATGTTCTTTTGTCGACATTTTATTCGAAAAACCATATATGTAACTTCATTTTATTAACTTATAAACAGTGTTAAATTATTGCAGTTAAATCTTGTAATTTAAAATCTTTGAAATTCATATTTTTGTAGAATAATTGCACTTTTTCTGAGATATCATTAAATTTTTCTATAATATTATTAATTCAAAAACCAACTTTTCTTACTTTGCAAAACATTAAAAAAAAGCTAAATAATTTTTTTTAAATTTCAACACTTTTAAAGGTTTTTTTTATACAAAACCCATGAATATTGTAAATCAACTTTTCTAGTTTTTATATAGGAATTTTTATGTATCAAACTGTCGTAATTTTTTTACTCAAACAAATCGTCTGTTGAACTTGAATTGAATGACACAAAAGTTTAATTTTCTACTATAATATTCATTCATTCCATTAACTCACGTAAATTTTAAAAAAAGGACGAGATCAAAACATAAGTTGGATAATGTGTAATTTAATATTTAATTTTTTAAAAAATACCCCACCTTACCCTATTGCAAAAAATATAAATAAAAGCTAACCAAAAGAACTGAATTTGAGTCTGTTGTTTTAAAAAAAATTTAGTAAATAATTTAATTAGCAATGGATAAATAGGGAATAAAATGTTATTCAAAATAATCCTGATAATTTGTATTCTTTATTAACAATAATTATTTATTATAATTGTGTTAACAAAGAAAATTTAAATTTAGCAACAGTGAAACTAAAGAAAATAAACATTTGGTTCGCTTTTAACGCAATACATGTCTCTTTTTAAGTCTTCATTACGCTATTTAGGATAACTGTGCACCGAATGCTGTAAAATATTCAAAATAATTTTTTTAAGTTAACCTTTTGAACTCGTAATTATGCTTTAGAAAGTTAGCAAATAATTCGGAATTTTTTTTCATGTTCGATCAAGATGAATTTTTTTGATTTAAATGTGTTCCAATTTAACTAGAAAGTTTACCATCCTTAAATAAAAAATTTAAAAATATAACCCCTGAATACACCCCTTGACCTAGGATGGAAATGTAGCCACATAATATTTTATTTTTCAACGTGTCAAAATAATTTATTGAAACTACTAAGAATACTTAAGTATATTACACTACACCGCATTAAAAATCTAAGAAATGTAATAATATAAACAAACTATATAAACAATATTTAATGGAGGTACGTAATGCCGGCACTTCCACCATAGCAAATCAACTTAGAAATACTTCGAACAGAAATGTTTTGGTTAAGTTATCACAGTTTGCCCAAAGAATTTCTGTTTTCTATAACTAGTAAGAAGTAAGTAACTGTAACAAAACTAACTAAAAGACAATAAAAACAACAAAGAAACTACAAACAAGAAACGAAATAAAAAGCACAACATAAAGAAACAAGTACATTTTATAATTCTGTGTTTTTCCTATTCCTATTTCTATGGCGACATACGAACACAACGGTACAGATGCGATGTCCCCTGTACATACGAGCGCGATGGTAAAACGAGGTATGTCCCCTATACGAGGACATACGAGTGAAAAGGGTTAATTGCCGATTAGGAATTAATACCTTTTTATCATTGAAAAATTTTACTTTTTCTTACACCATTTTCAAAAAATAGTTTAGAAGATATTATGTGTAAGTTTAATAGTCTCCTTCCGATTTAAAAAAAAAAGTTACATTTTTCTGAGAAATGGAGACACTGTCATTTTTTTTAATAAAAATATCTCAGTTAAACTCTATCGTAAATATTTTATTGTACGCGAAGCAAAGTTATACTGAAGAAAAGCAAAGCACACACAGAAAGACGAATGAAATTTTTGAAGGAATGTTTTTTTCTTTAGATAAAATATATATTTCACAGAACATTTCTTCCAGTATTTCCAAAATAACTAGAGTTATTTCAAGATAGCAATCAGATAAAAGTTATATTACTTAGTAAAGAGTAGACAAGTTGCAATAAATATCACGCAATATCCATTAAACTGCAGAAATTATGACAATATTTAAATAGATGTTCAAATGCACGCTTTAATTGTTTGAGTTTTTGCTATGCAGTACTTAATACACCGTTTCTCTCGGGATAGCCGCCCCTAACATTTGCATTTAACTTTTAATCAGCTAAGCAACTAAAAAATTTCTCTGCAACTGTTTCTGATAATTTAATTGCATCCAATATGGGGCTGACAGGAGCATTTTAACATAGAGTTGGTGGGGATTTTGCCCCACCAGTGTGTAGAAATTCCCCATCAGTCATAGAAAATTGCCCCCACCGGAATTTTTTTTGTTTAATACCACGTTTTTTTTGTTTATGTCCATAGTGAAACATAAACTTGAAGCTGTGGCATACGAATGAATGACGCTGGGCAGAGATCCCTTCCTGTAAAATGGCCCTATTTCGACGCTCAACATCCTGATCCCCATTCCTACAAATGCCCCTTATCTTAATTGAAAAATTATAGGCAAGACTATGGTATCTTTAACGATGGAGAAAAGCTTTCACATCCCTCCCCCTCTAGCTATTTTCCATCCACAAAAATCCTTTTTTTTTCAGAACTGAGAATTGCCTCATTAGTGGATAGGAAATCTCAAGTTTCACCGGACCTCTGACTTGATAACGATGACACACAGACTAGCAATTTCCTTTCCTTAAGTTTCTGTGGTCGACCAGTTGATAATACATCCTGTGCCGCCACACAAAAAATATTTTGGCGAGTTGGAATAAGAAATTTCCCAACTTAACGATTCGAAATTCCCAACTTAACGATTCGAATTTCCCAACTTAACGATTCGAAATTCCCAACTTAACGATTCGAAATTCCCAACTTAACGATTCGAAATTCCAAACTTAACGATTCGAAATTCCAAACTTAACGATTCGAAATTCCCAACTTAACGAATCGAAATTCCCAACTTAACGATTCGAAATTCCAAACTTAACGATTCGAAATTCCAAACTTAATGATTCGAAATTCCCAACTTAACGATTCAAAATTCCCAACTTAACGATTCGAAATTCTCAACTTAACTATTTGAAATTCCCAGGTCCAACTTATCAACATTTTTCATCTTTTTTTTATATATATTAGGTAATATTAAACAGTTCTCTTACAAGCTTTGATTTGCAGTATTCGTTCTGAGGTCTAATTTAAATGTAATCCTTCAAGCTGGACAATTTATAATCTTCTCTAGTTTTCATTTGTTAATAATATTAATTTTTTTCAGTCATAAAATTTCCCAACTCGGGGATTTTTAAAAGTTGAAATTCTCAACTATTATGGTTTCCAGATCATTGGGGGAGGGATGCAACGGGTCTGAATACGTCTCGAATTGTCTACTGTTCAAAATCGTTTTATTTCACCCTTCCCTTATCTCTCCATGATCTCTTAAGTGGATACCCGCTCTTTTTTTCTAGTCGTATGAACTCCTGGCATGTATTTGAAAGGATTAGGGCAGAAATATGTGGCCTGGGAGTGTTGTAAGTGGATGGAAGTGTTTCAATTCGACCTTTTTGGAATGGTTTTGTTGAAATGTTGCCAATACAAAAAAAAAACTCTTCACTAACAAAACGTACCAGTATCATTCCAGGACCGAATTTTTACTTCAATTTTAATAGACATTTTTACCCAGCATTTAACAACTACAACAAGTAAATAAATCACATTTATTTTTAAGTAGATTTTTTTTACAGTGTGTATTTTAACTAAATTTGTTTGTATAGCTAAAACAGATTTGTAATTCTTAGTTTTTGGGGAAAATATATTTCCCGATGTTAATAGCATTTTTAAGGGGTCATTATTTACGAATTTTAATAAATGTAAACATTAATAAATGTTTTTTTTTTAATATTTAAAACATTCTTTTAAATAAAATTTTGTATTATGACAACACATAAAATATACTGTTATGAATCGTTAAAAAAATGTCATGAATTATATAATTTTTTTAAAAAAAACTTTTTAATTAACTTTTTACAGAACATATAATTTCAAAATAAGTTTATTAAATTAGTTAAAATTTGTTATTTTAAGTACAAAATTTTCATTAACTTCTAGGGTTCTGTTTTCTGCTAAATTTAATTTGCCCCATCAGTTGAAACTCCTTAATATATGCTCTGCCCCAGGAGGGATACTTACAAGTTTAGAGGCACAATGCAAAATAACATTTGAGCCCCCCCCCCCCCCCCCACGATGTACTTCAAAATAAAACTTCTAAATTTATGTATAAGCGTTTATGTATAAAGAAATGCATCATGAACGTGCATGAAACATGAAAGTGTTTTAATTGGATAAAATAACGAAAGTTTTGCAAAACAAATTAACAAAAAACACTATTGATTAAATAATCATTAGTAAGTAAACTTATTTTTAACTTTTTTAATTTTTTTTTAGATTGATAAGCATTTTTGGGGCCCCCTTTAAAATGAGGCTCCGGACAAGTTCCCCAATTGCCCTGCCGTAAATAAATCTTTCGCTACCAAATCTCAGATTTCGCAATAGTCAAAGTGCAGGAAAAATATTCAAACTTATATCACCGCAATCCATACAAAATCGCCTGCGCACCATCAATACATTAAGATAACTTTCATGATAAATCGCCTTTCCTATAAAGAACGAAAAATTCAATTAAAGCCCAAAGACACACAAATCCAAACCATTTAAAACATCCCCGAAACAATCCAATCCTTAAATTCGCGTTACTTTAAATTAAATAAAAGTGTATACGTTAATTAAACCAGTTAAAACAATCACATAACTCGCATCTTCCTGGAATCACCACCTAATTTCAGCAGAATTTAAACTCCAACACTTCCTGATTTCTGTGGAACTCGAAGCAGCCATATCGCACTTGAGACACATTCTTAATGGAATTATTCAGAGCCATACATGCGTAGAAGAGACGTGAGTGCATTGGAATGAGGGCGCAAGCTTATTTATGCATAATATGAGTATAATTTGCATAATTTATGCTCATCCATTCTTTTGATACTCTAACGCTCTCTGGAAGGAACTATGAGAGAAGGATGTGTAGAAGAATAGTGTGTGTCGTGTAGTCTTAATTTCAATTGTAAAGAATTATAAAAGGGGAATATGTTACATCTATTTATCGTTCGAATATAATTGGGTAAATTAATTTGGATACATTTTATTAATTTAGTTTCTTGAATCGACTCTATAGTTCAAAATGATGTTCGCCTCAGAGCAACAGTAGGCTATGAGCAAAAACAGAATTGCCTATAAAATTGATTTTAAAATTTGCTGTTTTCAATGCTGAATATCTAAGGCTGTAGTTCGGGGATTTCAAATAAGACACAAAAATGTCCGAGTGTTCCACTAAATAAAGACACATTTGGTAATATTAGCAAGACCGAAAAGTCATTTCCGTTTTTTTTAGATATCTTACTGTTGCTCTGGGGTGACGATTTGCTGTTAATGCTCATTAAACCGTTCAATTGTTAAGTGTCATTGCATAATTAAATTTAAAAAATACTAAAAATTGTAGATTTTCAAAATACTAAAAATTGTATATTTTCAAAATACTAAAAATTGTATATTTTCAAAATACTAAAAATTGTAGATTTTCAAAATACTAAAAATTGTAGATTTTCAAAATACTAAAAATTGTAGATTTTCAAATTTTGATATATTTTGCTGTTAACTTTTTATAGTACTTTTATTGTAGTGGTGTATTGAGAAGTAATTTATTGTAGAAACTAAAAAGTTTTAATAGTTCATATCTTCAAAATTAAATTAACTTCCTTTTGCATGTAATTTTTTTAAACTTATAGCTGATCAAACTTTGACAGCTTTTGTCAATAGCGTATCTTGCAAAGCAATTAACAAACAACTGACTGGAGCGGCCTGTGATTTTGAATGTTACAATTTATTTACTTTTGCTACATTCCAAAGTTCCGATTTCGCCATAAAAATATTTGACGAATACTTTTAAATTGAAACATATCTGAATTGCATTTCTGTGTTATTCAAAATTTAAAATAATCCTCATCTATTTACTAGAAATGTAATTTTCGCATATATTTCAGAGAACAAATCCTCAAATATTTATTTCAATTAATATTTGCTAAATGTTGTAAGTCTTATTATTTAAAATAAAACATTGTACAAACAACTTTTTTTTTATGATAACCATATTTCAACAAATACGATAAAAGAGACGATAAATTGCTGAATTCGATAAAAAAACAATAAGTATAAAAATTAATTCATTTAAAAAAGTTGTGGCAACACCCCTATAATAATTCAAAATAGAATTTAAATATTCATAAAAAAAATATTTTTTATAATTGATTTGAAACTTAGTAACACTCTGGCTTCGTTCCTTCAATTTTATTAAAATTTCTTTTCAGTCAACAACATTTTTTATAAATGTATTTCGCCGAAAATTTTCTCAAGTTTAGGATAATTGTAATTAGTAATATAAATAGTAATTGATAAAAATATAAAGTTAAAAAAATCAAGAAGTGAAGCATTCAAATTAAAGATCGTTCATGTTTTGAAAAACAGGTACGTTTTTATCTATGTCAATATTATTAACTTGAAAGTAAGTTACTTATGATTAAATAGTCGTATTTTAAAAAAGTGTTTCTGTATCAGCTTATAATATGTACATTTCAATAAGAAAATCTCGTGAACGCTTACTTTTAAATAAATAAAAAATAATGAAATGTCATGTAATTTTTTTTTTAATTTTTAAATCTTACAAAATTTGATAAAAGTTAAATTTTGTTATTCTAATAAAATATTTATATAAACAAATTAAAGTGCAGCAAAAAGGGCATTTTTATTATAATATTCAAACTTACGGACAATTTTTCAAATAATTTCATTTAATATTTTAAACTTTAATATTAAATAAAATATTACCATAACTTCTACTTGAAGAAAAGAATGTACAATTTTCCAATTCTTTTCATTTTTCGAGCAGAAACATTTTTTGTTATCTTGATTCAATATATCTTTGGTAACATAGAGAGAAAGATCTTTCTCTCAGAAATAGCAGCAGGACAAAAATAAATAAGCGCGTTTTGGTTTCATTTTGAATCGAAAACTATATTTATTGTAAAAAACGTATTCCTATAATTCTTGTAATGAAATTTACTGGTATAAAAACAATTCTTAGAAGCTTAGTGTTTAACAATTTTAACCTTTTGGATTTGAAAATGTAGCACATAAATATAAAAATTGTCTTTTCAAAAAAAATTGAGGCATCTACAAATACAAGCATCACTTTACCATACTATGAATATTCAGTTTAATTCTTGTGTTTCTGTACCCAAACGATAAAATATCGAAAGCAATTTCGATTTCCATCCAAAAATACAATTTTATAAATATTTGTCTTATTTTAAGTGCTGAAATACGATAATGTCTAAAACTGAATTTTTACACTAGACACTATACACAACCTGATGTTCTATTTTACTTTTTGATGTTCTATTTTACTTTTTGATGTTCTATTTTACTTTTCAATATTCTATTTTACTGATGAATCAATTTTACTTTTGCTATTGGTGAATAAAAACCACGTGGTCAGAAAAATACACTAAGATGATTTGATAGTGACGTCACTTGCATAGAGTTCATTAAAAGGAAAATATACTTTTGAGAGAAAAAGAACAAATGTAATAAGTGAAATAAGGTAAACAAATGTAAACTTTTTTAACAATAATAATTTTAAGTTAAGTCAGTGAGTATGTTCACATATTTTAGATGATTTATCGATTTAAACTTTTCCGTCAAGCTTTCTGACTGAGCTAAATAAGAACTGGAGTAAGGACTCCCATTAGAAGAAATTGTACTTTACCGTGGCGCGCGGATGAATATAGTTTGGAAGACAAAGTAGAAAAAACATTCTACCTTGAATTTTGCACCGTTAGTTGTGTTACGTCAGTCTTGAATATTTAATTAATTAATGAATAGCTATTTATTATACTTCTAAGTAAGAAAACATGTATGGCAAAACATTGAATGTGTAACATTTAATGTATTTTTGAAAGCCAAAGATGTGATTTTAAATTCAGATATCTGCATTTCATCCTATGCCAAACACCATGCAAAAGGACTATATGTTTCTACCTTGTCTCGAAAGGATGTAAAGCGGTCGAGAACGCTTAGTTTTCTTTCCAATTATTCTTTAGCTCAGTGCACGTATTATATAAATATGATAAGTTATCAGACATACAAATGCTATACCGGGACTAAGTATTCTACTATTTGAAGCAAAAGATTATTACTTATAATAAAAAATTAAACACATAAATGTTTAAAAGAATAGGCTAAGTTGGGGGGAAATGTATCTTGGAGTAAAGTTTTTTTTATTTAAATATTAATTTACACATTTTTGAACTTGTTTTTCGATCTCGTTTTTTTTAATTTACTTCTTTTAATGTAGTACGTTTTAGCAAAAAGTTATTTATTCTATGTAATTTAATTCGCCCAACAGACTATTTGTTTGAGTACAAAAAATGTGATGGTATTATGCATGAAATCTTCTATATAAAAACTTTTAACGGTTGAATTATTTATCAAAATTCCTGGGTTTTGTATAAAAAATAAACCTTTTAATACATTCCAATGAAAAAACAGTAATAATTTATTTAGCTTTCTTTTTATGTGTTTTTAAAGAGAAGAAAATGGATTTTCGAATTATTAATGTTAAAGAAAATATTCGTAAAAATTTAACGAAATTACTTCGGCAAAAGTGCAATTATTTTACAAGAATATGAATCTTGTAGCTTATAAATAACAAGCGTTAACTGCAATATATTTAACACTGTATATCAAAACAAGATCAAAATTAAAAATATATGTAATTTGCTCTTAAGCTAAAAAAAAAGTTAAGTTTTTAAAACTTAACTATAAACATATTTGTTTAAACTTATATTATTAAACGTTTTCATTACACTACGAATAAAATTAAATGTAACAGAATGCATAGAAAAACATGCAACAAAATGCACACACAAAAAAATAATTATCCATCTAAAATTAATGAAAAATTCGGCTTAATGCATTTCAGTTATACTATATTTTCTGTGTTACTTATAACAGTCAAGATGTGAATATCTTAAGAAAATACAAATACATACAAATTTAGAAAAATAATCCATTTTCCTTTTATAAGTAAATAAGATAACATCCACTTTCCTCCCATTCCCTACTGGCTATTATTCAATTTGATAAAAATCAACATTACGAAAGAGCTAAAATACCTCTTTCAGTTCCCTATCTAAAGAATGAAATGTGCACTTTTGCGAAAAAATGTTTTAAATAAAAAGATGACATCTTTTTACACGCAATCCCCCAAACGTATGTCTTAATATACTACTACACTCTTCTTTTACTTTCACAATATATAAACATTCCTGTTGTAGGAGAGTTTTTCAAATGGGATATGGAATTTTTGAAATTCCTTCAACCGTGCAGCGTTAAAAAAAAATTCGACACTGTACATTCCCTTCTATTAAAAAAATTAGAAAATCGTAAGAATTAAGTAAAAAAAGTTTGTATACAAATAATTGTTCAACAAATCACAAGTGTGTGTGAAGAAACCTAAAAAAAAATTGTACTAAATTTAGCATTTTATTGACGGAAATTTCTCCTTCAAATTAAGAATTTTTCTTTTATATAAAATAAGTTATTTTCTCTGGTGCTATTTTCTTTCACTACAATATATGTTAACTTTAAAAAATAACTCAAAAGTGATACAAAAAATACTTTACATATGTATATCCATATGTTTATCGCTTTTCCTTCATATGACCCTTAAGTGCTTAAGTTGCATATGTCACAGTGGGATACCAAGTTGTCAAGACATTTAAATAATTTATCTATAATAATAAAAGTCTGTGTGTCTGCGGCACGTTAAACGTTATTTCTAATGCTGAAAATGTACGTATAGATACTATTCAACCTCTAATTGAGCACCTGAGGCTTGAAATTCTAAAATTTTAAAATTTTGTTTAGTTTTTCATTAATAACAAGTTTTTTTAAATGGTCATTTAAAAACAATAGTATCTTCATTGTTATAAAATTGACTTGTTATTGAATCATAAGATCTTGACAGCGATGAAATACTTTAAACTAAATAAATATGCATGTATTGTTTAAAACCATTGAAAGTTGGCGATTAAAAATTTATTTGGCGGAATAACTTCTTTCTGACAATTATGCTTCAATGGAAAAACTAACGAAAAAGCTAACATGCGGAGTTTCTGGCGGTTTTATTTTGAAGTTTTGGTTGGCGCGCTGTTCAGTCGGTTAAAAATAGAATTTCAATTAAGCTACCAGTCATATAAAAAAGCGTAATAACAAGGTATTTACGTAAAAAATATATAACATTCGAATTGATAACCTCTCGACTTGGCGCGCGTTGGCGGTTTTAATTTAAAGTTTCTGGCGGTTTTATTTTGGAGTTTTGATTGTCGTGCTGTTCCGTCGGTTAAAAAACAGTTGCTATGTAAAAAGTAACCAGAATTATTTTTTTATATATGCGATAAAGTATTCCTTTTTTATATAAGAAGTTATAAAATAAATTAACACCATTGCATAATTTAAATATAAGTTACATAGATTTTTTTATTACCATAAAATTGAATATAAAACATTGATTACAAGTTCAAGTTTGTAAAAACTTAAAACGCAATTAAAAAGTCATTATTTTGACTTAATTAAAAGGCTTTAGAATAGTTACTTTAATTAAAGAAGAAAAATATTTGTTTAATGAAGAATATATTTTAAAGTTTCGCTTTAATGATTTGTTTAAACTTCATTCAAGTAGTTTATTTAAAAATACGAATGTAGACTCTGGGTAAATTTAATAAAACCATTTCATCGCTATATCAAGAAACCTTTAAGAGAATATTTTTTACGCACTAAAGAATTAAAAAAAAAATTCTTTGTTATAACTCAGACATAATTTTCGTAAGCAAAAAAAACAAGTTTTTAAGCACAATCGCAAAGTCAACATTTTATTCTGGATTTTTTTTATTTTTCAGAACAAAATCCTTTTAATTTCTGATTAACGGAGAATGAATTTTAACAAAGTATTTCATTAAAGAATAACACTTACCGATAAAAAAAATTCTAAGAACAACTAAAAAAGTTCGACCATCTTAGTGTGAAACCATCTCGTTAGCATAACAACCGCCATTTTAAAAAGCTTAAGAGAAAAGAAAGACATCATGAAAAAAGAATAAGTTTCAACTAACGATTTTGTTCTTACATAACAGAAAATAACTTTATATTCATACCAACTTGTTTTTAAAGTAAACGGTAAAAACTTTCTGCATGCATATGAATTTGAGAATTATATGAAATTCGCAAACTATTTTCAAAAATAAAGAAATTAGCATAAAAATGCTATAAACATCTGATGATTATTTGAAAACATATTTCGATAAATAAATATATAGATAAATAAATAAAGCGTGTGGGTGGATGTTGATATGTTTATTTGTTTTATGTTTAATGGATGGATAATTATACAAATCCGATTATCAAATAAAATTTATTTTTTACTCTTAAAAAGGTTTTAAAAAAAACTGTGAAGTTCAACAAATTGAATAAGCCGTATTAATTTCAGCATAATGTGAACTTACTTTGGCATTTAAAGTATTATACTAAATTATCGTACGAAAACAATTAAGAAATAAACCGACGACAAATATTTATTTTGTTGCCATTTAAAAAAAAATTAGATGCCAAAGAGATGGTGAAAATTTTTAATGTCATGTTAAGAGCAAATTAGAATATTTACCACGATTATTTTAAAATCACAACATTACAAATTAATTTAAATAAGTATTTATTATCTTACGCAATTTGTATTAATGTCTTTCTTTTATTTTAGTCCATAAATATATGTTTTTAGACAATCAAACTCTTTCGATGCATTATATATAATTGAAAATCAGTTCTAAAAGCCATTTATCTGACATTAAACATTTAACTATTCTACGCTTATAGTTGAATACATTTTTAAACAATCGACTTCTCGAAGCGATTTGAACATTTCAATTAACGCTTTTAAGTTAATTAAACATGAATTAAATAAACTAATTGACATATCGTAACAGCATTTTATAAATAAATTATGCCATTTTACATTCTAATGTAGATATTTCACTTTGCATAGGTAAATTTCCATTTAAGCCAATTGCTTATTATTTAAACGTGTTTAATGAAGAAATTATTGAACAAAAACATTTTAACTGGAATAATAATTTTGCTCAACAGTCTTAATTAAATGTTATAGCCATTATAATTAATTCTTTATATAGAAACAAAATTTATATTCGCCATCAAAAACTTAAATCACATATCACATTCTAGTCATAGTATTGCACTAGATTAATTAAAGTATAAATTTATTTATATCCTACTACACATAAATTGTAAATATGGCTTTTTTTCATCAAATACCTCTTAATTTCTACTTTTCGTATTTATATTCATTAAAGTCAAAATTTTGGAAACTGAATCAATGAATGTATTCCAATAAAATATAAAACAGAAACAATGTATGTATTCCTATCAAAGATGAAACAGAACCAATGTATTGAACCTATTAAAGATGGATAAGTTTTAATATTTTTTTAATGTAAATCTTTTTAATCACAATCTAGATAGAAAAGTTATAATTTGCTTATTCCAATTGTAAAAATATATTTTAAAAAAGCTTTTGATAAAGTATCCATAACTTTTTATGAGGAGACTGTTTGTGATTTAAATTATTCTTTAATACAAACCTTTCTAGTCGACTATGGATTGAATCCAAATTGAAAGAATAAATTTTAAATCTAACACAATTGTTTTAATTAAAATTTAATCAAGTATGAGAAGATATTGAACAAAGCAGTCGCTAAGAGCTATGGTAGTCTACTAAAAAGAAGTAAAAAGATAAGAATACCATAAATGTCTATAAAACATGGTTTTGTCTTCTTTTATTTGACCCAAAGAGAATGGAAGTTATAGATAAGACACTGCATATACTTCTTGACAAAAATTATGAAGCCTAGATATCATGCTACACTATTCCAAAACACTTTAGTCAACATTGATCTAATCTTAAATTCTATTACACTTACAACTAATTAACTTTTTCAGAATAATTTAAGTTATTAATAAAATAAAATGCTTGTGTTTAGCTAAAATATCGCTTTCAATTAGAGTGAACGATTCAATGTTTTGGCAGAATTTAATCCCAGAATGGCTTCAACTCTTTTTCCACCAGGGCAACTCTACTTCTTCTATACTTCTCGGCAGGACCAATCGTTTATCAGATGACTGTACAATACGGGATTAGAATCCGAATTTCAATCCTAATATTTCCCATCGTCGTGTGAATTTAATATCACTCACCATGGAAACTGTTCAAATTGACATCAGCCCACCGAATATTATAAACATCTGCTAATTGAAGAATCGCATCACCTCATTAACTGGGTAAAAGCTTTTAAACTCTGGTAACAATTAAATAGGATGCTCGTATGTTCCCGAAATTAACTCATTTTAAAGGGGGCGATTTTCGAGTGATGGCATGCGTTCTCCATTTTAACGAGCATATTCAGTGTTAAAAGACGCGAATGATTCATTTACGAATAGACCGCGCCAACAATGGGAAGAGTTCTTGTGTATTGGATTGGCTTCAAACTGGATATCATTATTTCGTAGTCCTCTGTATCGCCATCCGCAATATTAACGAGTAATGCTAGATATTTTAGGTATAAAATATATAGAAAATTTTATTGTTCTGTGCACCAATTTATACATCTCTAGCAGTATATTCCAGTAATATAGTGGTCATTAACTAAGCCCCATATTCTAACATTTTTTATTAGTGAATTCAGAAATACCATTTTTTTGTATTATTAGAACATCTCTTTTTGAAAGTAAATACAATAAAAATATATTTTTAAAAATTACGGTTTTTAAGTCTAAATATGCTTTTGAAAAAAACACTACCCCTCTTTCAGTTTTTGGTTTTGGTTAATTTATGTCGCACTAGAGCTGCACAGTGGGTTATTGGTGACGGTTCGGGGCCTATCTCGAAGGAAAGACCGGAAAGACCCGGGAACGATGCCTCGTATTTTTGAACCGTGGTCAGATGACGAGGACAACACCTCAGCTGGCACCCAACGCCTTCAATAGACGTCGGGACTTTGAACCCCGATCAGATTTATCGTGCACCAGTCTCGTATACATGCCTTTTAATTTTTGTTGATGTTCTGGACGACATTCTAGTATTTTGGTAGCAAAGTTGGCAACCCTCCGATCGCAATATCCCTACTTTTTACTATTCTTTAGTCTAGTCCGCGCAAAGGCTCGAACCGGGGACCCCTTGGATTCCCAGCTGACGTCCCAATTCACTCGGCCACGGAGGCCCTCCCCTCCTTTAGTTTTTAATATTTTCAAAAAAAAATTAATTTATTAAATAACGTCAAGGTAAGAGATTTTTGCAAATTTGTACTTTAATTGTTTTCAAAAACGTATTTTAAGTTCATAACCTAAAAAATATTCATATTTTTTTATTCATTAATTCGTAATATATATATATATATATATATATATATATATATATATATATAAACTAAATTTAAAAATAGCTCTTCATATGTTTATAAAACAAATATTACAGTTTCAATAACTATTAACAGTTTAGTTTTAAGTACATTTTCTACAAAGCCTTAGAATTCTAAACAGGACCAAAAAAACTATAAAAAAAAGTTATAAAAGCAAACTTTAAAATAATTTTTAACTATCTGTGCCAACAAAATCTACCTGTTTATGTCTTAAAGTTTATTTTCTTATCGGTTAAAACACAGTGACAATTGAATCCTCAAAAATATCCAAACCCTTTGGGTTTCAGACGAAAAAAATTACCATGTCCTTTAGAAGCTTTGACGAAAAGTCGATATTTCATCCATTATCTTCACGACATTCAAAGCTTTTACTTCAACTCAACAGCATCCATTCTTATATCGAATAAAAGCTAAAAAGGGTCTTGATTCTATGACATTACATGCTTTTTTTTCGGAATCCGTAGCTCTTAAATAACCTTTCCTTTTCTTCAAAGTATTAAACCAAACTTTAATAGTATCTTTCATTGTATTCATCCCATGGCTCTATAATATGTACTTCCTGAAATAATATACAAGGCCCCGATGACTTTAAAAAAAGTCATTAATGACCGGTTATTGAACAGCACGGTATATGAAGATAAAATACCTTAAGAATGGGAACGATTACTCAAAATTCTACTTTATATTATTTCCATGGCTCATAATCATTCAAATATTACACTTCCGCTGCCCAATGTCTCTAAATGAGTACATCATTAATAACATGCGTGTCCTCCATTTGCCATTCGTTTTAAGATCAGTTAAAAAGAAAAATCAGAAAATCAATATTTGATTTCAGTTTTATTATTTCTTCGGTTATCAACCAAAAATATTCTATAATTAGAATTAGTCGTTATAAATATTAATTTAATACATTAAAGGCATGAAATGCGGAAAGTTTATTTTCGGATTATTTTCACCTTTGAATCTATTTTTAGCCCTTTACACTATACGAACGTCTTTGACGTTTGAGTTAATTTTACGGAACAGTTTCCCCTGTTTCTCCTATATTCTTTTATACTCCTCGATGATGAATATAATAATCAAATTTAGAGAGTAAGAAAACAAACTAATAAAATAATATCATTATTTAACTACGAGAACACTCGGATCTCGTTTGTGTTATAGAAAACAGGTCAAAAGAACAGGCTGCATTTTTTATCGAATTGGTTAATTGTGAGGGATCGGAATTTAATATTGACAATGGGAATAGAGGTTATGGATTTCAGATATACAAATCATAGCTTAATCGGGAGGATAGGAAGAATTATTTTTATTATGGGTAATTTGCAGATGTAATAGCGCTTGTATGTTGTTAATTTTTCAAGAGTGGGTAGTTTATGAAAGGCAATGGGATCGGCATTGGGTGTCATTAAAATACGTTAGATAGGACCAATATTCCTGAACCTAGAGCCTGTAGTAGATTGTTATTATTTGTATTAGTACTGATTATTATTTAAACTAATTGTGTACCTTGGCTAATACAATATACTTTTAGCTCTCTCTGGAGTTGTTTTTAATTCTAAGTGAGTTATAAATCACAAATAACGATTTAACTTTAAAGTTATTTTAAACACAAAGAACGCTAGGTTTTTTTTACAACTTCAGCTTAATTCTAACAACATTAAAGTTTAAAAACCATTAATAATAAAAATTTTAATTTTGCTTTTGACTGACATTCTTTGATGTTTCCAAATAATAACAAAACATTTTCAATTTTAAAACGGTTTGGGAAAAAAATCATTAATTCAAACAATACACTGTTAAATATAGGTACTCAAAAATAAGCAAAATGTACTCATTTTCCAGTACATTCGATGCTTATCACGGCTCCGAATACTTAAGTTTCATTTTTGAAAAAGACATGCACTCAAAAATGAATAAAAACAGCAGTTGTAAGCCTACATAGGCTGCCGTCATAAATCATTTTCAATTAATATCGACAATTACAACCAAGAATTACCCGGAATCGAACCCACCCAGATCCTAAAGTCCAGTTCCTTGTCCGTTTTAATACCAGGGCGGCGTAAAGAAGTTATTAACAGAACACTTGTTTAAAAGTATGCCAAAAGAATGGGAAGTAAGATAATTGAATTGTAATTACTCAGTTTCCATTTAAGCAATCGACATCCAATAATGTGGAATACCATCTTCTGAACACCTATTTTAAGTTTGCCAAATCGCTTTGTTAAGATGGCTTGAACAGAAACTGAGATTAGCAATATGAAATTCCACTGCTCATTATTAAGAAAGTACGGTTATTTAAATTTGAGTACGTCATCGCTCATTTACGATTCAATTATAGTCAAAGAAAAACGAGTAGGTTCAGGTACTCAAATTTAAGTACCTTATTTTTACAGTGTAGAAGCAACAGAAACACTGGCGACATCAATCAATTTAACCCACACAAATGTGACACATTTTGAACCCAACTGCCCCACATCTGTATTAAACAAGTACAAGCAACCCCATATAGACATCGGTCCCAACTATTCACACACCGAATAATTCATCCCTGCAATGCAATTCAACCCCGCTCCTAAGCTCAATCCATAAACACCCAGCAATCATATTCACGAAAGGTGCCAAAAAGTACCTGGGAATCGCCCCCTTTGCAATCCCAAACAGTCCGAAGGCAATCTAATATATCCCGGCGCACTATTATTCCCCTTGGAAAACCCATGTTGGACTTAATATTCAAACCATAAGCGCGAGTTGGAGTGTTGATTTCAATAATACCGCATATATTGCGAATCGGAGGGGAGCTCTAGTCCGAAAGCAGTGTTATTAGCTGATGAATGGAAAACTATTCATTGGGTTCCTTAAGATTGTGTTAAATCCCGTTATTGGACTCGTTACCAGATATCTCGTATTATTTAAGTTCTTGGTTAGGCAGTTGGTTTTAAGCTCTGTTCTGTCCCATGCGTTAATTGCATTATTATTCAAGATAGTTAAACTGAATGAGATATTCAATCGATGATTTAAATCGATCGTATTTGCATTTAATTATCATCATATTCTCAACACTGGTGGGTCTCGCAATGATTCCTTGAATGCCTTGTTGGTAAGTATTCAAGATTCAGTTATTTAAAGAGTTTGATGAGGGAGTGCCAAGGCAAATTTAGTGCATTAACGTAATGAAATTTAATATTTTTGTTTGCATTTTGATAAAGGTGAATGCTGTATATACAGGGTGGTCACAAATTATTGGAAGATGGCAATTGTTTGGCTGTGTCATATTCAGCTATGTTGGAACAATAAAAAAACTATTTTGCATAACTACTTTTCTCATATTTGAAACAAATCGCTTAGCTTTAGCAACAACAAACTAAGTAGTTAAAGTATAGTACAAATAATAGTTTATTATTTGTAGTTAAATAGTTAAATAATGGTCATCGCTAAACGATTTTTGACCTCTCTGTAATTTCATTCGAATAATTCAGGGATGGAATCGTAAAACAAGAAATGAGTATCACATTAAGTGCATTAATGATATTTGTTCCAATACGTATTAAGATAGCCTTTAAAAGGTCAACTAAACAAACCTTTAAAATATTCACGATAAAAGTTATGGGAATTCTTACGAATTCCCAAAATAAAATACTATATGTTTACCTATAACTTAGAACTTCATTTTAAGAGTAAAAAGTAAAGTTAGTAGTGATTACTCAATCCGTGTGAAGTTTATATTTATCAAACATTTATTCTAAGTAATTATCCTTAATTATATTGAAAACTTCATTTTTTTAAACCAATAATAGAACTTTTTTGACGAACTGCTTTCTGCAATTATATATATATATTCAAGTTAATCCAAATTATTTTCGTAAAGTAAAGGTAATCGATTGTATAAAGTATCAGATGTATTTATAATTTTCGAAAAAAGGGTAAGGAAGACTTCTTTTATAATTCGAAAAAAAAACTAACCAACGATTTGAACAATAGAAAATAAATTAACAATCCTTTTGTTCCAAACTACAACATAAACAATCCTAAGCCTTGTCATCGAAATAAATCCTATTTCCCTAATTTATTTCCAAAGGTTCTATACTTGTATCGAAGTAACACACAACGCGTTTGATACACCTTAACAGCACGCAAAACCTATTATGTACCAATTAGGCTTAATTCAACAACAAATCAACATACGTTCGTATTAATCCATATTCTTTCTGCAAAATCAAACATGTACCTTACTATCCGATACCTTACACACCAAGAACCCAACCAATGCAAACTCCATTTGATCCAAGACAGGCGATCCGGAAAACAAGACAACACAATGGATAGTGATTCGTTCTCTGTCATTTTCACGGCACCCCTGTTCCCCAATATGTTCCGCCACACAAAGGGACGGAGCACTTTTAATTAGAGTCAATTAATTACGATCCGCATTCAAAGCAAAGGAGACGTCGCTTTCGAGTTCAAGCGATAGGTTGGCTCCTCTGGGTTCTAAATACAGGTTTTTACATGTCTTCGTATCATTAATTAATGGAATGAGAGAAGTCGAACAACAATTCTCTTGCGCTGTCGGTGATGCACACGGATTCTTCTTCTTCTTTCAAGTTACGCCGGTAGCTGATTCCTTGGGAAACTAAGACTGGAGTAATGACTGGGTGAATTCGGAAGGTGATGTGCAATGGCGGGTGGTATATCACCTTTCGAATGATGGGTTCTAAACGCTCTGGAATATGTGTTGGTTGTTTATTCCGATGATTTATTCTGAGCTTAAAAGGGCCCAGCAAAAAAAGTCAGCATAAAACCTTCATTAAAAACCTGCATAAAACCTTCATAAAACCCTCATAAAAACTGCAGTTATTTGTTTCAATGTCCTTCAAAAAACCTTCATAAAAACTGCAGTTTTTTCGCAGGTTTTATAAAGGTTTAATGCAGGTTTCCTAGTAAAGAAAATTAAAGGGAAATTGAAGGTTTTTGTCTGCATAAAAACTGCAGTTTTCTTGCAGGTTTTTTGAAGGACATTGAAACAAAAAACTGCAGTTTTTATGAAGGTTTTATAAAGGTTTTATGCAGGTTTCGTGGTAAAGAAAATTAAAGGGAAATTAAAGGTTTTTGTCTGCATAAAAACTGCAGTTTTCATGCAGGTTTTTTGAAGGACATTGAAACAAAAAACTGCAGTTTTTATGAAGGTTTTATAAAGGTTTTATGCAGGTTTTCCGTGAACGAAAATTAAAGGTTTTTGTCTGCATAAAAACTGCAGTTTTCATGCAGTTTTTTTGAAAGAAACAATTTTTCTATTTTAAACAAATCAAAATTTAGTCTATTTAACATTTTATGTTGTATTTCAATATTTTTGCACTAAAGAATTTTAAACAAAAAGAATAATTTTTTTCTCTAATCTAATATTCAAAAAGCTGTAGAAAATATTTCTACTCTATACATATAAATGCCAAAAAATAATCATTAGCTTAAAAACTTTATTAAAACTTTTTTTTTAATATCTTTATAATTTCATAAGGTGTATTTTATTGCTAACGAGTTATTACCAAAATTGTAATTAACTTTAAAACTATATCTAAGAATTGAAACTACATTACTTAGAAATCAGGTGTTTAATATTTAAAAATCTTTTGAATTATGAAATAATTTCTAATGATTTTTTTATAAATTACTGAAATTCTTCAATCTAGCCACAATGTAGGTGAAGTTGTAAGCATTCGTAACGCACATGTGAGCAAAGTGCAATATGGAAATATTAAATAAAAATAATGTTTAATTTTTTAACATGTATTGTTCAATTTATATTTATTGCTATTGAAATCATCATGATGATTGCTTGAAGCATCTGAAACTTGACCAAACTAATGTTCAAGCATGATGAAGTTTTATAACAACTAATTGTTCAAATTGACTGATAATTTAAATTGAATTCGGAGCACTTCTGAATTGTTTTCATCTAGCCATATATTTTGTTAATAAGTGCTCCAACAATTTACTTAAGCCAAACTTGCAAAAGAAAGACCGATACAAGAAAAAAATAATAACTTGTCATACACTTGCAGTATTAATAGTACTATACTTTTCAATAATAACATTTAATTTCAAAACCTATTTAGAACAGTTTTATTTTAAAATCAATTTATCAATGGTCAATTTATCAATTATTTTGATGTTATCTATCAATTTTTATGATATCATTTACTAAAAACGCACGTTTTAGGATAAAAAAAGTAATAATGTCCTATTGCTTTACAGGTTTGATCAAGATATTGAATACCATTTACTTTTTGTATTCCTGGTTAATACAGTGAAATATATTCCGTTAACATATATCTACACAAAAATATAAGTATTTAGAAAAACCTTGCAATAAATTTTTTCTACTAACATACGCATAACTCTTTTACATTTCGAAAAAATGTGTAAAGTTCGTTTAAACCCTGAAACATGAAAATTTAAAAAATTATTTTGTATACAGTTTTGCATTTGCAAATACTAAATTACAACTTAAAACAATTACATAATTTTATAACATATTTATAAAAAATAAAAGAATACATAAGTTTGGAATTCAACTTTTATTGTATAAAAATCCATTTACAATCTAAAGATAAGCACACAGTTATTAAAATAAATAATAAAAACTACCAAATGTCCAAAGAATTAAGAAACTTTGCTACAAAAGATAACAACATTTTACATGAAAATCCAACTTTGGAAACCGCACCTTTTTAAACCGTCGAGATCCAACTTTTTTTGTTCTATTCCAATGAAAAATGAGTAAGAAACGAATGACCGCGTTTATTCTAAATTTCACCATTTAACAAAACAGCAGTGAACACTTGCATCTAATTATACAATGGCATCTGGTTTCATAAATGTGTTTGCAATATTGTTCGAAATCAAATAGAAAACATTTTCCGTTCCATTCCATCTGTCAAGCTTGCTAATCATTTGATAAACATTTCGGGTGTTGCCACTCAATCATAACAAAATTATATTGGAACTTCAAAACAGTGTTGAGAGCAAACGATTTCGGACAACCTACATTTTAATTCTTATTATTCTAAACACTCGCTTGTTGTTTTGCTATTAACCATCTGCCATTTACTTGTAATTTGTATAATTAAATTAAAATTTCTTTGCAACCAGACCGACCTACCAGTTGAGAATTAAAATGTGGCAGTGTTATAAAAAAATAACTTTGCTTTCAACGAGCAAAATAAGTGTTCGCGAAAAGGTCAAAATTTTTAAACGTGTGTTGTCTGCAAATATTAAAAAACAGGAATGTGTTGAGTTTGGGTTACATTATATATCAATAGAAATAAGTTGATTGTTTGATATATATATATATATATATATATATATATATATATATATATATATATATATATATATATATATATATATATATATATATTATTTTTGTATTTATATTATTATTTTTATATCACGGATTTTTATTCGGAAAAAAAATTTAAGTAACGAATAGAATAAAAGTTTTCAAATGCAAAAAGTAAAGCTTGTCAATGTTACAGATTTATACAACGCGCTTATTTTGTTGACTAAAACAAAGAATAGTGAAGAATTTTATTCATTAGTTTCAAATGAAATAATTTTTAAACGGGTTTGTTCTACATAAATTATACAAGAGAAATTATTTACTTATTAACAAAAACTTTTTAAATACTTATTAGGTATTATTTATGAGGTATTTTTATAAAATGTAAAAAAAATGTATAAGTTAATTTAGTACCGTATTTCAAGAATAAAAAAAAGGTTGAACTGCTCTAGCTCAAGCTTTTTCCAGCCACATGTGCATAGCAACGATTACTCCAATACCAAAAAGCATAAGAATGTCATTATTCGATTCTTAAATATATTTCAAATGACCCCACAAAGCTAGTTTTGCAATAGCCCTTCATTTAAAAAGACGGCTCTGTTTGGACCACGGCATATTTAATGTGCAACAGTCCCTTAAACACAGCGGTTACTTTTTGCGGACGACACACACAGACCTTCGATTTCGCGGGGCGCATTCTATCCAAATGCCACCCACTCTGGCCCGTAACTATTTTTAAGAAAAAGATAATTCATATGATTATCTCAAAATCAAAAAAAGTAATTGAAATTTCCGTATAGTTAAATACCGATAAACTTAGTTTCATTGTAAAAGTTTTTGGAAGAAAAATCCTATCTATCAATAAAAAAATCGGTTAAAAAATATAATATTTTGTACAAGAATATAGCCAAATCCTAATTTCAAAAAATTTCATTTCAATTTTTTTTTTTTTAAACCATTACTATTCATACCAAAATTTTATTAGAATATTACTACAGTTTGTAAAGTTATTTTATTTGTTTTCATAAAACCTTTAAAAAAACTGCATTTCGCCTTCAACAATTTCAATCCCGAATTTTTCAGTATCAAGTTTTAAAACAACAGCATTTTTTTAACGTTTGTAATTTACAGGCATAAAATTTAAAATTTCACAATTTTATTTAAGGTTTTATTCTGACTTTTTTCTGCTGGGACACACTAATTATTTAACTATTTTATCTACCAATGCAATGTCGGATTTTAATGTGAATGTCGGGATAAATTAAAGGTTAGTAATATTTAAAACAAACGATTAATTTTCATGATATTTTTGTATTTTAAGAAACATAATTATCCTTTTATAGAAAAGAAGGAATTGATGGTTAAACTTTTCAATTAAATTCATACTTTTCTTTCATAACGAGCACATAGTCTCTAAGAGGACCTACTTCCGCATAAATTTAGAAAACAAATAAAATATTGTTGCCAAAATTATTAATTTGAAATTAGGAAAATCTTATTAAGAAATAAACCAACTTTTGTTAAAGTGAGAAAAAAAATCGGATAAAAGGAATCCTCAAATGGGAGCTTTAGAAACCTCCTCTTCCCTTCATTATTGAAACAAAATTTCGCTTTTATAAAACAAACAGGTAAAATAAAGCTTTCAAAAAAAGTTCAAATATCAATTTTCCTAAAATTTACTTTTAAGAAAACCTTTACAAAATTTACACATTACCTGCCAATAATTTCCATGCTAAATTTTTCAACATTAAAAAATAAAAAAAAATTGCAGGTTTTTTGAAGTTTTTAATTTGTCTACATAAAATTTATAAAATAAAACTTAATTTCCCTTCAAGAATTTAGATGCTCAATTTTTCATCATTAGAACTCTTAATAAACAACATTTTAAAAAAAAGTTTTTAACTTTTGTTCAAGCTTTATAAAAGTATGCATAAAACCTTCAATAAAGCTTCACTTTTCCTGTAAGAATATCATTACTAAATTTTTCTACATTAAACCTTCAAAAAAACTGCAGTTTTATTGAAGGTTTAATGTAGAAAATTTAGTAATGATATTCTTAGAGGAAAATTGAAGTTTTATTGAAGGTTTTATGAAGGTTTTTTGATGGTTTTATTTACCTTCATAAAACCTTTAAAAAAACTGCATTTTACCTTCAACAATTTCGATGCTGAATTTTTCAGCATTAAACCTTAAAAAAACTGCAGTTTTTTTGAAGTTTTTATTTTACCTGCATAAAACCTTCAATTTAACAATTTTAATGAAGGTTTTATGCTGACTTTTTTTGCTGGGGGTGTTGCATTAAAAGCATTATATTTTAGAACCGCATTGCATTGGTGGAATAAGGATGGAGGAATGAGGAATTTAACCTTCGAATCGTTTTGGACTTCTAAAGTCGTTTGTGGGTATCCAATTTTCCCAGGAATTAAGTTTGAATGAGCCCCAGTTGCTGAGTTGGTAAGGCGTTCAGCTACTAATCAGAGGATTGGTGGTTCGAATCCGTGCAATGGACTTGACATAGAAAAGTAAAAAAGTAGTGATCTTGCGATCGGAGGGTTGCCAGCTTCGCTACAAAAATACTAGAAAGTCGTCCAGAATATCCAACAAATTATACTGGCATGTATACGGGACTGGTGCACGATAAATCTGATCGGGGTCCAAAGTCCCGACGTCTATTGAAGGCGTTGGGTGCCAGTTCAGGCAAGCACGTACCCAGGATTTTGCTAAGGGGGGGGGTCCAACAGTTGCTACGATTTGAGGGGGGGGTGATAGTTTCTCCCCCAGCTTTGACATTTAGAGCAAATTTTAATTAAAATTTTAAATTAAAAAAAATTTGAACTATAAATGAAATTGTTTGTTTTCCCTTCAGTATGAGTATTTGAGTTTCCAAAATGCAATGTTTTTTAAAATGCAAATCGTATGTTTTAAGGATTAAAACATTTCATTTTTCGTTGTTGTATTAACATAATCACAACAAAAATAGAAAATATTAATAAAAAAGTTATATAAATTTTTTCTGACAATAACGATCTCCCGTCTTTTTTTCTGGTAGAAATATATGAGTTTGGTGCACTTGCTTTGCTCCCCAATATTCTTTCATTAGCAAATATTTTTAATATTTCGCTCGGCGCAGTTATTTCACATTTTGAGAACAGCGCAACTGTTTTGTCACTCTTACATCAACTGTGTTTCTGTCTCGCAAAAAGATCTTTCCGATATTTATTGTAACTAAATAAACTTGATTCGTCTAATTTAACAAAACAAACAAAATATTTTACAATAAAAGTTCGTAAATATGACTTTATGCCTCAATGTCTAGTTTTAAGCTATTTACCTTTTACATTTTTAACAAATAAATATTTGAAATTATGTTTATTTTAGCTACTTAAATTAATAAATTTTATAAATAGTTTTCAAATTAAAAATTTTCTGCTTTTAAAAAACATAAAGTGTTAGTAATATAAAAAATATATACAATTTTTGACATGAGCCAGAGTTTATTGAGTACAAGAAAAGTTAAATTGGATAATGTTTTGGATAAATATAAATAATCAAATTAAATATTAGTAAAATGAAATAAATAATAAATTGTTGAATATATAAATATTCAATGATTCAATAAAACTATTAGAAATTTTGATTTTATGTAAAACGTATTTTCCTGGTATTTACACTAATTCGATGCTGAAATTTCATTTATTATAAGTAATTTAT
This sequence comes from Troglohyphantes excavatus, assembly GCA_963932185.1. Taxonomy (NCBI): domain Eukaryota; kingdom Metazoa; phylum Arthropoda; class Arachnida; order Araneae; family Linyphiidae; genus Troglohyphantes; species Troglohyphantes excavatus. The sequence goes on from OZ010669.1 coordinate 37,319,989, forward strand.
ATGTTGTTCAAGATTAAAATGATCTTCGACTTAGTTTCTATACATAAACATTCTTAGTGTTATTGACTCAACAATGTATAGAAAAACAAACATTTTAATTAGTCACTGCCAATTGATTAGCATAATTACAAAAGTCCATTTCATTAGGAAAGATATGGTATGACGTTTAGAATACAGAAATATTTACTTACTTTCAAAACAGTAAAATATGCTGATAGAAAAAACCTCCATTTGTTTGAACTAAAAAAATGCTTCCTAAATTTGCCGTCTGTACTCTGAAATAACTAGTCGTGAAATAGAGCTGTTCTACCTCTTCATTCTCTTTGTCGATATAGTCCCCTACGACTCTCCGGACCTTAGAGCTCGGGACAATGCATTTGTAGTGTAGGGTTCATTCCAAAACCTGTAGGACCTGCCTCCACAAGCATAGAACGACAATGCCCTTGTCACAATGGAGAGAGCATCTATCAGCCAAAACGGCTGTCCAAGGGTCAGTTAATTACAAACAGGTGAGGACGACAGGACCATGAGGACGAAGCGAAGTAGACTATACATTACAATTCCCAGAAAAGCCTTTCTTTGTGGCCCTTGACATGTGCTTGCTACAATTTCAACGCGCCTTTTCCGACAAAGTATTCTATTGGCAGCACAAGTTGACAGTTTCTTTGTAAAAGTGGATATTTGACTAATGATACACACAAATCGTCTTCCAAAGAAAACTGTTGAAAAAGGTTTGTAAGCGATTCCATTGTCAAACCTACGACAACTCATTGTCCTCCTGTTCCTTTCAAAAAGACCCCCCCCCCCCCAACCCTCCAAGAGCAGTTTAAACACGTTTACGAATAAACAAGGGGTGATCTTGAATCCCTCCTACTCAAATCAAAGTTTCCTTTAAATTTTTACGAAATGATAACATGCGGAAAAAATAGAAAACACTTACTTATTTTTTGAAAATTAAGCAATCTTCTTTTCTTTTAAAGATGTGAATCGGTCAATTTTAAAATTAACTTAAATAACGAAACAACAACAGGACCATAATGGTCCTGAAACAACATAAAAACAGTAAATTTATCACGAAAACCATTTCCGTTTGGAGATATATTCTCGTAAGTTATCGTTTCACCCACCCATCCCAGCGTTTCACGCACGAGCCAATCAGCATATCGAATCTCAAGTGCAGCTAAAACAAGAAAATTCGTTTTGGCTGTACCTTCTCACCAATGCAGTGCATTAGCACGGGGAGGAATCTCCATACTACGTAGAGGTTGCCATGGCAACGATGCAGCCGATTTCGAACTTCGCTTTTTGGGTGCAGTTCTGATTGAATGGCGTTTTTCCCCCTCCAGAATTGTGCATTACGGTAACAGGCATGCTATTTATCGGAGATTTTGTTTATTACCGTAGAAATTTCATTTTCAATTCTAATCTTCATTTACGAAAATTAGTAAAACATCTTATTTTAGTATACACTAATGAATTTAGGTGCAGCCCGGCTGTACTTGCTGTAGTGGACGATCCGCCACTGGCGTTTTTTAGGGATAACTTGTCGCTATTGACAAGAACAATAGAGAGTAGTATATGGCACAAAAAAAATCTTGACCTGAAGGGGGGGGGGGGGGGTCCGGACCCCCTGGACCCCCCCCCCCCCTTGGCTACGTGCTTGGTTCAGGTGTTTCCTCGTCATCTGACCATGGTTCTAAAATAACAAGGTGCATGTATGAATGTGTGTGTGAATGTGTATGTGTTCTCGTGTCTTTCCTTCGAGATTGACCCCGAACCGTCGCCAATAGCCCACTATGCAGCTCTAGTGCGACGTTAATTAACAAAACAAACAAACAAACATTAAGTTTGAATTCGTAAAAATACTCATTGTTGAAGAGTTTGTTTTTCAAATCTAAAGCAATATAGAACTCTTTGAAAACTATATTAAAATAAACTAAATTACAAACTATCATTAAATATATTCATTAAAAACATATTGTAAAATATCTTGAAGGGTAAAACCGTTTTACAATTTTGGATATTTTTCCCACCGCTCAAAGGGGGTTTCACAAATATTAAGTGCTAGCTATATAACCCGGCGCTGCCCGGACTTCCCTCTTGTGGCGCCATCTTGTACACTATTGAAAATAGGTACTCAAAAATAAGCAAAATGGACTCATTTTAGAGTGCATTCGATGCTTATCATGACCTTTATAAATCACTTTCAATTAATATCAACAATTACAACCAAGAATTACCGGGAATCGAAACCAGATCCTCAAGCACCGCAGTCCAGAGCCTTATCCGTTAAACTACCAGGGCGACTTGAAGAAGTTATAAACAGAAGAAATGTTAATAGAGGTGTGTCAAAAGAATGGAAAGTAAGAAAATTGTGTTGTAATGACCCAGTTTCCATTTAAGCAATCGACATCAAATAATGTGGAAAACCATCTTCTGAACACCTATTTTAAGGCTTGAACAGAAACTGAAATTGGCAATATGAAATTCCCCTGCTCATTTTCAAGAAAGTACGTTATTTAAATTTGAGTACGTCATCGCTCATTTACGATTCAGTTATAGTCAAAGAAAAACGAGTGGCTTCAGGTACTTATTTTAAGTACCTTTTTTTACAGTGTAGTTTTAAAAAGAAATCCTTTCCGCTTTAAAGGTTGTTAATGGGGATAGTTTTTTCGAAATCTCATGTAGATAGTGACCTTCCTTTTGTTTCGAAAGTCGAGTGTGCAAAATTTCTTCAAGCTCGGAATAAAACTGTAGATTTGTATATAAAATACTCTTCTTTATATAGAGAGATACTAGTTATTTGTTTTCTATAATTTTATAACATTATTTATTCTGCCATTTTGTAATCCTGATTAATGTTTGAACATATGCAAACCACATCATCCTCTCGCATAAATAATAAGAAATTTTACATCGAAAATAGTTTGCGTTGAAAACTGCTCAGAAACTTTACCGAGGAATAAGCAAATTTCAAACATTGTTGTTGATTATAATTGGGTTTAAATCTTCTTCAGTAACCCAGAATGATTAGGTGAAATACTTGGAATGTAATTTCATTGCAGGAACGTAAAGTTTCCTTAGTTAAAATGATTGCATAAAAATGAAGATGTTGCGTTCCTTAATTACGTACATACTTGGAACGTTTTATTTTCCTATTTTCAATTTAGAATTCGTAAAATGATTATTAAAGTGCTGATCTCTAGTATCGAAGCCTGTTGAGATCAAATTCTATGGATATTCATTGTAGTTCCATTGTTGTTTGGACCTAATATATTTTTGTTTAAGGTATTCAAATAATGGTAGCGATAATAAATATAATAATTAAATAATTTAATGTAACAGACAACAACTGAAATAGAAATACATACCAATTTTTTGCTGCATTAATAAATTCTGTAAATTTAACTGAAATAAGTTTAAAGGGTTTCTTGTAAAAATGCAAAGTTTTACATTCATCTCCTAGATCCTAATTTTAGAGAACCACTTCTTTAATGTCAAGCTTATGCAAAGGGATTTATGATATAACTTATTCTTTAAATAATAAATAGAAATGCCTATTTTAATCAAATCAAGTTTTCTTTAAATAACTGTTAATATCTCTCATTTTTTTTATTATTCTTGTTAAATTTTAAGTATTTTTAGCAAAATGTATAGACCTATCTATCGAAAGAACATTTTTTATCATTCGTTTTTTAATCAAAGCTACTAATATATAGATGTACACAAAAATACAAAAACTTTCAATTTAATATCACTCATTTTTTTAATAACTCTTACCAATCAGAATTCCCCATATCCCTATAAGATTAATACAATTATCATTACAGTTACATTATCGGCATGTCTTTGATGTCCTATTTTATAACCGATTTGTTTGTGTTTAATGTCACACTTTAAATTTAATAGCTATTGATGACAGTTTAGAATCTGTCTTACGCAAACACAATCTACTGAGCTAAAATACTCACTGGAGAAAAGACTAAGCATGTGCAACTGCTGTACACTCTTTGGAACCAAGACAGAAACATGCAGGGTGTTTGGTATAGTGCATATATCCTAGTTTTCAAACCACATTTCTGGCTTTCAAAAAGACAGTAAATGTTACACATTTAATGTTTTGCCAAGCTTTCTATCTTATTTACAAGAAAATGTTGGTTTGTTAATTAACGTCGCACTAGAGCTGCACAGTGGGCTATTGGTGACGGTTCGGGATCTATCTCGAAGGAAAGACCCGGGAACACATACACATTCATACACCTCGTTATTTTAGAACCATGGTCAGATGACGTGGAAACACTGAACTGGCACCCAACGCCTTCAATAGACGTCGGGACTTTGGACCCCGATCAGATTTATCGTGCACCAGTCCCGTATACACGCCGTTAATTTTTGCGGATGTTCTGGACGACTTTTCTAGTATTTTGTAGCGAAGCTGGCAACCCTCCGATCACAAGATCACTACTTTTTTACTTTTCTTTGTCAAGTCCATCGCACGGGTTCGAACCACCAATCCTCGGATTAGTAGCTGAACGCTTTTAACCGCTCGGCCACGGAGGCCTCTTTACAATAAAAGAAAATATACAATAATTAATAAAATACTCAAAACACGACTAACGGTGTAAAATCCAAGGTAGAAAAGTAGAATGTTTTCTCAACTTTGTCTTCCGAACAGTATTCATCCGCGGACCCCAATGTAAAGTACATTTTCCTCCAATGGGAGTCATCACTCCGTTATTTATTTCAGTTCAGTGACACAGGCAGGAAAATCCTCCTGTATAATGTACAAGTTACAACATGTCCAAGAGGTTAGCACCTTTTAACTGTTAAAATATACATTCATATCCAATGCATCCAAAGTTAAATCGAAAGCCATTTCCAATTACTACACTTGACCTTCCAAAATGACAAATTTCGCAAATCGCTGGAACTCGCAAACTAATTTATTAATAACATTCTAAATCTAGCGAGTAGTAGTGAGGAGCCGTTATAAATGTCGGAGGACTCACGCCTCAGAGCGGCGATAGATTCGTATTAAAATAGATTACGAATCAGCAAACACGAGCGTCGGGCACACAGACTATTTTGAATAAATATCAGCCATGCTGGTCGAAATCCGTTCCTTGTCGATTCGTTGGAGTAGAGATGAAAGAGATTTGGGATGAATTTTGTAACTTTCGTCAGGAATCTTAAATCTCGTCTTTGGAAATGGGTTAAGTTATTGATTCATTCATTGGGGTTGTGTGAATATGTGCTTTGCGATGAAGTTAATTGTTGTGTAATCCTTATTATTTAAGGAAATCTTTGCATACAAGACATTTGTTTGAGGAATCTTATTGTAAAAGCAACGTTTGATTTGGTTTTCTCATTGAGTTGGAATAATGATAAGTAACGAAAGCGACGAGATTTATTTACTCGGCTTTTGATTAAAAGGGTAAGGGACATGAAATCATCAAGTTCTAAAATTATTTAATTTCTTCAAAAAAATAGTTCATTTTATTTTTAATTTAACAACACTAAACTTATATTTCTACGTTAAGCACAACTAATTATTTTTGCCGCATCAATATTAAGCTTTGGTACAAGATTGCCTGAATATGTAAGTTTGAACTGACTTTTCTTAGCGATGACTTTTTTTCATTTTTTAATTAAATTGATATAAATTATGTTATTACATTAAGTAATCCCCCAAAACTGGTTTTTTATATGATGCTTTCTTCCAAAGTGATTTTAAAAGCTTTACTAGAGCAACAAGATTATACACTTAAATGTATGTTTATCCTTATTTAAATTAAAAAAAAATAATGTAGATTAAATACTATTGACCATAAATCTGCAAATTTCTTGGGTATTGTAAATTATTACACTTATTAATTTTAGAATCTTTTTTAATAATATTTTAGCTAAATGCATTTTTAAAAGTACTAAATTATGTCTTATACTGTTAATGTTTCTAAATTAATATATTTCTGCAATTATGAGTTATAATAATATACAATCAGTAAATTAAAAAAAAAATTATGGTAATTGTATATCATATCTAACATCGTTCTTTTTACGATTTAAACGTTGCCTAAAAATTCAATTAGTAAAACGTTTAAAAGTTGGACAGCAAATTTATTACTATCGGAAACTTATCATTATTATCTTAACTTAACTTATAACTTAACTTAACTAACTTATCATTATATCTTATCATTTTTAAAATAAAAGATAACATTGTCAATATAAAGTACACAGACTTTCTAACAAACACATTTTTTTTAAAAATTAAAGGGGATGATATTCGTGATCGACTCAAAACATCGTTGTAATGTTATTAAACGGTTCAATTTCAAAAAGTAGTTTATATTAAAATAATTGCAAACAAACTACTTTAAACGCACATTCACACATATATTCAAATGGGTTTGAGTTGTAATAAACAACGGACCCTAAAACTAAAATAGGACTGTGGACCCCTTTTCATATATGATAATGGAAGTCATCTCGCTTACTGGGCAAGTATACGTTTCAATATGTTTAAACATGAAGAAAAAAAAAAGGGGGGGGGGGATTCTGAAATAAATGTTATCATTTCTTTTCATTTTACACATATTTTTCAAAGAATATGATCGCAATTATACCTAACAAATATATAGAAAATATAACACCACAATCAGAAATTTAATTACTTTTAGTGTTTTGTAAATTTAACATTAATGAATACATTGTAATAGTCGCTTATTTTAGTTACTGCACTGATTTTTGAACTATATGGAATCAATGAAATTTTTCTTTTCGGTTCATAATCTCGTCCTAATTTGGTTGCAAACTTGATATTTTTTTCACTCATAAATCGGCGTGACTATTTTGTGTTACGATATCTGTTTTTCTGTAACAATAGTAGGCTTGTTCACGTCCATAAGTTACGCAACAAGGATTTAAATAGCTTTCTCGGTTAGTTGTTATTGCTCGCTTTGGACAGTTAACTAAAATTCAATTAATCGTCACCTTTAAAAAATCTCTTTCAGAAAAGTAGCCAAGGGCGACCGTTCAATGCATTTTTACCATATTTTCCTTGGTCTCCGAGGACCCCTAACATTGACCCGTGGACCATCATTCGGGAACCACTGTCTTAGTATGTAGCTGTGCTAAGTGTTAGTGTAGACACTTACCCTACATACTTCAGACATTAATATATGAAAATCTTAAAGTTTCCGGAGTTCAATTTTCTTTTATTAAATGAAATTCCATAATTTTAAAACAATTAAAATATTATAGAAACATTATTTGAGTCACAGATTGATTTCAGATTAGATAAAATAGGAGATCCATTTTCCTAAATTTCAAAACTGATATATTTTATAAACAATTTTCATTTACAAGTAAGCTGATATGATACACAAAACAATTGTGAAATTCACGATTTTCGTAATTGCTATAACAATACTTTGAAATCTTCTAAATATACTTGCCACATTCTAAAACTGTATCTATGTTTTTTTTATTGAGTTATTTGAGATTTTATGCTGGATGACGGGTATGTTTGTCAAAGAACGAAAACTTTAAATCGTTTTTCCTCATTGTTTTGTTTTAAGTTTTTCAAAAAGCTAAGGTTTTTTTTTATTATTAATGTTAATGGAAATGTGTAATTTTTTAAACATATTGTAAAATATGTTTATAATATAAATTGGCATGCGAATTAGATCTGTGAATAGTAGTTGTATTTTTTTTAATTAATAAAATCAAAATATTAGTTTTAAGGAAAACATTTTGTGTTATTATAAATAACTATTTATATAAAAATGAAATACATATATTATACAACATTTTAATGCTAATTCTTTTATATAATAGTTTAAAGCATCTATATAAATTGTTAAAAAAAAAACTTAGCGTTTTAAAAAAATTAAATTTTTGAAACAAAAAATACAAACAATTAAGAAATTTTTGTGTCAAATATTGTTTTCTTATATATATTTAGTAATATACGTTAAATATAAATTTAAATAATATACATTAAAAGTTTGGTTTGAATATAAAATAAACAAAAAGTTTAAGTGGCACCGTGTCTCCTTCAACTTACATTAATTCATTTATTGTTTAAAAAAAATGTATGACATTAAATAATAAAAAGGTCACTAAATTTAACATATAGTAGAATGTTATATTATAGTACTTTTGCGATTTTTTTCAAACTTAAATTGGGTACACTAAAGCTTAAGTAGTTCACTGAAAAAAATGTTGCGAAAATCCGCTTGTTATTTCTAAACACTTCAGAAACTTGAAAGTTTTATCCCTTAAGGCAACGGAATAAGTTATTTTGACTATTCCTTGCGTGTTTTCGAACAGTTTATGGAGTTCCAGAACTTGTTTAAAAATAAATTCGAAACAATACTTCAATTTAACCAAACACATAAAATAAATATTTAAGATGCAAAATTAATTACTATTTTAATTCTTATTATTATTATAAAAAAGGCTAGGATGATAAACATTCTGAAATGTTAAAAAACATAGTGTAATAATAAATAAGTCTCCACATCCTAACGAATTCAACAAAAGCTACCGAATTTGTTTTACACATACTTACTTAGCAAAAATACGCACTCACTCTTTTTACATACATTTCTAAAGAAATTGTTATATATTTTTTTATAGAAATATTTTCCCATTCTTCAAAATAAAAATTACCGACTAATTCTTTCAAAAATCAGATTAAATACATAATTTTTCAAATTTATACTTATTGTTATGTATTATGCAACATACAACTATGTACAAGGTTACTATACAATTAAATAAAAAAATCGTATTATCTTAAAACGTTTAATACATTAATTATTTTAATATATTAAAATAATATATTAAAATAATATATTAATATATTGAATTAATATATTGAATTAATATATTGAATTAATATATTGAATTAATATATTGAATTAATATATTGAATTAATATATTGAATTAATATATTGAATTAATATATTGAATTAATATATTGAATTAATATATTGAATTAATATATTGAATTAATATATTGAATTAATATATTGAATTAATATATTGAATTAATATATTGAATTAATATATTGAATTAATATATTGAATTAATATATTGAATTAATATATTGAATTAATATATTGAATTAATATATTGAATTAATATATTGAATTAATATATTGAATTAATATATTGAATTAATATATTGAATTAATATATTGAATTAATATATTGAATTAATATATTGAATTAATATATTGAATTAATATATTGAATTAATATATTGAATTAATATATTGAATTAATATATTGAATTAATATATTGAATTAATATATTGAATTAATATATTGAATTAATATATTGAATTAATATATTGAATTAATATATTGAATTAATATATTGAATTAATATATTGAATTAATATATTGAATTAATATATTGAATTAATATATTGAATTAATATATTGAATTAATATATTGAATTAATATATTGAATTAATATATTGAATTAATATATTGAATTAATATATTGAATTAATATATTGAATTAATATATTGAATTAATATATTGAATTAATATATTGAATTAATATATTGAATTAATATATTGAATTAATATATTGAATTAATATATTGAATTAACATATTAAATACAATTTTATTTACAACACCAAACATTAATTTAAATCCCAGAATAACCATTACGAAATTTTAAATTCACCTCAGCAAAAAAATCAGATTAAAAACTTCGTCAAATTTGTTAAATTGAAGGTTTTATGCAGGAAAACTGCAGTTATATATTAAGTCAAAGTATTTGTCTCAGTATACTCTCTAAACCATATAAAAAAACTTCGAAAACATTCAATTTTGAAACAGTAAAATTATTGAAGGGAAAATACATATTTTTAAAGGTTTTATGCAGGAAAATTAAAAGCTGCAGGTTTTTATTTCAATATATGTTATAAAACAAACAAAAGAATTTTAATTTTACAATCTTGATGAAGTTTTTATGCTGACTTTTTTGCTGGGACATAATATTGTTTAAGATATTTCTCTGATATTTTTAGATGTTAAAGCTACTGTTCATTTTGTATCAATAAGCTTTAGAAATAAAGAAAAAATTAGCATTAATTATAATTCATTTTGGATATTACAAAATAGTTCCAATGCAAATCATTCTATTTTATCATGTAGTTCTTACTTGTAGTTATACCCATTATTGTAAAGAAAATAATTATTCATTCAATTAAAAAAGCTGAAGGGGGTATATGACACGTTTTACTTTTTCTTTAATTTTGCAAATATCAATATAACTGTTTTTCAACATGTGTGTGCAAAGCAAGTTAACGTAACCACATGATCAAACATTAAAAAAAAACAATATGTAAAACAATAAAAATGTACAAAAAATTTACCTTTTTTATTTTTTATATAAATCAAGAAAATATTTTCCTAAACACTATATTATTACATTTTTATTTTTGTAAACAATAGAATGTGTTTAACAAACTGTTTTTAAGAGAGTTTTGTTATTTGCGAAAAAAAATTGGGAAAAATATTGGGGAAAAAAATCTCTAGTTTCACTGGTCAAATCATTGTTTAAAAAATACTAGCAAATATATAATCTATTTATGGCTAACCCCCAAAGAAAGCAAAGTAAAATGTTTCAAAATGCACTGTAGTAGTCTCAAATAGATTTGAACTTGTATTAAGGTGTACGTATACACTTGAACATTTTTTTTTTAATTATGAATTTAAAAATCTAGTTTTTTTATGTAGGAAAACACCTTAAAAATAGTGATGAATCATTATAAAAAAACCTGAATAAAATAAAATACTAATTAGCTAATTATCATTTTATATGTTAATTAGCATGTTTTTTCACACGTGATTAAGCAAGTTGTAATTAGTCTAGAAGCATAATTTTTGTTGGAAATTACTCGCAGTATGTTTCTTAATGTTATGACCCTCCAAACAGTTTATAGCATTTAAAGTGGTTTTTTAAATAATTTTTTACCTCGACAGTCCCTAAAAAACCACTTTTTTATTCAAATCTTCAACTTTAAAATACTATTAAAAATTAGTTTTTTAACGAATCGTTATGATGGAGGGTCATAACATCTCACAACCAATACAAATTTGAAAGAAAAAATAATTTTCTCAAAATGTTAAATCAAACTTGAGTTATCACGTTTCGAATGAAGGGACATATGTTAAAAATACAGTTCTTCAGAAATTGAGTATAAAGTTTACAAAACATATTGCCATTGCAAGCCGGGCCATAGAATAATTTTTCGTAAATAAAAAAGTTTTTGGAATATTTATTCAATTTTGGTATCATCTGAAAGATACTGAATAGGGGAATACTATAGAACCAAAAAAATATTTTGGAATTTTTGGCCGATTTTCGTTTTTTATAGTGTGTATGTACACCTTAATGAAGTATCACTTGAAGTTCAAAGTTACGTATTCAGGCAGTTTTGTAGCAAAGCTTAAAATATTGATTCGAATAAGAAATTAGTTTTACTTTACGCAGAAATATAATTTTGGTGTCGTTTGATTTTAAAACAAAATTAACTAATTTTTAAAGCGCCTAAAATATTTTTGGATATTTTTTATGGTAATTTGTACCATACGCCTTAAATAATACTTATAAGAAAAACAACAGTATCCGCCACTAAGGTAAATACAGGTTGTTTATTGAAAGTAAAAGTAAGAAAATTTAGAGCAATCATTATTTAAATTAAATGTTTTGTCACATCTATTGACTTAAAAGCGTAATAATAGGCGATACATTTTTGCTTCACGATTCAATAATCGGATATTTTGATACAATTCATACTTTGCTGAGAGTTAAGATTGTGTGTTTTTAATTAAAATTTATATATTTTCTTTATGAAGGCTGATATCCAGATTTACTTATTTAAAAGTTTCCGTTAGAAATGAATTACTAATCTAATATGCAATATATTTATTGAATTTTAGAGTTAATATATATATTATTATTGAAACCAACATTGATATTTTTTTTTAAGAAATGAATTTAGTATTTCATAGCAAATTTTTCCTTTTATCTATTTTTATTTAAACTAACGCAGTCTAAACTATAATAATTTATAATTAGTTTATTTAAAATTTAAAATAAAAGGAAAATCACTATAAATTGCATAACTTTAAAATAAACACAAACATTAACAAAAGTCCACATTTCAGCTTCTTTGATTTTAAATCATACAAAATTTTATTACATAATTAACTTTTAACTTATTTAAAAAATACTAAACCGAAGCCTTACTTGAAAATTAAAACAATCCTTTGAATCTACTTTTAGTTTTGAGGAATAAAAGTATAAAATATGGAGAAGTAAGTATTAATTTAAAAATTTCTAAAGACATTAAAAGCCATTTAAATGTAAATTCTACTCTCCCCTTCCCACCCCCTCTCCTTCGAATTTCAATGAAATAAAATTCTATTCTAAAAGGTTATTTTTAACAATGGAGAAAGATATTGTTTCCTTTAATTGAAATTTTATTTTCGTAAAAGTAATGGATTTTGTGTATAGCAATATATTAAGATTGTAATAAATTTAATATAGTAATACATTTTTTTTTTAGATTTTGAGGTTAAAAAATAATATTTAACTAATTAAATTATTTAAATATATAATTATTTAAAAACTATTTATAACTATATAAAAACTAATTTATAACTATATAAAAACTAATTTATAACTATATAAAAACTAATTTATTACTATATAAAAACTAATTTATAACTATTAAAAAACTAATTTATAACTATATAAAAACTAATTTATAACTATATGAAAACTAATTTATAACTATATAAAAACTATTTATAACTATATAAAAACTAATTTTTAACTATTTATTAAAAAATAATATTTTAACTAATTATCTGAGTGCAATATTTTGGATTTAGATATTAGAAGAAATCTCATCTCTTCATAACAATACTCTTTACGATAAAATCAAAATTATCTTCGAAATCATTCAGTTATCATATGAAACTACTAAATAAATATTTGAGTTGCCTAATAGAATTAAAGTTTTTCTAACTATCTTAAAGTTATAATTTTGTTTAACAGTTCAATTTTATTTTCTATAAATTACTTTCCATGGGTTAATTTTTAAATAAATTTTAAAATGTCGTATTAGGAATAATAAGGCTTTTTTTTTAAATAGATTTATCCGTGTAAACAACCAATATAAAAAAAATATCGTGTAATTATAGTTTTGACTAAGTACTACAACTTAAATTTAATCAAGTTATTTTAAGAAATGAAAGAGTTGATTTAAAAATGACCAATAAATTCCATTTCCCGATGAAATTTTTTAAAATAAGACAAACATACTAAAATAACTTATGTTTTCTTTCCTTTAGTAAAATTAATTCTTTTGTCATTTGAATGCTGTCATTTGTTCAAAAAACTTATTTATTTTAATAGAACACCTCCTACTGACTTTCTGTCTAAATGTTGCTCAAAAATATCAACTGACAGCATATCCTTCTGAAATTTTTTGAAATTACATTACGAAATAATCAAATTACATTGCTGCAGCCACAAACAACTCACCTTGCGCCGCGCAGACGTCGAAAACGGCAAACAAGCAAACGATAAGACACGTGTTTCCACAAAGGAGCAACATCACTTCGCCTCTCGATTTCACTCTGGCATCGCCCTCTCTCACAAAACACCTCTAAGCTGCGTGAATCTCTAGCTATCGTCTGATACTCCCGCTCCTCTCGGGCCTCTAATATCACGGGTAATCGACAGCGCCATCTATTGGAGTGGAAAGTAAAGATTGAAGTTTGGAAGCGCCGGGCAGTGAAAACAGCAGGAAGGGATATACAGAAAGATATCAACCAAATTCCAATGTGAAGATGGAACAAGTATAGATGATGGGGTTGTTCTTATGTTATTTATGTGGGAAAGTCACAAAAATCGGAAAATGAACTAAATTTTCATTACAAGGCAGCTGAGTCTATCATTTGGCCGAGTGATGTGGCTTCAAATTCAATAGGTTGCTCAATAATGAATCAAATGCCATGCCACTTAATATTATAACGAAGGCGATCTTTAAATGTTGTTATCACGGAGCTCTGTTTTGTTACTTTTACCACTTTGCAGCCAACCCATCCGTTTATATCGACTATTTATTTATAATGTGCGAATCGGTAATTTTGTAATGCATTAATATTTTAAAGTTAATATGAAAAATAATATGACAGCAGATAAAAAATTAAAAGCGTATAGTATAATTAAATTTAAAATATGAAGTATTATTTCATGTCGTGGCAATTTTATCAAAATTTAATAAAATAACATTTGCCCAAAAAATTTTAACATTCGACATTTGCATACGTATCTTACATAATATATGTAAAATGTATTTATGTAAAATGTATATGCAATTTTTTAAAAAACGTTGATATTTATGAGATGAAAATACGATTCATTGGTCCATGAAATTCTCTTTCTTTTGATATTTCATACTTTAAGATTCTAGAAGAGTAAAAGGAATATATACTACAGAAATAATATATAGCATAGTTATATAAAAATATATTCGATTAAATATTTTTATAAAAATGCACTTGCATATAAATTTTGAATAGTTTTAAAGGAAAATTGAAATATTTTTTTATTTAACTATTTATATTAATTTACCCAAATATAGCCAGTCTCTTCTACGTATATTCAATAAAAATAGGCATATATTTATTTCGTAATCAAAACTTTAATTTTTTTTACCAATTCTGTATGTTTTTCTAATATTATTGAAAAATAAGGTGACTTACTAATATTTAAATATGAATATCTTTATCATAGCTCTACTAGTATCAATTGATAATTTCACAACATCCTATTTTGTGTTATTCAATAAACTATTTCAAACACGTTTTCCAGATTTTCGACATTAACACGAGCATCATTCTTTGCTATGTTCAAACCCTTGACATTCAATTTATTAATTTTAAGTTGCTTCAGCAGTTGATATTGTAAATTTTGATTCAAATTTACTGGCTACTTAATGATGAAATGCCTTTCGACATTAAAAAAGAGAAAATAAGTTAGCATTGCTTGGTGCCTTTCTTCGTATCCATGCTCGTGTATGAGGGGGGGGGGATATTTGAACCTGGGTCAGTGGCGGGTTTTATTGGACATCGGATTGTGTCAAGTTCGATTCCTGGCGAGATATCAGGGGGCATTTTTCATTGGAAAAGGGGGTCGTGCCGCTTCACGGTTGGCTGGACCAATCCTAGTTTCTGATTTTTATATTGGTATAAAGTCTACAGAATTGCGAGAAAGACGAATACGGTGGTGGTTCGGATATTTTTTCGTATACAGAAAGTGGGGTGCAAGGTGGTTTCTAGAATTTTTTTTTTTAACTGAGATAAATGATTTTTTTTTGTACACGTGCTATATCGATTAATTTGTTTTTGTTCTTTGGAGGATGTTTTAATGATTTTGTAGGATCTTTAAATTTAAAGAAATAGTGTTCCAAATGCCTTCCGGAGTTTGGAAGGGGTATCGTTAAAAAAAATAGGATGAATACAGCAAAAAGTTTCGTATCACTATATAAAGATTCAATCCCAGTTTTTAATTATGTAATTCGCTAGATGGCAGCATTTGTTATACCTAGTCGATAGAAGCACAAAGAAAAGGTTATATTATTTATTTTTTTCGATGAATTCGTCATAAATTTTCAATGTTAGTTTGCTTTTAAATCCCGCAGGGAATGATGAAGCATTGAAAAATATATTTTGTTAATAAATTTTATGAGATTTTTTATGAAATTTACTTCCGCATAATCATATATATTATTTCAGTAGTAAAGATCCCTTTTGCGGGTCTCACACACAACTGATTTAACATGTGAGATATAAAAAAAAGAGAATTTCAGGAACAGTGTTCGTTTTTAAACGAGCCGTCGGTAGTGCTGACATCTATAGGTAGAATTATTTCAACGGAGTGCCATCTATGAGTATTTACAATGAATGTGTGTGGGGGGGTTGTTTATTCATGCAATAATTATCGCACGGGAATGCTAAAAAAAAATTGAATATATTTAGACTATTTTACTTGTTTATATAAAGGGTTATTTTAAGAAATTACGATTTTACGATATTTTACATAGAATAACTCACAATGACACAAGTATTGATTATATTTCAAAACAGTTTAACATACCCAATAGAAAAAAAGAAATATTTAACTGAAAATATTGTAAAAACTGCGGAAATTATTACTAAAAGAGAACAAAAATGTTTATTAAAAGATATTTTTGAAAAATTTCTTGTAACTAAAAGAAGTAAAATAAAAAGATTAAAATATATATTAAGTGTAAAATGGTTAAAGTGTAGATTGATATTATAACTTATACCATGTATATTAGCCGTTCATCTTTTTTTTCATGTAAAATTTTAAATTTACTCTGAAACTTTGGTTGAAATTTCGGATATCAATATCACAAACTTTTCCGATAACAACTCCAAATAATCAATCCACTGCGTCGCCTATTTCCCAGCATTGCATTTTGTCTTATTTGTGGTGTAATTGTTAAATTCCAAATAACCCCAGTCACCAAAAGACCACGCATCTAGTATATTAAATCTATTGAATAAAATACTAAATAATATATTTTAAAAAAAACATCGACTCTTAAATATTTATTGTTTGAATATAAAAATTTGCTGACCGATGTCATTTTAATTCTTCATTATAAACTAAAAAGTTGTTTCTTTGCATTGTAAGTCACCGAAAGGGAAAAGTACTTATACAGCGCAAGACGCAGATTAACTTGGAAAAAGGTTTTAATGGTTGAGAGGATTCGTGATTTGATAAGAACGGAACTTTGTAATCTAAAGAATTAAAGAGGTTAAATCTGAAATGCTTACTTTTTATAAAAGATTTTATATCTTCATATAAAATATCTTTATCGGAATATTCCTATCTCTTAAATTTATAATAGTTGAGTGGAAAAAAAGATTGAAATAAAGTTGCTAGGTCAATAAAGTCGGGTACTTTTTATGTATTTTTATAATTTGATACCTAGTTAATTAATATTACTATTATAACGTAAAAAACAATATAAAACACACTTTTATAACATCCAATGAAAATAAGTCTTGAAACATTAAAAAATGAACTTTGAAACACCAGAACTCCATATAAAAAGAAACTTCATCAAACAGAAATTTTAAAACTTCATTATTTAATTTTTCTTTAAATTTTGAAACTCTGTAAAAGTGTTTACAGGGCATTTATTTAGAAATTTATTTCGTTTTGATTTAAAAGAATAAAAATATAAATTTCTAAACAAATTAACTATATGAAATACTGGAACTTATTTTTGTAAGTTTTAAGTGTTGAGTTACATTAGAAGGCTCGCTTAAATTTTTCGCCTAATATACGAGGTTTCTCCGTTTAAGGCCACGGTCAGATTAAAAGGAAATCTTGATTTTTCTGTTTTGCATGAAGAAAAGCTATATCAATGATAATAACGAAATGTTTTTAAAACTTCTGCAATATTTTATATTCGTAAAGAGCTGCTTATATAACCAAGAACCATCTTCCCTTTTCCATATAAAATAATCTATAAAAATGAATAAAGCTCTTAAAAAGCTGTAATTTAATATACAGTGTATTAAAATAATTAGAACAATATAAAAATATCAGTTAAATTTATCATAATAATTATACAATACAACAAATTATTATATAATTTTTGTTTTGAAATTGTTCCATGTATTTTAATATATTTTTAAGCTTTTAATTGATCATATTTGACACACAAAAAATCTTTTTTTCAATATTTTGTATTAATTTTTGAAGGTGCAAAAGAAAAGAATCAAACGTGTTTGATCACTTTAATGAAATAAATTTCAGCCTAGTGCAAATGTTTTCTTTTTAATTATAATACTAAAAATATCAGATAAATTATCATGTTTTAAAAGGCATAAAAAACTACTTTATTAAAAATCGCTTGTGTGAGTAATTTTTCGTGAAATTTACAAATTGATTTTTATCACATTTTGAACAAGCTCTATGTAATTATCAACTATAGAGCATCGCATTATGATTTTAATTATGATGCTAATAAAAATAAATTCTTATAACTTTTTTTTTGAGAAAATAATAATTTTTACTCTATTGATTCATATACATAGATACTTCTTTCATATAATACCTTTATTTTAAAAAAATTGTCCAGCACTTTCCAAAAACCTTGATTCTTGGCAAGGAATTTTTATTAATAAAACTTATTGATTTTGAAGAAGTTATAAGTTATATGAACTCTTTTTCAAATTACGTTTATATAATTGAAAAATTAACACTTTAAAATATCAATTTTCATTCCGAATTAATTACCAAATTCAACCCTAAGTCTAAATAAAACTAATATAAATTTTCATTAAAATCTCATTAACAACCCTATTTGAAACTAACCAATTTATTTAAATTAAACTGTAAATAATGTATATAAATGTGTTTTGGCTATTTTCACACATACAATACGCACACATTAATGTCATTTATTTTTAACTTAGATACCTGTTCCTAAAACAGGTGCTTATGTTTGATGCCATATTTCTTATCTCCTAGAAAGTATATAAGTGGATTTCCTACAATTCTTACAAGCTTTGAACTTGGGCTTTTATAACTTTCACTAAATGTTTTTGTGTTTTTAATTTGAGTGAATTCAGATTCTATAGTTGATAGAAAATGTACTTTTAAGATATTATCTGCAATAAAATAAAAAATAAAAATCGACAAATTTGGACTTAGGCTTGCCTGGCCCTGAGGTACAGATTTATTGAAATATTTTGCTCAGATCAAATAACTAATTAAAAAATATTCTTTACACTGCGAACTGTCGAACGTATAGTAAAAATCGACAACGCAAAAACCCAAAAATAATAATTCAATACACTATTACATTTAAAGTTTCATAGAAAATATTTCCTGCTTACCCCTAAAATACATCACAAACATTAAAACAAACACACCCAAAACTTCACCCCCCCCCCCCAAATATTCCCCCACCCCTCTCCCCAACTAAACAAACTTTATTTTTCACCTCATTTACCCAAAGACGTCTCACTTACACCTTAGAGATAACACAAACCCCTCCTCGCAGTCAATTTCCAGTTGCAATCCCCTATATTTCCCCGGTAACCAGCAGCGATTTCGATTATCCTTCTCTACATGCAGAAGCGAGATGGTTTATCTCCTGCCCACAGCCAATCTATTCCGACTTGCATAGATTACAGGGGGGGGGGAGTATGTTTCGGGAACTCATCCCGCAGAAATCGTGCCGAAGGGCGGGAAGCTGAGTTTCGGGCAGTCCCCACTGGACTTCATAAAGTAGTTGGGGAGGGACACGGTTGTCAGGGGACTTTGTAGGGAAAATTAGAGATATTTGTCCCTAAAGTTTGTAGGGGGAGAAAGGAATTAAATTATTATTTTGATTTGTGAATAGATTTTAGTTTATCTTAGTGTATTTATACACTGAAAAGTTCCTAATAACTCAAAAAACTTTTGAAGATTTGTATATTGTAATGGAGAGATTTTATATACAAAAGAAATATATAAGAATTGAGACGTTTATAAGTGGGGGCGCTTATAATTTGAATAGATTTGGATCTTGGGTTCTTTTTAGTACGCTATTAAAAATTATTACGACCTTGAACCAAAATTTGGTACCCATTTAGCTGCAACCAACATTTGGTGCTTAGTTTTACTATTTTACGGTGCTACCACGGATACCATTTAGTGGTGAAACGTTGCACCAATACTCAAAACGTTGCATAAAACTTGAGTTTTCTTAGTAGTAGTATTTTTGAAACGAAGCTGGTAATCCTTGATCACAACTTTTTTGCTTTTCTTTGTCAAGTCCACTGATCGTGTTCGAATTATGAATCCTCTCATTCTTATCTGAACGCCTTTATGCACTAGGCCACGGAGGCCCTTGTTCGTCGTTGTCTTTCTTGGACGGGATTCCGCGGCTTGTTGAAGTAGCGACAGCGAAAATTTCGGTTGCAGTTAAAGAGGTTGGGCCAATTATCGGTGAAACCTCCGCTTTTTCCGATAAACGATTTTTAGTTCAACATAGATTCCACCATAATATGGTGCCATTTACTGCAGACTTCTATTTTGCACCAAGATATGGTACGTCGTTGAACTGAAATTTTTAACAGTGTGTGGATAGCTTTCTTGATTGAGATGGTTTTCTAAATATGAGTCGTACAATTTTCCAAATCGACTCTTGTCCATTTTGTAAAGCAGCATCGATTTCGTAATTTTACAAACACGTAAAAAATAAACTCAAACTTCAAAAGTATAAAATAAAACTCTATATTTTATGAGTTATAGTACAAATTAAATTAAACCAAAAATACATAAAGTTAAAATAAATAAATTTTAACCCTCTGGCGCTCATGGACGGTGACGTCACGTTCTGAAACATATTTTTAAAACTAAAAAGTTCTGAAAGTTAAAAAATATATATTCCTAACGTCTGATTTTCCTTTTCACTGGGATTTAGTATTATTTATAGTTACTTGTAATAAACCAAAAAGATAGTAATCCCATTGCCTTAAACAAATAAAAAAGTATTTGTCTTGAAAAGAGTCTGTTAGAGTCATCACTTTTTCATTATTTAGTTTCGTTCTCAAATTTAGCACAGAAAAACCAAAAATCCCTACAAAGTACTATTAACAAAACTTTTTACTCTTAAGAAATCAATATGCTTCAGAATCTACTTTTAAGAAATTGTTTTTAGTTCATAACTGAAATTAGGGCACTCAATTTTTTAAACTTTAGATAAAACACAGTAAATGATACCTTGTTACTAAACAAAACACAACAGATAAGCTTTGTTAATTTTTTGTTAATTAAATTGCCCAAGTATAGTGAGTAAAATATTAAAAATAGCCTTAGACGACTAGAGATATTATTTTTAAGACTATTTATTCTTTGGGTTCTTTAATTCTTTTGGATTGAAATTAGTTTATGTAAAACACGAGCTCCACAAACGTCGTCATTACACATGAGTAGCCTAGATGCAAAACAGGTTATATCCAATAATAGATACTTTATCGCTTTAGCTTTAAATTTCGCCATATAAAGAAGGAATATATGGTTTCGTTTTGGTTAGTTAACGTCTCACTAGAGCTGTACAGTGAGCTATTGGCAACTGTTCGGGGTATATCTCGAAGGGAAGACCTCGTATGGAATGTCTCGTATGTTTTAACTCTTGTCAGTTGACGAGGACAACACCTGAGCTGACATCCATGCCCGATCACATTTATCATGCCATATGCACCCCTGTATAATTTATTGAATGTTCTGGACGACTTTATAGTATTTTTGTAGCGAAGCTGGCGACCCTCCGATCGCAAGATCACTACTTTTTTACTTTTCTTTGTCAACTCCATCGCACGGGCCCGAACTAGCAATCTTCCTAATACCAGCTGAACGCCTTTATCCACTGAGCTACCGGGACCCCAAAGATCGAAATGAAAAAGTATTATTTTTTAATAAAAGTCTCATAAAAAGTTCCACTGAAAAAAAAACAATTATAAAAAAATTATTTCTTTAAAAAACTGTATACAAAGCTCAAACTCGTTCGAAGCTTAAACTTGTTTTAAAAAAAATAAACTCGGATTATTACAAATGCAAAAACTACAAATGAAACCTCCAATCACATTATATTTATCAACTTTTTCCATCTCCTTTCAAAGAAGAAAAAATCAACAAACAGTTTTTCATCACCTTATCATCTGTTTTCTATTAACAAAGGCTTTTCTTCTACCTTATTTCATTTGAGGTGTTTGTTTTTTATTCCCCCTGAAACAAACCATGTTTGGTCTTTGCCTCCAAAGATCACAGGAAGGCAGTCAGAGGGTAGAATTGTTATTTTATTTATTGGAAGTTTTTCCAATCTCTGCAACTGATGGAGATATAAATATATGACAATGTTCCCACGCTATTGTGCCTTATCTATTGGACTCCTTGTGGGTGACTTGTTTCAATTCGAGATCTATTTCTTATTTTTTTTTAAAGTTTTTGTTTGATTGTCATTGTTCGTTCTTTTATATTGCTATTTACCGACATTAGTTTTTAATAGGGAATGTCCTATTGAATAAAACATTTGCGTGTGAATTTTTCATGCTCGATGGAAATAATTCTTTTTACAAGTTTTATTTATTTAGAATGTGCTTAATCAATTTGAACAATTCTAGATTCAAATGTTATTTATTTCAGTGTTTAATGAAATTTTTATGGAAATTGTTTATCTTTAAAATCTTTTGTTTAATATACTTTTGTTTTGTAAAATTAATGGAACAAAGATCCTAAACAAATAACATATTTTATTTATTTATATTTTACCATATAATATCGAAACCTTACACACACTCAAATAGTATTATTTTCGTTTGAATACTGATATTTACACAAAATCGCTCCATTTGTAAAGAATTTATTTAACAAAAGATCCTATTGTTTTAATACACATTGTATATTCAAAATTCAATTCTAATTGTTTACCTACATGAAATATGTTTATTCTATTTATCTTTATATGTGATACAGTTTATAAACTTAGTTCTTTTAAACATTTTCATCGTAAAAGTTGGAAAACAAAAGCGAATGTTTTTGCTATAAATGTATATCAAATATCGACGTAAAATGTGCCCGTTAAAAAAAATGAGAATATAATTTATTACAATGCACAGATGAGAATAACACCTTTGCAATTTACATATAGCTTTGTTATTCAAAATATTTTTAGAAAAGGATCTTTAAAAATTTAGAAAATAAGGTTCAATGTAAAAGAGGGAATTGCTTCTGACTGTGTCAGGGAAGTTTATTAAAATACAAATAAGGATGACCAACCTACAGGTCCAAAGCCCAGCAAGTTTGGTCTTGCACACATCCCCAATGCCAATCTAGATGGCTTTTAAAACTACCAACTCTTTGCAAAATACCACCTCTTCAGGCAAACTACTTTATTTATCTATTACTCTTTACAATAAATAATTATTTTCTACCTTCCTGATTAAGTTGTGATTTGCATAATTTGTACCCATGTCTTTTAGTCCCATTGGCTATATTAAATTTTGCCTTCAACATCCCCTAATTTGATAAATATAAAAAAAAGTTGAATAAGGTCCTCTCTAGTCGTCCGCTCCTTGAGTGTGTACATGTTTAAAATTCAGGTCTGTCTCTTTAATTCATTCCTGAAGTACCTTGAACTAATTTCGTATCTAACAAATTAATATCTTTTTAACGGTAAGGTGACCAAAATTGTACTACATCATTAAATTGAGGCCTAACCAATCCTCTATATAAAAGCAAATATCCGAGTAGCTCCCAGTGCGACTCGAACCCAAACCATTTTAGTCCGAAGTCTCGTGCTATATTATGAGCTAGCTACGCCTTAAAAAGGTAAGAATACGTAATTAAACTTCTGGGGAAAAGATACCTTCTGCTCTTAAATTAATTTTCAACTCAATCCACGTTAAACCAATGGCCTCACGCTTTGTCAGGTTTTCGGGGGGTGCCAATTCAAGCGTTGTCCTCGTCATGTGACAATAGTTACAAATTACCAACCAATCTCGTCCCGAATCGTCGCCAATATCCAACTATGAAGCTGTAGTGCGACGTTAAATTCAACCAGCCACACAATCATATTATTTCTTTGAGTTCATAGTAACTATACAGTCAATAGAGGAATTTCCACAATTCAGAATACAATTGATTTTGATAATAGTCTACATAAAAATAAAACATTTTTATACATTACATTTTTTATGCGATAAAATACAAAACACATCCGCTCTGTTAAGTACTCGTCTCTTAATATTAATAGGGCCCCCAGTTGCCCGGTAGATAAAGACGTTTGGCTAGTAATCAGAGGATTGCGAGTTCGAGCCCGACTGATGTACTTCAAAGAAAAGCAAAAAAATGGTAGGGATATTACGATCGGAGGATTGCCAGCTTCTCTACTAGAAAGTCGTCTAAAAATATCCAAATCGTTATACTGGCGTGTATAGGTGCGCTTTAAATCTGATAGGGGGTCCAATGTCCTGGCGCCTATTGAGGTTACGTCGGGTGCCTGCTCAGGTGTTGTCCTCGTTATCTGACCATGGTTCAAAAATACGGGGCATCATTCCCGGGTCTTTCCTTCGAAATAGGCTCCGAACCGTCGCCAATACCACACTGTGCAGCTCTAGTGCGACGTTGATTAATCACACCAAACTATAACCAATCTGAGAAATTAAATTAATTATTGACATATTTTACGGATTTCAACATTTTCTTAAGCATTAGGTAAATTTTTTTTCTACATGCACCTATTTAATATAAAAAAAGGTTACAATGTCAAAATGTAGGGAAAATATATTTGTTGCATGTTCTGGACGACTTTCTAGTATTTTTGTAACAAAGTTGGCAACACTCCGATCGCAAGATCACTACATTTTTACTTTTCTTTGTCAAGTAGTCCACAGCACGGGCTCAAACCACTGAACTCTAACTGTAACTGCTGGAAGGCTCAAATCTTGTTTCCTTTATGGGCCCGTTAAAGCCAATTTAAAGCAGCCATTCTGTGCCCCAACATTTTTTTAAAGAGATTTAGTGGTGTTTTTTATTACCATAGCATTGTAGAAATATTAAATGTATATAAATATTATATTTTCTTCTTATAGAATTAATTTTTATATTGCCAAACAAATAGTTGTTTCTCTTGCTTTTTATCTACTTCGACTTTGACTTGCAAATACTTTCTATTTTAATAGTAGATTGCATTTAAAAGGGGTTTAAAAAGAAAATAGCAAAACACTTAGCCAATAGCAGTACACGTCAGCTTATTTTAACATGAAAACTATACGAAATATTGCGGTAGCAAAGGAAGTGGGGCACATAATGGCTGCCCCTACATCGGCTTCAAGTCAACAAAATGTCTTGTCCAATCCAGAAGTTACAGTTAGAGATCAGTGGCTGAAACTAGCAATCCTGATTACCAGCTCAACGCCTTTATCCAATAGGCAACTGGAGGCCCTTTCTAGCATTAGCACGCTAAACTGTCCGAAACAATATTCGAACTCGTAACTCACCGATTACGAGCCGAATAATTTACCGTTGTTTCACTGCTAGATCCCCCTAGTGGCGAAAAAATAATTAAAAATATTTTTTCCCAAAAGAAGTTCGAAACGAAATACGCCAAACTGCAAAGGTGAAACTTGGGAGGTATAGGATTCCGATACACCAAACAGACGCAATATCTTTCGGCTCACGTAAACTTTGATATTGAGTTCTGCACCCCTCACACAAGTCAATTATGTATCCTTCATTCAGTTCACAATCAAAAGAAGAGAAAAATCTTCACTTGGCGATTTCTTTTGAAAGCCTGAGAAGCTTTCACAGAAATTTTCCCCTCGCAACAAGAAAAGGTGAGAAAAATATTTCCGTTCGCGCTTGCCGCTACGATTAGATGAAAAACTCCTTTCATACCGTTCTTTTTTTTTTGTCCAGTATTTTTATTTATTTACCTTGCTTCTTATATTCATACATATATATAAACTGATATAAAGTTTTGCAGAGAAATCTCTGTCCTATTCATTCGTAAAAATATATAAATAAACATTTTTTTTTACTTTCTCGTTGCCGAATCTCACGCTTTCTAACTCTTAACGATTTCGATATTTTTTTTTTGCTTCAAAAAATTGTACCTGGAATGTTTGTGTCCCTTTTGCTGTTGCTTTATATACCTTTAACATTTCTAGCTGTTGGGTTTAACCTTAAAAGAATTTTGTGCGTTTTCGAATGGTTGGAAATCGCCTGAAAAAACATCTGCGAAATTTTTCACCGAAGAA
This sequence comes from Troglohyphantes excavatus, assembly GCA_963932185.1. NCBI lineage: Eukaryota > Metazoa > Arthropoda > Arachnida > Araneae > Linyphiidae > Troglohyphantes > Troglohyphantes excavatus. The sequence goes on from OZ010669.1 coordinate 37,345,888, forward strand.
GGAAATGCCCGAACGAAGAAAAGAGTTATTTTTTTATCTGTAAATAGTTTTTTTTTTTGTATACTATAACACTTTTTAACAAAGTAAAGTATTAGAAAAAAATTAGAACCAAATAAGCTTATGTTTATAGTCATTTTAGGAAACTTTAAAGTCACAGGAGCTTTGCTGGAGTATATAAAATTGGGCAGTTTATAATACAGATTTCTTCAAGAGTTACGTACTTATAATTAATGTATTGGTCATATATTTTACAAATTCCAGATATAAATAAAATATCGATAAATCTTTATTGAAACTAATAGTAAATTATTTAACTACTATGTGCAAAATTGTTCCTTTTGCTCTTAATTATTCTTTAAAAATTATTTATGCGGCTACTTATTGCGTTTTAAATTTTTAAATTAAGTAAGGTACAATCGGGTGAATAGAATAAGTTTTGAACTTCACAGCCAGAACTTTGACTTATTTTTGAGTACAAATAGGTACTCAAAAATAAGTTAAATATACTTGTACTCATTTTGAGTACGTACGATGCTTGTCATGGTTCCGAATACATAAGTTTCGATTTTGAAAAAGACATATACTCAAAAATGAATAAAAAGAGTTGATGCCATCCTACATAAATTACTTTCAATAAATATCGACAATTACAACCAAGACTTACCGGAAATCGAACCCAGATCCTCAGGCACCTCAGTCCAGGGCTTTATCTGTTAAACTACCAGGGCGACTTAAAGTGGTTATAAACAGATGAAATTTTAAAAAGGTGTGCCAAAAGAATGGGAAGTAAGATAATTGAGTTGTATTAACTCAATTTAAAATTAAGCAATCGACATCAAACAATGTGGAAAACCATCTTCTGAACACCTTCTTTAAGTTGTCAGTTCGTTTTGTTAAGATGGCTTAAACAGAAGCTGATATCAATATTAAACCACAGTGTTCATATTTGAGAAAGTACAGTTACTTAAATTTGAGTACGTCATCGCTCATTTACGATGCAATTATACTCAAAGAAAAACTAGTAGGTTCAGGTACTCGTTTTTAAGTACCTTTTTTTTCATAGTGTACATTTAAAATTATAAGTAATAGTCCGGTGGTAGTCTAGACTATAAGCCTTCATGATCAAAAAAGTTATGTATTGCTTCTATTTCTCTTCACTCGCAAGTAAAGGTGAATAGCAGCAATTTCCTATTTTTCATTCGATTTCGATTTTGACCTCTTGCTAGGTGATTAGAACGTGATTAATGCCTTTTTAAAACCCTTTTTAAGGTTTCCTAAAATAAACTTGAAACACGATTAAAAAAGGCTTAATTAGGAAATAAAAGGAAAATTTGCAACAACAATATTGTTTTTCTTTTCTTTTAATTCCAACTTTAGAAATAATTACCTATTTAAGTCGTACCTACCTTTACAAATGATTAGGCATAAACTTTAAAAATACAATTAGTTTCAGAAAATAATAGTTGACATGCCTAATCTCTGGAATTGAAATCACTAGAAACGAATAAAGACAGTTAAGGAGTTTGCATAACATGGGGAGTTTTATTAAAAAAATTTAGTAAGTACCTACAAAAAAAATTATAAAGTTAGAAACAATTAAATTATCTAATGAAAGCACAATTTCTCTCATGCTAGACGCAATAATAGAATGATTCTGAAAGAACAACTTAATTGTCCGTTTATTCATTTGCAGATGCATTTTCTTCTTAAAAATATTAAGAGATCGCGATTAAAAATTTATTTGTTTCTTAGCACCTAAAAATAATCAATAAAAATAGTTAGCACCTAATAAATAGTTACATTCGGGTAAATGTAAACAATACTTCTATTTACCCGAAAAAATGACTAAATATAATTAAAAGTTCGTAATAAATTAACGGAAAATGATAAAAAATATATACCTATAGATTCTAAGAAGCATAATTTTGGGTGAGGTCGAGCCAAAACACCAGAACCGTATATTGCAAACATATCCTCTCCTCTAATAAGTAAAAACGGGAAGACCCTGTACCAGCTGTGCGCATAAAATGCATATGACGTCACAGTTTGCGTCATTTTCAGTCCGATAGTGATTGATTTTATCTTTTATCTATTTTTTCTTTTTTTAGTTTTTACATTCAATAGTGTTATAGCTATTTCTAGCTTTATTGCTACCATTGTTAATCATTCAATCGAGTCATTAAACATTGATTAAGTTTTCTTTAATTATATTTTTTTAAATAATTATTATTGTAAAAATATAGGTAGTTTAATCAACAAGAAATTTCAGATTTATAAAGCCCTTTAACTTGTTTTAATACACATAATGTAAAACAATGTAGTTTTTATAAGACTTGTTTTATCTCTTTATTTTACAATAATTGCATAACTCTATATTTTAGGGGACTTATGGAGGCAATAAAATCTTCCAAAGTGAAACAACTATAGCTATACTATTATAATTTAAAGTTTAATCAAATTAAAACATGGATCCGCCAAAATAAAAATGGTCTCAGTTTAAATTTATTGTAAAAGAAACGTATAGTACGGTAGCGAGTTTAAATAAATATTAAATTATAATTTTCTTGAATCGATATCTTACATATATATTGAAATCGGTATGCTCAAAATGTTATATCTTTAAGGACAAAACTTTTATAAAAATAGAACATTTTATACGATTCATATTGAGGAAGTGTTCAATCGTAAAGTGAAAATCCTGGATTTCACATTCTATATTACACCATCAAAAAAATAAAAAAAAAATTATATAACTCTAACACATTATTTTAACTCCCCCAAAAATTATTGATTATTGCGACCGATATTTTTCCTATTAAAAAAATGTTCCTAACATCGCTCGCTATATGTCAATATCGTCTGCGTCAAAAATGAGGTGATATAAAGTTTAATTTGCTTATAATCATACATTCTTTATTAAACGTGAAACTTAAGACACAACAAAATTGAAAGTACCACAAAACAACTTTTCGTATTTTTAGTAATATATTTAATGTAATCTTTTAACACTTTTCCTAAATACAAAATAAAAAGAACACTTGAAAGCGTTCCACACAAACGTAACTTTTTGTGGTCTTTACTTTCCTCTTATCGCATTTTCCGTGAGAGAACTTGTTACATATCACACATTTTAACCCTATTTCTCCTAGAGATATATAGTGGAAAAACTCAGGTGGGTGATTTTGGGAATAACCTAACTTTCAAACATGGCGGCCTCCATCTTCGGAATCGGACCACAAACCAAGAAACAAACCGCAACAAAATGTAGCTTATTACAATCACTATCACTGCCTCAAATTGCATAACATTATTACTTTAACGTTATTGATCACACTAAAAGTAATGAAACATATTTATTAATTAACCGTACGCGAAAATCAACAAAAATTCTCAGAGATAAAAAACAACACAGGTGATTCTGGCTTCCACAAACAACAACTGAAGGAGAAAGCTTCGTATTTCAGGAAATGGCCTTCAGCTACAAGCACTACTCAAGAAGGGAATGAAGCGATATTTGGGCCATCTTACAAATCTTCCGAAATTGTATTTTTACCCGTGGAGTAAAGAAAAAGATGGAGATGATTTGACGAGATTTCAAGAGACGTAAGTTAGCAACCCCAAACTAGGCACAAACAAACCTAGTTTGCTGTGATTTTTCCACGAGGGATGCATTATTTTCAAATTAAGAAAACGCATGCTAAAACTTAAAAAATTACTAATTGGGCAGTTGTGGGATGCAGTACAAGTTCCAAATCGATAAAGGATTCTACTTCATAGGTAAATTAAATTATAAAATAAATTATTGCCAAGTACTGGTACAAAGTAGTGCTTTGGAATAGCGCCAAATACTTCGCCAGTACCTACTTTTTAAGCGATTGCTTACTTCGCATTGCAAACCGGTTTTCGACTTGATCGCACCTCCACCTTCTTCTTTACTCCGTGATTTTTACCACCTTGTCCTTTTGAGGCAAGGTAAAAAGGCGCAAGGTTAATCTACTCTCCAGTCCTTATTTAGCTCAGTGACAGTAATTGAGTTGCTTAGAGTATACTCGACGTATGAATTCCAAACAAAATTCTGGCTCAAGAACTTGACAAGATTCATTTTAAAATTTACAATATTCCGAAGGTATTCTTACACTTACACAAAACATTACATATCCGTGTGTCCATCTAAACAAACATTTCCGATGCGCAGATATTTCAATGCCCACATGTTTATTTTGAATCCACTGTTTCGAAAGAGAAAAAAATATATACAAAATGAAGGGATGAATCCGATTCCGTGGCGCAACAAAACCTCTCCAGAAATCACTGTGATCTGTTTTCGAGGAGGTGTATCCGAGGAAAAGGCCAGCTCAATTCATGAGCTGTCGTTATTCGATAAATAAATCTAGAAAAAAAAATACCCAGTGTATTGGAGACTGACGCAAACTGAACTGCTGCAGCTTCTTCCGCCATCCATTTTAAGAAAAGCGGAAGATTGAATGCCGTCTTGACGGTATTAAATCCACGTTTTCTCAACTATTTTTTTATTTCATTTCTTTCAATTTAAAGCGGATCGAGTTTTATAAGTCTGGAAGAAGAAGAAAAAAAAAGTAGCTTTCGATTGGTGAAGGTATTAGCATTTTACCTTCGAAATCGTCGACACGCAATGTAACGCTTCAGGGGTGGGAGGGAAATATATTTTTTTTTATTCCGCGTTTACTTAAATATTTCATGTTTACTTTAGATAAAAAAACTGTCACGATTCACGTTTCGTAATAAAAGATGCAGGAGCTGTATAAATATGGACTAAATAGTAAATGGTGCGAGAGTTAACTATCTATGTAGAATGTTGAAACAAATATTTTAAAATTTAACATTTCCTGGTTGTTTTTTTATGTGTAATTTTACGTTTACTAAATATAACTTTTCTTGCAAGCTAATGCTCATATTAATGATTTCAATATTTATTTTTTTCAATTATGCTGAAAATAATTATAAAATTAAATTAAACACTAACCAAATGGGATTTGCTATCAATATTATCCTTATTACAGCATTTTGACGTTTGTGCCAATTCACAGAAAAACATACCTAACTTTTGGCACCGATTACAAAAAGTTGCAATAAGTCAAAATTTTCAATTTGTTCGTAAAATTAAAAGGTTTTTTTACTTTTTAACGCCTTTTCTTAAATTTGGTTTCCTTTTTTTAAAAAAAATATTTTATTATTTATAATAGTAAACACTTTTTTTTTCTTTTAATAGTAACCACGTATCAGATAATCAAAATATTTGCAACCAAACGATTTTTTAATGGCATAACTTATACTATTTACGATAAAAAAAATTACATTGTTTTATACTTTTCAGTTATATTGTATTCCCATATAAACTTTTAAATGTTATGTCCATCCTCACATTGACTACATAAAATACAGCTACAGCCCGATTACCGAATATGTAAGTGAAGCCCGGACCCCCTTTCTGAGGGCGTGTGCACCTAGTGGTCCGAATTTTTTCGTCCGAATTTATCTTTTTGACCTATTCGTCCGAATTATCTTTTCGATCTATTCTTACCTAATTACTTTGGCGAAACACTTTGGCGCATTTTGACATGGTGTTTTTATCTTGAAAGTAGCAGCCTTAGAATTTCACCCCCCTCTGTAGAATAGGATTGCCATTTGGCGTGTTTATCATTGCGCTAAGAAGAAAGTTGAATGAAGATTGTCGCAGAAAAAACATGTATACGTTCCCCTAATTGAAAGGTGACCTTCGCTCACGGTTCAGACAGGGGGTCGATGTGGGGGGTCGACGGCAGGGGGTCGTAAAGTGCTTGGAGGCGCTATTAGTGCTGGATTGGTATTTTTTTTTTAAGTTGAAGCTTTTTAAAAAGCCTACTCCTTTTAAAATTTAAGTTGCAGCATTGAAAATTTAAAAAAACTTCAATTTTGAAAAAAAAAATACCAGTACAGACAAAATTATTTTTACAGAATATTTTTAATATAAAAATACTTTAATTGATTATTAAGTTTTATACTAGTAAAACCCGTATAATTTCGAAAGTTAGCATGCGCTTATTTCAATATGAAAGGTATTATTTTGTGCAAAAAAATAAATTCGCAATTTAATATAGTGAAGTTTGGGGTACGATGTCAACCACAAAGTAGATAAACGTAATTTACGTTGGCGGAGACAAAACATGCATCCAATAATTATGATTTTTGGTAGAACGATAACCATATAACAGGCTGCAGTCAGTGGTGATCTCTATAGAGAAAACCATTTAAAAATAAGAAAAAAACCAATAAAGAAAAAAAGCACGCTTCTTATATTTTAGTAACAGTCCAGCAGTTCCCGGAAGATTGTCCGCGGAAGGATGTTATATATATAGAGAGAGAGAGAAAGAGGACTCGTAAAGAGAAAAAAAAATGTTAAAATGCACTGTTTTTTGATAGTGAAAATATGTTTTCATTCAGCCAAATTTGAATGAATCAAAAAGAAAGATTTCACTCATCCCATATAGATAAAAAATCAGTGCTATAACTAACCTAACCTTACAAAGTTTTCATGAGCAGTTGTGCAGAAAATTATTTCAAAGAGGTATGATAGGCAGAAAAACTGATATTTTTAATATTTTAAATATTGGCATTTTTCGCGGGATCTTTATTACAAATTAGGTAATGGCACCAGCCAATGTTCATGAGTTTAAAGGAATCTTAATTGCACAAGTAAGAGACTAAAATTAATTAAACTTCTTATTGTGGTATTATATTTTCTATGTATTAGTTGGGCAAATTTGTGACCATATTCTTAGTAAAACCTTTGTAAAATTAATAGAAATTATAAAATTAATGTTAATTTTTTTTCGGCCCTTCATTTTCTAGCTATAATTCATTGCACTTGAAATACCTTCTGAAAATGTCGAAGCGACCAGTTTTAGAGTAACTTTATTTTCCACTTGATATTGAACAGCCAAATTCGAAACATCGAGAGTATTACTCTTCTGTAGAAATCAAAGTAGAGGGTAGACCAAAAAAAGATCTAATATCAGCTTTGGTTCAAGCGACCTGGCAAGCTTAAAATATTTGTTCAGAAGATGGTTTTCCACATTATTTTATGTCAATTGTTTAAATGGAAACTGAGTTATTGTGACTCAATAATCTTATTTCCTATTCTTTTGCCCCGCCGTTACTATGTTTACAATTTCTTCCTGTCGCTCTGGTAGTACGACGGATAAGGCCCCAGATTTCGGTGCGGACGACATCAGGTAGACGGATTGGGTTCGATTCCCGGTAAGTGCTGGTTGTAATTGTTTAAATTTATTGAAAGTGATTTATGAAGGCAGCATGTGTAGGCAAGCAACTGCTCTTTTTATTCATGTTACTCATTTTTGAGTACATGTCTTTTTTAAAAATGAAACTTGTGTATTTGAAACTATGATAAGCATCGAATGTAATAAAAAATGAGTGTATTTTACTTATTTTTAAGAACATATTTTTAACAGTGTAATGCAGTAATTTTTTTTAATATTAAAAATATGTACTAACATGTTCATTTCCCCAAACTTATATTTTTTTAGTGTTATTTAACATGGGTATGGCCAGCCTTATTTTTTTTTATAGCCGTATTAATATAACGTAGAACATAGTTAATATGAGCCAAACAATTATAACATTACCATGTGGCAAATCTTTCCCTTCTCTATACTATATGGTATATAATTTCTTAATAGATTCCTTTATCTCTATTTAATATTCTTGCATAGAAAAGTATTTAAGAATTGCATCAGGTAAAGTAAAGTCTATTGTTTGAAAAAGCAAGAAAAATTGCTCCTTAAATATTTTTTTTGTATCGTATTGTTTTTGTTTTTTTGTAAATTTATGACGAAATTGTCCTTTTTGTTTTCTAAAAGTGTTTAATTGTAGGGTTTAAAAATTGATCAGTACGAAGTAAAATTATAATATGCAATGTCTGGGCTTCAGTGAAAGTGATTGATGGAGTCCTGTGCGTTTAAATGCTGTAGGAGTTTTATGTCCTGAGTTAAGACCCTTGGTAGTGTGTCCACTCAGGTCTGAGTCAGGTCCACTCAGGTCTCTGCTGGTAGTCACCAGCAGATATCTTCAAAAGGAAGTCTGTAGAAAAAGGAATAAATGGCGGATACTATCAGATGCAGAATAGTTCTTTAAAACTTTACATAACATATCAATGCAGCTTCTTGAAGTATTTTTACTTTGTCGAACTTGAAGTAAGATATTCGAAAGATATTCGAACATTTCAATCATTTTGCATTAATATATCTGGAAGTTATTTGATCTGAGATTAAATAGTATTTTTTTCATAATTTTTGCATTCAACAAGGCACCGATATACCCACAACAACTCTTCGCAAAAATGCTGCTATTCACCCGTCTACTTCTATTCATCTAATTCAACGGTATGTGATGTAGTAATAAGTTTAAAAAAAGTATTCGTGCTAATTTATCAATTGGAAATTTCTTTGGAAAAAAGGGTCGCTATCTCGAGGAGTCTTTGTAAGGAGGGTCTACTCAAAAACATTTGAAGAAAATAACTTTTTTAAATTATCTGACATTCACGTTTTTACTCAATTGTATTACGTTTGTATTATACATTTCGTGTAATTACATTAAAATATATATTTAAACGCTACAAAGTAAGGAGATTTTTATTCATAATAAATATCAAACTAAATTGAAGAAAAAACACACACATTATTATTAAGAAATATATAATGTTATCTGACATTTAAAAGAATAATTTACTTTACAATTGAGCTAATTGTAAGTGTTTAAAGAAGAGTACAATAATTTACGTATCAAGTATAGAGAGTATATTGGTTTTGAAAGCAATTCGTATGTTTTATTGATTAAAATAGACAATTAAAAAATTTCGTGCCTGCGTTAACATAACTGTCTATATTTTCTATTTCGAGTTATTGTAAAATATTGATAAAATACACCTTGCCGAGCTTTATCACAATACAAATAGACTTTGCGGCTATCGTACTTGAAAACAATAATACACATTATAATGCAAACAGACCAACGTATACAACAGTACCTCAATGTATGAGAAATTCAATACTTTGAGATCATTTCCTGAAAAATAAACATAAATTCTCGTTTTTTTAGTTTACAATGCAAATCCGTACAATTCAATAAACATTTCTATCATATGTGATGCTTCGTCAAATATCTATTTTCAATCTGGCATCAGTGCGATGTTGTATAACTAAGTATAAAAAATGTGTTCTGCTCATGAGATATAACCTATGATGAGTATAAGCAAAACAAAATTTTAAGTTTCTAAACGCGACGTAATTTTTTTTTATGATGAAACGTAAAAAAAATTTGCGCTTTTTTAACCGACTGAACAACGCGCCAACCAAAACTCAAAAATAAAACCGCAAGAAACTTTAAATTAAAACCGCCAACGCGCGCCAAGTCGAGAGGTTATCAATTCGATCGATATGTATTTTTTTTTATGTATGTTCGGGCGAGATTTTGGTTCTACTTCAGATATTTGCACAATTTTTTTTGTTGGATAGGGGATGTTTCACTTGGGAGCAATTTGAATGAAATATCCGGTTATCCGGCATTTAACTATCCGGAATTCTCAATTAACCGGACTGTTTGAAAAATAATATTATCCGATTTTGAAAATTCTTTTTTTGTTGGATAGAGAAAAATCCAGTTAGGCAAAATCTGCTAAAAAATAATCGGTTATCCGGCTGTTATATATCCGGAGTTTTTTAAACAATTTATCCGATTTCATATTTTCATAGTTTAACAGAAGTTGTACAGCAATGACATTTCGTTTAACCAGCATTTATTGACATTGATAGGGATTGTTTTACAATAATGTTGTTGAGCACAAGTTGCTGCTTGATATTCTTGGTGAATAATAATAGGCGGCGAAACCCCTGCTAAATTAAAAACTAAACAGAGAGAAATAAAATAATCATTCTAGAAAAAAGGTAAACCGACTTTAAGGAAAATACGCTAAAAAGTAAAAAATAATTTTTAATTTTACGAATGAGTTGAAAAAATTTAATTATTGAATATCAATTTTGTACTTAGTACAACTTTTTGAAGTCGGTGCCAATTTACAAAAATCATACCTACATTTTGGCGCCGATTTCAAAAAGTTGTACTAAGTATAAAATTGATATTCAATAATTCAATTTTTTCAACTCATTCGTAAAATTAAAAATAATTATCTCATTAGAAGGTATAAGCAAGTAAAACTTATACTATGCTATAGTAAAACGGACAAGTGATTAGTTTCAACATGAACCAGACTCGTCAGAAGTAAAAACTAGAATATATGATATTGGTAAGATATTCATTTCGATCTTCTTAATAAAATAATTTGAAAGTTTCTGATTTCTAATCTTTGATTCCTCTTTTTTTAAATAATAATCTAAAACTGCGAGCTGTAATGTAATAATAGAGATTAAAAATGGGACAATCATTATTTCATCTCTTTCGATCTGAGTGGATTTCACTCGTACTGAACTTAATCTTCATTATTAAACATATGCATGTATTTTCGCATGAACTATTCAGCACTAATATAAACAGTGGACAAGAAACATTTGAAAATTGTAGAAAAAAAGGAATCGGGAGACAAAGGATTTTTAAAAAATCTATTTCCTTTAAATTCTTATTTTTGCGCTTGAAATAGTAGTAATTTTTAAATGACTGTACAAATACAACTATAGTATAAATCGTAAATTTCTAAAACTCGGCCAAACTCCTTCGCCAAAATAGTTATATAAGAATAGAATGCGGCTAATTTAATTAGGCAAAAATATCCGTTATAAAGGCACGGTTAATATAAATTTAAGCTCTTATAATAGGAAACAAACCGGTGATGCGTATAAAATCTTGAAATAAAGTAAAGCATATACAGGAATGGAGAAGTAGAGCAAAATAGCTTGTTTATCTTCTTTCTGTTGATGAAGAATTCCAATTTCTATAATATGCTGAAATGATGTCCAGCGTAAAACTCTTCTGTCAGTATTTCTACAGAACCACACCTGCCTTTTTTATAAATATATATATTTTGTAATACATTATAAAATATTTAGTCATATTTACTCTGATTACAACGTATTGTAATAGATTTACAATTCACAACAAGTAAAATTTTTCATATTTATTTCTCCCTGTTTCAAAGTGTATTTAAATCTCAACATCTACAAACTTTATAAAGTTATATTTACTAACACTGAATGCAAATTCTTTGTTGTTGGCTATCCAACTTGAATGCGAGTTGATAATTGGAATGCAGTGCTGTTAATTAAAGTAAGTGTTGCTGAAATAAATCAATAAGATTCGTTGAAATGGCATCAACATTTACGTAAACTAAATTTAATATTAAACACATAAATTCTTTTTTTTTATTTGGATTTAAATTTGGAATGGCGAGAAACGTATGTTGGTAGTTGAAGAAAAAAATATTAATTAAAAAGAAACATTTTTCTTTTAATAATTTACAAAAATCTTAATACTAATTTTGTATTTAAAAATGTAATTAGTGTCTTTTTTGTAATCAATCTAAAACGTAGTAGCATTGAAAGCCTAACAAAGTAGCTTTCAAAGATTAGCAATATAATCTAATTTTATTTGATATTCCATTTAATGAAACAATTTTAAGTACCAATAAAAGGTATTGAGTACCATTGAAAAAGAAATCAGCTAAGACAGTTATAGATGCCCGCCAACCCGTCGCCATAGGACAACAGCAAACACCGCCCCGCCAAAAAGAATTCTCTCGAAAACATTTTCCAGGATCAGGAATTAGATTCCCGTAAACATTAGGGACCGACTAGTAAGTTGAGAAAGTATCGTTGGCGACAACAAGCGTTATATCCGCCAACGACAACTTGAAAAACGCCAACTTGGGATCTGTAGGAGGTGTGGGGGAAAGAACTCATTAGCGCCTTAACTTTTTTGGGGTTATCCTTTGTCATTCCCTGAAAGTATACCAAGTGCAAAGCATTATTGCCAAATTGGTGAAAAACACCATCTAAGCTTGGCGGAAAACCGCAAACCGTCCGAAAAACCCTCGGGCATTCGGACGACTAGGAATCGGACGAAATAAATTCGGCTCAATAGGATGTAGCCTCTGAGGGGCCCCCAAATCCATCGTATTATAAAAATATTTAATAACCTTAACTAGTTTGCTACTAAATAGTTTTGAAAAAAAACTACGAAAACATTTTTCAGTTAAAAAAATAATCACTAATTCAATGTGTGGTGGAATCGGATCATAACTTATTAGGAAAATTATCGGATTAAATTAGGAAAGAAAATAGTTAATGAATACAAAATATTACACTGTGGAAAAATCTGCTTAAAAATGAGTACATGGACGTAATCGTTTTTCTTTGCGTAGAATTGCATCGTAAATGAGCGATGACGTACTCAAATTTAAGTAATAGTACTTTGGCAGAAATGATCAGTATGGTTTAATATTGCTAATTCCAACTTCTGGTCAAGCTATCAACAAAACCACCTGACAAAAAGAGTTGTTCAGAAGATGGTTTTCCACAATATTTGACGTCGATTGCTTAAATGGAAACTGAGTTATTACATATCAATTATCTTGCTTCCCATTATTTTGCCACGCCTTTTTAACATTACTTCTGTTTATAACTTCTTTCCGTCGCTCTGGTGGTACAACGGTTAAGACCCTGGATTTTGGTGTGGACGACATCAGGTAGACGGATTGGGTTCTATTCCCCGTAAGTATTGGTTGTAATTGTTGGAATTTATTGTAAGTGATTTATGTAGGCAAGCAACTGCTCTTTTTATTCATTGTACTTATTTATGGTGTTGGCTTGGTTGTTTAACGGTTAAGGCACTGGACTACGGTGGCCAGGACCTGGGTTTGATTCCTGGTTAATTGTCGATATGTATTGAAAGCGATTTATTAAGGCAGCCTATGTAAGCAAGTGTTTTTGCATTGTACTCATTTTCTGGAACATGTCTTTTTCCAAATTGATACTTGTATTCAGAGCTATGATAAGCATCGAATGCAATCAAAAATGAGTACATTTTACTTAAATTTAAGTACCTATTCTTAACCGTGTAGAAATACTCAATATTTTTTAATGTATTTTAATACATTTTTAGTGCAAGTAAAATTTCGATTTTGACGCTCCATGTTTTATTCGGGATCTATGGGAGACCTCTTAGGAAAATGGGCTTCTCTTGCTCTGAAGTCTTAACTGGCCTTGAATACAGTAATCAATACGCGACTTTCATTTACCTTAAAAATCATATTTTACTAAGGCACCTACGCTCTAGGCCAATCTTAATCACGCCAAGATAAACACCGGAACAAACACGGGATTTACGTAACAGCGATTTTTCCGCTAAGAAATCGGGATTTTTTTTTAGCCCCCCTTCTCTGAAGGTTCCATGGCGAAGTCGTTTAAAAGATCATTACCATCAAAGCCCAAACAAGCGACGCGTCGTTTAGCAAGATGTTGCCTTTTAAGCGACAAGCAGCAACAACGGACATTTACTTCGCTGCCTCCAGAAAAAGAAAGGGTGGGGGAGTAGAGGCCTTTTGCAGACGATTTTTTCGCTCTTCGCCCCCTTTTACTTAAGGGGAGATTTCGTTTGACAGGTGTTACGCTGACAAGATGCCTCTAGGGCGCCCGCTCTTTTTATCGAACTATCTTGAGAGCTGTTCTAATAAGGCGTCTTTACTTTGTCCAGAAAAATTATTTTTTTCATGCATTTTGTTACCTGGGTTAAATGTGATTCACACTATTGGGGATAGATATGTAGGTAAAGATTGGAATATAGGGTTTCATATACTTTCTAACCCTACATCTTGGGACCGTTATGGCCTGGCGGAAGAGTGTAAAGCAATTTCGATCTCATTCTTGCAAAGAAAGCAAGCTCTTAATCAGAGTGTTGCAAGTTCAATTCTCATTGTCCAACAAATATCCGTAGTGCAGAGGGGGATGATGAACCTTAAATATGTCTGTTTCAAATTTCTTTTAGTTGTTAGGGTGTGTAAGTTCAGAGAGTGGAGTGACGTGTGTTCCTCTTCATTTGATCGACCATAGTACAAATTCTTATAAGATTTATACACAAACATACAAAAAGGTTTAAATATATTCAATATAAAAATCAGAAATTATTTGAGAAATTTTTAACTTTATTAACAAATCAAAAAATTAATTCCCAACAATGTTTCTTATAAAATGTAATAATTTAAGGAAAGTAAAAGAGTTTGAACTGAGAACAATTCAAAATAAAAACCTAATATTTATTCATTCTCACAGCGTTCTTCTGAAACTTGTACCATGTTGCTCTACAGGTATTAAATGGGAAAACTTAATCAAATACAAAGGACTGAAATGCCCATAAAACATAACAAAAGCGCTTACTCAATATTATACTTGTTACCAATAAGTTTATACTAAATTATATTAAATTACCTTCAATACTAAACCATCGTAACTACTAACATCAATGTTTTAAGAGCGTCGGCTATTTTTTTTTTTTTTTAAACCAATAATTTGTTACGGTTTTACAATTTTAATGAAAAAATAGCATCAAATGAACATCTACTCTAAGCAAAAGAACTAAATTACATTTGCTGATATTTAGAAAATCCTAATTAAAAAAAACCTACATCCTACAACTAATTCTTCCAAATATCATTACGCGCTATTTCTACGTTGCAAGTCCTTTAATTAAGTGTAAGGAAAGGAAGGAGAAAAAACCCAAAGAAAGTATCTGAAAAGGGGGGGGAGGAGAAATGGTTAGGCATTGAATCCCTGTGGTTCGCAACACCAAACGAGACATAAAAAAAAATATGAAACTTAATTAAATTGAACGGGCCTTATACGTTAACAACTTCATTTAAGGCCGGCCGAATTTATACCCTGCATCCCAACTCCATTTTTTTATTTCACTCGCCCACTCTCCTTTTACTTTTGTGAGGCGCTCTTTTGAATTCTGAGAGTTAACAGAAGAAAAAGAAGAAAAAAAGCCAACACAATGCAAAGATTTGAATAAAGCAGTAATTGCAACACTCAATTGCGGGCGATGGCCATTTTCGGTTCTAGCTCTCAAGAGAAGGCTTGGCATCCAGGAAAAAGAACCAGAATTAAAGATTTGTCAGCAAGTGCTGCTCAAAAGAAATATTTCTTTTTTTTTGCCGAACATCTGAGGAGATTAATTTCCCCGATGAAAAAAAGGCAAAGAGCGCGGTAATCTAAAATACTCTTTGTCAATTAAGGTATTCAGGTCTTGGGTACTGCCTTTTCATTGGTGCTTCAAATTTCAGAAAGACCTTTTTTTTTTCTGCGGGACTGCTAAGAGTTTTCAAATAATTACCGGGGAGAACATCATATTGTTGCCAGTCGGTGGTTTTAATTCTTGGGTAGAATTTAAAATAGTATGTCGTAAGTTGATTATTAATCACCTCTGGAATGGCTTTGATCATAAACAAAGAATATAATTTCGAATTCAAATTCGAACACTTTCTGTAATTACGTTTATTTTCCACTTATATGAATAACCTTTGAATTGCTTACGATGATCCGTTTATATTTATCGTTGGGCTGTTTTACTAACTGTAAAACACTTATTAGATTTTTTGTAAATGTTAAGTCTTAACTGGATTTTTTTTTTCAATTTGAATGTTTTATGAAAATATATTTCAAAACAGTTTTATCGTTATAAATTGAATTATTTGTAGCAGTTAAGATTTTTTTTAATTTAAAAAAATAAATACCTGAAAAAAAATTCTGCTTTAGTTTATCATATCGGTATGCTCTACAAACCTGAAGTTTCTGAAATAAACTGAAAGAAAAGAAAATATTCCTTCTCAAATGGAGCCCCAGTTGCTCAGTGGATAAAGGCGTTCAGCTACTAATCAGAGGATTGGTGGTTCGAATCCGTGCGATGGACCTGACAAAGAAAAGTAAAAAAGTAGTGATCTTGCTATCGGAGGATTGCCAGCTTCGCTACAAAAATGCTAGAAAGTCGTCCAGAACATCCAACAAATTATACTGGCGTGTATACAGGACTGGTGCACGATAAATCTGATCAGGGTCCAATGTCCTGACGCCTATGGAGGTTGCGTCGGGTGCCAGCTCAGGTGTTGTCCTCGTCATCTGACCATGGTTCAAAAATACGAGGCATCGTTCCCGGGTCTTTCCTTCGAGATAGGCCCCGAAGCGTTGCCAATAGCCCACTGTGCAGCTCTAGTACGACGTTAATTAAGCAAACCAAACCTTCTCAAATGTATTCAAGTTAGTTTGATTTACATCTACAAAATATTGACACAACAAAAAAAGTCAATACTCAATATAAAGCGTATCCAAGCATTTTTTTTGTTTTGTAAATTATATAATAATTATAAACCTCCCATACTGCAAGTCATAATTTCATAAATTGAGTATTTATAAATTAAAAATATAAATATTCTATTATTAAAATGCAGATAATATAAATAAATCTACGCAATTTATGATCAAAATGATTCCTACATACAAATTACTACAGTAAATTTAAATAAAATAAAATAAACTCAAATATTACGTTTATTTTATCATTACCATATATATAAATTTAAACTTAAATACCGTAAAAATCAATTGAATACTGATCTGTCTTAAATATCTCCAACACATCTCACAGTGATCAATGCACAAAAATAAATATCCGATCCTCAATGCTGAATATACGAGACTTGAATCTTCATTTCCAAGGCAAACAGCGTATCAGTTCCAAGCCAAGGGTTACGAATTTCATATTTACTGCTACTATTATTTAATTTTCGTTTCTTCAAACATGAGCTACATACTTCCAACCCTGTAGCTTGTGGCATTCTATGAAATTTTTAAAGGTATATCCAGAATTGTAGAATGTATCTCCCTCAACCTGAAAAGATTTCCTACACTCGAGTTGAAGCAGAGCAAATACATCTTTTCCGATATTCGGTTCTTCGCATTCTTTTCAATATCAATGCGTCTTCCCTCTTTGTGTGGGGGGGGGGAAGGGGTTTTATTGAATTCAAAGTATTATTCTCAGTCGTCTACAGCAGAATTTCATATATTGCGATAGTTTACTCTGTACTCCATGTTTCAAAGATATCCGACGAGGCCTGCATTGAAAAGTAATAGATGCTTAAGTAAAGTCTAATAGAAAAATCTTTTCAGATTATGAGAAATGCCAATCGCTTTTTCAAGTACTATAATCGCAAATTATAGAAATGTGCAAGTAAAAAATTTAATCTATTAATACGCAGTGTTATAAGTCTTCAAATAAAAATTTGGACCTGCACATTTTTATTTTAATGTGAATAAATTAAGGTCCAATTGCACTGTTAAAAATAGGTATTCAAAAATAAGTAAAATGTACTCATTTTTGATTACATTCGATGCTTATCATAGCTCCGAATACATAAGTTTCATTTTTAAAAAAGACATGTACTCAAAAATGAGTAAAAATTAATAAAAAGAGCAGCAGCTTGCTTACATAGGCTGCCGTTATAAATCACTTTTAATAAATACCGACAATTACAGCTCAGACTTACCGGGAATCGAACCCAAAGTCTCCAGCACAGCTGCCCACAGTCTTATCCGCTCATCTATCAAGGACATGCGAAGAAGTTATAAACAGGAGTAATGCTAAAAAGGCGTGCCAAAAGAATGGGAAGTAAGATAATTGAGTCGTAATAACTGGGTTTCCAATTAAGCAATCGACATCAAATAACGTGGAAAACCATTTTCTGAACAAATATTTTAAGTTTGTTAGGTCGCTTTGTTAAGATGGCTTGAACGAAAGCTGAGAATACCAATATTAAATCACACTGCTCATTTTTTCGAAAGTACGATTTCTAAAATTTGAGTATGTCATCGCTCATTTACGATGGAATTGTACTTAAAGAAAAACAAGTACGGGCATGTACACATTTTTAAGCACTTTTTTTAACAGTGTGTAAAACCACTTTACAGCGCAAAAGTAGATTTTAAGAAAACGCTGTCAAAAATGGAGTAGAGTTTTTTTTTCTCATACATACGTTTATCTCTTTTTTGCGGCTTTGAAGTAGGTCCTACCCCAAAAATGAATTCACGTGGTGATAATACTTCTGGAAAGCTACAAGATGGCACCAATATATCATTTTCGATAAAATGCTGTAAAATTAGTTGTGCCCTTGGATCCTTCAAATGAACAATTATCACATTGTCGCGTCGTTTAATATACAAAATTATGTAATACCTAAAAATCGTGATTATGATTTTTCTGCAATATAATATTTCCTTTTAGTAAGTAGAATAATGTAACCAATTGACATATTTATGTGTCAAACCATATCCTTAAAATAATTTTTCCATTGAATTGGCGTTCGTACTATTCTCCTTCGTCTACAACAGAATTTCATATCCTGCAATAGTTTCCTCTATACTCCATGTTTCAAAACTATCCGGCCTGCATTGAAGAGTAATAGATGCTTAAGTAAAGTCCAATAGAAAAATCCTGACTCTACTTACTGTTACGAGATACTGAAACTCGTTATGGTGCCCTCCTAAAGTTTGATTAAATTCAGATGCTTTAGTACATATCATGTCACTATAAAATACAAGTATTCACAAAAACTAACTCTAATAAGAAAAGTTATAGAGTACCGTTAATCGAATTTTAAACTGGTTATTTGCATATGCAAACGTAATTCTTAGTGCATAGCAACGGACTATTGGCAAGGCAAAATAGAAAAGACACGGATACAATGCTTCGTAATTCTGAAAAACACTGCCAGATGACGAGGACAACACGCCTATTCTTCAAACTTCCACACCATAATGTTTTGATAAGTATTCACTTTAGCAAAGCCTAGATACAAATATTTTACCTTAACTAACCATCTAGCAACGAAACCAGATAGATCAAATTTTTCGATTTACAGATTATGGCATTCATTTTTAGTCTTCCTACAGATTTATCAGTAGGCGAAGTCATAAAACTCCGCAGCAGCTAGATTATGTTCATTTTGAGGTGCAAATCCAAGTATGTAAAGTAATCCATTTCAAAACCAGATTGATTAAGGTGCACGTAGGCTAATGCGCATCGATCGCGGCTCAGTAGTCAAGCTAAATCCCACAGCTTTATTGCAAAACCAGATCTTATAGCTTGGTTGTAAAACCAGATCGATCCAAACTATATTTTTTTTTCTCTCAGAGTAATACTTATACAGAGTTTAAATTAGGTTAAGATCACTGTCTATCTAATATCAATTTGTAAAAAAAAAGAGTATACAAAACCTTCCATAAATAATGCAATTAATTAGTAATTTGATTCTCCAGAAAAAAAAATTGTCAAAAGCTATCTATCTAGTTTCGAAAAAGGTCTACTATCCTCTAAAATTCAAAACTATTTAAGTCAAGATAATTTATAAAATTACCTCTTCAAAACACTTTCATTCAATAATTCTTCTGTAAATAGTAAGCTGTTATCCGAATAAAAAAATCATGTATTTAATTAATTTAAATTTAGTTTACATTAAATTTAAATTAATTTAAATTAAATTAATGTAATTTAATTTAAATTAAAATTTAGTTTACATTAAATTTAAATTAATGTAATTTAATTTAAATTTAAATTTAGTTTACATTAAATTTAAATTAATGTAATTTAATTTAAATTTAAATTTAGTTTACATTAAATTTAAATTAATGTAATTTAATTTAAATTTAAATTTAATTCAAATTTAAATTTAATTCAAATTTAATTTTAATTTAATTTTAATTTAATTCAAATTTAATTTTAATTTAAATTTAATTCAAATTTAAATTTAATTCAAATTTAATTATAATTTAAATTTAATTCAAATTTAATTTTTATTTTAATTTAATTCAAATTTAATTTAAATTTAGTTTAAATTAAGTTAAATTTAACTTAAATTCCATTTAAATTATTTTAATTTCATTTAAATTAATTTTAATTTCATTTAAATTAACTTTAATTTCATTTAAATTAACTTTAATTTCCTTTAATTTAATTTTAATTTCATTTAATTTAATTTTAATTTCATTTAACTTAATTTAATTTCATTTAAATTAATTTTAATTTTAATTAAATTTCACTTAAATGCAATTTTTCTGTAAATTTAATTTAAATGCAATTTTTCTGTAATTTAAATTTAATTTTAAATTAATTTTAATTTTCTAAAAAAAAATTCAATCTTACTGATTAAATTGAGCTTGTATATATTAAATCAAGATTTCACTATAAAAATAACCTTAAGAAAACCCGTCATTTTCGTAATTCATTTTCTCTTTTTACGCTCAAAATGTTTTACTGTGTCTAACACAGTGATTTTCCGAAAATTACGCCCCTACTGCACTCTCAAAAAGTGACAAATTTACGATGCAATTATTTATACTTCAGCTTCTCAGGGATGTTATTATTAAGATCTCAAATACGATATCGCGCCTTTTACTTAGCCTAAAAGCTTTTCCGCAACCAGTTTAATGACTTTGCACGAAATATGAATAGCTTGGCTCTCTTAGGTGAATGCAACCTTAATGTGAATATATGGGGAATGAGGTGGAAGATTCGGCATTAGCTAAACACAAAGTGTAAATAACAATATCCCATTTGGGGGGGGGGGGGGAGAGTTGTCAGTCACTTGTTTAGCTGCGTATTTAGTTCTTCTCTTTGGAGCGGTATTTTTAGTATTTTCCATATTGTTAAATAGATTTGTGCATTGAGATGTGTTGTTTGTTTCTTATGTGGGATTCGAATGTTACTTTGGGTTAAATATTTCGATGTTGAATTTTCACAAGTTTTGTCGTGCATGTTCTTCTGAAATTTACGCATTTTGAATATTTGTATTTAATTTTTTTTTAATTAATTATTGGAAATCCACTTTCTCAAACTAATATGCACAAATTTTCAATCCTAAAGTGAATTTTTAAAAAGGACATATATATATATATATATATATATATATATATATATATATATATATATATATATATATATATATATATATATATATATATATATATATATATATATATATATATATATATATATATATATATATATATATATATATATATATATATATATATATATATATATATATATATATATATATATACAACTATTTACATAAATAGTAGAATTTTGATCCCATCCGGATAATCGAATATCCGTACAAATAGATAATTCGCGGGAAAAAAAAGGTTGTTTCTTAGTTAAAAAAGGAGAAATTTGTTTTAGAATGTAATGTAATTTAAAAACTATTAAAACAATATCATTCACCGGTAAGAATCTTTTTAAATGTAGATTTTTCTACGTTTAAAAAGATTCGATTTCTTTTTTTATTCTCTTTCGATTTCTCTTTTTATTCTCAAAACGATCCGGATCCGGATAATTGTCGATCCGTTTTGTTTCATCCGTATAACTGAAGAACGGATAATTCAAGTTCTACAGCAGTTACAAAAGCCACATATACATACTACTATTGGATAAAACTATTTTTTTTTTATTTAAATTTTTTAAATCGGTACTTTAGTAAAATTTTTATCAATCTGTATATTATATTTGACTTTTAGATACTTCTTTTTTTTGTGTTTTGTTAAATATCAACAAAAATGTTACTGTGGCACAACCCAAGATTTCTCTATTATCAAATACTGTGTTCTCCTATACAACACAATGCATTCCTATAATATAAAGACATGCGAAAAAATCTAAAAAGAAATATACCCACTATTTTAACAAAAATTAAGTGTATTTACTTTCCAATGCCTTCCATTAAAAACCTCTTTACACTCCATGAACCAATTACAATAGTTCTTTTTTATTATTATTTTTTAAATAGTTTTAAAGTGTTCTATAAAATATTAAATCTATGACCTTCACAAAAATCAAATTCAATCCCCTTCTAAAAATTTTGATATGAATCTAGTTAGATGGAACAAAGTGACAAAAAGTTTTCTAGTCCATAGTTCTTCACGAATGAAGTTAATAGAACACATTTAACTTAATTGAATGTCACATTCTTCAAACTAAAGTAAAAAGCGAATTGTCTAAAACTATATTTTATTTGAAAAGATAAAAAGGAAAAGTGAATTAACTATGAATATTTCAATATCAATGATTGTGTGTATTATTAAATATAAACTTAAATTTATTACAAAAAAAGCTACGAAAACATGAAAAAAAAAATTATGTAGGTTTTTGATTGTTTTATGATTAAATCGAGTGATATTGATTTGAATAATATCTATAAATAGCATTTGAACTACATATTCCACACTGTTTTTAATAAGTAAACTGTTTTTAAGGTATCCGCACACGTTGAATAAGGTGATTTTGACTGAAATTACCAAATTTTTTTTATTTAAAAATATGATTTTCTGCACTTTTAAGTTTCCAAAGCAGTTTTTACTTTAGTTGTGCGTCAATTAGAACAAAAGTTATAGTAATTTAAAGTCCAAGTGGAAACGTATTAAATGGAACAGGTAGTAACATTCCGAAACCGGAAATGAGGCAGAAACATCGTTTTTTTCTTAATTTTCAACCTTTTTTAATTTTTAATTGCAATATTTATTATTTTAATGTTGCTATAATCTAGCCACCAAATATTTTCATTTATATCAGAAGTTTTTGTATTAAAAATGTCAACAACTTTACTCTCTTGTTTATTTCTTTACAAGCAGCAATTTTATTTTTGTATAATCTGTTTAATCATTTTTTTTAAAGACCTAACTTAATTAACTCTCCAAATTTTGTTTCATATATGTTAAAACACCTTGGGGAATTCGAGAAACCAAAGTTTTATTCGTAAGAAAAAATTCCGAGGAAATAAATATGTATGCTCACTGAAACTGATCCATCTGCGTCGAACAACGTGCCTACAGCAAGTGAAAAGAAGCTCACTATGACTTCTTATTTGGACAATTATTCTCGAACTGAAATAAGTGGAAATTAAATAATTAATATTCAAATTCTCTCCAATGTGATAAAGTGTTTGTGCTGCCCTGATTGCCTAAGCAGTAGACTGTGTCTTCTACAAGAGTCTGTATTTGGACTGGCATCAAATATGACAGTGAAATGTCAAAACTGCAAATACAAAAATACATTTTGCACCTCTGAAAAATCAAACAAATTGCGTTCTGTAAATATTTCATTTGTATTTGGGCTAAGACTCATTGGGAAAGGGAATTCGGCTGCTAAAAAACTATGTTCTTCAATTGATATTGGCACACTGTCCAAGTCTGCATTCAGAACACTGGGGACAAAACTTGCCGATGCTGCTGAAATCCTAATTTACCTAATGTTAAAGTTGTCAGAAAAAAAATAGATTAGCTAAAAAAGGAAATTTGGCTAAAGATAAGCAAGAGGAGGGTATAACATATAAATTGGGGTGATTTTAAGTGTGTTGAAACTTTCTTAATATTAATAATAGACAAATTTATACTTTAAACGCATTTTTCTCAGAATTGATTTTTATTCAAAAACATCAAATTTCAAAAATCATAACTCAAAATATTATTGTTATATTGTCTTTAAATTTTGTGTCCATATTCAGTAGAGTGTATTCTAGTGCATGTACTAAAATTGTTTGAAAATCATTAATATATTTTTATTTATGGACTAAATTTTGAACTATAAGGTTGTAAAATTGTCAAAAATCTTATAATAAATTTTCGGTGTGTCACCAAAAATTTAATTTTTTATATATATGTTTAATTTTACTTGGAACACTAGATAATAACATGTAGTTTATTTTAAAAGTATAATTTTCAATATAAACTGATTTGTATGTCTTGTATAAGTTTTCAAGTTTTTGAAAAAAAACGTAAAATTTTCAATGATATTTGAACTTTTTTTAATAATTAAAATAATAAAATTTAAATATTCATGATATATAATTAGTTTTAACTAACAAATAATCTAAAAATTGCATTAAATAGTTTTTATCTGACACATTTTAAAAAAAGTGCTTCGAACGTGTTCGGATACCTTAACGGTAAAATGAAAATAAACGGAAGTTTGCATCTAGTTTTTTTATATTTATATATCGTGGGAGGTTGTGCTCTTCTAATCTAACAAAACAGCATTAAGTCAAAATATTTATTATTTTTAAATGACTTCCAGCCCCAAGGAGAGAGATTAACAATTCGACTTTTATGTATTTTAATTTTTTATGTATTTCGCGCATAATTTTTATTGTAATTCACAGATTTTTTTTTTGGATATGGGAAGTCTCACTTGAGAACCTTTTGTAACAAGTATCCGTTTATCCGGCATTTAATTATCGGAAATTCTCAATTAACCGAACATTTTGAAAAAAAATATCCTATTTAGAATTTTTTGTTGTTGTTAGATAAAGAAAATTCCGCTTTGGAAAAAAAATTTTAACATATTCGTTAACAGGCTTTCAATTATCCGAAAATATCAATTAACCGGAATATTTTTTGTAAGAATTACACATTTTTTTTATTCGATAAGGATGAAGAATATATTTAAAAAGAATAAAATTATGTACATTTTTCATTATCCGATATTCAATTATCCAAAAGAATTTTTTTTAAGATTTTCTAAGAATTCCAAAATTACTTTCTTGTTAGTAAAATAAATTAAAAATAATTTACCCCATATTAAAAATCGAAACCACAGTTAACCAGACTTTGTAATCATTTCCTTTGTAATAAAAAAGAATTAAACACGTACTTTATTAACTGTAAAAATATATGAAGCTTTTGCGTATTCACGATAAAATATCAATAAAATTATTCATATCAAATGCACGTGTGAGTTAATATTTCGATAGATTTATTATATAGGTTTTTACACGGGTTTATCACTGAACTCTTACTGTAACTTCTGGAAAGCTCAACACTTGTTTTCTCTGTGAGAGCGTTGAAGCCAATATGAAGGCAGCCATACTGTACCCCCAAAAGAAAATATTAATTTATTTATTGGTGTTTTTTAATACCATAGAATTGTATACATATTAAATGTATATAAATATTATATTTTCTTCTTATAGAATTAATTTTATACTTTAAACAAATAGTTTTTGATCTTGCTTTTTAACCACTTCGACTTTGACTTGCAAATGACTTTCTATTTTAATAGCAAATTGCATTTAAAATGGCTTTCAAAAGAAAATAGAAAAAAAGTCAGCCAAAAGCAATATATGTCGGCTTATTTTAACATGAAAAATATACGAAATGTTTCGGTAGCGATGAAACTGGGGTACAGTTGTTACCCCTTCAATTGGCTTCAAGTCAACAAAATGCCTTGCCCAATCCAGAAGTTACAGTTAGAGATCAGTAGGGTTTATAGGTTCGATAGATTTGTAGCTCTTTTTTTTATTTATTTCATATTGCCAATTCCTAAAGATACATAAAAAGTTATGCTAGGTAGTTACTTTTTCTAATTTAAAAAATGGATATTGTTGAAAATCACAGATTTAACGTTAAGTAATTTAAGTTAATGCTCACAGATATATTTAATTAATTTTGTAATTTATTCTTTTGAAATTTAAGTTGAAAATGATAAAAGCTCAATTATTAATTTCAAACTGCGAAACAAATACCCTTGTTCAACTTTTATTTTTTTAATTTTTAGCTAATTTTTTACATTTTTCTTAATTTCTCAATCGCACTCTTGAGCCGGTGAATAAAGTGGTACGTGAAAATGAAACACTAAACTTAATCTAAAATTCCACTATGTTCGAAATATGGAAGTTTTGCTTATATCCCTATCAGAAAAGATTCTTCCGAGAATTGTCTATCGCTGGCTTCGATCTCAATAGAGAAAGAATTATTCAAATGAGCTACTCTCTTTGACCGAACCAAACAATTATTCATTCTTCTCTAAATGAGATTCTGTTGCAAATCCGACGAAAGATTAAAAAGAAGAATACTAAAAGAAGAAGAAAAAAAGAACTCCCGTACCTTTATTAATTTTAAACGTTTCTCATTTTCTGCTTATTGCGGTGTGGAGGAATTGTGGGATAGCCAGGAATTTTTGTGTTGAGTAATTTGGGTCCTGCTTCGCATAATTAAATCTAACAGACGATCATATTCGAGATCAAAAAAGAAGAAAGAAGGCAGGAAAATTCTGACTAATATCTTTTCTTCTGCGATTCGGCAACACAAAGAGCTCAACGATGACGCAAAAGAATTCGCACATAGCATAGAACGTCGCCATTTTTTTTTTCTGTCATGGCTAAAAGCTAAGGATATTATTTTTGGAGTGGAAGTTTGAATGACAATGATTTTATTGATTCCAAGCCGTCACTTCCTTCGGAATGTTCCCGAGAGCTGTTCTGTCTCCGAGTGAGGTTTTTTAAGTGACACAATACTGGCTGTTCGTGCGAGAAAGTGAGTGGAATAAAAATTGAATAGTCCGCCGTCTCCATTGTTCTGAAAGGGATGCGACAGTGTTCTTTTCTTCGTTCGCTGGAGAGTTTTATGCAGGGAGGAATATTTTGGGGAAAACTTTATCGCTATCTTTGAAGCTGCTCGCATGAAATATTCAATTTTCAATAAGAAGACGTATATTAATATTTTAAAATGAGAGAATTATTGATAAAGGATGGGAAATATTTAAAGTACTTCAAGAATCATGAATTCCGCTTGTGTGTAACTTTAACAAATCAGATTCTTATATCTTTTTTTCAGAATAATGGTTTTTATGAATTATTTTGTTGCTGAATATTTTTAAATGTAAAAATTCTTTGATTTCAAAGGAAATTCAAAGGAAATTCATTACATGACATATCACAATCAATACTGGCATATTATATTTTAAATAAAAAAAATTGGTCATTTACTTTCAGTAAAATTAGAACTATGCAATTGTTTCAGATATATACAAAAAAAATTATAAAAATAAAACTTTATAGAAGTTATAAAGAAATTCTCTAAAGCCGCTTGAACAATCAAGCCGCTCGAGCAATTAGCATTCTATTTTCGAACTAACCTTGCAGTCGTGTCCCATACACATCAACGCTATATAAACTACCTTATACGATATAACCTAATTAATATATATAATATTTTAATTAATACTAATTACTTACAATTATTAAAACGTTCTATTATTTAACTATATTTTACTAAAAGAAATAGTAAGCAAGAACTATATGTCCCTTTTTTAAACATTTACTTTCAGTAAAATTAAAACTATGCAATTGCTCTAGGTATATACAAAAAAAATTATAGAAATAGAACTTTTATAGAAGTTATAAAGTAATTCTCTAAAGCCGCTTGAACAATCAAGCCGCTCGAGCAATTAGCCATTCCATTTTCGAACAAACCTTGCAGTCGTGTCCCATACGCATCAACACTATACAAACTACCTTATGCGATATAACCTAACTAATATATATATACTTTTTTAATTAATACTAATTACTTACAATTATTAAAACGTTCTATTATTTAACTATATTTTACTAAAAGAAATAGTAAGCAAGAACTATATGTCCCTTTTTTAAACTTTCTCTTAAAAGTATTATTCTAGTCTGCTTTCATAAACAGTAGAATTCCTGAGACCTTCTTATAAATTGTTTAGAATTTAAAAATATATTCTTCACTTTAAAGATTTCATTAGCTTTACCTTTCATAAAAAAAAATTTACTCGCGTTTTCTATTTTCGTGCATGTTCGCTTCGCTACTCTATTTACACGACATCATTTTTATCGCAGCTGAAAATGGGATTTTGCTCATGCATTTTTATAATCCAAGCTTCAAATGTTCAAATGCATTTTTAACATCCATTTGAAAGAAGAAAAAAAAAACATTTTATTTTTATTTTGCGGATTGTGTTGTTTGTTTTCGCAGAGCCGTAATGGGATGTTATTGATGTTGCCGATTTTTTTTTTTTTTTTTTTTTTTTTTTTGCTGTATCAAGTTCTTTTAAATGTTGTTACTTCCCACGCGTTTAGGAACATTTTTGACTTTTTAAATAATTCACATTCAGTTAATATGACGGAGATTTGAAAAGATAGTTCTTGGAGTATAAAATCAGTTTTATGTTTTTTATAATTAAATCTGAATCTTATGCTTAAGGGAATACTGTATCACCTAAACTATTTTTATTATTATTATTATTTTTCTATATTTTTAATTTTAATGTATATTATTTAAATTTATATAAGATAAGAGTATTTCACACATTCCAGCATAAAATCTCAATTAACCCATTAAAAAACATTTATAATTTTGCAAGCATATTTAGAAGATTCCAAACCACAATAAAAAAAAATTTGATTATTTTTAGTTTTGGTATCCTCTTTATAATCTGGTATATAAGAAATAGCCCAATTGCGGCCGAAGGGAGTCGGATTTACCATATTCTCAAAGAAGAAAACAATTGTTTATCGCTCAGACAAAAGGTTGCCATGGGCCACAATTGGAACTTTCCTGTATATAAGATATATAAATGAAGAGCAAATATTAAAACGTGTTTTATCCAAAATTTCCAAACATTTGATTATTACATACCCGAATTGAAGAGTTTTTAATTTTTTAATATGTGTATTTTTTAACGAATGATATTTTATAATACACTTTCTTTTAACTCTACGATTTACTTGTTTGATATACAATTATTTTTAAATAATAAATTTTAGCAAAAATATATATGTTTAAATATCTAAGGTTACTCACAGAAAAGCACAAAAGTGTGACAATATAAAGACAATCTATCCAAGAAACAAACGATTTTGAAAATAGAAAAAAATACATTTCTTTCAAGTTTGATTAATCGATATTTCCGATAAATGAAAGATTTATTGCATTTTGTCAATGTTTTTTTTTCTATTCAACAAAAAAAATCTAAATCGGGTAATATTTTTTTTTCAGACGGCCTGGTTAATTTAAAATTGCGGATTGTTAAATACCTTATAACCGGATATTTGTTACAAAAGGTTCCCAGGTGAGCCATTCTTTATCCAACAATAAATCAGAAAAAAAAATATGCGCGCTAATATATATATATATATATTTGAATACATAAAAGTCGAATCGATAACCTTTCCCTTTGGCACAATTGGGCTCTGGAAGGCGATTAAAACGACATAGTTATAATATAATCAATAAAAGTAAAAATATTTATTAAATGTCTGGCAAACTCATCAATGCCGTTTCAAAATGAAGGAAAAAAAATATTTTTTACGTTATCAATTTGGTAATATTGTTACATTAACGTAAGCATGTAATTATTATAGAAATTTCACCATGTGTTACTTTAATAACCCTTCTTCCTCCCAAAATATATTCATGTCAACATAAATAGGTAATAAAACAAAGAAATTTAAAATTCAAAAAATAAATACCCTGCATTCCCGAAACTTTTACATAATAGATACCCTGAAGTTTTAAAACCATCTCTTTCAAACTATAAATACATTCTTTCGTGAAATTTGAGAAAAGGAGCTTTAAACTGACATCTCTTTTGAAACACCCAATCTCACAAGGAAAATATTTTGAGACATCCTCCTTATGCTTAGAATAAAATGCCATTTCTCTTTCGTTAAAAATCTTTTTGGGATTTCAAGTTTCAGGAAGTTTCTAAAAACAGATAATAAAAAGAGAATTAACAACTTACCGTCCGACAAAGTAAATGTTAAGATTGTAGCGCAGCCTAAATATTTGAGGATTACCCCTACAAAATGTATGTTTAAATACAATAATAAATTTTCGAATTCTTGAAGTTGTAAAATAATTATCGATACAATGTATTTCTTATATTTAACAATATGCAATGTGGGCCCAAAGTCCTTGAAGCAAATAAAAAAAATAGTTCCAAACTTCGTCCATAGACGTCACTACTTGTTCTTATGTTTGGTTTATAAATTCAAAGGAATAGTGGATTGGTAGTGGATTGTACAAAATAAATGCTCAGAAACAAATTTAATTATCTGCAACTAATTATCGTAAGTCTTTTATGGTTTTTCATGATATTTTAAGATAATGCGCCATCTATAAGTCAAGTTCAGTACTATATTTTTTATTATTATTATTATTTGCTTAAAAAACAGTTTTTATCAAGAGAAGCGTTTTAATTCAAACCGTAATCTCATACCCTAATTACTTGATTATATATTAAATTTTAAAATGTGTCGGGAAATTTGGACCACAAAGAATTATAATGAGAGTAAAAAAGTAACGCATCTTAAAAAAAAAATCCGTTCAAACAAGAAGTTTTATTTTGTATCTTATAACTCAATATGTTTGTATGGTTCAACGATTACGATTACCTAAAAAATAAAGATACAAATATTTTCGATTTGTTATGTACTTATTCATTTCTAATTCTAAAAGGTAGCATCTATATTTAATTTACAGAAAATTTGACGAGAAACATCTTTCAGTTTGTTTCATAAGGTGTCGTTTGGTAAAATCGGGTGAAACGGAAATATGTAGTGTGCCTGCGCAGATGGTTTGGTTTAGTTAAGAACGTCGCACTAGAGCTGCTCAGTAGGCAATTGGCGGCGGTTCGGGGCCTATCTCAAAGGAAAGACCCGGGAACGATGCCTCGTATTTTTGAGCCATTCCATGCGCAGATGACATGTACAACTAAAGTAATCCGTTGCGCTACGGTTACGCAACGGCAATAACGATTCAAGCCTAAAAACATCCTCTTTCGCGATTGGGTTGTGTTGAGAAGAAGATATCTGAATATACCGAATGCTAAAATTCGTCCCTGTAGGATTCGAACTCGCATACAAAACGTCCGCACTGATATGTGGTTGCTTACGACTCTCTGCCATGGTGTCTTATGTAACATAGGAATGTTAATCTACACAACAAAATTCGAATTATTTAAATAAAAAAAACTTGTGTGTTAAAGATTTGTTTTTATTCGAAACATTTTAATCAAATAACAAGTAAATTATGCAAGTTTTTGATTTTTTTTTAAATAAAACTTTTATTAAGTTTTTTTTTCAAGGAATAATTAATTATTTTTCATTTTTACTGTTTATATGCTGAATTATGCCCGGCTGAAATTCAAACTCTCAATGTATGGTCTCGCTCTGTTGGGCAACCGCTCAAATCTTTCGGCCATTATATCTTCGAAGAAAAACTAATGCAAATATCTCATAACAAAATAGCATCACGTTAAGCCTAGCGTTAACGACAGAGTGTTTTAACACGGGAATATTAATTCAAAATATTTTCTATTGTAAAATTTCGCATCACACTACATTTAATAAATAATTTTAAAAAATATTAAAATATATGTTGATGATGGTGATATACAGTTTAATTAGATACAGTAGAACTAGAGTCAAACAAAAGGGCTGTTACAAATGTCACATAGAACGTCAAATTTCGCTCACAGATTCAAGTACTCAATATTTAATGTTAGCCTGGCAAATTTTACACCATACTCCGAATCTTAAGAATAGTTGAAGCTATACAAAAACCTTTCAAACCTAAACATTTTCAGCAAAGACAGTTTGGTTTGGTTTTATTAATTAACGTCGCACTAGAACTACACAGTGGGCTATTGGCGGTGGTTCGGGGTCTATCTCGAAGGAAAGACCCGGGAACGATGCCTCGTTGTTTTAGAACCCTGGTCAGATGACGAGGAAACACCTGAACTGGCACCCAACGCCTTCAATAGGCTACGGGACTTTGGACCCCGATCACATGTATCGTGCACCAGTCCCGTATACACGCCGTTAATTTTTGCGGATTTTCTGGACGACTTTTCTAGTATTTTGTAGCGAAATGGCAACCCTCGATCACAAGATCACTTCAGCAAAGATAATAAATGACAAATGATAATATTCGATATAAATACAAATAATATTACATAAATTATATCAATAGAGCATTAACTAGAACATTTCCAAAAAGAACATTTAGCAAAAAGAAAACACGATAATATCAAAGCATATTCCATATTGAAATAATCCTGCAAAACATTAAAAGCGAAAAAGATAATGGAAACAAAAACTGCAGCTTAGCAAAAAAAATCCCTTATCCAAAATCTAATAAAATAAGAATAAAATTATTGAATTAAAATCTTCAGCTGATCCAGTACTTTTCATCTATGCTTCAAACGACAGATGTTACTCGAAACGCTGCAGTTTCTTTGTATTATGACTGAAGAAAGCATTCATAAAAATCGCAATACAATATTTAAATGAAAATTTTCTTTCAAAAATCGTAATTCGCATATTTTTCTTAGTCAGCGCTGGTGTATTTCATTGATTTTCAATAAAAAGCAATAAACTTTTACACACTTTAATTAAAACAATTTTTTTTTTAATCTTTACTCTTAAAGATTAATCACAAAAAATTATATATTCAGTTTACAAGTTCACAATTCTCAGAAGTAATTAGAAATATGTGATCCTGCTACAAAGCTCTGGAAATGTATATTAAGCAGTTTTGTTTTCCTTCAATCGATGGAAGCTTCTTATGCATTCTTTAAAAATTTAGTTTTCGATACAGAAAGAAATCAAAATCGAAAAGACTTTATTTTAATCATAACAAATAACTACATACAATAGGTATTATTTCTAATGTATCAATTGTGTATTTCAATAGTAATTGACCGAGCGTTATCGAGGTCCTGTTTTAACTGGTCTGTTTGTAAATTTGTTTGTTACGCAGTCACGACCAAACGTGTTGTTCGATTGTCTTCAAATTTGACATTAATGTTCTTTGAAGTAATTAAAAACGACATATATGGTTTTTGTTTGTTTGTCTGATTTTTTTTGGTCGCGTGGTCTACTGTTCTTATAACTACTAGTTATTAATAGGAGGTATCAGTATATTAATTATGAATAGTCTCTAATAATTCAAATTCAGGTGTGTTCAGGTTCAAATTTTGGTTTGGTTACTCATATCTCAAAAAATAAGAATCCGATTTTAATGTGACTTGGTATTTATAATTCCCACTCAGAAGAAGGTTTTAACGTTAAAGTTTTTTTCGGTACTTTAATTAGAATACGAGTTTATAGTTATAAAAATATGTTATCTTTGTATTTTTCAAATTAACGTCGGATTTCGCCTTTCGTCGGATTTCGTTCGCACTAATCTCAGCATCAGTTCGACCGATTTTAATAAAACTTGAAAATATCATTAGATCAAAAAAAGTATTCCACTTTATTTGGTGTTGATGTGTTAAAAAGTATCTGACTTATTACAACTTTATTCTCATTCGTTAGTTAAAATTTTATTATGTTTCTCCCGACATAACTTTTTACTATGTGCACCTATTGGATAATACAATTATACGAATTATTATTAAAACGAAATAATAAAACAATTGTATTTTTATTGCAACTAATTGAATATTTTCGATTAGTTGTAATATTATGAATTTACTAATTTTTAATATTGGGTGTATTCAAATTACAAAAGGTTAAACAACACACTTCTACTTTATTTAGTAGTCGTAAATGACTCCTTAGAATGTGTTTGACGGGAATTATCATATCGCATTGACATTATAATTATGAATAAAGAAAGTCGTATTGACCCTCAAATACATGATTTTTAGTTTTTACATGTAAAAAAAAATTTAACTGTTGAAATGAAGGAGGGGGGAATACTAAAAAATACAAGCATTAGTTTTCTTGAAAATAATTTGTTTGTAACTGCCGAGTTGCAACTCCGTCATTTAAGAGTTGAAAACAGTCAGACCCTCAAAGGTATATTTTACGAGCTAAGTAATCCAATTAACTCAATAGAAAGAACAAAATCAGTAAGACCATTCGTGTAAATCTTAACTTACACTATGCATGTAAAAATTAATAAGTGTAAAAAAACTTGCCTTTAAAAACTTACATTTTCCTCTGCACTCATACACAACTTAACATTCTGTGACTTGAAATTATAATTAATATTTCAATAATTTAACTAAATTTCAAATGAGTTGTCGTGGGGTAAATTGGCTAGTACATTTTTTGGATTGCGTTGTGTTATTTTTTTGTATCTTTATGAATAATGTCGTCTTGGAAAAAATACATACATACCAATAATTTACTTTTAAAACGGTGCTTCATTGACACATTAAATTAAATAGGAGAAAACTTATGGTTGGGGGGTTATGTGCAATAATGTGTTACTGACTCACGTGTACCGGTTGGGGAGAGTTCCGTCTGAGGCGTTTAGCTGGTTGTTTGGGGTGTAGATGACCGGCTACCAGGGGCGTTACCATCAAATGTGGATTCTGACGTCTGGTGTCATGGCATCAGGGACTTGTCGTTGTCCAGGGGCTCGTCTGGTTCCGAAGCTCAGTGGCGTTAGCATGAAGTGGCTCGTAGGATGGTATCAGGGACTTTTCCGGCTTCTCCAGGGGCTCTGCTTCTTAGCATGGCATCAGGGACTTTTCCCGTATCCAGGGGGCTCGTCTGGTTCCGAAGCTTAGTGGCGTTAGCATGAAGTGGGAGCGCTGCCGTCTAGTGTCATGGCATTCGGGACTTTTTCCTTTCGGCGCATGAGGACGGTACTTGTTAGAGTAAAAATTGCTCGTCTTTTCTGGGCAATGGCAAAGTCGAAAAGTGATGTGGGAAATCTTGCATTTCCCACGGTGGTCTCTTGGGATGGGGGGTTGCAATCCCACATAAATTATTAAACCCACCACTTGGAATTCGCTCCGCCCCTCTTGGTCACCCCTCCCAACCAATCCAGTTATGGTTGTAAAATGGCTCAGTGACGTAACTCTCCCACAATGTAACACAGTAATAAAAACCGGCGACCGTCAGTCTAGCCATCTGACCAAATTGCACAAAGTACAAAATAGGTCAGATCCCTATGTAAAAATTGCAACGTGACAGCACACTGTCACATGAGTTTATATTTG
Organism: Troglohyphantes excavatus; assembly: GCA_963932185.1. NCBI lineage: Eukaryota > Metazoa > Arthropoda > Arachnida > Araneae > Linyphiidae > Troglohyphantes > Troglohyphantes excavatus. The sequence continues at coordinate 37,380,727 of OZ010669.1, forward strand.
TAAATATTTTTAATTGAATACTTTAGCACTTGCGCCACATTGAGATAATAGATTTAAAAGTTATATTACGGGTTTTTGTTTTCCGAATCCTTTTAAACATGAATAATTTATGTCCACTTATACGTCCTCGTATTCACCCAAATCATGGGTTTGTCATTTCATTACCAAAATTGTTACATTTAAAAAGATTATAACATATAACCCATCTTCCTTAAGAACTTAAATGATATCCTTCTGTTATTATACATTAAATGGATGTGTCAAATCTTCAAAGAAATCATTTGAAATCTACAAGTATACATGCGTTAAACTGTGGGGCTTTGAAAGCGTATCTTGTCTCCTTAACTCCATTAACATTGCTCAAAGTTGGCATAAATTAAGTTTCGATGTTCAATTCGAGAAGTAAAGAAATGAAAGTAATGCCACGAGGCGCATTTTAGTTAATATATTCGGAACGTAGAGAGCTAATTAAAATGCCATAGTTAATTAGTTGCCTGCTTTTCTCCGTTCGGTAGAAATTATGCAATAACAGGATTTGTGAGTTTCATTAGTAGTTAAAAAATGACCTTTTAAGTGATTACACTGTTAAAAATAGGTACTCAAAAATAAATAAAATTTACTCATTTTTTAGTACATTCGGTGCTTATCGTGGCTCTGAAAATGTAAGTTTCAATTTTGAAAAAGACGCCAACTCTAAAATGAATAAAAAGAGCATATGCTTACCTACATAGGCTGCCTTCATAAACTATTTTTAATAAATATTAACAATTACAACTAAGACTTACCGGGAATCGAACCCATATCCTCAGGTATCGCAGTCCAGAGCCTTATCCGTTAAACTTCCAGGGTTACTTGTAGAAGTTATAAACAGAAGAAAGGTTAAAAAAGGTGTTCCAAAAAAAATAGGAAATAAGATAATTGAATTGTAATAACTCTGTTTCCATTTAAGCCATCGATATCAAATAACGTAGAAAACTGTATTCTAAACAACTATTTAAGTTTGTCAGGTCGCTTTAGTAAGATGACTTGAACAGAAGCTAAGATGAACAATATTAAATCACACGGCTTCTTTTTGAGAAAGTACGGTTACTTAAATTTTAGTACTTCATCGCTCATTAACGATGCAATTGTACTCAAAGAAAAACGAGTAGGTTCAGGTACTCATTTTAAGTACCTTTTTATCAGTGTACTTAAAAGATAATTCCTTAAAGGATGCACATTCATTTTTTGTTAAATATGGATTATCTTCATTACATAGATTTCTATTACTAATGTCCAATGTCAATGGTCTGGTGGGAAGAGTGGCAAGGTCATGATAGGAGGCTAACGAGTTCTATCCTCGTCGTCCGACGAACATTCACCTCGTAGAAGAGCCTTGTGCGGTGCACGTTAAATTTGTCGTTGACCAAATGTCATAATATTGGTTTTAGTGTTGATATTTAGATAGTAAAGAGACAGCTCAGGTGTTGTTTTCGTCAGCTGGCTATAGCTCAAAATTACAAGACAGTGTTCCAGGGTCTTTCCTTCGGGATAGATCCCGAATCACACCTAATATTCATTGTGTAACAGATCTAATGTTGCTCTAGTTCGACGTTAATTTAACTAACCAATGTCAGGAACTTTACCTGAGATATTTTTTTTAACTAATACATTGATATGGTATAACATTTGGTATTTAAGTATTTTAGCCCTATTGCGCGATTTATACTTCTATTGTACAGACTGTCTATTAACTAACACAAAAAATTGCAGCTTTGACAATTATTTTTTGACAAAGCCCTTTTAGCTATTATTAATGTAATCTAAACCAATTAAAATCAAACAATGGTGCATTTTAATGTATTAGATGTTTACATAACCCTGTCTGCCATATCCTATGCGGCAATAGCCCAATTGCGACCGAAAAAAATATTTGTTTATCGCCCAGACAAACAAAAGGTTGTCATGGGCCGCAATTGGAACTTTCCGTCCTAGGCAATACCAGTAACTTAAATACCAATTTTAGTTATCGTTTTTTTTATATAAAGCCTAGAAATATATATAGCGATGTTTATCCGCAAACTTAAACACATACTATTTGGCAATGCCAATTTTTTTGAAACTTTGTGTTCTTTAAAACATTTAGAAATAATACAAACTCGATTTACTCAAAATTCTTATCGAATATAATCCTGTTAGTATTCCATATAGGATGTTTTTTAATCTACTCTTGAATAAAAGTCAAACGAATGGTTAGCTTAATTTAATATTTCATAAAAAAATCTTTTTTTAATTTAAAAACTTTGTTTGCAAGCATCCTAATAATCAAATTTGAAAATGAAGAAAATTGAAAATGTCTACTTATTTTCCTCCACATTTTGTTTACAACCGAAAAGCACCTTTAAAATCAATTACAAAAAAATTTAATATAATATGAATAATTTTAATAATAAAATTCGGAATCCATGAAACAAGTCTTTAATATTATTGACTAGAAAAATTGAATTTGAATACACTCTTTCTTAGTATACAAAGGTAATGTAATTAAGGAACACAAAAATTACATCGCTTTGAATTAATGCACTTAAAATTCAAATGTTAGACTCATTTAATTTAATTCCCTTTGCGTCAGTTTGAAAATGTTTGTGTTAAAGTGAAAAAGTCGGAAATCCCAATTGGTTAATATTCTGGTCTAGTCTAGTCTAGTCTTCTAGTAAATTTCATTAGTGCAGTTCATCGCAATTTAAACAAATATGAAAAGCGTAAATTTTTAATTTAAAAAACACATACGTGGAAAAGCGTCCCATTTCAGGAAATTAAATATTTTCATATAATATTCATATCTAATTTAATTTCTTCACACACAAAAAAAGTAATTCGCATTAACATTATTCTGTTCTTTTGATATTTATTCGGAAAAATGTATATTTCTAAAAATCTAATGGAAATATTTGTATTCATAGCAATAGTTCAGGGTATAAAAAAAAATTATTGTGTATACAAAACATAAGCTAAAAATTTTCAAAATAAGTACCTCGAATTCGCTTATCCACGGCGTTAAAAATAATATGTGTCCCAATTTTACATTAAAAAATCAGGTATGGCTCTGCTGGAACTTTACGCGAAACGTCACTTTAAATGTTTATATAGAAATAAGGATTGGACACCAACAAACACTTCATCAACGTATGAAAGATAAATAAGCCATTCCGTCTGACGCCACAGCTTTCTACCAACGCTCTTATCCTAGCTTTTCATTATTTCAAGATTTTACACTCATCGCCGCATAAGTTCCTATCAAACTAACAAAATTTATGTCAATCGTGCTATTTGTCACGGAGTTATAGTGTCGGAATGGATCATCCTTAAAACGTAACACAATGTTTTTATCCTGATGCCCCATGTAGCTGATTTTAAAGACGTTTCACAACAAAGCGAATAGATACGTTTGACAGCGTTAAGACACTGGAATAGCCGAAACGTATTTCCATCTAAAAAAACTCCACAACTCACTTTCCAAGAAAATATTAAAGGTGCTTAAATGTATCGGAAAGTTCAAATTGCGGCCCAAGGCAATCTTTTGTCTAGGAGATAAACAATTATATTCTCCTTTGAGAATATGGTAACCCGGCTCCCTTCGGCAGCAATTGGGCTATTTCCAAATGTATGTCATCACTTTAAAGTTGGGGCCCATATTATACACTCAAGCCAGTGGTGGATATCTATCTAGCTGTAAATATATATATTTAACAAATACCCAGAATAAATAATACATATTCCTGTGAAGAGCTTAAAGGTGCATTAACACAAAGAAATGCATATTTATATAATGAAATCCTGGATTCGCACCTAACTCAAGCTCAATTGTGGAAGTTCTCTGAGAACTTATTAAAAAGAAGTTCGATACAAAGATAGATTCCTTGTAAGATAATCATCTTTATATATCTATTAAGATATATATCTTTAAGAAATTTAAATTGCTTTTTCTTCTTTTGTTTGCTTGTGAAAATTGCGCGAATTTTCCATTGAAAGTTCTTGTTAATATATTTCTGGTGCCGTTCTCTAGGAAGACGTAATATCTACATTTTTGACAATATTGTTGTCCTGCATCATTTGAATTGCAAATTCTATTTTGCTAGTTTTTATATTATTTTGTTTAAAAAATGGTGTTGAAAACATCATCGAAATTAATTTGCGACTTTCCGTTTTATTTGCAGTTCAGATTGAAAAAATAATTGTTAAAAACTAGAATAAAATGAAATTAGTAATCTTTTATACTTTGTGCAATTCGAAGCCTGGAAATTATTTTATCAGGATATACTAAAAATTTATAATTTGAATAATAACGGGTTTTGACTTGTGTTCCTGTAAGTTCATAAATGCCATATTTTAGTGATTGCTGACAACACACCATTGATTGATGACTGAACTTGTGTAATGTGTTCAAAATATCCCAGAAAAGTGCTTTAGAAAGTGCTTTTAGTACCCAGAAAGTCATTTTACTTTGAAAATGGATAAACTAAATTTAAACGATTTTTTGGACTCTGGAGCCTTCAAACGTGTACAAACGACAAAAAAACTCAACTTCAATACCGGGTGCTTAAAATTAAAGTGAACCAAGTTACAAAGTTCTATGACAGTCGAGTTCGAGAAAAAGATTCTGAAAGTTGAATAACTCTATTAAATTAACAAGGAAGGGAAACAGAACACTACTGACATCTTGTGGTTAAATATTAAACCAATGGACTTGCTTTTTTATTACACTGAAAATTTACATAGTTGTATTTTATTAAGACGACATTAGCTCAAATTCGACAAAAATTTTACTTGGTCCACTTTTTCTCCGAGTCTTCTATATTTCGAGATAAAATCAATATTTCTTATTACTCTACAGATCGTGTAAGTTAGACAAAAAAAAATCTTTTAAAATTAATTTTCAACGAAATGTGCAACCGGTTTGATACGTTCCAAAATGAAGGAATTTCTTGGGGGTTTTTTTTCTTATAAACGCGATAAAACCTTTGAAACACCTGAACTTCGATTATACAACTTTATTGCGCCTTCTGCAATGGCGGCTCGTGAGTGTGAAAAGTGAGGGGACGCAAATTATATGATAATTCAAGCGGTAAAGGCGTAATTGAATAGTTAACATGAGTAAATTATAAGTGTTTCTGGTAAACATGCAAACAAATAAAACTGAGAATTAATCCATATTAAAATAAATAATTGAATAAAAAAAAGAATAAATAGACTAACAAAAAAAGGAAGAATTAACCAAAAAATACATCCATAAAATCGGGTATGGGGCACCTCTCGCTCGAAGAATAAAAACCGATGCCTGTCAAAACCTTATACTACACCTGAAATCATTCTATGGGTATAAATGGCATACCATCGTGTAGAGGAAAGTGAGACGTGTCGAACATGCCGATCATTAACCCATTCCCTCCTCTGACATTTGAACCGCGTGGGGAGGGAGTGTCGCCCGTAACCCGTAATTTCAGTATACGTTCCCATAACTCCGAGTGCGCGTTATCCTACGAAGATGTTATCCTACGAAGATAAATCACAAAGGAAGGAGACCGCGTTGACCAGGTTGGCCATTTATCCATACAAAATTGGGTTTGTGAAAACGACCCCCATGAACTAGCCGTCACTGATCTTCTCTGATAGAGTAGTCAAAATTACTAGTTCTCAAGAACCTGTTGGTATTTTTTTTTATACTTCATTACTTAACAGTAAACTAAACCTCTACATCTTCGCGCATTCATCAAAAATATTCTCTCGGCCAAGAAATAACGCAATAAAAAAAAAGTCGCGCTACCTTTAACGGATATTAAAAAATTTGCATATACGTGACAGTAGCTCGCAAGCTTCCTGAAATCAAAGGAATTATCTCCATTAAAGCTAAAAGGTAAAGGAGTGCCTCAGGGGTATGACGGTAAGCGAAAAACCGCCCACGATGTTACATCTTTTTTATATGTTACTGGCAATAAACAGAACATTTCTTTTTACTAAGTAAGGGGAGTGAATATAGTCTAAAGACGGCTTGGAAATAAGTGGAATTTATGGTGATTACTCCCCGAAAAAAATTAAATTATAACAAGTATGGAAAAAGTGCTTTAGGATTATTTTGTATGGGAAATAAAAACTGTAATTCACCATTCACGCTTACAGTTATGAAGAAATTAAAAACGTTAACTGATTTCACTTGGGTAGAGTTAAAAAAGTAACCAGTAAATTAAACAAGAAAGCATAATACAATCACAATTGTGATGTTTATAATAGTGTTTGTAAAGTTTTTTTTTTCTTTTGAAGTTTCCGAATTCCTGTCGTTTATCCGTACTTCCATATTTCTTATAAGCATTCATCTCTAATTTTAGACTCGCACGAGTCTAAAATACCAGACAATAATACATCACAGTATCTAAAATACATCACATCAATCTAAAATACATCACAGCTGTTACCTTAAAAAAATTAATCCAAAAGATTTGAAGTGTAGATCGGTGATTAACATCTGTTACGGGAGTGATCTTCGATTGACATGTTAACTAATGCACATTTCAATCGAAGATCACTCCCGTAACAGATGTTAATCACCGATCTACACTTCAAATCTTTTGGATTAATTTTTTTTAAGGTAACAGCTGTGTCGGAGCACGGCAAGAAGCGTTTTACGTGATATGTCATTTTAGTAGTTTATTGAAATAGGCGTTGGTGGCCAGCAATAACCTCGAAATCAATGCAATCTATTGCACGGTGATATTGTTTCGGAATGAATACCCCTATAAAATAATCTTTTTTAAAAAAAGGAAAACGGACTTAAAGAAAATGCCTTAAAAAGTAAGAAATATTTTTTAGTTTTACGACCAAGTTGAATAAATTAAATTATTTAATATCAATTTTATGCTTATTACAACTTTTCGAAATCGGCGCCAAAATTTAGGTAAGATTTTTGTAAATTGGCACCAACTTCAAAAAGTTGTACTAAGTATAAAATTGATATTAAATAATTAAATTTTTTCAACTTGGTCGAAAACTAAAAAATATTTTTTACTTTTTAAGGCATTTTCGCCGTCTTTTTTTTTTTATTTTTTTTTTTTAAGACTTATTTTTTCCTTATTAGTTTTTAATTTAGTAGTGGGCTTCTCCCCGTATTTTTATTCACCAAGAAATTCAAGTAGCAACTTGTGCTCAACAATGCATATTGTAAAACAATCCCTATCAATGCCAATAAATGCTGGTTAAACGATAATTGAGAAATGTCATTGTTGTACAAGTTCTGTTAAACCATGAAAATATTTTGAAATCGGATGAAGTGTTTAAAAATCTCCGGTTAATCGACATTTCCGGATATATAACATCCGGATAACCGAATTTTTTTGCAGATTTTGCCTAAGTGGATTTTTCTCTATCCAACAAAAAATGAATTTTCAAAATCTGACTATGTATTTTTTCAAACGGTTCGGTTAATTGAGAATTCCGGATAGTTAAATGCCGGATAACCAAATATTTTTGTCAAATTGCTCCCAAGTGAAACATCCCCTATCCAACAAGAAAAAAATTGTGCAAGTATTTGAATTAGAACCGAAATCCTGCGCGAACATATATAAAAATAAAATACATAACAATCGAATTAATAACCTCTCGACTTGGCGCGCGATTTAGCGGTTTTAATTTAAAATTTCTGGCGGTTTTGGTTGGCGCGCTGTAAGGACGCTTCACAAAAACTTCTTTTCAGAAAATTAGGTGATTTAGTTCACTTCTCATTTAGTTATTGTCCCTTGATCCCATATTTATATTTATCTTTTTCGCAAAAATCTACTTATAGAATAAAAGTATAAAATTTTACACAATTATGCAAAGCATTTAAAAAAAACAAAATTATGCATCATTTTAAAAAAGTATCTACTTTGAAATTGTGAATTTAAATTATAAGTGAAATCGGAAAAAATGGTGCGCTGAACTAAAACTAAGCTCCTGTAAACTAGAAAACTCCAAAAATTTATTCACAATTAAAAAAACTAGTACGGAAATTGACTAACATAAAACCAGACTTGAAAACTTCCTTTCAAAAAAAAATATAATTTTTTATAAATACGAATGACTCAAAACATTTAGACAATAACAATTACGAAAAATGTAAAAAGCAGTGTTCCTGTTATGCGTTTTTCAAAGGGCGCCGCGCCCTGCCCTTTTTTTTGTAAGTGCCGATGCGCCCTGCCCTTTTTAGAAGTGAAAAATGTGCCCTGTCTTTTTTTCAGTATCTTCTTTGCGCCCTGTAATTAAAAAAAAATATTTTTCTGCAAAAAACGTAGGTCTGTAGGGTTACTTTGGTATCCCAATCGTACCCTCAACCCACGTGACATCTGTTGAACACCGATCGCACGTGACATTTGTTAAAGTAAAAGAGACGTTTCTGAGATCTATAGGTATTCAGTTGGTGACATAAAAGATAATTATAGGCTGTTTGTACATGTGTAAAGGATTACTTTTCTTAACATTTGAAATGGGGCGGCAGTTGAGCCGGAATTCACAATGCATCAATCCAAACATTGCTTACTTTAAAGGAAGGTATTTTCCAAGAAAGGATTGTGAATGACTCTTGTCAAAAGATGAACAACCCTAACTGTGATGCTCTTCGCTCCCTCACAATGCCTGTGGATTTTTCCCCTCCCCTTTTTTGAAATTGCCCATTCCTATAATCATTCTTCACGTCAGAAAATTAGTGAAATTTTTACCCCTTTTGTCCAAAAATTTGCGATTTTCGTAGGAATCGCACGAAATTTAAGATGGTTACTCTTAATTTCGTTTGCCTCTGACGAATGCAACTTCCAGATGGCACTCCTTTAAAAATTTCTTCATACATAAAAACCTTAAAATTGTAGAATTTCACTAGACGCGATCTGCTGCGATCTCTTTTGAAAGACTTTCAATCATTTTGCATCTGATGATTAAATGTTTATACTTCACCACTTTCTATTTCATCATGATTTGATTTGCACTACATAACAAAATTGCATTAAATTTTTCGAAAATATAATTTAATTTACGAAATTGAAGTTTATGACTTGTTATTTGAAGTTATAACAATTGATTTTTTGGAAGAAGCTTGTTTATTTTTGTTTGGTTGGTAAAAACTTTTTAACAAGGAACTTTAGAAAAATTTGAGGATTTCAAAATTTTCTTTTGAGAAAAAAACAACACTACTATTGAGATTTTTTATGTAATGTGTTTATGGTGCAGTTTTTTTTTTAATTATTTTATTTTTCATGAAATTTTAAACATTTCTAAAAAAACACTAAATTATACAAACTTTAAAAAAGCTTTTAGAAAAGAGAAAATTCTGGCCCTCCTGAAAAAAATCTAGTTAAGGGTAAGGAAAGTGCCCTTTCAGTCAACAGAAAGTGCCCTTTTACATAACAAATAAGCTGTTGGGATTTATTAGATGGAATGTATCGCCTAAATCTACAGATATAATCTACAGACTTGCCTTTTGTTGATCATGCCTCATCTCGATTCTTGAGAATCCAGTACAATATCTTTAAAAATTATTAGATAGCAGAAATATGTATTATAAAGTGTTCAACTCAGGGCTACGAATATGGTTAAGATGCAATAAGCATGAGCTATATAGACACCTACAGAAATTTAAATATGTATACACTTGAAAGCCGAAAGAACAAAATGCAACACTATTCAAATTTATCAAAATGGGTGAAAGTGAGGACTTTTTTTATAGAGAGATAAAAGGGCTACAGGGTGTGGATTTAGATTATACAAATCACAGTTTAACTGCAATAAAAAACTAATTTTTAATCTGGTAATTAAAAATGTCTAAAAATATTAATATTTTTTTTAAACCAATGGATCTGCATTATTAGAAGGAACAAACATGTATTCGGGAGCATTCAATATATATTTGCATAATTACTTGATTTTTCATTGTGCAAATTTTAGAGGGACACACTATTAGATAAAAAATAGTTTATTCCGATGCACAGTCAACAACTCTAAAAACTGCTCTACCGAATAAATACAAATATATTCTTTATAGTATATATGTGTGACTTCATCTGTTCGGAGCATTTGAATGCAGTAGTCCAATAAATAAGCATATCACAGAGAAGGGCTAAGAGTTCTTCAGATTTCAAGTGGATGAAAAATGAGAAATGTGCCGCAGGAAGTGGTGTAGCTTCTTGGAGATCAGCACACTTGCTATTGGCCTTGGCAGAGAGAGATCTACAGGTAAGAAGAGGCAACAGGTGCGCGTGCAGAGTAAAAGAAAATTGACCTATATAAAAATACTGTTACGTTAACATGTTAAATGCTGCTCCTAAGCCCCAGCTCGTTTCGATTCCGTCGATTTGTTTCGCCAACTGGAAGAGAAAATCAAGGAAAATAAATACATGTCCATTCTTAATAGGTAAAAGTTTTTCGAGGTATGATAATGGAAAAGATTAGAACCAGACATGTGAAAATCAGTGTTTCTAATACTTTTCAATAAATTTCCAAAAAGTGTTCTTGTTTGTTTTCAAAACATTTCTAAACAGACATTTTGAAAGTGGTGTTACATTACCCAAAGTTTGATATGCAAAAAGTGAAATTTTATTAATTATTATAATTAAAAATATCATACCTTTTAACCTTTCAAAAAGTATGTGTTTGCATACTTAAAAATGTTACAATTTGGGAGAGAAAAATTATCATATTCAATGAATTTAAATTATTTCGTTTATTTATGCCCATATAACCAACTTTTACACAACCAGCTAATTTTTCTCAAGGCAAAATGCAGATACATTATCTTAATAAGACAACAATTTGTTAAATCCATTGGTACTAAAAACATAATTGTAACTTCATTAAATATTTATAGTTTAAAAAGTGTTTTTTCATTACAATACATTTTAAAAACTCGTATTTAAACTTTCCAAAGAGCAGGATGTAAACATCTTTGGCTAGTTGATATGCATGCAAAATCTTTTTTTTTGTACATTACTTTTTACCAGATGATTTTAAACAAGCTAAGCTTACTCTTCAACTGATTGCTTATTTTTAAGGTCTACAGGCTTGTGAAATTTCATAAGATTCCTTTAAACATCAATCCTATTTATATATAACTTGATTAAAACAGTATACAACACTTTACCTAATAAAACTTTTAACTGTTTTAGTATACTTTAATAAAACCCCTTAAATATATTGTTCACATAAAACAAGTACGGGAATAGAAATGATTCAAGATAAAAACTCGTCTTTTATAGAGCATTTGAGTTAAGAATATTAAAATACAAATGCAACGTTAAAAATACATTAAATCTAGACATGTTTCTGGTGATATCTCCCTTCATCAACAGAACTGAAAAGTCTGCTTGCATAATAATAATAAACTATCTATCCAAAGAAAACTCCAACCGATTAAGATAGTTTTTTAACTATTGTGTGCCAACAATCTGGAAATACCAGAACAGCGAAGGTTTCATTAACAATCAAATCAATATTGCTAAAAATATGAAATGCTTCCAGGAAGTCAAGTTCGACAAGATCTTGCACAAAATTGTATGGGCTCGCTCCATTTGGGTTTGCAAATTAAATGTGGGTTAGATAATTAAATATGATTATGTTCCCAAGAATACCTGGCAATGAAAGACTTCTTTATTTCTTGTTTGACAGTATGCGTTCAATGCTCCTTAATGCGAAATCTTAATGCTCTTTTTGTTTGAAAGATATATGACATTATCTTGACACCCTTAATAACTGGGGCGTATATAGTATCTCCTGTCAATGTAGCATGTCATATATTGGTCAAACAAAAGAGCATTAAGATTTCACATTAAGGAGCACCAAACACATACTGTCACACAAGAAATAAAGAAGTCTTCCATTGCCAGGCACTCTTTGAAACATAATCCTATATTTAATTTTTCTAAGCCACATTTAATTTGTGAACCCAAACCTCCAGTCGAACTTGACTTCCTGGAGGCGTTTCACATTTTTAGCAATATTGATTCGATTGTCAATGAAACATTTGCGATTCTGGTATTTTTTGCTTGTTGGCACACAGCAGTTAACTCTAATCGATTGAGATAGTTTTTGTTCCTTAGCAACACTTTAAATTTTGGGTTTATTTTCATTTCTGCTGATGAAGGGAGACGTATCTTCCCAAACATATCTGCATTTTTTATGTATTTTTATTGCATTGCATATTTTTAACGTTGCATTTATATTTTAATATTTAAAAGGTTTATTAAATAAACAAATAATGTCTATGGGAAACCAACATATTAATAGAAAATTAAATTAGCTGCTTAGAATAATTAGCTCCTCTCAGAAGTAATCTAACTTTTAAATATTAAACTGATTTAAAGGCAATTTAGACATTCCCAGATCAACAACAATTAAAATACTTAAATTTCAATAGCTTATTTTATATAAACATTTTATATGGGCTCATATAACCAACTTGTTTTTTTATCCCTGTTATAAAAGCATTGATGTACACAATGTTTAAGCCTTAATCAATAAACAATTTAAACAATATTGAGAAACAGGTTTAGTATATATGAACTATAAACTTTTAGAGGAACATTTTTATTATATATATCTTTCTCACCTGTAATTCTTTTCTTTCATCAAATCCCAGACCGTGAACCAACAAAGCTGAGATGTAGCTGCAATCAAGGCACAAGAAGGTTTGCTTAGGCATCTTTTCTGAACAGGAATTCTTGCAGGCATCCATGAATTCCCCAACTGTTATAATGCCACCTTGCAGACCTAAAAAGATGCAATGTATTACTTTTATTACAGTGATTAATAAAATTTTATATATTACATAACAAACCATGCCTCTCTGTAATTCATCCTGAAATAGGTATAATAAAAACAAATGTGTGTCAGTGTTGGAAATATATATTTTTAGGGGCAGGGAGAGGAGATTTATTGTCTTGTACCATGTTAAAACTGTGAATATTTGCTTTTTGAAGTATTGTAGTTTCAAAGTTGATTTCCTTAAATCATTATAATATTACTATTATGTCAATCATTTAATTAGTTTTCTCCTTATTTGCATAAAGTTACTGTTTTATAATCGAAAATATTTTTAACCGAATGAATGTTAGAGAAATAGTGAATATGTAGGTTTGTTTCAACAACTGCAGAATTTTAATTTTTCAACACATTCTTTTTCAAAACAAAACAAAAATCTCATAATTTTGGTATATAAGAATTTTAAAAAGCCTATCAATGCTTTAACAGTGGTGCCTGAAAGAGCCGCCTCTCGACTACAAAGGGTTAACCGGAAAATTTTCAAATCAATGTCTGCAGAGCAATTTTGATACTTTATTTCAATTTATTCAAATAAATTATCAATTTGTGAATTTCTTATAAGGGCAAACATCTTTCAAGAGAGGTAGTACCACGGCCTACCGGGTAATTTATGCAATTTTCTGAGTTTGAAAATGTAACAAACATCTTATTGTGTGAGGTAAGCCACAAGAGCATACAGTCGAAAGAGGATCATATTAAAATAAAATTCAGCAATGGTAGTCATTTAATCCTCTAAGGGATATTGACATACATATATACATCCATGTATCACCAATTTACATACATGAAATTAATATATTCAAAAAAAATCTTTTTTTTAAACATTTTTTTCCTGTAAAACACTGGGAGAAAGTTTGAAAGCCACCTTTATTAAAAACTTTATTTTTGTTTAACAGGGAACAAGTTGGAAATACAAATTAAACTACCTCAATTCAAACAAATTCACAACTGATATTTTGCTCACATGTCCAATGGGTTAAAACAGAATTTAGAAGGAAAAAAATTTATAAAGTAATTAAAAAAGTCCATTTGGCCACCATGGACTAGGTGTGTAAATAACCTCCTAATATTGTGTAATAATAACACTGCAAACAAGAGACGGATTGTCAAAGCTCTTAGCCCAGAATTATGACACCAAAAAATCTTTTATTTAAACATTGTCTTACTGCAAACAACATTAATTATTTAAGGTTATGTATAATATTTACAAGCCTTTTACGTCCTTTTTGAATGCAATTTATATTATTATAACTTGGAGACTGCATTGGCAGGAAAATTTTGGGGACAATATTTCTTATATAAAGATAGAACAGGTTGAGATAGTAGTATATTTAAAACGGATGATTTAGTTGTTTAAAGAGTTCATAGTCAAAGATAACTAAGAGTTTAAATACATAAAATAGAAATATAGGATAATACATCAGACCAATATTTATTTTTTATTAATTGAACAATATTTAAATTTTGAATAACTGCTACAAGATAGTTTATCCAATTAATTACCTTAGTGTGTGAAAATAAAATAGGAATATATTTTGTTTTAAAAGTCAAACACATCAAGCAATCGATAACCATATAAGATAATAATCCAGTTTTAGTTGTCTGTAGTCTCAGTTCAGGTAATCACAAATTTCGTTTAAAGAGTTCTAGAATTTTTAAAAATGATTTACAGTATACAATATATTTTATTTTTTATTTAAAATTTTTTTTTTAATCTATATTAATTTTTATGTTAATTAAATTAATTAAATGAAATTCTTATCTTGATTAATACACATACCAATGAGACCCAAGTCTAAAGCTCGGTCAGCGTAATAGGAAAGAGCGTAGATTTCTCGCCTCTGAATTTCTTCAGGCTTGTCCACAATATCTCCGAGAAATTCAATAGATTTTTGGTAACAATCCTGGAAACTATACCTTTCGTCTTTTCTACTTCTATCAAAAAAATTCCAGACAATTAAATTTCAACAAATGCATGCTTTAATTACAAGTTTATCTATATTGATCATAATGAAAGTATATTAATGTGAATATATTTTTAATTGAAAAATTACATTTTGTACATTTTTTTTATGAAATGCTAAAATTTAAATAATTTATTTAAATTTCAAACTAGTGGAAAGAACACAAGATAAAATATATCGATATAAAACAAGTTATATGCATCATTGACTGTGAATACACTATAAGTAATCTGTATTAAGAAAACATGTTAAACACAATTAAAATACAATATTTATGTCCTTAAATATTATATACATTACATGAAAATATTTTTTTCAAAAAATTATCATAAGAAAATTATTATTAATGTACTTTACCACTCTCACAATCATTCATTGATTTCTAAAAAAGAATTATGTTCAACATCACCTAACTGTACTTTCTACTATCCCTATCAAAATGACATGGACAAGAAGAGTTTAACTAGATTTCAAATCCAGAAAACTAACTTAACCTGCGTGTGGTTTTCTCCTAAATGATTCTGTTTTTTTTAATGAGGATTATTTTACGTAATAAAATAACAGAACATAATAAATATTCCAAAATAAACTAAACATTTCATAACACATCTAATGAACAAAATTAAACAACTTTCTGTTACACTCAATGTTTTATTACAATAGGAAAAGTCACAGGTGTCAAGAAGCAATTCATTTAATTTTTGATTTCATAGCTACAATTTCTTGCTTGGAAACGACATATTTTTCATAGCACTTAATATGGTAGTCATACTACTTTTTTATTACTAAAGATTGATGTGTTACAATTTTTATTACAGATTACTACTATCTTCTAAAATTATAACTTAATAATGTAACTCTCACATCAGTGTCGCATATGTTTTATATCTATCAAGTTCACTAAAATTAATTGCTGTTTAACTATTGAAAACTTAGGTTTTTGATAGTGAAATATATAAAGTTTATTTCAATATTTTTTACAACCAATTTTGATTATTGAATTAAGTTGAATAACGAAACATTTAAGATTGTATTTGTATAATTATATTAAGTTAATAGTAAAAATATTAAAATAGTTCTGATTACACAAACAATAATAAGTTTAAACGACTAATTTTTCAAATAAAATGCTGACAAAATTACAAAAAAGCCAGAGCAAAGAATGTTTGTACATTCAGACGGACATTTTATAGCATTATATTGTATTGTTAAAGTATACTATTTATAGTTTATTGTATAATCTGTTAATGCATTACTAAAAGGTTTTACCGCAACAAAATTAAATTTCAAATACATATGAAAAATTCAAAAAAATTATCTATATTATTTCTCTAACACTCAATTCATTCAAAGAATCATGTGATATTTCGATAACAATATATTCAACAAATTTTTACAAATTCAACAGAAAAGTAATCAAAATTATAGCCTCAAGCCAAACAATAATTTAGATTCTGTAATTGATGGGGCAAGTGGATTATGAAGGTTATGTAATTTGTGTTTAAATTATTCCATTAAAAAGTAACCTTCCTTAACCTCTTATTTAGATAAAAAAAAAATTTTAAATATATGCACAAATATTTAAACAACCCTCAATGTTTAATTAAATCTGATTTCTAAAAAATAAGATTAATGTTTCACTAAATGAGCATCTGCCTAACTATTTATCAATTTTAAAGACAAATGGAAAAATGTCACCACAAAATTCCTGTATAAGCATACAATTCTGTACTTTGGAAATTTCTGAATAATATTTCTTTTTGGATAATCAAAATCGTTTACATTTATATTGCTTTTGTATGGAGTCCCTCTAATATTTTGTAGACAAAAACAAATCTCATTTTTTAAGAAACTTATTTCTTTTTTTTTAACAAACCTTCATCCGCTTCTGATTATAGTCCCCTGAGGTATTTTTGTAATAACTTAAAATAGTGTAATACAAATTCACTTTATAATCTAAACACGTTATTAATAAAGAGAAACAAAAAAACATACTTTATTGTGTATTCTTTTAGATCGTGTATCCAAGTAACCTTCTTCTGTACACGAACACAGGAACTTCGAAAAACTGTTTCACTATTACTAAAAGGGACTAAAAAGAAATAGCAATATATAGAAGCATTTAAGAATAAAAAAAATTTAACAATGAAGACATTAAACTTTGTTATTGATATTATAGCCTATTTAAAAACAAAAAAAAATATTAATTTTCGAATTAAGAATTTAAGTAAAAGGAGTCAAACAAGTTAGTTACTTTAGTTACTCAACTTAGTTCAAGTTTATTAAAAGCTTTTTTAAAAAATTGAGTTTAAAAAGGTTTTTATAATTGAATGAATTAATGCACAATATTCTATTTTCTATTAATTACAATATTAACAATTTATGAACAAACCTGGAAAAAACACGTTTTACTTGTACAAAACAAAATTAATTATTTGAACAAAAACAAGTTATCTGCACAAATATTGTATTATTTATTTTCTATAAATGGGATTCCAATGTTTCAAAAGTTTATACTTTGAATTTGTTTTTTAAAAAATGTTTAAAAAATGAAATATATTACAAAAGGATAATATAGAAGAAAAAAAGCAAACACCATTAGTGTTAGATAAAAAAAATCAACAAAATCTCATAAAAAGAATTTAAATTTTCTATAGAATGATTTAATACTACACTTCGTATATCCAAAAATAAGCAAATACCTGTATTGTCTGAAGATAAGCGCAATATGGATAATCTGGCAGACATCAAGCCTAGACCTAAATAGCTAAATAGTAAAACAATTAGAAGCAATAAAAATAATAAAAGCACACTATTATAACTTGCTGTAATAATAATAATTAACTAAATAAACTTGCTTTTTGTAACAAAACTATCACAGTCAAAGCTTGTTAATACAAAATTGATGGCTACAACAAAATAAAACTTTGTTAATGCAAAATTTTGTAATAAGCAATTTCTCATTAACAAAGTTTTACTGTATAAAACTTTTGTAATTTAACTTAGTATTCAATCTTATTACAATAATCAAAAAACAAAATCATTACAAATAAACTAAAAATATACAATAAATAAATATTTAAACAGCTTATTGGAAGGTAGTAAGCAGATTATATAATATACTTTCTTAATACAAAATGTGTGAAATTCAAATGTTTTTTTAAAGAAAAATCGTATTTCAAAATGCAAAATAACTACAGTTTATAAGTTTACAAAATATTTTTAATCTATGTACAGCTTAAGTGTATTCTAATAAAACATCAACAAATCAAATTTATTTCTTAATCCAACCCAACTATACTTATACATTCTTGAATCTCTAACTGTATATCACAAACTAAATTGTAAAATTTTTAATAAATTTCTAGAAGAAGTTTCTTACATTATTAAATAAGAGGGACAATATTAAGTAACAGAACAAACATTTAATTAAACGCAAAATTAACTTGTATGATTCATATAATTAGCAAAATAAAATGATTGTTGAGAAAATATGCTTCTGAAATCATAACTGTTTTCATTTAAAATGAGACATCAATTCATTTATAAACTCTACCAGCATTTTTACACAACAATGCTCAAATGTAAAATATTTCAAATATCTGTGGGGGTCACTACATATACCCAATACTCCCACTTCGGCTGGAGTGATCACTTTAGCCTGACTGTTAGAGTATCAGCGTAGCAAGCCGAAGTTCCTCGGTTCGATACTGAGTGGTTACAGTTAAAAAATGCACAGCGCTGCATATCTTTAGGCACAATAATTTGACGAAATTTATCTAATTAACAAAAAAGAATAAGGATTCAGAAACTGACGTCTTTCTTACCTATGAGTGTAGATAGGCATTGTTTTATTTTCAATTTTCTTAACAACAATATATTCTTTTGGACTACGAAAAAAAGTATCAAACATCACTGGAGTGAAAGATATTTGTGTGGATCCTCCTCCGAGATCTAGTGACACCACTGAGCGGTTCGCATCTGTAAGCCTTCCTGTGAGGAAATTAAGTTTAAAACTAATGCACACATAATTAAAGAATAAGTTTATTGTTAAAGATGTTTAAGCTATTTTATATCACAAAGAGAAACTTTAAACCTCCATAATGTTATCATTTCTATTTACATTAACTAACAGAAAAGCTACATAAAAAATAACAAGAACTCATTTGAAATTTCTAAAACAAGTACCGTATATACTCGCGTATAAGCCGAGAAATTTAAGTCAAATTTTCATCAAAAAGTAGGGGGGTCGGCTTATACGCGGGTCATTAAAATTTATAATATAATTTGCCTAAAATGGGGAAAGGAGAGAAGTTGAAATTAGCTGATTCTTCTGAAACGCGCCGACACATTTCCGAGATCGACAATGTGCGTCACGTGCTGACTGAAGACCGTTCTGCGCATCGCGGCGTAATCGTGACGCAAAATTTAACTACTCCCATAAATAATCAGTTTAACTTAATAAAAAGTATATATTTTGATAAATATTTAATTGGTTTGTACAATTTATGAAGCTAGTAAATTCTACTTTTATAGAATTTTGGATGGAAGACTAAGAAGTTGACATGGTGCGTAGCGAATGACACCACTTTAAAGTCAATGTCTTTCTTGCTCGATTGCAATAATTAAACAAAATTTATTTCGGCAATGCAGATTTTATTCCTTGATAATATTATGTACAGATATTAATAGTTGTTTCATTAGTATTTTGGATGGAATTGGCTTTAAAGCGGTAAAATCGGGGTTGCTAATCGGCGAATTCAAGTTCTACTTACAAGTCATTTATCTCGTAATTAAAAAATAAATATTTTAATAAGAAGTATATATTAATCCGTAAAGTAGTAGTATTTCCTTCCGAGATAGATAACGATGGATTTACAAAACGATGTTAAGGATTAGAAATTGCACATTTTGGTATTTAAGTTTGTGGTTTAAAATATTTTATTTGATAATAAGGGAGATTTAATTTAAAAAGTCCGGGAGGTTTGAAAGACACCAGAACATCGCGAGTTATACATACTTTTAAGCCCGATGAATCGTCACGAACTTCGAGGAAGGCCGTTTCTCCAGCCACTTTCTTTAAACTTTTAATTTCTTGGCTTAAATATTTATTTTTCTAATTAAAATTTCATTCTTTCGTCGAGGATTTGCCGATTTTTATCGGAATTTTTCATGTACGAAAATACAACTCGGCTTATACGCGAGTTTCCGATTTTGGACAAAAAATCTTCTTAAAAATAGGGGATCGGCTTATACGCGAGTATATACGGTACATAATTATTAAAAAATGATAAATGTGTTTTAATTAAGATTAGGAAATGTAAATTGGACATTGTTTTTTTAAGTTTAAAAATTATTATAAGATTTTTTTAAAACGAAAATTGTTAATTTAAACAGCCATAAAAATAATTTGCTTAATATTATTTCACTAATAAAAAGATGCTAATTCAAACATTAATCTTTATACATTTTACTAAGAGTATCAACATGACAATACAAAGTTAAAAGTCAAACCAATGTACATTTTTAATCTTAAACATAATAACTAAGAATTTTTTTTTTAGTTTAATAAGCATTAATCAAGAAGTTTTCAAATTACATTTACTACAACTATGTTTTTAAAGATAACTTTAAAATTACCAAAGTAAAATATGCACACTTGAATTTAAGTAATATTTTAAATATATATTATTTTAAAATATATTTGATTTACCTAACAGGAAATTTAATGTAAACCATGCATAAAGACCTGTAAAGCAACAAAAAAAATAACATTATTATATGATAGAAATATGAGAAACATTAAATTACATATTTAACATACATACCGCATTTTATTTAATTTTTCTCTGATATAATAATCGTCATTATGGGAAAATAACATGCTTATTAATATACAAGTGAGAAATTAAATACTGTAAAAATATAATATCTAGAATACTAATAGCAAACATATATTTGTATAGTACAGTATAAATCCAGATTTGCACCAGGCTTTTTGATATCAATAAGATGATTTTCTATATAATCAACAGAATGTTTCAATTTTACATGAATGAAAAATAACACTGATAATTTTTCAATAATCTTAAATATGCACATATCAAGACAACTAGAAATAAAAAAAAAATACTTGTGCAATAATCATTGCATGAATCAATCCAGAATCTATATGTTACAGCAAATATTATAGGAACTATATTAGAAATATGTATTTCCGAAGTCGTTTGTGAGTTACTTACATATAATATACTAAACTAATCAGTAAGTGTCAAAATTCATAGCCCATATTAAAGCGACATATATTTAGATATCTAGGCGATTTAAAAAAAGGTACTAGATTTTCCTCAATTTTTAAATCTTTTCAAATGATCAAAGTAACAATATTTACACTTTTTTTAAAAATTACAAACAAAATAACTATGTTCAATGCTACCTTCATCTTCTCCATCTAATACAGCTACACTTTTGTCGTTGCTTGAGAATGGAGAGCTTTGAAATACTTGACTAACCTGAAAGCGAATTGAAATTTAGAAATTATATATAGATATATCTGCAGATCTTAAGCATATGAAAACAAATAATTAAAATGATTAGTATAAAAATACAATATAATAGAACATTTAAAAAGTGTACATTTAATATTCAAGTCCTATTCACATAGAGAAAGGAAAAACAAAGCTTAAATATTGCATTTCACTTCATTCAGACAATTTTGACTTCACCATGCCCCAATTTAAGTATTTGGCATTAATACCAATAGCATTTTGTACTACATTATTTGTTTTTAAAATGAAAAAATGTCTTATTCTTAAAATGCCATCTGTGCAAAACTATATCGGGAAGAACAATAAATTAAAGGCCCAAAGGAAGAACAATGACATTTGCAAAAAACGCAAAATGAAGTCTCATGTTTGTGTCTTCTGGTCTTTTAACATTTTTTATGATATTTTTTATGACCTATCATCATTCTTAGTTTTTCACAAGTTGGTACAATGAAAGAAGGTACAACAAAAAGTGATATCGCTTCATTTCCCCCCAGAACCCTTCAAATGCTTTCTCTTGGAACACAAGACTTTTGCATTTTGAAGGTTCTTTGAGAAATACTTATGAGAGTAATTACATGATGCCCTTACAAAATAAAAAATATATAAAGTAATATAAATAGAACCAAAATTTATATCACGTTTTAACAAACAGTACATACATTATTAAACAAATTTACTGTATCCCAATTTTTTTTTTAATGTTCCGTGAATAATCAATAATTCAAACACAAATTATCATTATTGCTTATTTTTCTGAATTAATTATTCTGTATCATTAATTATAGGAAGGGCAGTAATATATTGTCCAAAAAAAAGTTAAATTTAATATATTAAGCATAATTTTGAATTTCTCACAATATACATTAAGTAATTGAATATTAAATATATCTTTGGAATATATACAAATAATTATTTTTAACTATTGAAAGAAAAATAACTAAATAGATCCATTTCTGCAAACAGATCTTTAACAAAATTAATTCCGAGTCCAACAATTGCCAAATACTTCTTATCAAATCACAAAATAGAAAAAAAAACCGTTTGAAAATAGATGGTGCAGAAAATACCTAATTACTTACAACCCAATTAAGAATTTGTTTTTAAATTACCTGTTTCATTTTATAACTAATCTGCTTATTTACAAAGGTGCAAACTATTTATTGTGAAATAACTAATCAATAAACTATGTAGAACAATAAACAAGGAAACAATAACATGATATAGAAAATTGCTACCAATCAAAGTTTAACATTAGAAAAACTGTGACTAATTATTGCGGATGATATACAATTCTGATAATGCTATTAGAAACAACAAACAACTAAAAGGTTCAATTGATATCAATTCAAAACAAGATACCATATCACATACCAAATCAGCAGGCTAAACAAACAATTCTTGATAATGTAAATATACAAACAGTAGATATGTAAAGTTATTTTTAAACTAAGGTTAATTAATATGTTAGCATTGATGGATGTATTAATTCCTTTACACACTAATATCAGGTCTCCTCATACATTATTTCAAGTATATTAACTTAAAATTAAAAAGATTGCATAAGGGATATAGCAGATAAATATTCTAATAAACTACATGAATAAATGTAATACAGAATATAGTAGTAAATAAATAATCTTTTAAGTCTTGCACATGGAACTCAAAAAAAGAAAGGCTTCTTATTATCTGCAAAGTTCTGAAATTAGTACCAGTGATAGTGTTAGATTGATCTTGGTGTTTCAGTAAATAGGATTTTTTAATGGGGACATTAATGTGGGGCAGCTAGTAAAAGGGCAAATTTATTAAAAGAACTGTATCATTTAAATCTAAGGAGGTAATTTTACCTGGCAATAGCCCAATTGCGGCCGAAGGGAGCCTGATTACCATATTCTCAAAGAAGAACACAACTGTTTATCGCCCGACAAAAGGTTACAATGGGCCGCAATTGGAACTTTCCGATTTTACAACTGTATAGAAGTTTGGTTAAGCCTCATTTTGAATATACAGTACAATTATGATCAAATTATATTTAAAAGGATATTTATTTGTTACAAAGTGTTCAACATAGAGCTATGAAAATGATTCAAGGTACTTTCGGAAAGAATTCTGGAGATAGGCTTAGGAATCTAAATATGTATATACTCAAGGAGAGAAGGATTAGAGGTGACCTTATTCAGTTAGTCAAATTTATCAAATTGGTTGATGTGGAAGGATTGGAATTTAACATTACCAGTGTAACTAGAGATCATGGATTAAAATTATACAAATCACAGCTTGATTGGTGCATTAGAAAGCATTTTTAATAGGGTTATATACAAATGGACTAGTTTGCCTGAGTATTGTTAAATCTTTGGGAGTGGGCAGTTTTAAAAATCAGTCGGATCGGCATTGGGAAATCATGAGAATGTGCTAAATTGACAGAACCATCCTTGCTGGGTCTAGAGCCTGTAGTTGTTTGATACTATTTGCAAATGAAAATATGAATAAAGAAAGCAGAAATATTTACATACTGTTTCTAAAATAGACTCTGACATGGAACTAGGTAACAATCGAAGGCCAGCTGTTGCTTTCAATGCTACTGGGGTCTCATCCCAACATCTGGGTGGAATAAGAGTTTTTGCTTTCTCTAATAAATGCAAGACACTATTTGCAGCCTATTAAAGAAAAAGGGTTGAATAAATTAAGAATTTGGATAAAATAACAAAGGAAGTATCATAGAAATATGGCACACAATGAAAGCATGTATACAAACATCTTACTTTCTGTGGACGGTCTGCATAGTTTGAAAGACCTGGTTTAGTTTCTTCGAAATACTCGTCTTGAAGAGTTAAATGGCCACCTTTGAAAAAACATCAATGAAAATGCAATGTCAAAAGGAAGTATTTTATTTTATATGATAATTCCATAGTAATATTTTCCAATAGAGTAAAAATTTAGTTTAAACAAATGCATCTTTACAAATGATATAACTAGCTAAACATTGTTCTTTGAATAATTATTAAAATATGTCTTCTACATTTTCTATTTAAAAATTTAGGATATTATAGGAGTTAATAGATTGAATGAAAATAATGAATATGCATTTACATATATAATTAGAATTATATTATAAGCTTTGCTGAAATAAAACTAGAAAATTTCGATAGGATACAAATTTGTCTTCTGAAATTACTGGGAAAAAAATACATGTAAAGAAATGGCTTTTGACTCATTTAAAAAAAATGATCACTGCTCTTTTACAGTGTTCTTCATGTACTATTTTCCAACTTTATTATTTTCAAAGTTATAGGAGAATTAGAGGAGTATATAGGAAAATTCTTATACTAGGGAAAAGTTTATTAAAAACTAAAATTTTTAAAATACTTGTTAAAATGACATTTCTACACTCACCTGAACTATTATTTACAAAAGTGAAAATGTGTATTCGTGTTCCTGTGCTCCCGCCGTCAAAAACAATAACATATTTGTGCACAGGCTCCTCGCGGAAGGCCGAAAAAACTGAGTATTTCAAGGAGCAAAATGGCCCCACCTCAGTCACTGACACAAAAATAAACATGGATGCGAGGCTGATGTAGAGGGTCCATTTCAGTTTGTGGGGGCCGTCCATTTTCTTAAACCACGAAACAAGTTTCATGAGATGAAGCAAATGGCTCTATACCCTAAAGGGGATAGCCTCGCCTATAAAGAAATACAAATATAATATAGTAAAATGAAAACATGAACATAAATATTTTCAGTTCAAATCTATCTTGAATTTATGGTAGTTGTTAATACTCAACTATAAATATTCTGTAAGTTTAAAATTAAGCTTTGAAACAGAGAAAGCTATAATATACTTGCAGAATCTACTGCACGATAGTAATCTAATTACCTAGAGATTTTGAATGGCACAAAGAAAGCAATCAAGAGGAGGTATATGGGTCTTGACCCCTCCCAAAATTCGAGATATATTTTATCAAATGAAAAAGTTGTTAATTAAGTCTTTAAATTCAGTAGTTATTAATGTTAGTGATGATTTGTTAATGTTTGGTTTTTTATTTTTTAAATTCATTCCGTTTTTAAGATACTGTCCATTTCTAAAATTTATATTGCATCACAAACTTCACCCCAGAGTCAAAATCAACCAAAAAAAACGCACCTGTTCATCTTATAAATGTTTTAATCCAGTATATAATTTAAAAATAATTAAACTTGAATTTATGGTTGTCCATTTTCATCACACACAGTATAATATGGCATAACGTTTAGGTCATCATAATGCTTTAACATAAGAAAAATATTGCCAGACACTTTTTTAAAATAGAAAATAAGAATTTAGGATACCAAGATTTTCAATGTTTGGTTATCAAATAATTTGTTACTTTTCGCACATCTGACCAACAGCTTAATTAAGAATATGAAACACAATGCATATATCTAAGCGTTTTCTGCATTATAGTCCATCATTTCTGACATGAAAGCACCACCACTCAATGGAATGTTTCAGCTACGAATAAGAAGTTTACTTCAGAAAACAAAATGAAAACGATTAAGAAATAAAGTTTCAACAATGAAATAAGGGTGAGGCATTTAAATATATCCTTTGGAATACCAAAAAGCTAGAATAAGTATTAAAAATATTTTGTCAACTAAAAAGAAACCTAAATCGACAACATAAGAAATTTGCTCAAAGACTGATTTGAATGTAAAATTTACCTACAAGAACCAATTGAAAACCTTTCCAAAATAATTTTAAAAAATATTTTTAATAAAAAGTCAAATATGAAAACCTTTTTAAAAAAGTATGTAGATGATAGAATTGTTCAACTTTACCAGAGAAAATATACCTGCAGACAATTCAGAGCATGGATAAAACTTAAAAAAGAATAAAAACGAAAACTGCAGCAGACTCAATGATATAACTGAATGATAACAACTACATCTCATTCATATAAACTGATAGCCATCCCAGAGCGACATACTACGCTCTTCAAAATACAGACAAATGATTAAAAAAATAGATGCTATCAAAAACAGATAAGACAAAACTTGAGTAGCAAAAATATGCTCCACTATTTTTACAGGTGATAACAGATGATTTAATATAATTAAGGATGGAATAAAAAGATTTAAAATATATCAATTTAACACACACACATATAAATAAAAACTAACTAAAATTTAATTTAAATAATAATTTTGTTCAAAAAACAGTATTTTAAGGCTGGCTATTGGAAGATATGTCTAATAAAAAGTGCTGGATTTGAACTTTAATTACAATTCTTTAAAAAGAAAGGGCTGTAATATCAACATCATAACAATTAAAATTAAATAAATTACAAAAAAAATAATTTAATTTGGTAATTTTATGGGAATACTTCCATAAAAGTTAATAAATAAAAATATATTCTAATAAATACCCATTTACGATTATAGCCTAAGCAGCATAGTTAACATATACATTGATATAGGAATCCTATTTTTTAAAATAGTTCCTTTTACATCGATTCGAACTTAACGAAGCTCAATAGTAGTTTTATGTTTAAGTAAAAGCATGGAATATCAAAATTTTGTCAATGTAGAGGAAGATATGTCTAATATTTTGCACACAATTATAGAAGACTCATTAGTTTAATTAAAACGTACTTGGCAAGAACTAATTAACACAGCTGGCGCATTATTTCAGGCATTATGGACTGTCAAATCGTCTGCAAAAAGAATACCATCGTTTTTCTTTTATTCTAATAAGAATTATTAACCTTAGTTTAATTAAGTTCTCTTTTAACACACATATAGCGAAATACATAGAAGAAAAACCCGCTTCACACATTAAGGTAAACAGAAAATGTAAATTAATAATTAAATACTTAATGCTCAATTACCCAATGACCATTATTTTGACAGAATTTCAATTTTGTTTAAAGTTCTGTATTTTGTCAAGTACAATTTTGAAAACGCTATGTTGGATTTTCAATGCAAATTTATGCAGTTAATTTCGTAAATATCGAAAATGTATATAAAAAAGTGCTAAAAAAACCGCAATTACGATTGCCAATTTGTCAAAATCTAACTTGAAAAATAAAAGTATATTTTAAACCTACTTATTTTTAAATAAACTCTTGCAAAAATAAAATCCGACTTTATTAAAAAAAATGCTTTTAAAAATTAAAAAGTAATTTTTAATTTCCTAATAAGTGATAATGTAAACATTTAATATTAATTTATACACATTACAATTTATTGAAATTGGCGTCACTGTGCTAATCCTATTGATCTGAATCCTAATTGAAAGACTGACAATAAACCCATAAGAAATGTCCTCTTTCAACAAATTACTACGAACTTAACAGTTGCAAAACCAAAAAAAAAAATACCAATACATAAAATATCGTTCCATTCAGAACAAATAAATCTTTACTTCTTATTTAAATGTTATGTTAAAAAGGAATAAAGTACCATGTACTTTTTAAAAAGCAAAATAATTATTTTAATGATTTGACATAAATTCTACGAACCACCACTGATCTGCGGACCAATGCATTGGCCCATTGCAATGGTTAGAAATGACTGCTCTATCGTCGTTTATATATTTTAAAGGAGTCCATAAAATAAATTATATTTCTCCGGTATGACTGCTCTATATAAAAATATAATATTCATTGTAACATTATCGCTTCATGGAACATGTGTTCAACAATAAAATCCCACCCTAGCTTAATCTCCATCCATCCATCCATCAAGTGTGTCACACGAAGTCAGAGCATATGTTTTTAAGATAGATCCCAATGTAGCAGTGTAAAACTACACTCGGAACATTAAAAAAAAGATGAGGAGCAATTATAAAAATGATAAACTTGTCTTCCGTTTTCTTTATGCGCTGTAATGGAATTTACACAAACCGCTCTCGGTAATGAATGTCGAATAACACTAGTTGAAACATTCTTCTGAAGCTGAAACTCTTGGCCTTAAATAAAGCTTTTAGTACCAGAAATTACATTAAAACTTCTGACTCTTGCTGCAACACAAAATAAGTTTTCTTTTTTTAAAACAGTTATCATATTTAACATTTAACGAAGTTAGTTTATAATTGAATCAAAATTATCACATTAGTCAGATTTAACCCTTAACTGCATGAGTTTTTTTTGTTTTTTTTCTTATTTTTAACTTTTATGCTGTAATAATTATAAATAAGAATAGTAAAAAAAATATTATACCATTAATTTGATTTAAAATCATTTTTAATTTAAATTTTCAACTTGAGAGTTAGAACTCACTGAGTTGAAAACAGTTCTAGATACACAAATGCATATTGTTCTAGATAAAGTAACAATTCATAAATATCGAATAAAATAAATTTCGAATCCCTATAATCATTACGCAATAAGAATCATTTAAGGGTTAAACCCAGAGAGTTGTTATATTAAATAGAGAGCGCCTTCAATGCCAGACTCTCGTAAGGCCGCGGTGTCAACATTGAAAAAGAAAACCAACATCACGTGATTTTAGCGCCGCCACATTTGACGTTCAGACATCTGCAGGAGTGCCAAATTTGGTGCATTTTCTTCTTTTTGGTGATAAGGCGTTCTGTCCGTATTCAACTTCTTAACATATATGTAGGTATTTACTTATTTTCAAACAATTTGCGGTAAATATTTTCTCTTCATTAACGAAACGAAAATATAATTTTCTTTGTGTTCAATACTCGAAAAAACGAAACTCTTTATATTTCTCCGGTTTTATTGTTTATAGTTTCTTATTGAACTATACAAAATAACAATTGAAAGAACTTCGCTTATGGTAAATTTTTTACATAAAAACGTAATAACATTTACATAATTAAACATTCACATAAAAACGCAAAAGTACAAAGTAAGAAAAATATCTTTAATATATCTGTTAAACTCCCTTAAATTGTGCCACTCGTTAAAAAAAACGATATTTAAATACAAAATTAAACGCAAAACCATATTACAATACTTCGATCTCGCTTAGTTCTGAAAGTCTCCTAGGCCTGCCAAGTAATATTGGCGCATGAATGAATTGGCATTTCCACAAATCACGTGGTTTCAATGATGCACACACGGAAATCAGCATTTTTATTCCTCTATTTGTATCATTACTCTATGGTTAAACCCATTCCCTTAAAACTTCATAAAATAAGCACTTACATAGCTCTTGATTGAAATCTTTCCAATCACTGTCTTCAAATGCCGAGAGGTACATTTTCAAAATTTCGAATTTATCATTCGCATAATAAAAACAATTATATTACATTTTTATCAGAAAAACAAAGTAGTTTCAGAACTTGCGTCAAAACTCCCGATTTTCAACAGACGCACACAAAATAACAGGATCATAATTGATGCTCACGATACAGAAGTAAATATCTTTACATTGTTTAATTACGTTGTAGTGCACAAGTGATCTTAAAGAGATTCACTGAGCGCACGTCACCTACAGAAAGAACGGTCACTTTAATCGAGATATAGCTGTCGTAAAGAAAACAGCTGAATCACGACACACGAGGTGTTTACCTGATATTCAGACTATAATATCACGTAACCAGATTCTTCCCCAGTAGATACTTCCGCGAAATATGAAATCCGTCGTAAATATAGTTGTTTCTCAACTCAACAGAATAAGTTGCCAAAATACTTTTTTCTAATTAAAATTGTAATAGAAAAATGTATTGAAATATTATTGGTATATAGTGCCGTGCCTAAAGGGAATGATTTAGGATCGCTTGGAACCTTGAAAAACAAATTTTCAAAAGTATATTTTAGGCGTGAAACGGAAAATAAAGAAAAAAAACATTTCGACTTCGTTTGAAAAATGGAGTCCTATAAAAAAAATATTGGAATTAAATTCGATAAAAAACGGAATAATTTTAAATTAAAATACCCATGAAAATTAATGACAATTTAAAGTCATTAATTGTAATTTATTGCAAATTAATTCTTCTAGAAAACCACTTTACTTACACCTTTTTTTCGAGCGCTGACATAGAACAATACAATCCTAACTACGTCATTAGTGTTTCTCTACCAACAGTTGAGAAAAGTCAAAGAAAGAAACTTAATTTGAAAACTGAAAATACTTCCTAAAAGGGCGGATCCAGAGATTATTGTTAGGGGGGTAATACAGTATATTATTATCATGAACACCAAATTTGACCCCCTTAGTTTGAAATTTTTCATTGCCTAAGGTGACTTTTGAAAATATAATCTTAGATGTTAGGGGGGGTAATTTCCCCTTTACCCCCCACCTGGATTCGCGCTTGTCCTAAATTGGACACGAAATCAATCCATTTTTGTAATCTATCAATGTATTTTAAAAAATTAATTTTAACAAGTGCATTAAGGAATTCAAGAATATGAGATTCGTGAGAAGGAATACAATATGCTTTGAAAGAATGAAACCTCATAACTCAAGGATGTGCAGTTATGTCTAACCTGTTTATCAAAGATCATCGTAAGACCTTTGAAGATCAAATGTCAGAATTAAGCAAAAGCTTGGACGAAAATGGGAACAGAAAACAATGAAATTGACTGCAATTGACATTTCCTGGTATCCGAAATATCAATATTCGGATTTTTTTTTTAGCTATTGAACTCTATTCATATTGTTTATGTGCTGCTTTAAAAAAAATCCAATCGCTAGATTGAAAAAAAAAAATTATGACTATTTTTACTACTAGTTTAAAAACTGTATAATCTAGTAACCTTGGAGACAAGCTAGAAAGTAAATTTGTATTTAAAATCATAAATTTAAATAAAAGTGCAAAACAATCTTAAATTTTTAAAAGAATTGTCATTAAACGCATAAAATACCACTATATTCTTGTGAGCTATTTAGCCTTTTTCGGAAATTGTGAGTATTTTTACGTTGCTTAGAAAATAACTCATTCAAGTTAATGATTTCAAAGAAAATAAATCTGTAATCTTTCCATGATCCATTAAACACATTTATAAACATTATTTTTAGTATATTATCCATAAAACACAAAAAAGGGACAAGTTATACATAGCAGAGAAATAATCATCTAAACTTAAAAAATTTTACTAGATTTTATTTATTTATTTTTTTGCTATTAATAATATTAGTTAAAATATGAATGCTATTTTTAACAAATATAATGGGAGATTAAAAAAAATACTTACCAAGACCTCATTTTTTTTAATTTTAAAATAATTGTATTGATTCTTGACAATTACTCTAATGATTTATTTAGAAAATCCTAATTTACAATTCAGTGGATTAATTGAAATTGGCCAAAATCTTCAAAATAAATTTTGATTAATAATGTCTTAAATAAAAAGAGCTCATTCAGAATATAGTGAAAAAAGATGATAATCCAAAAATTTACAATATTCAAAAGATATTGTGATGATTGAAATATTTTATTTAAACAGATATCATTCTTTATTGCACATGTGTAGAACTTCATTACATAAAAGCACTTTGTATTTATTTTATTATATAAACTATTTTTCCATTTATAAAAATCAAAAATTTCTCTTTGTGCAAAATCGATACTTAAACTACAATTTATATAATTAAATTATAACATGAAATGAATATAACAACAAAAATAGAAGAATACAAATCACAGTAATTATTAAAATTACCATTTTATTCCATATTATGAACATTACTTGTTTTACCTTCCCGACTTTTATAAAATGAAAATATCAATTACTTACATTAGTCTAATTGGCATGGGCAAGTCAAAGGAATGTAAAAATTTCAAACAAACATGTTACTTTTTTAAAACCCATACCCCTTTACTGGACTTGTAAGAAGTTTGACAACGATTTTTTTACATGAATTTGAATTAAGTTAAACATTTACTTTTCAACTAACATTATTTTCTAATAGATTTTCCAAATTATTGATAATTAACCTGTTAATTCACCTAGAAGATAAATTTGGAAAATTACAGTATCCCAATTTTCGAGCATGTGCAAAATCGTTACGAATATACTTCATTAAAAATTTCCTTTTGACCCTAATCTATAGCGTAATCTAAAACAACAAAAAATAACATAACACCTTGAAAAAAAAGTTATCAGAATCGTATTTAAAAACAAATACCAACAAAATCAACAACTCACGCAATGCCGTGGTGTTCAATGAAGCATAGGCAACCCGAGACAGAGTGATCCATTTGGCATTGTACCCGTGCATTGCACATTATTTTAAATCACGTTTCGCTTCCGAGATCTGGTCTCTCCGACGATTTCAAGAACAAATAGTAGATTGGACGTCACCCAAGAGATCGTCATAAAATTACCTCTCCTGAAATAGCCTGAGATCAGGCTGATTTTATTCATGCCCCTATCATAATCAGTTTTCCTATGCGCCTGGTGCAAGTCGGTTGTGCGTGACTAGATTTGATTTCTTGCACATATCTCGATGTTTACAAAAGGTCGATCGGTATTTTTTATGGTGTTTTCTTTGTGACGTATGTTGCTTGATTGAAATTTTTGTGTTTTATTAATGCATTGATAGCCATAGCATTTTATCTAGGAAGCAGAAACGCGGTGACGTGCGTCGTACGTCGCAGATTTTTTCAAATGTCTGCAGATAAATTTTTTCAGAAGTATATCATACGAATTATTTTTATGTCTGCTCTACATTAGAACATTTTCTGCAGATTCTTTCTAGGTTTTCTGAGATTCTATATTTAATCGTTGCTGTTATACTTGCTCATGGAAGGTATACCGATAGGTATATGATAAATTAAGTTGAAGACAAATCTTACTCACGAAAATGTTGTCACAGACTTTTAAGAAATTTTCTGATACTGGGCGATTTTATATGAAAAAGTTAAAAACGATAATTACTTTTTTGGATTTAGCCTCTGTTGGAATACATAACAAAAAAAACAAATTATATAAAGTGGGTGCATTTAAAAACAAAAATATTATTTTGCGGTCACCGGTATCTGTCACCACATTTTTCACACATTCGTTAGTTTCAAATAATATTCTCAGGTAATAACTCTCAGAAGTACAGTAGTACTCCAATTATCCGGATCAATTGGGACCAGATTCCAACCGGATAATCAAATATACGGATAATTCATGAAAAAAAGGGTTATTTCTTAGTTTAAAGAAACGAATTTTGCTTTAGTATGTAGTGTATGGTATGCAATTGTAACTCTTCTTTTTATCATTCACCGATAAGGAACACTTATAAAACGTGGATTTCCATTATTTTTTTATTCTCAAACCGCTTGATAAAGACTTTAAAACTTTGTGAAAAGAAAACGCTGTTAAAAAGTCAAAAAACCTAAAAAAATATTATAAAAATTCGAAATTGTGTTTAAAACTTTTTAATCACTCGTATTTTAACAAAAATCCTAAAAGTTATTTCGTTGTACATCTCCCAAGTTTCAAATGAACTTATAATTAAGTATTTGACATTTTATCGATCATAATTTTAAATAACGAATCAACTACATTAGAAACAAAATTAAACATGCATAAATACTTTTACACTATCGTAAACCTGCAACAAGACTCCCAAAAATTCAAATATAAATATATAATTAGAGTTGCGAAAGATAATAGGATTTGTGAAGTTTCGTAATTTTATTATTGCATGACCACTAGTTGGGAAAAGGATGAAATGTAGAAACTGAATTTTACTACCTGAAACACGTTACCAGAACTCGGGAACCTTAACGTAATGTGACGCAAAAGGTAGCAAGTGATACGCAACGCGGCGACCTATTTACTCAGATTTTCATGATGGATTTCTAAGGCGCAACTCAAAATTTAGATTGAAAATGTAGTGTATAGATTTATTCATATAATTTTTAAACATTTCGCAGCAAAGAATTATGTGTGAAACCGCTAAATAATTATTCCATACATTGTTAAAATAAAGAGCCTACAAATATTCACCATATAAAACTGAAATCATAAAACGTTTACTGATTTAAATTTCCGCAAAAAAATATATATTACGTTAATATCTTAGTATTTATTTTATATAATTGGGAAGGGTTGATAATATTATAAAAACGTAAAACGTCTGTAATTGTGTTGAAAATTCAAAAAACCTAAAAAACAATGTATTAAAAAAAATTGTAGTTCTGTTTAAAACTTTTGCAAATAATATACACTTTTCCTTAATACTATTTTAAATGGTTTTGCTTTTCCCTGACTTTGAGATTTTTTTTTTTTTGGGGGGGGGGGGTTAGGGGGAGAGAGATTTCCAATATTTAAAAAAATTCGGATATGTAATCTATGAATATGTTAGTTTAATTTCTTAACGACCAATAACTAGGCCTGTAGCTAGAAAATATATTCAGGGAAGGCAAACACTACTTCAAGTAGGGCAAGTGGGAAGGGCGCAAAAAAATGCTTTTTTCTTCAACTTGCACTTAATTTTATAAAAATTTAGAAATCGTATAATATCCACTTTTTTTCAAAATTAAAGACGATAATGTTTTTACTATCAGTTATACGTCCATATTATTTTGTATTAACCATGTTTATATATATTACAAGAAATAATCAAATTATTAAATACTAATTATTTTGCAATAAGATATCAGTAAATTTAGTATGTTTTTACAAATGTCAT
Source organism: Troglohyphantes excavatus (assembly GCA_963932185.1). Lineage (NCBI taxonomy): Eukaryota > Metazoa > Arthropoda > Arachnida > Araneae > Linyphiidae > Troglohyphantes > Troglohyphantes excavatus. Next base: position 37,415,624 of record OZ010669.1, read on the forward strand.
AACCTGAATAATTATATAGCATAAATGTACTATAATTTTAGTACTTAAAAATATATATACATAATAAAATATTTGTAAAATTCCTAATTTCTTTTAAAACCAAATGAGAGAAAAGTTTTAAAACAATAAACAGCATTTTGATACATTAAACGAATATCACATAGAATAATATTTATCTAGAATAAAATTTCATAACCGCGGTGGACCCTCAATAGGACTGTACCCCTCCCCCCTGCATTGCGGACCCATCATTTACGCCACTGAAAATATCATTAAAAAATAAACCGACAACTTCTAAACTGCATAGGGCAGGGGTCGGCAACCTGCGGCTCGCGAGCCGCATGCGGTTCTTTTGATGTAAAGTTGCGGCTCTCCAGTTCCATACGAAAAAATTAATAATTTATTATCAAATCCCTTAAAAAATAAGAAAATATATTTTTAAGTACCTAATTTCTCAATAGCTTCTATTTTCATAATCGTTAATTACAAATCACCACAATTAGTTTCATTGTGGTATCGGTTGATACCACAATGAAACTAAATCTAAAACTGCAAGGAAAGGGCCACCTAGCCTACGCCTTGCTTGAAGAAGTAGTTTGTTTCGAAAAAAAATTACTTCTTTTTGTTGAAGACATGGAGAGCGGTAAATTACTTCATTTTAAAAATCTAAAGCAATATCGCGATGAGACCAATGCAACTATTGACACGAATTACTTCAGCATAGCTTTAAAAAACATGATTCGCTGAGAGATTCGAGCAATTCAACAAACAAAAGTACTCTCGCGTTCATAGTAAATCCTCTCAACATAAATACAAATGAGATCAACATTGATCCATTTGGAATTGATGCTGGATCGCTCCAAATGCAATTGCTAGATTTGAAAACTAAAGACTTGTGAAGTGGCAAGTTCACAGAACTCCAGAGCAAGTTGGAGGTCCAGAAATGCATGAACATCGCGCAGCACAAGTGGACAGCTCTAAAAGAAATTCCGCGAGTTGAGGCCCTCATATTCGGTGCATGGAATAGTCTTCCAGAATGCTACAGTGAGGTGAAGAAGTTGGCATATGGAGTGCTGACGATCTTCGGGTCGACATATTCGTGCGAGCAAGCGTTCTCTTGCATGAATATAATAAAAAGTAAAGTTAGAAGTCAACTATACAAATAAAAATCTAGAGTCGTGCTTGAAACTTAAAACAACAAGTTATAAGCCAGATTTAATCAAACTTTCAAAATGCATGCAAAGCCAATGGCTCCCATTGATGTAACTATCTATATTTGTGTTTTTATATGAATAAATATTTTTCCGTATTTAAAGCCGTTTATTTTTAATCAAAAATCAAATATATATAAGCAGATACTATAATATTGAAACGAAAATTTTTAGTGGCTCTTTAAACACTGGGAAATTTTATAAATTGTAACTTTTGGCCCTTCCGTTTCAATAGGTTGCCGACCCCTGCCCTAGCCCAGGGGTCGGCAACCAGCGGCTCGCGAGCCGCATGCGGCTCTTTTGAGGTAAAGTCGCGGCTCTCCAGTTCCATACGAAAAAATTAATAATTTATTGTCAAAACCCTTAAAAAATAAGAAAATATATTTTGAATTTCTTGAAAGAAGACAAATGGCTGCAAAAATTCAACTTCATGGTAGATACCAAATGAAACTAAATCTAAAACTGCAAGGAAAGGACAACCCAGCCTACGCCTTGCTTGAAGAAGTAGTTTGTTTCGAAAAAAAATTACTTCTTTTTGTTGAAGACATGGAGAGCTTTAAATTACTTCATTTTAAAAATCTGAAGCAATATCGCGATGAGACCAATGCAACTATTGACACGAATTACTTCAGCATAGCTTTAAAAAACATGAAGGATGGATTCGCTGAGAGATTCGAGCAATTCAAAACAAACAAAAGTACTCTCGCGTTCATAGTAAATCCTCTCAACACAAATACAAATGAGATCAACATTGAGCCATTTGGAATTGATCCTGGTTCGCTCCAAATGCAATTGCTAGATTTGAAAACCAAAGACTTGTGGAGTGGCAAGTTTACAGAACTCAAGAGCAGGTTGGAAGAGTTGGATGTCCAGAAATGCATGAACATCGCGCCGCACAAGTGGACAGATCTAAAAGAAATTCCGCGAGTTGAGGCCCTCATATGCGGCGTATGGAATAGTCTTCCAGAATGCTACAGTGAGGTGAAGAACTTGGCATATGGAGTGCAGACGATCTTCGGGTCGACATATTCGTGCGAGCAAGCGTTCTCTTGCATGAATATAATAAAAATTAAAGTTAGAAGTCAACTATACAAATAAAAATCTAGAGTCGTGCTTGAAACTCAAAACAACAAGTTATAAGCCAGATTTAATCAAACTTTCAAAAGGCATGCAAAGCCAATGGCTCCCATTGATGTAACTATCTATATTTGTGTTTTTATATGAATAAATATTATTCCGTATTTAAAGCCGTTTATTTTAAATAAAAAATCAAATATATATATATATATATATATAAGCAAATATTATAATATTGAAACAAATTTTTTAGTGGCTCTTTAAAAACTGGGAAATTTTATAAATTGTAACTTTTGGCTCTTCCGTTTCAATAGGTTGCCGACCCCTGGTCTAGGCAGATGAAAATTTTAGGACTTCGAACTTCCCTATAGGGTGCCCCTTAGGTTGGTTGGTTGGTTGTGTGAGGTTTTATGGCACAAGGGCCAAATATGGCCAAGCTGCGCCATGGTGCCCCTTAGGAGTGTGCGAAGTGTGCCACCGCAGGCACCCTCGCTTCTGAAGGGGCCCCGCGCTGCTTATTAGAAAAAAATGCGCAAAATGATAATGTTATGGATAAAATTAATGTCTTATGCTTTTATTTTGATGTAAAACGTCATTAAAATCTGCTGAATGAGGTATTTGGATAGAAACACTATGTTACGCTTTGATGGTGATCCATTCAAACACTATAACTCCATGGCAAATACAAATATTGACGACCAACAACAGGCTCAATGACCAACAAATATCTCCTAACTATTTCCCAAGGAAAATCTAACTTCTTAAAATGCTTTACTAATGTATAATTAACAATATTCACTGGCAAGTTGTTCCATTTGTCTATTACCCTATTATAGAAATAGTACTTTCTCCCTTCCCATTTAAATGGGATTTGTTTAATTTAAACCCACGACCTCTCGTTCTATCGCTTATATTAAAATTCAAACCCACGACATCCCCCTGTTTAGTACATTTGAACACTTAAATTAAATCTCCTCTAACCCTTCTCTCTTCCAGAGTACAAATATTCAAATTTCTTAATATATCTTCATAATCCATGCCTGACGAACCTTAGACCAGTTTAGTAGCCCTGTGCTGAACTTTCTCTAACAAATTAATGTCTTTTTGTAGATATGGTGACCTATACTATACACCATACTCATGATGAGCCTTACCAAACCTCTATACAATGGCATGGGAAGACTGACACAAATGTTGATTCGTTCTATAAGAAGTTACTTATTTGTAATTTTCCATAAAAAAAAGAACCAAGTAATAGATATTTTACACAACGAAGTTATCTAATAAATACTCTATGCAAATGAAATGCAGTATCAAACATTTGTAACTACACTTATAGTTGGTAAAAAAACTGACAAACTTATTCAGAAGTTTTATACAAACTTATTCTTACGTTTGTGTGGAGGAATAAAAGGGGCACCGCTACTATAGTCTGCACAAGACCCCGCGACTGCTAAGGGCGGCCCTGCCTCCCGCAGAGCAGCCGGAATCTGAATGTCATTTAAGAAGATATAAATATCGATGATAATTAACGCGCGGCGCGAGAAGTTGGTGCTATTTTTTTTACATGGGATTCAGTCCAAGAAAACCTGGGGGAACTTTCTTTTCGGACTGCAACTGTAGGGCTTCCAGAAATAGAATTTAAAAAAATATATTCCAATGAGCTTTGGCATTGATACCCAAGAAATAAAATGAGGTGTCGGCAAACGCTTGCTCGAGAAATCAAGGTCGCCGAGACAGACAACGATGATGGCGAGACTTACACAATGGGTCCCGCTCGTGTGAATGTGCCCCATTAATCATTCAATTTAGATTACGAATAGATGATTAGCCCTAAAGAAGTCCCAAACCTTCTCGGTTTCATGCCGATTCTCAGGAAATTAAAGTAAAATTAACAAATTATACGCATGCTCACATTTCTTGAGGATACAAAAGAGACGAGTTTCTAATAAAAGAAATTTTAGTACGAGATAGTATAGAGCTATTTTTAAATTCGTAACAGTCAACTAATTCTACTAAAAAATCCTCAGGAGTTAATTTGTCAAATGATAAATTTGAAAAGTATATCCAGTATGTACAATGTGAAAAATTTATAACATTTCTACCAATTACTTAGTCAAATCCTTGCGTTTAATTTAATTTGATTTTCATACCTACAGCCTTCCTCTTCAACTGTGAGCAATTTTATCTAAATATACTGTATTGATTTGACTACTTCTGGGAAATAGATGGATTTTGGCTTAGCGTTTTTCTATAGGTGACAAATTTTTGCTTTCAATTCAAAAAATAACTTTTATAGGAAAAAGTTGTTTATGCCTCTCCCCGGATTTTATTGATCTGAGTAAAAACAGGCGATAATTTGAGAGAAAAAAACACTATTTTCTAATGCACTTTTTTCATGAGGATACAAATTCGATTTTTAGTAAAATCAGCAATCTGGTTTGCAAATAACAATTAAATATCTAACAAATCCGATGAAAACTGAATAAAAGTATGCAAAACCTAAGGAAATCGCAATCTGTAACAATTATAATTGCGTTATCAAAATCGGAATAATCGCGGCTTCAAATTGCAGTTTTTTAAATTGCCATGTTTCTTGTCATAACTGATTGGCCCGTAATACGCTCTCAAATAATTGCAGAACCGAATTAAAACTAAAGAGACATTCAAAACCAGAAAATTCATTTTGAATACGCGCCACACAAAGTTAAAAATCTTAGATTTTTCATCTTTAAAATCGGAAAAACAGTCATTCTAAAATGGCAATTTTTGCTAAAACCGGCAACTCTAGATAGCTGATGAATACCTAATAAATAGGGATGAAACGGATATCCGGTAACTATCCGGTATCCGGCCTATCCGGCTGATTTTTAACTATCCGGTAACTATCCGATATCCGGAAGTAAAGTGCCGGATATCCGATTTTCCAAGCCGGATATCCGGATGAATAATACATCGAAGATTTTTTTGTGGCGGTCAATTATCTTTGCTAAGAATATGGTATTTAAGTATTTTCCTGAAAATTCTACCAATGTATTAACAGTGTGCAGATTCTCCCTTGAATTTTTCTCGTTTTTAACTTTAAAATTCTATTAATTTTTTGTTAACGAATCGTTATGGTGGAGGGTCATCACATCACACAACTAATATAAAGTGAAAATAAAAATAAATTTCTCAAAAGTTTAAGCAAACTTGAATTTTTATGTTTGGAATGAAAGGGCATATGGTAAAAATACAATTATTCAGAAATTGAGTTTAAAGTGTACAAAACATACGCCCATTGCTAGCAGCACCCTAGACTAACACTTTGTAAATAAAAAAGTTTTTTGAATGTTTATTCAATCTTGGTATCACCTTAAGGGTAAGTAATTGGGGAATATTATAGAATAAAAAAATATTTCGTAATATTTGGCCGATTTCCGTATTTTCTAGTGTGTATGAGAAGATATTTTCATAAAAAAGAAACTGCCGGATATCCGATCGGATATCCGGCAATATCCATTTCGGATATCCGATATCCGGTTTGTAATGTGCGCCGGATATCCGATATCCGGTATCCGGCAAAACCACTATCCGGTTCATCCCTACTAATAAAGGCAATTAAAACTATAAAAACAATGTAACGCAAGAAAACCGACAATAAATCTGCATTTTCCATTGCTACCTAAAGAAAGGAAAAACTGTTTTCTGCTATTAAAGTGGACATTTTTATAAAATGGTCCGATGAATCGTGTGATTTTGAGAAGAGTAAGAAGGCAAGTAAATATTTTATTCAAAAATAGGCAGACTAATTTAAAAAAAAAAAAACAGTTTTGGATACATTGGACAATAAAAAAAATACTTTCACTCAATTATCTCATATTTCCTACAGAGTAATAAAAAAATTACAATTTAAAGAAAGAGAGAGATATTGATAAATTGTTTACGGAATCCCGTATATAAGCAACTACTTTAACATGTGAATATCAAGGTGCACAGAATTACAATATGAATATATCCAAAACATTATTCTCAACCCATGAGCATGAAATATATCAACTTCCATTAAAACTAGCAAATTTCTCAGGTACTCTAACTTCAAATTAGAACCTTGCATCAATAATCAATATTGAACAAGAATTGATAAAAATAACTAAAATTACAGTTACATATGTAGAAGTTGTAATATTAAAATTAAAAAAATAATTTGAATTGAGAAAAATTAAGTAAAATAATCAAATAAATTTGTTTTTGTTTAATTATTTCGTTTATTTATTAGACCTTTAAAAAATATAAAAGCTAATTATTGCAGTTGTCTTCAAATTACCTGCCTGAAACCTGGTCTTAATTAAATAAAATTAGGAGGAAAAAACTTTTAGGAAATTTCTATAGCAGTTTTTCATTTAAGAATTTCATCAGAGAAATGTGGATGAAAACATTTGCCAATTTTTTTTTTTTTTTTGTAATATATCAATGAACAAAACAAAATTAACCCCAATAAGAAAATATAAAATTATCAACACTTTTGGATCTAGGACACCTTGCAAAACTCAATGCAGTTAACTTAACACACTTAACTAAAAAAAATCAATTTTTCGTAATTATATAAATTTCCATGATCTTGATGGATATACAGCTACTCTGTCATGTCATATAAACCAATAATTTTTAATTTATAAGATTAAAATATACCTAATATAACACACAAGGTACCTTTCTTCAATTTCGCAATAGTAAGGCTATGATATTTAACAGTTATCCAAGTAAAGCAGTCATCAATATGAAAGGTTATTCTTCAAAATGTCATCATTGATGGTACCTCTGCAGACACACTAGGCACCATGAACTTTCATCAACTTTGATTTTAATGAGCACTGTGTTGACCAGTCTGCTCTAGTCATATTCTTCCCACTAACAAGTTAACTGCCATAATTTTGGCATATTTGTTACAAATTGAATATTAAAGATGGTTTACCTTCCGTAATGAAGTAATACTTAAATCAAGCAAACCCCCCCCCCCCCCCCCCTAAAAGAAAAAAATAGATACTAGTTTAATTTAAAAATATTTTAACATTAATCTTTGTTTTTGAAACTAAAAAAAAAAATTTACATGTACACAACATTTTGCTTTTGGGTTTAAAATTGTTGATGAATCGATGGAACAAATGCAGTATAATGACTTTTCTGGTATTTACTTTTTTTTGTTGACAAAAAAAAAATTCAAAAGTTTAAATATTGGTAAAGATTCATTTTACATCATATCAACTCTAAAAACATAAAATTAATCAACACAGGTTTGCACAATTTGCAAAGAACAGTTATTATGAGCAGTATCTCACTAACAGTTTAAGTGCATGCATGTACCGTTCGATGATGTCCCACAATCCAAACGTCGATTTATAATAGATAGCCCTGAGCAAATGTGGTCTCCGGCCTCCGACTACTTAGGATTGCAAATTGTATCCTCTCTGAGCTCTTGTATCCTATCTGATTATGGTATTTACAGGCAAACCTTCGAGCAGCTCATTATGACATCTCTTCATGTTAACCCAGCACAATATCAAAGTAGTACACATTATACTTCCATGCTTGAAATAAAGTTAAAATGCATAAAATTACCTTGTTCATGAAACAATACCAAAGTCAGTGTTCACTCTAGGCGTTTTTTAAAGGACGGCCCGCACTGCCCGTCCTTTTTCCATCTCAACCCTTGTACATTTTTTCAAAAATGCTGTCCTTCTAGGAAAAATTCCGCCCCTTTTGCCCTTTTCAGAAAAGTCCAAGCGTCCTTACTTCTCTAGATGTCTTTAAAAAAGGCATTGACTTCCAAAAAAATTTGTGGAAATCGTTTTATAAAATTTTATTTTGCGTAGAAGGATAGATGACAAGAGTTATGAGATAAAGGGGTTTTCTCATGGGGTATGCGAGAGAAAAAGGATTGAGAACCATTGCTCTAGAGTGATTATTTCAAATCTAAATCATAAATATTGAGGTTGCGCAAGGTGCCAACTCATGTGTTGTCCTCGTCATCTAACCATGGTTAAAAAATACAAGGCATTGTTCCCGGGTCATTCCTTCGAGATAGGCCTCGAAAGGTCACCAATAGCCCAATGTGCAGTTCTAGTGCGACGTCAAATAACCCAACTCAACATATCAGATCTCTCACTAATAAGCGGGCACCCATTCCTCCCGACAGCAGTCTGATGTGTCAATGAGTGGTCACGCCTACCCCATACTTGTTTTATTTGGGGGGGGGAGGGAAGTGCCCTTTCAAAATCGGGGTGCCCTTTTCGTGCCAATAGCACCCTGCTTCTTTTTATTTCTAGAGTGAACAGCCTAATTGATTTAGTTTTCTATACAATTTTCCATACATATTATTTCGATAAGTCCATATGTATCCATCCGACAAAGAATTGCTTGCAGTCCATCTCGTGTAGGATTCACAATTTTTTTGTATCTTATCCAACTCTTTCTTGTCACAAATTCTAATGGCCATGACTAAAGCACGTTAAGACAGAAACCTACACTAGAATTCAAATTCAAGAAATAACTTATTTTTAAACAAATCAAAGATGTAAAAGGATGGAATGCAAAGCATTAGTTAATATTTCCACATATTAACCTTTCAAAAAAGGAGAGGCAGCTATTTCTCTCACATCACCTTTGAAGGTCAAGATCCACACAGCGCAAGCAACTTCCGTAATGTGACATAATTAAATAAAGGTTTACACCATTATGCATGCGCTTCAAGCCAAACCTTGGCATGTCATCAAAAATCCTGGGTAAAGGTTTAATTTTCTATAAATTATCGCAGCATTACTTGGCAAATGCCCCACAATTTGGTGAGAAAAAATCATTATACTGCTTCTACACAGAATCAAAATGATATCAAACATTGGTGTATTCTAAAATTCTATTGGTTTGATTTCACAGCACAGAGGATTATGAGAAAACAGATTTGATTGCAAGATTTGGAGAGAAATTATGGAGGGAGAAAGAAGATTAATTCACTATACAATTACCATGATTTAGGCTAGTTGCACACAACTAACAATTGGATTCCAAGTTTTAACCAGCGATCAACTAAAACATCGAAGTTGATCATTTAGTTGCATTCAACTTAGGGCTGACAGGTCTCGGACTTTGCACTCATCAAACTGAGTTGACAAACTGTCGTAACTTGTATTCACAATACGTTCAAACTTGCTCAGATTGTCGATTATTTTGCAATGGGCTTTTAACACGATAAAGAGAGAAAGGATATTTTAATCAATTAAAAAGTGAGCAAATAGAATTTTAGTTTCCCAATTGTAGTTGACTAAGCAATTTAGTTGGATGTCTGTCCGGTAGTTGACAGGACGCGTTTCGCCTTAAATTTGAAAATGGAACTAGGATGGGATGTTGTGTTACTCTAGTAATCCTACTATGTAACGTTTTACCTTTTTACTTCACACTTGTTAAAAGAATCGTAATTGCAAGTTTGCGTTATATATCAACACAGCTCGAGAAAAAAAAAATTTAATTGGTTTTATTCCTTAACTACAAAACCAAAATTTACATTTTGCTAACTTCAAGAATACCAACTTTAAACAATATGTCAACTTAAAATAAAATATTGGATACAACTTACTATTCAAACATAGAGTTCTTGTTGGCAAAATATAAAAGTTTGCCGATAAATTAAAATGCAACTACATTTAAAGAAATGGAGCTTTCAACCACTGACTAACCTTCCACAAACTGAAACCGTCATTTTTGTTTGATTGACAACATTTGGATATTTGTTGCCAAATTTCAACAGAGAAAAACTAAGTGAGGATCACTGAGCTAAAACAATCACTGGAAGGTAGACTCATATTAGGAGAATATGGAATGGTTTGGTTAAATAATATTGCACTAGACATGTACAGCGGGCTATTGGCGACGGTTTGGAACCTATCTCAAAGGAAAAGCTTGGGAACGATACTTCGTATTTTTTAACCATGGTCAGATGATGAGGACAACACCTAAGCTGGCACCCACATCTTCAATAGGCGCCAGGACTTTGGGCTCCGATCAGATTTATCGTGCACCAGACCCGTATACAAGCCGTTAATTTTTGCGAATGTACTGGACGACTTGCTAGTATTTTTGTAGCAAAGCTAGCAACCCTTTGATCACAAAATCACAACTTTTTTTTACTTTTCTTTATCAAGTCCATCGCACGGGCTTGAAACTAGCAATCCTCTCCAGTTTTTATTTAGCTCAGTGGTGTTAGTCCAGCAATTTTTGAGCTCAGTGATGACGTCTTGAGATTGATAATGTAGCTTTTTTTGTTATCCCTCTCGACCGTATTCGAACTCACAATCCTCCTACGTACCCCCACAGTATCCCACGGGCACTAAACTAAAATAATATAAACACGGGAGTGAAGACTTTTATTGGAGGGGGGGGGGGGGGGACTTTACGCGGATGAATACAGTTCTATCACTGTCATGTGGTGCCATGCTTAGTCTACTTTCTAGTTCTTATCTAGCTCATTGGTTATACCATGTAAAATAACTATTTTTTGTCTTACTCGATCAAAAGTGTTTAATCCAGTCGTAATCATCCAGTGATTATTTTAGCTTAATGCTCCAAATGTTTCAGCAGTTCAAACCACCAGTGGCGGCCCGTGGTCAAAAATGTTAGTGCAGCCGAAATTGTGTGAATCCCCCCCCCCCCCCCCCTTTTTATTCTTTATTATTTACTACTCAAATCATCAAAGTTTCCTTTGAATTTTTACGAAATGATAACATGCGAAAAAAATAGAAAACACTTACTATTTTTTTAATTTATTTCTTTTAAACATGCGAATCGGTCAATTTTAATATTAACTGAAATAACGAAACAACAGCAGCACCATGTCCTAAAACAACAGCACACATTAAATTTATAACAAAAACCATTTCCGTTTGGAAATATTCTCGAAGTTATCGTTGCACCCACCCATCCCCGCGTTTCACGCACGGCCAATCAGCATATCGAATTTCAAGTGCAGCTAAAACAAGAAAATTCATTTCGGCTGTACCTTTTCACAAATGCAGTGCACTAGCATGGGGAGGAATCTTCATACTACGTAGAGGTTGCCATGGCAACGATGCAGCCGATTTCGAATTTCGCTTTTTGGCTGCAGTTTTGTTTGAATGGAGTTTTCCCCCCTCCTGAATTGTGCATTACGGTAACAGGCTTGCTATTTATCGGAGATTTTGCTACTACCGTAGAAATTTCATTTTCAATTCTAGTTTTCATTTAAGAAAATTAGTAAAATATCTGATTTTAGTAGTAAAATACACTAATGAATTTAGGTGCAGCCCGGCTGTACTTGCTGTAGTGGACGAGCCGCCACTGCAAACCACGGAGTTAAAATATATAACTATAAGCACTTCGGCCAGGACACCTATTCAGCGGCGTTGCGTCGGGTACCAGTTCAGGTGTTGTTCTCGTCATCTGACCATAGTTCAAAAATACGAGGCATCGTTCTCGGGTCATACCTTCGAGATAAGCCCAGAACCATCGCCAATCACGTTAATTAACCTCCTCCAAACGTTGGTAAATTCAAAAAGACTTGACAAAACTGTAAACCTAGTTGGCAAACTTGTGTTTTTCTGAATCCATCACTAAACTTAATATACCATTTTGTATGGAATAAAGTCTACTACACATTTATATACATGGTTGCTAGTCATACATTTTATGAATATTAATATCCTAATTTAAATAAAATTTAAAAATATACATATAAGTAATGAAAGTTAGTGTATTTTATTTGGGTCGTTTAGAAGTAACACATATTATTGTTTCGAAAGATATGATTAAAAGTTTAAGAAATTCATTTAACATTACGAGTTCTAAACTTTCGATATTCATAATTAAAAAACTTCTTAACCAAATGACTTGCAAATTGATATTCAACGATAAATTTTGTCGTAGATTCTAAATGTAGAACCAAAATTGGGTGTTGCTATTGGAAATTTTAAAGTTGGTGCGGATTTTAATATGAAGATAGTCCCCTATGCAAATTTTTTGTATATAAATGTGTAGTAGACTTTATTCCATACAAAATGGTATATTAAGTTTATCTCTACTATAAAAACTAACGAAATAATCATTGGTGTTTCGTTTATTTTCCCCCGGCTGTACATGTAAAAGGTTACTTTTTTTTAACACTTGCAGTTGAGCCGGAATTCACAATGCATCAATTCAGAAATTGCTTGCTTTGAAGTAAGGTATTTCCCCTGAAAAGACCCATTCATCCCCTACGTGATTTGATTTAAGAAAGGATTGTAAACGACTCTTGTAAAAAAAAAAAAATAACGTCCCCAATTGTGTTCCTCATTGTTCCCTCACAATGTCGGTGGAATTTTTTCCCTTTCTCAAAAATCAGTTTTCTGAGAGGTTGTATGTCTCTCATTTGCCATTTAAATTTGAAAATCACTCCAGTACTACATGTGCTTGCTAAGCTTATCTGAATTACCATTTTCACGGTATACTATACCGTCATCAAAACATAAACTATTGGAAAGTTCAAGACAAAAGAAAGGAGCATCGTGCAAAAAATTTGCTGATATGTTTAAAGTACATGTACTCCGTTTTTTATTAAAATAGTTTTTGTTTATTGAGATTATCGTTGAAAATACCCAAACCAAAACTAATTTTTTATTCAAATACATTTACAAATTAGTTTTCTGTCACTCAGTCGTGTTACTTTTCACGCGGAAAGCGGTTTACCGCTTTTTTTTAAAATGTGGGTTTGGGATCATTCCCAAGATGCACATTCGTTTGAAAAATTTTATTTGGATTATTAAAAAGTTATATTCAACTATTATGAATACGAAGGGTACATAATGGAAAAGTTGGCTCCATTTACGAAGGGTGGGGTCAACAGATTCTCGTTTAAATCTATGTTCATAACCTTTTTCTAGATTTTTTTTTTCTGTGGCGCTGCATCTCGTGCTGATGATTAGGCAAGCATTTTTATATTGTCTAGCTTCACAGATTCCACAAATTAATGTTTTTTTACGAGCAACGCCAATTTTCGTTATGATTTTACCGCAATGCGCCGTTTTGCTGTGTCACGCAACCAATGAAACCTCCTCCCCCATGTCACGCCACAGTCATGCATGATAAAATTAACCGGAAAATAATTATTATTATTCTGTTATTTTTAATTATATAATAAAGAATTATTTACAAATTTAAAATTACTACTTATTGCTTCAATCCGGACTCCCAAATCAATATTTAGTTAGACTTAAATCCCAGTAAAATGTTAGCCATGTTTGTTAGTAATTTAAATTTGGAAATGACTAAAGATTAACCTGCGAAAATTAAGCTTTTAATTTACATCTTATTTATAATTTATATATATGAAAGATAATTTCAACCCCCTTTAACTTTCCACCTCCTTTTACAAAACCACCCCTTTTGACTTCCTTCATTTCCATTCCTTTGTAAACTATCTCATTTAATTCTTGCTGACATTGCTAACAATCTGCATTCTCTATGTGCTTTTCTCAACCGTTCCCACGACCAAAGTTCCCTATAACCCGCGCTCTGAATTCCCTTTTGGCACCCCTCCAAAAACTTCATGGTGTGCTCCGCCTTGACAAATCCCTACACATTATACTTTTCCCTATGTTAGCTGAGGTTCTCCCTATTGAGGGAAATCTCGCTCTCTTCTGACTTCGACTCTCAAACTGTAAGGACGTGTGCTTCACGGGCTCCTGGTGTGATCACTAATAAAGAATATAAATACAACCTTTGGCCCTCTTTTTATGAAATCAATCTTAACATTTCAAAAGTCGACAGCGATATGCCTATGTCGGAATTCCCCTAACAATTAATTAAAGTTAAAAATTTAATTGAGATCACCAGGAGCCCAACCAGCGAACCATCCGCCCAGCCAGCCAACTATCCACCAGCCGAACCGAAAGTTGATATCCGCAAACACCAGTATACGTTCAAGCTCCGACAGAACAGAAGCCCGTCTACCTTTTAGAAGATGCGACGACCGAACGTGCAACGGCAGCGACTCTCGTCAACCACGTCTCCTTCAGAAACGAAAACTGACCGAACACGGCGCCATGACGTACGAAGCCAGACTCCCGGCCCACCCTCATCCACTCACCGCCGACTCTCCTTGTGTGTTGTGTTCTCCCGACTTGCTGAGAAATTAAAGTTTCGTTCAAAATTAAAGTGCCTTGAAACTAGTGAGTACTCCATCGCGAAATCAAAGTTCTACAAGTTACCTAAATCTCAGTGATCAGTGAAACACGAAGAATTAACGAATGTGCACCACGAAAACTAGTTTCGATTCTCGTTTTGTATTCATTTCTACGATTTGCGTGCTGCTTCGATTCGAATCAAAACATTCGCCAGTACCAATGTTCGCGAAAGCAAAGTTCTGCAAGCTATATAAATCTTAGTGATCAGAATAAAAAATTCAAGAAACGTTTAACTATGATTATTTTGTTTTCAGCGTCGCCTCAATAGTTATACTGTGAAAAAGAAAGTTCTACTTTGAAAAGTGTTAATTGTCAATATGATTTAATTATTTTTATTTTCATAAATGAAAAGTGTTATAATATTTTTATTTTAAAATTCTGAAATTTAGTTTTGTTTACATTTTTTATGAGATAGTTTGGTTTTCTATTGAGATAGTTTGGTTTTCTATTGAGATAGTTTGGTTTTCTATTAAGATAGTTTGGTTTTCTATTACAGTGCTTTTCATCACAATTTAGTAGTGAAATGAGATTAACTTCAATTATAATAATTATTAAATTAATTATTGTTTAGTGCATAATAAATTTTGATTTTAGTATTAATTTTATTACAGATTTTGATATATCATTAAACTCAATATTGTCAAATATAATCAGTAGTGATATCTTTTGGAGAAGATAATTGTTTTAATTTTAATGGAATAATTTGAGTTGGCATAATAATTTTTTTTTGTTAAATTTTAGGAATCTTTGTAAATAATTGTGTTAACTTAAAATTGATATTTTGTGAACTAGGATGTACAATTTTTATAATTCATGTTCGAGAGAAGTTTTTCTAAATTAATGGTACTTAGAATATAATATACTGGAATTCGTCCTTTTTGAAAAATGTCATGTTATACGACCAGAATGGATAGAGTGCTCTGAACCCTTCATTGGCTCTATTACGTGAAACCCTGTAGATCTTCATTTGAATTGCGTACCCTGTTTGTTTTGGAAAATATAGGTGTATTTGCTTTTGAAGGATGAAATTTGAGTAAATTGTTTTAATGGTAAAGATAATTATAATGGTGATATTGATATTACATTAAGGTTTTTATTTTACATTGTTGTAGCCGAAATTTTAACGAAAGGTTTTTCACTGATTTCTTGGAACACATTTTACCCTCTCTGAGTCTGTTAATTACTTTTTCCAATTTATTATTATATGTTCTTCTGGCTTACCCATTTCAACATTCAACATGTAAACTCTAATAAGTTTCCCACAAATTTATTTGGACACACACTTAGTTCTGGACAAGTTGCATGTGAATTCGACACCACACATGTTTAACCATGTGCTTACCTTTTTCTTTAATCAAAGGAAATTTATTTCAATCAATCACATATTTTCCTTCAATTTCAACAGCTTCACTTTGTTCTTTTATTCACCCCAGTATACCTATATGTCAATTGTACATTTTCATTTTATACTTTGATAATTGTATTGTTTCTTGTTTATAATCAAAAAGTGCATTTTGAATACTTCATAATTTAATTACTTATATTAATTATTTCATATTGTTTGTCGAACAACTTTACTGTTTCATCACTGTTCCTTAGTCAAATATTTTGTTTTTCTAAAACCCAATCAAATTATGTCAACATAGTAATATAATCAAACTAAGAGGATATTACATTGTATAATTGAGATGAATGAGTTCATGTGCCATCGACCTCTGAGAAATCGTAATCTGCAGATTGTCCAACCTGACCATGATTACTTGTTTGTTGAAAGAGTATAATTGTATATTTTCAAAGAACAAACCAGCTTGATCAAAATTTAACTACCACCAATTCAATTTTAGTATTTGTGACTATTTTCTTTGTGCAACATTCCACCATGGTCGACCATTTTACCATTTTTACATCAATCAAATCGAGGATCCTCCCATGTCAACAAATCACTCGAGCATGCTCCAACCATTTTTGGTTCAATCACATGGAGGTTTGACTTCGTCTTCTAAGAAAATGCTATTTTGATATCAAATGTATTAAAATTAGTAGATTTTGTTTTCAGAAATACTAACCGTAGGTTCATGAGGTATAGCTGAATTACATTTCAAGGATTATGTTTGTCAATACCTGCCATCCAACCTTAGTCAGGCTGTAACCAGTCATTTTTTTTCACCAGTGACTTGCGTCACTCGAGTCTCTTTAGACTCCCATTTACAAAATTGTTTAGCGTTGCACTAAAGAGTTGTAGTAGTTACATATATTTTCTGACCGTCATATGTCTTTATATGAACAGAACAGTTTTATATTTCATTGTTTACAACATATGTTTGTGTTTAATTTTCACTATGTACAATATTGATTTTTATATTGGTATACTTATTTTGGTATTGTAATTTAATTAGTTTCATAACTATTTGTAGAGCATGTGTTAAGGCGAGCACATACAGCAGTAATTTCAAAATTTTAATTGTACCTCTGTCAATAATATTTCTTCTCTCCAATCACTTACAAACTCTTCATGTTGCTCAGATGGTCTGATCAACCATTTGGCTGACATTACCTTCTTCTCTTACTTTTATCTTTTTCTCGCATTTGTGCTCATCGCTGGCCGATGTGTATGATTTTGCGGGAGGGAGATGAAAGATAATTTCAACCCCCTTTAACTTTCCACCTCCTTTTACAAAACCACCCCTTTTGACTTCCTTCATTTCCATTCCTTTGTAAACTATCTCATTTAATTCTTGCTGACATTGCTAACAATCTGCATTCTCTATGTGCTTTTCTCAACCGTTCCCACGACCAAAGTTCCCTATAACCCGCGCTCTGAATTCCCTTTTGGCACCCCTCCAAAAACTTCATGGTGTGCTCCGCCTTGACAAATCCCTACACATTATACTTTTCCCTATGTTAGCTGAGGTTCTCCCTATTGAGGGAAATCTCGCTCTCTTCTGACTTCGACTCTCAAACTGTAAGGACGTGTGCTTCACGGGCTCCTGGTGTGATCACTAATAAAGAATATAAATACAACCTTTGGCCCTCTTTTTATGAAATCAATCTTAACATTTCATATATATATTTAATTAATTAAAATTATTAATTAGAATTTAAAACAACTGCTTAAATTACAAAATATCATAAATTATATTTACTAATTTAAAATTACTACTTAAAAATTATTAATTACAATTAATAATTTAAAATTATTAAATAAATTTTATTCCAATTATTAGTTAAAAATTGTTCAAATCAATTATTAATAAAAAAAATTATTTGGTTTTGGTCGGATCAAAAATAATTTATGAACCCCCCACCGGGCAATCCTGGCTACGCCACTGGCTCGGCGCTAAAAGTACGAGATGAATTGATAAATCTGTACGTCACTATAACCTTGTTAACTAATAACTTATAATTTTAGTAATAAGTTAAAGTGAATATACTTATGTAGCAGAGTATAAGAAATGTTTTCTTTCCACGACTCGATATTAATACCCAACAAGTCCTTGAATGAAAGGAGTTAAATGGATAAGAAATAATACTGATCAAAATTCTAGGCAAATAGGCAATCTACTTTATGGCAATTATAGCTAAAAGCAACGATTGCGATCCTTTTTGATAATAAAATCAGCATTTCAAATTCTGCGGAATTTAAACAGAATATACTCACCCAATATCACTAGTCAGTTCTTGAAAATTACAAGTTTGAAGTATATTTCGGGAAACTTACCAAGCTAATTATATTAGTACCTTAAAATTTGAAGAAAAAAATTACATATCGATAGTTGAACCATGTTCAATGTGAACTCTTTTGTAAAAAGAAATACTAGCTTAAATACAAATGTACTCATTTTAGCCACTAAATAAAGATTTAAAATTAAACTGCAAATGTGTGGTAGGGCAAGAAGCATTCGACCCTTAATCTGAAGTTTTATTTCATACAATAACTTTGAAATTCTTATTATATCGAATAGAATTTGAAGTACACAATTTATGGGAAAATTTTAGAACAAGTTTTACAAATAACAGGTATTTGGCGTATTATTTTGACTGAACATTAAGATAAAACTTTTTTAATGTTCAAGCACTAAACCCAAATATTTGTACTCGCCCTAAAACATGCCTGCATAAAAAGTCAGTTTAATTGAAACATATTTAAGAGTAGCTCAATTCTTTAAAGTTTTGCATTACAACAGCTATAAATGCAAAAGTCGAGCATCTTCCTATTCTTGTAACAGGACAAAAGGTTCAGAAATAAGGAGTTTCAACTGGCCGTGGGAAAGAAATGGCACACGCAATATTGCAAATGTTCAACGATTGGAAAGTTGCAGACCAAGTTCAATGCATGTGCTTTGGATTCCAGTACACTGGAATTCGTTAAGGGATGTACCCTTTTCAGGACAAAAGATAGGCTGATGTTTTATGGAAAAGCTGTGACAAACAAAAGATGGGAAGACAGTTACTGGCTGTCATATCAAAGCACATGCATTAAACCAAGTCCGCAATTTTCTAATCAGTGAACATCAGCAGTATTATGTGTGTGCCATTGCTTCTCCACAGCCAGATGGAACACCTAATAATTTATCAACATTGTGTTCTGTAACAAGAATAAGGAGACACTAGACAATTGCATGCATTATATGCATATAGAACTACATACATAGGATAATGCAAAACTTTAAATGCAACCACCTTTCAATTAAGCAGTTTTTTTTTAATTACAAGCGTGTTTTAAGACAAGTACAAATATTTGGGGGCAAGGACTAGAATTTTTTTTTAAAGTATTTTTTTTGGACCACCGCACCAAACATTACGACATATCTTGTGCAATGATGCTTTTTGCTATATACAATTTATACTACTTTAAAGGCATATAAATAAAACATTGCAAACTTATGAAAGTTCATTGAAAAAAAAAATCAATTTTTATTTTTGGTGCTTACATACAAATACAGTCATATGAAAAACACAGGGAAAACAATATGACAGATAATATAAATTATTCATGTAGACACTGGAAGTGTTTGCACAGCAATGGAACCCAGGTGACTAACTTCACACAATTTTACTCAAATTTCTTTTTGTTGCAAGTTACATATTGATAGTTCTTAAATAAGAGGGGGAAAACATCAAGTAGATATATTTAAGTTGAGTAGAGCCATGTGATTTTCTTATGACTGCCAATATCTAGTTATAAAAAAACAAAAAGGAACTTTTTCTACAAATGTTTCACATTAATATTAATCAGCATGAAAAACAGTACAGTAAATATATAAACATGCTCTACAAGCACTTCCCGAAAATTTTCTTTATACTGAATACGATGTTGCACTGAGCACATCCCAGTCACATCTTTTGAAAAACAGAAGCATGGAAGAGGGATCACTTTAAAGTGCCGAGAGAGGCATTAACGCAGAGTCGCTTTTCCCCCTCTGGTACCGTAAAGACACTTGGTCACAGAGCACTCTATTTGCCTTTCCTGAAAGCATCCTCAATTGCTTCCTGGCTGGCCTCCTCAAAGTCACACGCCTGGACATATTTGTACACACCAACGAGGGCCTTCTTCAGGGCATCGTAGCTACTAGAGTACAACATCTTCTGTTTGATCTTTGAGCTTTCAGGACACCTGAAACAAGACACAAGGTTAAGATGGACTGCAATACAAATACAATATTCTTAAAACTTTTATATTACAATTGCACAACAGGCTATTAAATTGTACAACTGTTCTTAAGTGCATACCAGTGTTCACTATGCGTTTTTTGAAGGGCAGTCCGCCCTGACCTTTTCAGTCAAGCACAAGCATTCTTGTTTCCTTTACTTTCTTTAAAAGAGGCATAGATTAATTTTTTTTTGTGTAAATTGGAATTAAGTTAATTATGACAGAAAAACAAACTCCTTTTTAACTACACGTTTTCTATTGGTTGCATCTGAACACATGAAATGCTAAGTTTTTTTTTTAAAGAGAAGATGGTTTGGGGCGTATTTGCAAGATTATGCATTTTTTTAAAACCAAATTTTGGATTTAAGTAGCCTTTTCATCAGTTTTGTAAGGAGTCTATAAGTAGCCCTTAATATTTGGTTTTTAAGGAAAAAATTAATTTTTAAATGTAAAATTCGAAATAGGCCTCGAATTGTAAACACTAGCCCTCCAGCGCAATGTCAATCAACAAATCGGAACTCGTTTTTATTTGGTCACGGGTCCGATGTGTCAATGGTGGCCGCGCCCACACCAAATTTTTTTCTGAAAGTGCCCTTTTACTACCAACAGCGCCCTGCCCCTTTTTATTTCTAGAGTGAACACTGTGCATACATTAAAGAAACTTACATCAATAGCCCTCATAAGTCTTAAAATATTAATTTATTACACAACTACTTTCTCGTACGTTACTCTTTCCTCTACACATCCTGTTATCAATAATGTCATGTAATGTATTTTTTTTTAACATAAATTTTATTTAAAATAATGTCAGGAATTTTAATGTATAATGAATTCTTCAAGTGTTAAAAGGTTTGTATTAACATTGTAAAATTTAATTGAATTAAAAATATTTATTTTTACTACAAGAAAAATTGCTGCCCAAAGCAATCTTTACATTGAAACAGTTGTCACTCTTTCCTGCAATTTCGAAATGCAAGATTAATTTTACTATTTTTTAGCCCACTGAGCATATTATGAACTTTAAGGAAAACACTCTAGGTTACAGAGAGTTTAGATTTTGTTTCACAGGAATCCTCAACGGTAAGAAAACTTTAAGGTCTGCGTACATTTTTTGAAAATGCTCAAGTACTTTTCCCAGGATCCCTCCTGTTTTATTAAATTAAATTCTAGTAACCAAGTACTGTAGGTACCCTGTTTAAGATTTAACTTTCAAGACCCTTCATACAAAATAAAAATAACCATTTTATCTAGGCATATACGACAAGTACAAAACACTTAAATAATTCTTGAACTTAAGTTTCTTTTAAAACTTCAATAGTGTAAAACATAACGGGGCCATGATTCTAATCTCAATATAAGCAGCATTGAAAGCACAAATCCAATTTTATGAATTGTATTGTTAATTAACAACTCTTAATATTCAATTAAAACAACAGCTCTAAGGAATTTGCAAAACCAAAACCATATAATGCAACTAAACTAGGGATGAAACGGATATCCGGTAACTATCCGGTATCCGGCTGCTTTTTAACTATCCGGTTACTATCCGATATCCGGAAGTAAAGTGCCGGATATCCGATTTTCCATGCCGGATATCCGGATGAATAAAACATCGAAGATTTTTTTTGTGGCGATCAATTTTTTTGGTTCTTGCTAAAAGTATTTTCCTGAAAATTTACCAATGTATTCACAGTGTGCAGATTCTCCCTTTAACCAATAGAAACTTTAAAAAAACTACTTTTTTCACATTTTTAACTTTAAAATTATATTTTTAACGAATCGTTATGGTGGAGGGTCATCACATCTCACAACTAATATAAAGTTGAATTAAAAAATAAATTTCTCAAAAGTTTAAGCAAACTTGAGTTTTCATGTTTGGAATGAAAGGGCATATGGTAAAATTACAATTATTCAGAAATTAAGTGTAAAATGTACAAAACATACGACCATTGCTAGCAGCACCCTAGACTAACCCTTTGTAAATAAAAGTTTTTTGAATGTTTATTCAATTTTGGCATCACTTTAAAGATAAGGAATTGGGAAATATTACAGAATAAAAAAATATTTTTCAATTTTTGACCGATTTCCGTTTTTTCTAGTGTGTATGAGAATTTATTTTCATAAAAAATAAACTGCCGGATATCCGATCGGATATCCGGCAAAATCCAGTTCGGATATCCTATATCCGGTTTGTAATGTGCGCCGGATATCCGATATCCGGCAAAACCACTATCCGGTTCATCCCTAAACTAAACTTGGTTGGTGAAATGAATGTACATTTAACCATGGTTATATCGGGATAATATTTAATTCTAATTTCTGAAATAGAATATCCTTGAACATAGAGCAATGGCCTAAAAAAGTTATTGCACAACTGAGCTGGTAAACTATCCTAAAATAATTAACAATTGCTATTAGATTTAAAATCAAAAGGATCAATGCACAATTCAACTCTATGTAACAAAACCCATACCAGTAAAGTTTAATTTGGCCATACTCGTCTTGCTTAACAGCCTTTGTAGCCGATCCAAGAAAAATCCATTATATTTTGTATTCTAATTAACTCAAGTGATGCAGCCATAGACAGTATATACTTGCAACCCATTGCCTAAACTTTGCGATGGACCAAGTCGAGAGGTTTGATACTGAGGCAAGAAACATTTGTTACTTTTCCATTTCGCAGACACAGTCGTTAAAAGTTATACAATAGACATCAAATGGAATATCCCCTTTCCTCTTTTTTTAATGTGTAATGCGTTGTCACCTAAAAAAAAGACTGCTTGGGGAGATTTACACCAGCCAAATGGAAAAGTACAGTTTTTTTTTAAATCTTGCATGTTACTTATCATTTGTTAACTTGGAAAAGTATTCAATTGTGAAATTCGATTCTAAATAACTACCTTTTACATCAAAAACAAGTAGGAAAATAATGTTTATAATATTAAAAATAACTACCAAATGCAAAAGTCAATTAACCTCAACTGGAAAAATGTACAGGAAAGGAATTTCTTACTTATCCTTGATTTATAATTTGTGAGGAAAACTTTCATTATGCAAAATAATTTTTGAATGAAAATTTCTTTACAAACCAAAGTTTTCCAATTTCCCATCCAAATAAGAAAATACTTAAGACAACATACAAACTAAAAATACCCTCAAAAAATGAGGAAACAAATTTTTTCAAAACTATTATCTTAAATTTTCAATTCTATTTAATCAGAATGATTAAAAAATAATCAGTGCCTCCAATGGATGCAAGATTTCACATATAAAAATCACTGTACCAGTCTTAAATTTCAAATATACACTAAAATCATGCTATATGCTTGGTAACCATAGCAAGCTACTTCCATAGTGGGTGCTCAAAAGTGAGAAGGCCCAAGAGATAAGTTACCAAAGTTCTTTAAAATAACTTCCATCAGTACCAAGATGCATTGTAAATTGATAAAATTTAAAACAATAAGATTAGTAAATTGCTATAGAGATACTTTCTAGTTTATTTTGAGTTGTGAAATTTGAATATTTAGAATATATTTTTAGTTTATGCATTAAACATGTTTATTCATTAGAAGATACAACTTTATTTAAATATTAATTGAAAAGTTGTATTTGATAAACAAATAATTTTTTGATATATCATAATGAATAAAACCTTTTAATTATCTAGAGATTGTCCATTTCTTTTAAAATCAAGTCATTTAGAAAGGCAGTGTTCACTCTAGGCGTTTTTTGAAGGGCGGTCCGCCCCGCCCGCCCTTTTTCCATCCTGATAGCGCCCTCATGCCCCTTTTTTCAAAAATGCCGCCCTCTTTTGAAAAAATTCCGCCCCTTTTGCCCTTTTCAGTCAAGAATAAGCGTCCTTGCTTCCCTAGCTGTCTTTAAAAAATCCATCGATTAATTTTTGTGTGTGTGTAAACTGGAATTAAATGAATTATGACAATAGAAAAACAACCTCCTTTTTAACTGCGCGTGTTGTGCAATCGCGATGATTCCACATTAATGTCGAGCACGGGGCATTTCCACGAATCCTACTGATTGCCTGTGCTCGCATATGAAATGCTAAGTTTTTTTTAAAACGAAGATGGTTTGGGGCGAGGTTACAAGATTAGGCATTTTATTACCAAATTTTGGATTTAAGTAGCCTTTTCATCCGTTTTGTAAGGTGTCTGATTAGGGCAACTTACAGATTTTGTTTTTAAGGAAAATATTAATTTACAAACATTAAATTTTTTATTTTAAGTAGTATATTCATAAAGATACATCAATTTTGTATGGGCCTTTCCTTCGAGATAGACCGTAAACGTCAGCAATAGCCCAATATGCAGCTCTAGCGCAATGTCAACCAACATTTGAACTTTTTTTTTTGGTTTGGTCACGTGTACGATGTGTCAGCGGGTGGACACGCCCACCCTAAACTTTTTTTTCTGAAGTGCCCTTTTAAAAACAAGTGCCTTTTCAAAAACAGAGTGCCCTTTTATCGCCAACAGCGCCCTGCCTCTTTTTATTTCTAGAGTGAACACTGAGAAAGGGAATATGTATGACATCTCAAGAAGGAAAATCAAATAAACAATGTTGCAATTAAAATATAGATCCTCTGATCTTGTATAAAACCCCACATACCATGTCATAAGAACCAGTCTATCGACGGACATTCCAGATTTCTCTGTAGCTCCGTCCACAGGAATGTTAGCTGGGAAGTCAAACACGCAGTATCGACATTCATTCTTGTAGGTCTGCAACTGCTCAAGGAACTCGCTGTAGGTGGCTTCGCGGGTGCCTGTCAGCTCTACGTCGATGACCTTCTCATCTTTGATGTGGTAGATGATGTACCTGAACTTTTTGTCTTTCTTCACCTCCTCGTACACGGTCTTGGCAGCTGTAGATACAGTTACTCCAGAAGACTGAAAGAACATTTTCCAAATAAGTATGCTACCACATGAAATAAAGACTAGTAATAATCATAAGTATACAAGGTAGGAAATAAAATTCATTCATCACAACCAATGGCTATAATATAGTAAAAGAAGTGTTCATTTAAGGCATATTTATAAGGTAGCCTAGCCTAGCCTACTCTACCTTTTATGGAGAGCCAAAGAAAGGCTCACTTTGATTTGCAGTAACTTCTTTGCAATCTGGCAGACTAACTACCATTTAGTACTGTAGTATGTATATTGCCCGTAGGTATCCAGGAAACATTTGAAAGCGACATACGCTTATTTTTTTTAGTTAATGGTGCGACAGGGACCGATAAACACAAATTGTAAATTGACAACTAAATATTTCTTTTGATCTTTACACATTAAAGACTAAAACCATTTTATATTCCCATGATGAATAATGTTAAAGTCACTAGGCGTTTTTTGAAGCCGGTGCGCCCTGCCAAACATTTTGTCGTCTCAATATCACCCTCATGACCTTTTTCCTCAAAAATGCCTTTTACGTTCGAAAAAATTCAGTCCCTCTTCAATCAAGCACAAGTGTTGTTTTCCTAGCAGTCTTTTTAAAAAAACATTTTTTGGTGTAAATTGGAATTAAATGAATTATGAAAGCATAAAACACTTATTTTTAACTATGCGTGTTGCACGATTGCAATAATTCCGAAAACGAGGCTTTCCACGAATCCTATTGGTTGAATATGCCTTCATATAAAATACTAATTTTATTTTTAAAGAGAAGATGGTTTGGGACTGTTACCAATTTAGGCATTTTATGACAATTTTGGAATTAAGTAGTTTAAGGGGTTCGATTAGGGCTACTTATCGATTGGGTTTTAAACGAAAACACCAATTTTTATATGTAAAATGTTGGATTTTAGGTAGTATCTTCATAAGAGAAATCAGTTTTGTAAGGGTCTTTCCTTCGAGATAAGCCCCGAACCATCGCCAATAGCTAGTTCTAGTGCAATGTCAACCAACAAATTAGAACCTTTGTTTGGTTGCCGAATTAACACCGAGAGCTGAACAGTGTGCTATCGGTGAAGTTTCTGGATCTATTCCGGGAAAAAATATCTGAAAACACTGCCCTATAATATTGAACAATGGTTATAACAAGGACCATACCCAAGTTGCTCCCTCATGCACACTGAACGGACCAGAGGATCACAAAGGATTTTCGCTATACTAGGTGTCAAACCATGAAGGATTGACAACAGGAGACTTATCTAAAGCATAGTCAATGGCGATGTTAGGACGAAAAGAGCAACTCTATACGAACCAAGATAGCAATCTAATCAATTTCGCTCAATATATTAATTTCTTAGTTTATTATAAAAGGAGATTGTTAGGAAACTGAAGTTTGTAGTCGGTTTATCTTTGACAAGAAAGCATAAAATGTAGGGATGAAACGGATATCCGGTATCCGGCTGCTTTTTAACTATCCGATATCCGGAAGTAAAGTGCCGGATATCAGATTTTCCATGCCGGATATCCGGATGAATAAAACATCGAAGATTTTTTTTGTGGCGATCAATTTTCTTTGTTCTTGCTTTAAGTATTTTCCTGAAAATTTACTAATGTATTCACAGTGTGTAGATTCTCCCTTTAACCAATAGACTTTAAAAAACCCACTTTTTCAAATTTTTAACTTTAAAATTATATTTTTAACGAATCGTTATGGTGGAGGGTCATCACATCTCACAACTAATATAAAGTTGAATTAAAAAATAAATTTCTCAAAAGTTTAAGCAAACTTGAGTTTTCATGTTTGGAATGAAAGGGCATTTATTCAGAAGTTTAGTGTAAAATGTACAAAACATACGACCATTGCTAGCAGCACCCTAGAATAACCCTTTGTAAATAAAAAAGTTTTTTGAATGTTTATTCAATTTTGGTATCACTTTAAAGATAAGGAATTGGGAAATATTACAGAATAAAAAAATATTTTTCAATTTTTGACCGATTTCCGTTTTTTCTAGTGCGTATGAGAATTTATTTTCATAAAAAATAAACTGCCGGATATCCGATCGGATATCCGGCAAAATCCAGTTCGGATATCCGATTTGTAATGTGCGCCGGATATCCGATATCCGGCAAAACCACTATCCGGTTCATCCCTAATAAAATGCTGTGGTTGATTATTCCCTTTATTTTTCTTCCATGCTTCAAATAATATTGTTGAATTTAAATATATACGTTAATTTTTTTAAATTTCAATATTGTTGCCTTACTCTGCTACATGCAAGGAAGAGTATCCAGAAATTCGAACAAAAAGACGCATTTAAAATACATTCTTTCGACTTAAAAAGATAATTAGACCGCATTTGAATGAAAATAGCAATAGGGCTACCAATTGACTATAAGCAAGATGTATAGACTTAATATTTCCCGAAAGAAATTTATTTTCTGAAGGAAAGAACAAAATTGGCCCAATAATTTTGAATAATAGTTGGATTACAATAACTGGCATCTTCCCAAACTTTTACACACCATCACTTTAGAAGGAAAATCTTGATGTCAATCAGCATAGAATCAGTTTCATACCAGATATACCGGCTTTTTGATAATGAAATGGAAAGGATGGACATGGAAAATGGTCAGGTGAATTGTGGAATTCTGAGAACAATAACTGTGGCGATTTGTGCATAAAAGGGCAGATTGCTCTTGAAAAAAAAAAAACTCGCCTAGAATGAACACAAACATACAAGTAGGCCAATCTTCTCTAGTTTTTACACTATAGTATTCACTTTAGAAATAAAAAGGGACAGGGCACTATTGCAGTAAAACGGCACCTTGTTTTTGAAAAAGCATTTATTTTTAAAAGGGCACTTTCGGATCTGTTGATTGACATCACATGTTAGGCTATTAGCGACGGTTTGGGCTTATCTCAATGGAAAGACATGCATGAGAAGTCTTGTGAAAAATACTACCTAAACTAAAACTTTGACATTTAAAAGTTAATGTTTGCTAAAAGCCAAATTGATAAGTAGCCATAATGCAGACCCTTACAAAACTGATGAAAAGGCTATTTTAATCCAAAATTTAGTGATAAAATACCTAATCTGGTAATCTAAATGTGTAAAATACCCAATCTTCACACATTTTTTAATGGATGTCTTTTTCAAAGATAGCTAGTGAAGAAAAGACGCATGTGTTAGATGGAAAAGGGCAAGAGGGGTGGAATTTTTGAAAAAAGGGTATAGGGGCCACTATAGATGAAAAAAGAACGGGTCGCCTTTAAAAAAACGCCTAAAGTGAACACTGGTTTTTAAATCCTTTGTTATTGTACAGCTCATTCTAATGTCATTAAAAACAAATACAGTTAAGTATTCGATTAATTGAATATGGACAAATTGCAATGTCCTTGAATTAAATTACCTTGTCCATGAATAATGATAATATATAGTTGCATGGATGAAGCATACAAAATACAAACAAAACAACCTCTCAAATTAACCTTCGCAAGCCATTGTCTAATAGAACTAGAAATCAGATTTCAATTGAACTTGTGCAACTCTATTCAATGGAGTGAAATAGTGTTTAATGTACTGAAGCTGTCAACCCTTACTAAATAAACGCAATGGACATTGGTAGATAGATACACTTAATACATATCTATAATTTGAATTTATAAAAGGGAAGGAATCAAATAATGAATGTATGAAATGACAAGTAAAGAAAATATAACTTTCTCCCAAAAGAATTCACTTAGAAATAGTAAATGGGACTATAGTTTACTTTGATATAAACTTGTTTATTTACATAACATATTCAACAAGACAGTTTCAATTTTGGGTACATTCTACATAAAAGAATAAAGTGTGCACAAGCTTTTCGTCGATTTTGAGAATTTATACTACAGGGTGCGAATTTTCGAATCACCAAGAAGCTAACATGCGTAATACAGCTATGAATATCCATTCGAGTAGGTCTGTTAACAGATTTTTCCTAAACAGTAATTAAACGCAAGTCAGCCGCATTTGATCAGACACAAAGGCTATTGTATTAAACTCCTAGGTGATATTTCTACTGGTTTTATGCCCAGTGTTCACTCTAGCCGTTTTTTGAAAGGCCGCCCACCCTTTTTTTTTAAAAATACCACCCTTATTGTCCTTTTCTGTCAAGCACCCTTGCTGTCTTTATATAATTTTTTTTTTTTTTAAATGTCAACTCTGTATGTTGTACGATCGAGATGATTCCACAGTAATTTCAAGCACAGGGCATTTCACGAACCCTTTAAGTAGCCTTTTCATCAGTTTTGTTAGGGATACTATCGAATTGGTTTTTAGTAAAAACATTTCTAAATGTCAAAATTTAGAATTCAAGCATTATCTTCATAAAGATATCAGTTTTGTATGGGTCTTTTCAGATAAGCCTTGAACTGTCATCAGTAGCCCAATATGCAGCTGTAGAACATGTCAATGAACAAATAAGAACTTTTGTTTGGTGAATTAACGTTGCAGTCTCTGCTAGTGTTCCTGTTATGCGTTTTTTAAAGGGCGCCGCGCCCTGCCCTTTTTTTTGTAAGTGCCGATGCGCCCTGCCCTTTTTAGAAGTCAAAAATATGCCCTGCCTTTTTTCAGTATCTTCTTTGTACCCTGAAATTAAAAAAAAAATATTCTTACATAAAAACGGAGGTCTATAGATTGCCTTGGTATCCCAATTGTACCCTCAACCCCCGTGACATTTGCTGAAGAACGTAGTTAAAGTAACGAGGTGTTTCCGAGATCTATAGGTATTCAGTTGGTGACATAAAATATAATTGTAGGCCGTTTGTACATGTGTAAAAGATTACTTTTCTTAACACTTGACATGGGGCGGCAGTTGAGCCAGAATTCACAATGCACCAATCCAAAAAAAAATTTCTTTGAAGGAAGGTATGTTCCAAGAAAGGATTGTGAATGACTCCTGTCAAATAGATGAACGCCACTAATTGTAAGGCTCTTCGCTCCTCACGACGCCTGTGGATTTTCCCCTCCCCTTTTTTAAATTGGCCATTCCTAAAATCAAACTTCACATCAGAAAAATAGTGAACTATTTATCTCTTTTGTGCGAATATTTGCGATTTTCGTAGGTATCAGACGGAATTTAAGATGGTTTAACTCTTAATTTTGTTTTCCTCTGACGAATGCAACTTCCAGATGGCACTCTTTTAAGAATTTTTTCATTCATGAAAACCTTAAAATGGTAGAAATTCACTATATGCGGCCTGCTGCGATCTCTTTTGAAAGACTTTCAATCCTTTTGCAACTGATGAATAAATGTTTATACTTCACCACTTTCTATTTCATCATGATTTGATTTGCA
Organism: Troglohyphantes excavatus; assembly: GCA_963932185.1. NCBI lineage: Eukaryota > Metazoa > Arthropoda > Arachnida > Araneae > Linyphiidae > Troglohyphantes > Troglohyphantes excavatus. Next base: position 37,446,027 of record OZ010669.1, read on the forward strand.
CTACATAATAAAATTACATTAAATTTTTCGAAATTATCATTTAATTTACGAAATTGAAGTTTAGGACTTGTCATTTGGAGTTAAAATAAAAATTGATTTCTGGAAGAAGCTTTTTTATTTTTGTTTGGTTGGTATTAATGTTCTAATTTGTTTTACTACTTTTTTTATTTGAAACTCTCTCTCCCCTTTGTGAAATTTGAGATAGTAAAAACTTTTTAACAAGGAACTTTAGAAAAATTTCAGGATTTCAAAATTTTTTTTGGAAAAAAAACCCACTACCATTAGAGATTTTTTATGTAGCGAGTTTATAGTGCAGTTTTTAAAAAATTTGTAATTTTATTTTTTGTGAAATTTTAAACATTTCTAAAAAAAACCACTAAATTATACAAACTTTAAAATAGATTTTAGAAAATTCTGGCCCTCTTGAAAACAATCCAGTTGTAGGTAAGGAAAGTGCCCTTTCAGTCAATAGAAAGTGTCCTTTTACATAACAAAAAGTGTCCTTTTTTAAAACTATGTGAACACTAGTCTCTGCACAGTGGGCTATTGACGACGGAAAACAATTTTATCTATCCCAGAACCCAGCCCCGCAATAATGCTATGCTTATAGAACCGAACTTTTTAAACCAGGCACTGGTCACCTGCGTTATTACAGTAGGCGTTAATAAGATAGTTATATACACAAGACAAAACTTCATTTCATGCTTTAGTATTTGTGTATAAAAAAATTTATTGGTGCAAATGTAGTATAGGACATTTGGCGTGCGAGGTTTTTTTTTAGCGTGTTTTATAGGGGGGATAAGTTTATAGTATGGCAACCCCTCACGACATTGTTGGTATTTTCCGATTATTGTGGAGACTTTCAATCTGGCAACCCTATGCTATGTTTAACTGCAATTTTTCGTCGCCAAAATATCCTATACTACATTTGTTATAATTTATTTTGTTTATGAAAATTGTGTGGTTGGACATTATCATTATCTAACTTACGCAAATATCCAATTTATACTTCACTTTCTAGTTAACTGGATATCACTATACTAACACAGAATCAAGAATACTACCCAATTAAAAAAATACCAACATTTTGTTTTCGAACTACATAGAAACAGATATCATGGGTGAAAGTCATAGATGGATGGTAAAAATAAGAAGAAACTCATAATCTCCAATGTTTTTAAATCGGAAAAAGATGGAAGCCTTTGATAAGTCTTAATGTTTCAGAAATGATAGTAAGCACTTAATTCTTAACTACTGTACTTATTTACAAACACTTTGAGAATTGGAGTTTAAAATTATAAAAGATAACACTTTAGGGAGACTTAAATTGCATCTATTAACAGACCTTCGTATTACAATCTTAATTAAAACTAGATTGGACAGTGGTGAAAAATATTAATTCTTAATTGTGTAACATCACTGCCTAACATTTATCAAGAGAATATGTAGTTTGTCATTTTACTATTTATTGGCTTTGAGAAATTGTCAGCTACATATTGTTTCGTCCCGGACAAAAATCGGTATAAAGACAGAAAACTTTCAAAAAGCACGACAGATATTTAAACAAAATTAAGGTACTAATTAGACTAAAATTGAGCAAAACGAAATCCATAGCTTTGAGTTTACTTTAACTTTTAAATAACGAAACTCCTAACGGTATGAAATTACAAATTAGAGACTTCACAATAGAATAACCCAATCTCGTACTTTAATTTGTCACAGGTCACTTTAATAAATGTAAAATATACAACATATAAAGACTTTCCCTATAAATATTTTTTCACAAACATGAATTAGAATTTTGTCAACTTAAAATTAGTTAGGAGCCACCGAACTAGAGGCCGACCATATCAGTTACGCTACGTATACGTCAAAACAAAAATGTCGTCCAATGCATAAAACCACCTACTGGGCCTGGCATGTTGATTATTCATACGCTGGCTGATCCTCTGACAATATCCAAAGAAACATACGAAAGAACATAACGCTTATAGCCAACTTTTTTGCGATATTCAGATATCTTCGTGCATAATCCAATTCGAAACTTGACACTCGGGGAAATCAAAACCAAGTTGAACCGAAACTTCAAATCACCTAATCAACCGTTCAGAATTTTGACACGCGAATCAAAAGATTATTGTACAATGCTCGTTCCAAGTCTCGCGAGTTTAAAGATTGGTGAAAATAGAGAACTCTAAAATTGTCTGGGCAAGACACCTAGCGCCTGCTAGGGGGAAATTAAAGGAAGGCCAAGCCCTGAAAAACAGTTGCATCGGTACCTAAATATAGAACTAGCGACCAAATCAAGAATTCAACACCCATTCTTATTTACTTCGGTCTTTGTTGTACTGGGAATAGGACGTATTGTTAGAGCAGTGTTCGAGTTCTAGACGTGGAAATTTCGAAGACGAAACTCCTTCTAGATAAGCTTTATTAGAGGATTTAGGCTTAATGCAACACCGGTTCATATCAAATTTCATGTGGATAGCCGAAATAAATGCCTATTGGCAAGTAAAAGCATTTGCAAAAATGAAAAAAGCAATAATCGAGGATAGAAACCATACGTGAACTTACCATGGTTGTTTTTAAATACCCCAAAAGCTATTTAAAATACAGTCAACAAAATTTTCACCGGCTTCTTTCACAAGACACGGGAGGGTTCGGTGCTGGAATAGTGTATCCTTACGCTCGTCGTTCCGACTGATTGTCAGGCGCGCTGTCATTTGCGAGATCAAAACCTTTAAGTGGTGAGCGCACTATCTCGCCCAATGAGATTCCTTCTTACAAATTCAGTGGTGATGTATTTGCATTTCAACGCCTCTTTTGCGCATCCATTTAAACTTATGAAACTTCCTCAAAAGTAAATATTTCCAGGCCCGATTTTTTGTGGGAAACTTTTTGTACAATTATGGAGAAATTGTAATTTTTTTTATAAAACGTATTTCATTGGACTATTTTGTGCGAGAGTTGGAAATTGTTCGGGGGGGGGATGATTCAGTGAGTCAGCGCGGCCGAACAACGCCGTTGTTTCATGCTACGGTTGCCTCAGAAATGAGACCCAATCAGATATGGCTATAGGGCATATAGCCTTTTTAGGATGTGTAGTAGAGAATTTTTCGCGTATCGAACGCTTTATGAAATGGGGCCGCACCACGTTGCATTCCGAAACTTTTCTTTTTCGCGTTTACCTTTTCAATTTAGTGGATTACTGAATGAGTCAGTTCACAAGCCGCTTATTGGAAGGTCAGTTTGTGGGAATTATCCTACTACTTAGAGTTTTAATTTATAAATTGAATTCATTTGAAAACAGAACTATTTTCAGTTCAGCAGGAGATTTGTCTGAGCGGTTGTTTCAAATCATGTGATCTGGAAAAGAGTTTTAAAATATCTCGATGAATTTAAATAATGTATCCGCTTTGTGTATTATGTTTTGAGTTTATTGATTCGAACTTGGGAAAAATATTTATATTTAAACTTTTTGTAAAACATTTTTAAATTTTTTTTTTGTTAATTTAAATATTAAAAGAAAATTAAATAATTTAAATTTTTTTTTTAATTGATATTGATTATTTAATGACATTTTTTTGTATATAAAATCGTACAGTAGTAATTACAATGTTTAAATGTGTGGGATGATGACACCCTTAAAAACAAATTATCGTTCATTAATTACATAAAAAAATTAATTAAAAGCACATTAAATTTATATATTTTAATCAGAAATCAAACTTTTTTCCTAGAGAGGATAATTACCTCTAACGGGTGGCTACCAAAAAAATTTAATGATTTATAAAATTACAATTTTTTTTTTGATTTACTAAGAAATTGTTTGTTAAAGCAAGCTATTGAAATGTTTGTATTCTGGGAAAACAGTTCAAATTACGGAACATTGTTTAAATTGCAAAGATACAATAGTTATTTAATTTTAAAGTAAGTAACCGAAATCTGGTATGGATCTAATTTCTACTTGCGTAACTTATGTCGCGCATTATGAATAAATATCACGTTTTGCAAATTTTTATTTTAGCTTGCTGAATTCTTTCTTGAATTTTGTGAAAACTGTGTTGCTGAAACCCGTGGTCCGCGACTGGTCAGTGGAGCTATTGTTCAATCACTAAGATGTTTCGGTTTTGCTTGTTCACAAAAAAACCCAGACAATAATAAGGCTACTTTTTCTTACTAATGCCACTTTTACCTGTTGTTGATGAGGGATTTTTTTTGTCGTCGTAAGTTTGAAGTGGTGTTGCTTTCATTTTCACCCCTGTTATTAATTATACGGTTATGCCGTATAATATCGAAATTACAACCAAGACTTACCAGGAATCGAACCCACATCTGCAGGTACCGCTGTCCAGAGGCTCATCCGTTAAGCTATCAGGGCGACGTGAAAAAGTTATAAGTAATGTTAAAAAGGTGTGCCAAAAGAATGGGAAGTAAGGTAATTGAATCGTAATAACCCAGTTGCCATTTAAGCAATCGACATCAAATAATGTGAAAAATCACCTTCTGAACAACTATTTTGAGTTTGCCAGGTCGCTTTGTTAAGATGGCTTGAACAGAACCTGAGATTAGCAATATTAAATGACACTGCTTATTTTTGCGAAAGTACGATTACTTAAATTTGGGTATGTCATCGCTTATTTACAATGCAATTGTACTCAAAGAATAACGAGTACGTTTATGTACTCATTTTTAAGCACCTATTTTTTTACAGTGAGAAAACTATATAAAAAAAGAGAGAGAAAGGGGTGTATATAAAAAAAATTAAATCCCCCCCCCCCCCCTCGAAATTAACCCTCTGACTCATCATCAGACCTCAAATGAGACATCGCACGGCAGAGAGGAAGTTCACAGTTATTCTGGGGTCGGTCCCGAAATAACTCTTCGAGTTTTAACTCGATTCCGCGCCTTAGAAAGAAAAGCGACGGCGGAGAGCCAGAAATAGGGGCGAAGGCACCTGTCTCTGAGGCCCCCACAACATCACGAGGCGACTGGACATCCGACGTGGAAGTTCTTGGCTCGCAGGAGATGGGGGGGCTTCGAAAGATCGGGGAGTTTTTGTGTTGCCTGGCACGGCTTCCAAAAACTCGCCCGGAACTGAAGTTGTGTGTTTGCTTTTCTTGGTCTTTTTTCTTATGTAATATTGTGGGAGTTTTCTGGTTGGGATGTAGATGTAAGAGAAGGATGGCTGTGGCGTAAGAAAGGGGGAGGGGCCATATCCGAAATTTATATGGGACAGAAGAGTATTTTATATTTTTATTTTCATTATGTTTATTTCATGGTATTTTAGACAATGTTAAATTAATTTTAGTTTAGAATTTTCTTAGATAATGCTTCAGCCTAAAATTATTTTATTGTCGCATTCTTTTTTTTTTTGTGTGTACAATTCACTAAATATTGTGCCGTGTAAGCAGGGCCTGATGGCTGCAAGAACTCCAACTTTTATTTATTTGCATATAAACTGTGTAAAAATCCTGGAGAATTTTTTTTCCTGGAGACAGACGGAAGTATAGGTACTTCGACGAATTCGTTATTATTATTGTAATTTTTTCAAAACAATTATAATTTGAGTGTTTTTATGATAAATATTAAATTTTATTATCATTTTTTTTTGTTACGTGTTTTTTATTTTATTTTTTAGGGGGTCATCATCAGTGTGGATGTGCATATCAGTGGCGTAGCCAGCATTGGGTTACTTTGGGTTAGAACCCCCCCCCCCCATAGCCAGTTTAATTTATTTATTTTTAAAAATAACAAATGCAAAAAAAAACACACAAAAAACCGAAGATTTTTTTTCTGATTTCTATAGAGAAAACACACGTCGCATTTCCTGGTCTACCCCACATGTATCTCCTGCTTCCTTTCCTTCTGTCCCCTAAAGGGATGATTTTCAGGAGAACAACGGTGAAACAACCTTGAAGACAGACAATTTGACTTTTTGTGTGTGGGGGGGGGGGGGGCGATGGGGTAGTAGGTCTGTATGATTGTCTTGCTTGTTTGTACATGTAACAGGATACTTTTCTTAACACTTGAAATGGGGCGGCAGTTGAGCCGGAATTCACAGTGCATCAATCCAGAAATTGCTTGCTTTGAAGTAAGGTATTTTCCCTGACCCATTCATCCCCTACGTGCAGGCACGTCGCGCCGTGGAGGTTTGGGGGGGGAGTCCGACCCCCCCCCTCCCCCCCAATAATTTGGAAACCCTAAAAGTTGGGAATTTCAAGGTTTAAAAATACCCGAGTTGGGAAAATTTATGTCTGAAAAAAATTAATATTTTTAACAAATGAAAGCAAAAACACCAAGGTTATTAAGGGAAAATTAGAAATTGTCCAACTTGTAAAATTAAACTTAAATTCGTGTGTTTGGTTTCAGAGTTCATTGCACACTTTCGACCGATACGACGCTAAGGCTCCAGATGGAGTTGACTAATGTAGTCTGTAGCCGAGACAACGCCAGTGGCGGAACAGTTTTATAAATTTCATTGTATTTTTTATTGCGTCAGGCGAAAAAAAATTTTAAGCGTGGCATCGTTTCCTTAAAAAAAATCCCACATTTTAAATATATAATAAATTGTTTAAATTAAGGAGCAATGTTTTCAGATTTCCAGCAGGCGACTAAAAAATGGTCGCACCTGCTCATTCTGTTGTTCGTTATTGTCAAAGTTATATTATATGTTGTAACGTTCAGATTATCATTTAAAGAATTTTAAAATATATGGTGTTGCACTTTACGCAAACGTCACACAGTGTTCTTTTTATTAAAATAACTTATCTTTTAATTGTGTTAGGTGCGATTGTCTAAATCAAAATCCTCTCCTTTTTATTCGAAAATCACTTTTGTTTAATATAACCCTATTGGTTTTGCCTTCCACAATGTAAAATTTCTTTCAGCTAATATTCGAAGCGCCATGGCGCTTCGAATATATGGGACTGGCGCGTCAGTCCCATATAAATTTAAAGTCTTGTGTCTAGGATTTTTGTTGTTGTTATTTTGTTTTGTTTTGTGATTAACCAATCACAAAATTGTGTAATGTTGACGCTGTGCGTTTCCTCTGTTTTTTTCAATATTTTTTTTTTTTTTTTTTTTTTTAGTTTTTACCAGTTTCAAATAGAAACTTCCAGAACTTTTGATGGGTTCTTTTATTTAAATCACCCTTCGGTTAAAAAAATGTATCGGACTTCGATACGATTGCTACGAAAAATCTTATGCGCGGAGGACGCATCTTTCAGTACCTATTTTCTTTTCCTAATTTTATGTGATATGTGTTTCGTTTTAACATTAACTTTGGAGGATTCTCTCTTTGAATACTTCTAAGTTTATTGAATTTATTTATAATGATTTAAATTCCTGTTTTCCTGCATTGATTAATTTAGAATTAAAATGGTTATTAATTAAAAAAAAATTATAATTCAATTACTACTTGATAAATATGGTCATATTGGTATGTAGATACTTTTTATTTTTGAATATTATTTTATTTATGTTTTATGTTAAGATTAGCAATGGCCGTTGGGTTGACACAACTGCAGAGTCCCTTTCACTCCCACTATTTACAGATCATGTTACATTTTCAGAACATGGCTGTATTTGTTATCCCCCCTCCCCCCTTATGACTTCCACAATAAAATTATCCTATAAAAAGTTGATAAGTTGGAACTAGGAATTTTTAGCACTGTTGTGTTCAAAATTTCCAATCGTTAAGTTTGGTTAATTAATATCGCACTTATAACGGACACTGCACTGGAACATGCGTGCAACAAATGTTGCGTGCCACAACGTTGGTTCGGGTCTATCTCGAAGAAAAGACCTGGGAATAATGCCTCGTATTTTTTAATCATGGTCAGATAACGAGAATAACACCCGAGCTGGTATCCGTACCCGACGCCGTTAAGTTGGGAATTTCTAATCGTTAAGTTGGGAAATTTCTTGTCTCAACCCCCCCCCCCCCCCCCCCCAATTTTTTTGTGTGACTGCACTGCCTACGTGTTTTAAGCTTTTAATTTACTTCTTAATTATAATTTATAAATAATATTTAATCAATTAAAATTATTAATTATAATTTTAATTTAAAACTACTGCTTAAATTAAAAAATATCATAATTTAAATTTACTAATTTAAAATAAAGTACTACTTAAAAATTATTATGATTAATTAAAATTACTAATTTAATATTATCAATTAAAATTGCTAATTTAAAATTATTAATTTAAAATGATTAATTTAAAATTATTAATTAAATTTGCTAATTAAAAATGATTAATTAAAATTAATAATTTAAAATTAATAATTTAAAATTAATAATTTAAAATTAATAATTTAAAATTAATAATTTAAAATTAATAATTTAAAATTAATAATTTAAAATTATTAATTAACTTTTATTTAAATTATTAACTAAATTTTATTCAAATTATTAATTAAATTTAATTAAAATTATTAGTTAAAAAAATTTCAAATCAATTATTAATAAAAAAATATATATATGATTTTGGTTGGACCAAAAATAAATTATGGAACCCTCCCTTCGGACAATCCTGGCTACGCCACTGGTGCATATACTTCTCGAATTTATTAAAAGGGCCCCGTGTGTAAGACAATAATATTCATAAAGTAATTTATACAATACTCCAATCTCCAACTGAATAGAAATTGAGTGTATCTTATTTTTATTCTAATGCGATCTTTATCTAAAACAAAATCGTTTTCATTAAATTACAAAATTCTGCTTTGTTAAAATGAAAGCTATTTACAGTTTTGAATTATCCCATTTAATTAAATATTTAATACTTTTAAATAATTACTACTCATAATTAAGTAAATCAATAAGATATATTAATATTTAATAAGTACGTTAAAGATATAATGATTGATTTGGTAAATATTTCTTATCAACATAGCTTTCACGAAACTAAATCCTGGCAATACCGCTGAACTGTACAGGGCTGTGCCTTTTAGCAGCCGCAGTCACTGGTGTTAACCTAGTAACTGGGACACTTTGAATTACACATAAAAACTTATTAAGATGTTCATCAGATTTTGGAAACGACAACCTATGTTTTTTAATCTTGTCAAAAATGCTGTGGAAATACACATGCAGTATATTATGTTTAACATAGGAAAGTATAATATTAATATTAGTAATTGTTTAAGAAAAAGCCAAGATTCAAAAGAAAACACAAAAACTGACAAATCAGGGAGTACAGCAAGCATCGGAGTTTTGCAGATTGTTGGCTTCTCTGCCATATAATGATACTTGCAGTATACGTACTTTTACAGCTAACAGCACGAGTAAATTTGATAGATGCACTACAATCAATATGCTCAGATCATGGAAACTGCATTTTATGTAACTTGGATTTTTTTTTATTCGTCATTTTAAAAATTGGTTACTTTTTTTGTGAAGGGCTCGATTTTTGTACATACTATGTGATAATGCCGTCTAATATTGTTTAGAGATAAATATACCTTTATAATTTGTCCCAGCCATCTATTCGTCATTTAAAAAATATATATTACTTTTTGCATGAAGGGCTCGATTTTTGCATATACCATGTGATAATGCCTTCTAATGGTGTCTCGGGATTAATATACTTTTATAATTTGTCCTCAGCTCATCATTTTAAAAATTGGTTACTGTTTCATTAAGTGCTCGATTTTTGTCTAATATTGTTTAGGGATAAATATACCTTTATAATTTGTCCTCAGCCATCTATTCGTCATTAAAAAAATTATTACTTTTTGCATAAAGGGCTCGATTTTTGCATATACCATGTGATAATGCCTTTAATGTTGTCTCGGGATAAATATACCTTTATAATTTGTCCTCAGCGATCTAAAACATTTTTAAAAATCTTTTTCCCAATTTTATTGCTATGATATTTAAAACCATAGTTAAGTATCCTGTAACAGATTAAAGATAACATCGATAACGACGATCGGCACTAAAAAACGCCTTCCTTTTTTGATGTTTGCCGATAAGATTATTTCTTTTCATTACTGAGCGGCGTGCAAGTTTGCGAACTGGAGATTACACGCCATTGTACTTCGTATCAATTACGGCTCTGGGGAACGGTCCTTTTTTAGGAAGGAGATTTCGCCAATAGTGAAAGTATAGATAGTCAGAAAAGGGCGTATGTAACAATAAATCAGTCGATGTCTTTTATGAGCAGTCGCAAAGGTGTATTCGCAATAAAATGTGTAATACTTTTTGCGCATGTGTATTGCAATGTCTTCAAAACAGTAATCTTAATGTAAAATACGTCCAAATAAGTAAAAAGGTTTAGAAGGAAATTTGTGGAGAAATACGACTAAAAGGCTTCGGATAATTTTAACCAAATGCCTTTTAAGGATATTTCGCGAATAATACTGAAGGGGTCAATTTACAGATGTCAATAGGAGCATGCGTTTGCACAGCAATAATTTAAAAAAAAATCGTTTAGGTTCTCTAGGAAAGTAACTAACGTTTAGAATATTAACTCTTACAATTTACAACAATTAAAATGTATTTTATATTTTTAATTAAAGTATATTAACAATGTTTAATTTTCGCATGTGCGTGGTGGTCATTTCAAATATCCGATACTTTCACCTGTAACATTACAATCTCTAAAACAATTTGCTTATCTTCACCCACGTGATACGCTTCACGTGTTCTCTTCATTCGTTCTCCAGTCCGATTCACTGAGAAGGTGGTAACGTGGTAGTCACTTCAAATTTCCGATACTATCCCTCGGACTTGAGTAATTAGCTCGACGATTAAGGTATTAGCGTACCATGTATAACGTCCCGGGTTCGATTCCGGGTTATTGTCAAAAGCATCGTGTTACATATGTAATGTACATTAAAACTACAGGGTGGTCGAACGTTATGGTCGGGATTTCCTTGCCACACAACCTATTAACATAAATATTTGTAAAGTGCTGCTCCAAAAGTTTTATAGCTAAATATTTTTTTTTAAACCTTTTAAAAAACATTATAATAACACAAACAAAGTTATTCAATAACAAAATCACACAGCAACAACAATTATGAGCTTTAGTTTATGTAATGAAGGTATAGGAGTTTCATAGGCTCTTTTTGATAAATAACTTTTTGAGTTGTAACTTTACAAATGTGTAACTTTGTTTGTGTTATTATAAAAAAAAATTTTAGTTGTAACTTTACGAATATTTACAATTAATATTTAGCTCGACGCGACGGTTAAAGTATTGGCGTCGTATTCACGGCATCCCAGGTTCGATATCAGGAGTCTGCTAAAACGTACTGCGCGACATTGGTCTGCTAAACTTTGTCTTGGTCTGTATAACTTTGTTTGTGCTATTATAAAATCTTTTTGAGTTGCACTTTACGAATATGCCTTCATTTTTTTCGTCATGCTCTTTAATCAAAAGTTATGAGATGAGGAAACCCCGACCATAATTTTCAACCACCTCAATTTTCACTTAAATATTATTTCAATGCCATTAATGGATCTTTTTACAACGGATTATCTATTTTTCAAATTAAACGTAGAGGAAAAGAAAAACACAAATTGTAAATTGTTTTCACTGCAAGAAGCTTGAATTTATCTCAGTGCTTTAAATATATATAAAAAATTCCAGGACATGTAATTTTTAGGAATTTAAAAATTACATGTGTTGCAGGAAAAATTAGAGATCCCCTGATGTATATATGCGATTCTGAAGTTTAGAAGGTACATGCGATATATATAAATATAGAAAGAAGCTAAAAATAGATTTAGTACAGGAATAAAATTAATTTTTAATGCTAAATTACACTTAATAAACCGCTTGATATGTGTACAACAACACATTAAAAAAAACGGGTTTCACGCTATAAAAAAAATCTCGGCCTCTAAGTGGTTTTATGAGAAATGCCACTTTAACATATTATCGGAATATAAAGGGCCACGTTAAATTTCAACCGTAAAAACAGAATTAAAACAAAAACACATATTGAAAAAAATTAAATAGAATAGAAAGTGTTTAATACTAAATCTAAAATAAATTGCTCTATTTACAATGCGCATAGAACAAAAATTCAATCCACACTCAATTTGTGTTCGAAAATTCGTTATCATGTTATCAAATGAGTAAAGTTGAAAGTGTATGTGAGGATATTGGTATTAGGTAAGAGCGGAAGGTAAACAGAGCTAAACGGAAACGGCAGAGCCCAAACGGAAACGGCACGTTGTTGTACGTCGACGAAAGTTTACTTGTTCTTCGAAAACACTTGTGTTACAAACATTCATATTCTCTTTTAAACAAATTTTCTCAAGGGCGAAACAGAAAATGCATGTTAATTGTGCAGGATATCATAATAAATCCTATTGACATGAATGATGAGAATGTTTTAGGGTTACAACTGCGATTTCGCTTTATTTGTAAATATATATGAATTTCAACACATATATTTTGGTCACTTTTTCAAAACAACTACCTAAGGGATATATATTTAAATATCGCATTTTAATTTAAAAAAAACTATGTTTGTTTACTTTAGAAAGTGTTTTGAATTGACAGGCTTAAAAATAAAAATCTGTTGTCTGAATTTCGTGAAAATGTTTTTATTGAATTTTTTTTTTTTTTTTTTTTAAAGTGACATCCTTCTATCAAAATACTGCGTTACTATCACTTACATTTTGTGTTTAAATATTTTTAACGTGGTCATTCATGTAGAAATGCCAAACTTTCAATAGATTTGAAAAAAGTATCTTAGATAAATTATTTTTTAATACTAGATTTTTTTTTTTTTTTGGGGGGGGGGGAGGGGGATTCTTAAGCGTATGTCATTGATATAAATCTTAAGATAAACTAAAAAAGTATTGACATTTTATTCCTGAACGAAATCATTGGAGTCATTTTCGATCAATTCCTATGAAATCAAACAATGACAGCATATTTTCGACTTTTTGAATTCTACATACCTACTACGCATACTAATAAGTTGTATAAAAATTCTAATTACCCTTTCGTTATACATTCTTCAATTATTATCTCAGCATGCAAACCAATGTTTAAAACCAGTGTGTCTCAAAGCGTGTATACACAGAAAATTTATAATTGAAAGTTTATTTAAAAAACAATACTTTATTTACTCTTTATTTTGTGTAACATAACAAAATCAATATAGTTGGTAATTATTTAGTTTTTTTTAAAGTATTGATTAAACACAATCGATAAAGTAATTAAAATTGTTGTCTGACAAGTGTTAGTGCAATTAAGAAAATGACGCATTTAATTTTGCTTCCTGTTTTAATTCTTTTTGTATGCAGGTCTCATCCAATTTAGACGGCGCGGCGGCTTTAACTATAATAACATCACCTATTGACTATATATCCAGCTTTATAAATCGTTTACAAACTAGTTTTATTGAAAAATATTATCACAAACAAATGATAATTTAATACAATAACTTGTTTTTCAAAAGATATTTTACAAAAGTATTTATCAGGTTACCATGGCATCCGAAAGGCAACATTAATCTAAAATGTAACGATCAATTCAGAACCAAAATAAAATTTTACAAAAATACAATTTATATTTTATAAAATAAGCCACTTTTTATTTATTTAAATTTGTATTTGCATTACTTTATTATATTTTTTCTTTTGATATGCTGTGGCATTGTAAAGTGTCTAAAAATTACACTAATATATGAATATATATATATATATATATATATATATATATATATATATATAAATTGTGGCTACATTCAATTGCAAGGAACAACTTCAGTAGTTACGCAGGACGATTTAATTAAAATTTCAAAATGGAGCAATTTATTGGGGTATGTCATTCAATATTAATAAATGTCAGATTTTGTATATGGTAAAAAATAATAGAAAAACTACTTATTACTTTATATTGACAAGGTTCTGAAATCGATGCTAGTAATATAGTTGGCGATCTAGGTGTGTTGGTTTATGGGGCTTTTAAATGGGATACCAATATGAGTAAAAAGGAGAATAGAATGTTTGGATTTATTAAAAGGAATGAATCATCTAAATCTAAAGATGTAATTTTGTCCTTGTATAGGGGGTTGGTCAGGCTTCATCTTGAGTCTGCAGTACAATTTTGGTCACTTTATCAATTTTTTCTTTATATAAGAAATGATTCAACATTGGTCTACGAAATTGGTTCAGGGTACTTTGGGAATGGACTATAGCCACAGGTTTAGATCTTTAAATGTGTATATGCTAGACTAGAGGACTAGAGGAGACCTTATTCAACTATTCAAATTTATTAAAGCGGGTGATTTCGAAGGCATAAAATATATTATAGCTAATGGGGCGATGGGGTACTAAAGATCATAGGTACAAGTTTTATTAATCACAACTTAATCGAGAAGGTAGAAACACTAATCTGCAACTTCTGGATTGGGCAAGGCAGTTTGTTGACTTGAAGCCAAATAATTGTACCTCACTTCCATTTCTACCTCTATATTTCGCATATTGTTCATGCTAAAATATGCCGAATTGTCGCCCATTAAAACCCATTTTTAGTGCCTATTCTTTGAAATCCATTGTAACCAATAATAAGTGGATAAGCAGCAAAAAGAAAAACTATATTTTTGGCGATATACAAATTAATTATCTATATAGAAAAATAAAATATTTAACATTAATGTAACGGATTCAGAAGAAAAATAAACCCTCAAAATTACTTTAAAAAATTAGTTGGTGTACAGTATATCTGCTTACAGTATAGCTTCAATCGGGCCCATAGAAGGAACTGGTTATCAGCGTTCCAGAAGTTACAGTTAAAGTTCGGTGGGTAAAATGCATAATTTTTATAAAAGAGTAGCAGATAAATGGAATAGTTTGTATGCAGAAGTGGTGAATTCGTCAGGAGTAGTTGGTTTTAGACGCTGTTAGATGTAGATTTAGATTTCGGGTATAAAGGAAAAGCTGGGATTTTAAAGAATTGCTCGAAAATACTCTAAAAGTTTTGATTTAAAATTCCCATGGGAACGTGATTTTAGGCTGTGAAATCTTAGTAAATATTGTTCAAGAGAATCAAAAGTCGCTTTCTAATTCATGGAGAGAATTCGCATCATTGTAAAAACTATGCAAAACTCTTCAAGTACCCAATATGGAAACTGAACCAAGAGAAATTTCTTCAGTAAAGAAATCGCAAAAAATCATTTTCCATGCTTAACAGGAGTTACATAAAATTGTGTGCATTCTTTAAGAAGAACCTGGTAAACCTAACAAACAACAAATCACTAATCATATGCCACTGTTACCAACAATCACTCTTAATGACACCCCAGCATCAGCAACAATCTTCGTTGAAACCACTGACCCAAATTCTGGCCACATAATAACACAGAAGATGACCACAACCCCCCAACAACCTGTCAGACTCAGGCACTGAAAGGTCCCCAGGGTAATTGAAAAGCGATACCAAAGTACCTTTCCATTTATTTCTCGTCTGGTAATTGTCATAATCAACTGCGGAAAGGCGTATGCCCTCTCAACCCTAGTTGCCCCTCCTTATGAAGTTCCGCGAATCAAAAGCAGCGTTGCTATGGAAATGCGACAAAAGTTTTTTTACTCGTTCAGGTGCATATAAAATAAAAGTCTTGAATATGAGTTGGTTAGAAGCAGCTTTTGTTGGTTTAAGGTTTTGACTGGCAAGAATTTGTCACTGTTGTTGTTTCAAGTATTGGAAGTGTATGACATGCCCCAAGGTAAATGTGAGTATGTGGTTTTAATTTACGTGTGTTGTTTGTTTAATGGGAAGGTTAGAATGTTAATGAATTTTTTTTTAGCTCAAGAGTTTCAGGTATTATTTTCTTGATTGCAAATTTTATGTAAAGTAATTTCTCTCTCTCTGTGTGTGTGTGTGTTTCTTTCTCTGATCTCTTTCAACAATGTATGGAATGTTTTTTAAATAATTCCAAGGTTTAAAAACACTATTTACATTATTTTGTTTATAAAACTCGTCATTCGATATTGACAGACTACATTTAAATCTTATTTTTAGTTAAAAATGTTTTAAATATTATTTTTTGTTAAAATTTTTTTCGGGGAACATTCTATTTTTGCTCAAATTATGGTTGAGTAATTTGTAAGTTTTTCCCCATGAAATATCCTTTTTATAGTCAGTCCTGTTAAAATGCTTTTATAATCTAAAATGTTTTAAATACAGTTACTGCTGATTAATTGTTATTGTGGAAAATGGTATATTAATAGTACAAAATAATATATGCAATTTCGTTACAATTTACTGAAAGTAAATATACAAAATCTGCCATTTTTATGAAAACTCGTTCGAAAGTTATAATACCAATATTGAAAAACAAATATGAAACGTGAAGTAAATGAAAATTATTGAACTTATTACAAACTTTGATAGAGTTTGTGTTTTGTCATATTCCCAAGTGTATAAGTTTTTACATTTATTTGCTATTTATATTAATATATAAAGCAAAAAATTTGTGTTTTGAAAGCTTTGAACTCGACATACATCCAATAGTACTTGGATTTAGCTTTGAATCTATCAAAAATTGGGTTACAAAATAGCAAATTTTAGTGAAGTATGTGTTTTTAGCGAGTAATGAAATAATAAAATGAACTTTTCTTTAAAAAAGTAGCTCTTGCGAAATATTTTACTTGGCATAAGTGTTCATTACTTACTGCAGTACCTAATACCTTTCCTTAATTATTTTTTTTAACAATCTAATGCAATTGTTAACTTTTATTATATATTTTAAACAATTTTTATCTATTTTTAATTTATTTAAGAGTAAGAAATCAATATTATTTATTAAATGTAATGCAAATACTCTTTAAGTAAAAGTGTCCAAAACAGTCTTCGAATATTTTTATATTTATATATTCTGTTTAGCATTGGCCTTTTGCTTGTTCATTACTTACTGAAGTACTTCATACCTTTTCTTAATTCCTAATTAGAATTTTTTTAACTATCTAATGCAATTGTTAATTTATATTAAATTATATATTTTAAACAATTTTTTTTATCTATTTTTAATTTATTTAAAAGTAAGAAATTAATATTAATTAATTAAATGTAAATACTCTTTAAGTACAAGTGTCCAAAACAGTCTTCGAATATTTGTATATTTATATATTCTGTTTAGCATTGACCTTTATTGTTTCTTTTTTTTTGTTTCTCACAAACGGTAAACAAAAATCAACCGACCATTATAACAATACATTTACCACAAGAAACTCCCTTAATTCGATTTTCCAAACGATCGAAACAAGCAAAACAAAACAAAAAAAATCATTCCATTGCAGAAGCAGCATAAAGGAGGCGCCCCTACCGTTGCCACCGTCCATTTACTAACTATGCTATTCCGTGACAAAAGAAATAAGAACGACGCCCATCTTGAAAGAAACTGGCAGTGATCCAATGACCTTTTCCGTGAATTTATGGGTTCCGTTTTCTCCAGAAAACGGGATCAAGATCACTGACTCACCACACATGTTCTTTGACCGTTTGCTGTCACTTTTCGCGTGTGTAACGTTGTCCTGGCACGCCATGGGACACGCAGGACCCTGTCACTGGTCGGAGAATGTGACATTGTAGTGTGACATGAGCTCCAGAGGGTGGTAACTAGGTAGTTCCAGAGCATTTCACTCAATGGCTTTATTAATCGTTTTTGTACCTCCTCTTTGTGGTCATTTTCTATGTCAGTGCGTAGATGTGATGAGCTGAGAGATTTCTGTGTCTTCTAGAAATTTGTTGGGGCTTGGCTTCTTAATAACTCAGTATATTTCAGTTTATTTAGGTATATGAACATATTTCATTATTGAATATAAAAAAAATGTCAAAATAATTAGTGCAATATTTTTTTTTCAAATTATCTTCAATGCAATGTGTTCACATAATATCGTAAACAATTGTCACATTTCAAAAGCAATAATCATACTAATTAAAAAGATTGTACTGCGTTATATACAACAACAAAAAAATCTACACTTAGTCTTAATTTTACGTTTGTTTGAATTGCATATTTGCAATATGTTAATCAGTTTCGTTAATCAGTTTCACACTCAAGGCTGCCCTAGCATACGCAGGATTAAGTGCGAAATTAACAGAAGGGCTACTATAGTTAACTAAGTTGACCCTCCAATTTAATTTTGAGTACCCTTCTCTCTCCTCTCCAAAAACATGTAACTTCATATTTACAGTGTAATTCTGTAATAGATCGAGAACATTTTATTATACTGATTCTGTAGGGAAAAGCTCCAAAGAACAATTTTATGCATGACATGTGTAGAACACAATACCAAATAATTGTGTTTAAACTTTTCCATTTAAATATTACTTTTAAAAATACTTGAATAATTTTGAAATAATTTTAACGTGGAAGAAAATAGACCAGGTATCAATTTGGGGCAAGAACGGTTATATTAACGTAAATAAAGCTTATCCAATAAAAAGTTTTTTTAAATAAGAATTAATTTCCCTTTAAAACTTTTACTTTTTTTCCCAATAGGGGGGGGGGGGGGGCTTTAAACGCACAGGGCATGGGCGGGGACACCCATTACACACCCTTATTAAAATGGTTCATCTGGTAGCCCCTAAAAAAAATCGATAGTTTAATCTTTATTAAGAAGTTTCTTAACTCCCCCTCAAATTCTAATCCATGTAGGCATTTCTTGTGGCATACAATTACAATTACATACAATTATTTTAATACGCATAAAGCCTGACTATTATTGTTTCCTGTTCTGTATAATAACGCTACAAACTTGAAATGGCTGTCTCGAAAGTTATTAAGCTGTCAGTCACCACATCTGTGCCCTAAAGGCATCGATGTGGTGTTTCATCTTATGAGTCATGCCTTTAAACACGAATCATGCTGTGAAGAAATGAAAATGAAGGTTATACTTTCTGTATTTTGTGGTTCGAAGTATTTCTTTCTTACCGAGATTGTAAATATGTTCTTTAGAAGACTCACAATAAATAGTTTTAATCGTCAATAATTAAAAACCGAGAAAAATACTTGTACCTACGAAGGAAGCCGGGACATTCTTGTGGTTTGGCACATGCGCAAAACAAGCTTGTTTACAATTCTGTTAGATTCAAGTTCTGTTACGTACTTTTGTTATGTAGAAAATTCTTTCTGTTCGCATAGAACGAAACAATTGTATGTTTTTCTTGTGAAAGCGATACAAATTGAAGTCCGCAATTGTACTTGTGGTTGGGATTCTTATCAGGCACGTAGGTATAATTTTTTCATGGGGGTGGTTCAGTAAATGAGCAAAGGATTTCTTTAAGTAGCTTACCCCCCCCCCCTTTACTTGAATAAAAATTCATAAGTTTGAAAAAATGGGGGGGGGGGGGGGGGCTCCCAAATTAACAATCTCTTCCCCCCCCCCCTTTTTTTTTCAAATTAACAGAAAAATTCAATTAATTTCTGTTTACTTGAATTTTTATTCAAGTAAACAGAAATAAATTGACATATACATATCGAAAGAGCAACTGTTATAATTTATTTTTCATGAAATCGTTACCAATATCATTCACTATTTTTAAAAGTAGTAAATATCACTCCTTAATTATGAAATAAATTTAGAGAACAAATTTAAATTTAAAAATTCCTTGTTTAGAATAATGTATTACTTTAGTTACAACGTGTTTATACGGCACCGTTTCGCGATCTTTTCCCTTTGTCACCGAAATTTAAACACATAATGAAACACGATGACGTCATGGTACGCTTAGTTTGAGATAAAAATGCCCTCAAATCACGTTTTTAAAGCCTTTTGAAAACTATTTTCCTGGTTAGGACCCCCGGAAAATACCAGATTTTCCTTCATGCAACTCAACAAGAAGTATTATACTAAAAATTGAAATTTTTCTAGTTTTTTTAAAGCATTTTTATTATTTTTACAGTTTTTCGATTTTTAATTTTTTCTTCTCTTGACTTTCAATGGGAGGGGTTTGAACCCCCTGAATCACCCCCTTACCTACGTGCCTGGTTCTTATTCGACTAAATAGTTCTTGTTTGACTAAATAGTTGAGAATTTCGGAAGTTTAGTTTTAAATGGGTTTCTAACAGCATGAAACAGGATTTTTTTAAAAAAAATTTAAGAATATAATGTAACTTTTGCATTTTCAAGATATTGCATTTTTGCTAGATATTGAGGAAATTATTCTTATAGAATCTCTTAAATTATTTTGTAAATGGTTTTGAAAGACTGATCGGATGAAGATTCATTCACAATGTCTAGCACCTTAAATAATTAATTGTAAATCATTTCTACCTTTACAGCAAAACAAAAATATTACAAACCTTTATATTACAAAAAGTTTCATAAAGCATAAAGTAAATTTCTAGAGTTTGTAAAACATGTCATTTGGATTACTAATGGTATTTATCATCTCAACTAAAGCTATTGTACTTTTATGAATTCACTTATTACAAATGAGATAACCTTATCAATATTTTTCATAACGTGCTTCAGGCAACGCCGGATTTAATTTTTTTGCTGCCCTAGGCTAAGTTTCAGAAGCGGTCCCGTGCCAGTGGTAAATCCGGCACTAGGTTCACGACCACTCTTCGTCGAGGAGGTTTTCTTCTTTCTTTTCTACGATCACATTGTACTGTTTAATTTAAGATTGTTTTTTAAAGGCTATAAATATACCTTCCACATACCCTTTTAAACTGAAAAAACGAAACTTTGGTTGGCTGTTTTTTTTTATTAACATGGAACATTGAGTCTTTCTGCCTTTAACCAAGCCTAACGACATGCTACTATATTGGACATTTTAATTCCACAATTTCTGTGATATATACTTGAAATGTGTTTCGATTTCATAATTACGAACGAAGTTGAGAAATAAAAAGTTCTGCACGTGGTGTTGGGCTTCTCGGTGGAAAGGTTGACAACGCAGTGAAAGCAGTTTTATAGAACAGACGATGGCGATTAAAGATAATATTTAAAAAAAAAGACTAGATGTGTTTTTACCGAAATCCGTTGAAGTTAAAATATTTTAAAATCGGATATTTTTTTTTATGGAATTGTTGAATTTTTTTTTTCTTATTCGCTATTTGAATATTATGTCAATTTTAAAATACCAAAATATTTTTTATAAGATTATCTTCGTTTAAAAATTAATTGTATATACAATATTCGTTGTTTCGCAAAATTTATCACTTCGACAGTAAATTTTCATACACCATATAAACTATCTTGATAATTTTATTTTGTCCATAAAAAATAAAAGCAAAGTTTATTAAATACCTCTGCAGGCGAAATCCTGCTTATAGTTTAAGCTAAATTTAATCTATATAAAGCTCAGGCAAAATAAAATGCTCACCCAACTTAAAATTTTTCCAGTATATTAGGTTACAAAGTCGCGAATTAATAAATGGATGTCTAACACTAAAAAAGAACTAACGAAGCGAAAGAAATGGAGCAAACACATTCACTTGGTGTCCAGAAACCCCTTTCCATTTCCTGCTTATCATATTTTTATTCCCATAACCCCCTCCGCCCACCCCCAAAGGAGCGGAGCCCTTCGCAGCGACCGACAACCCCCCTGACGGCAATTAGCAACCCATTCATTCCCCCCTCTGCACATTCTACGAATTTAATGACGTGTGGGCACAGTCAGATATGCATGTGTGTCACCACTTCCTAAAAGCGCGGGAAGGGTGATCTTTTTACGCATATTCGTGTTTATTTAGCGTTGCCATGCTGACGGGGCTTTCTGCAGAATACGCATAATGCGAAAAAAATATGTTTTTCCATTTCCCTATATCCTGTGCATATATTAATTAGGGTCAATTTGGAACTCGCAAGTGGCAACACTGGGGTTAATGGAGTATTTGCATAGGGGAAGAATGCCGTGACGCGATTGGCGGGTTCGTAAAAGTAATAAAGAAAACGTCGTTATTAATGCTTTAGCGGTGTCGTTATTGGAATGTATTAATATAGCTCTTCGCTCTTTAGTGTACTTTTCCGTTCGTTTCTTTAAATAATAAACATGATGCAGAATTGTATGGTGTTGGTTTAATAGATTGGCTTATATAACTATTATCACATATTAATTTCTTAAATAACTGTGGGAACATCAAACATCTTATGATATTATTTTCATTTATTAATTGTAAGAATTTATAAATAGGTGCACGATTATATGATGTGGAGGTATTAGAAATGAGGTAAATTGAAAAAATCTCAAGCCGGGTAAGAAATCGTAGTAGTATAGTTTTCATACGATCAGTTCAAAATTTAAACTTTCAACATCCATATGGCTTCTTTACTTAAAATAGTTAACCTTCTCTACTAACAATAGTCATCTTTAAATTCAACAAAGTTATAACATTCTCAAGTGTGTTACTCATTCCATAACTCACTCAAAGTGTGTACACTGTTAAAAATAAGTACTCAAAAATAAGTAAAATGTACTAATTTTTAAGTACATTCGATGCTTATCATAGCTCGGAATACATAAGTTTTATTTTTGTAAAAGACATGTACTCAAAAATGAGTAAAATTAATAAAAAGAGTAGTTTGCCTACATAGGTTGTCTTCATAAATAACTTTCAATAAATATCAACAATTACAACCAAGACTTACGTGGGAATCGAACCCACATCCTCAGGCACCGCAGCCCAGTGCCTCATCAGTTTTACTACCAGGATGACGTGAAGAAGTTATAAACAGAAGAAATGTTAAAAAAAAGTATGCCAAAAGAACGGCAAGTAAGATAATTGAGTTGTAATAACTCCGTTTCCATTTAAACAATCGATATCAAATAATGTGGAAAACCATTTTCTGAACAATTATTTTAAATTTGTCAAGTCACTTTGTCAAGATGGCTTGAACAGAGCCGGACTGTTTTAGATGAGACTAGCAATATTAGATCACACTGCTCATTTTCGAGAAAGTACGATTATTTAAATTTGAGTCCGTCATCGCTCATTTTCGATGCAATTGTACTCAAATATAACTAAAATCGAGTAGGTTCGGGTACTCATTTTTAAGTACCTTTTTTTACAGTGAAAAATCTTTAAAAATTTGGACAGTATATAATAATTCAAAAATTCTTGTATACTGTTCAGTTTTCAACTGATTTCACACACATTTAAGAGTATGTTACAATAATTATAATAATAATAATAAATTCTTATATAAGAACTCGTAAATTCTTATGCATTTCATTTATTAGAATATAAAGGTATCAGCGAATTTTATCTGATTAATTATACTTGAATTAAATATATTTTTCGTGTCTATTGCATTTGACTTTCCATTTTCTTGTTTCACGGGAGTTTGGGGTTTTCTTGGGCTGTTTTAGGTCAAATGTTTACAGTCCAATCAGGAAAATCACAGTTAAGAAATTCCATCTGGTTGAAACTCACTGACGAAGAAATCCGTCGTTTCTCTTTTCTATTGTTGCATTCACAAGCAATTTTATTTAATTATTCATTCTATATGGTGTTTCTACAATTTGCTTCTTACAATAGTTTTTAGACACTGAAATTCAAATAATAATTTTATTGATTGTAAATAAAAGGCTATTATTACCGTCCTTAGCAGACGCGAAGGCCAGTTGTCCCTTGGATTAGATTTAATTTTTTTTTCAGCTTCGCCATGACACTTAAAATTAAACTATTTAGACAAATAGAAACCCATGAGAACGGCATTTCTACACTCTTTGGATTGAGAAGGACCATTGTTACATGCATGTCTAAGAAAAAGTTTGGTTCCTGGTTTTCCAACTTAGTTCACTTTTTAAATTAAAATTTTCTTTGTCCGCGCTGGGCCTAACTTAAAGTACGAGGCTCGGTGCGAAGGCACCTGTGGCACACTCATAGGAGTGGCCATGCTTACATTAATGGCTTAATTTCAATTCGGAATTATTTTTAAGATGTGAAATATATTTCTTTTTCTTATTTCATTAAATGTTCGCTGTTATTTTCTACGATTGTAAATTTCACTTTTTTAATTATTCATTCTATATGGTGTTTCTACAATTTGCTTCTTACAATAGTTTTTAGACACTGAAATTCAAATAATAATTTTATTGATTGTAAATAAAAGGCTATTATTACCGTCCTTAGCAGACGCGAAGGCCAGTTGTCCCTTGGATTAGATTTAATTTTTTTTTCAGCTTCGCCATGACACTTAAAATTAAACTATTTAGACAAATAGAAACGCATGAGAACGGCATTTCTACACTCTTTGGATTGAGAAGGACCATTGTTACATGCATGTCTAAGAAAAAGTTTGGTTCCTGGTTTTCCAACTTAGTTCACTTTTTAAATTAAAATTTTCTTTGTCCGCGCTGGGCCTAACTTAAAGTACGAGGCTCGGTGCGAAGGCACCTGTGGCACACTCATAGGAGTGGCCATGCTTACATTAATGGCTTAATTTCAATTCGGAATTATTTTTAAGATGTGAAATATATTTCTTTTTCTTATTTCATTAAATGTTCGCTGTTATTTTCTACGATTGTAAATTTCACTTTTTTAATTACAGGTACATAATTTTGTTTAATCAATGCGATCAAAACATAAGAACACTTTTGTTGATAATAAAGCCTTATTAAAACTTTAAATTAATTAATTAAAAAAAAAATTTAAGTTAGCTAAGCTTTAGTTAGCTTTGCTTCAACGTTTAAATTTATTCAATAATTTAATTTTATTAATTGATGTTGTAAATTAATTGATGCTTTAAGAATGTTTGTACCCAAGACCGTAGCCAGGATTTTTTTTCGGGGGAAGGGGTATGGGGGGGGGGGGGGGGGGTTAAAGGTTTAATTTCCGTTGTTACGACAACACGAAGACAAACTTTTCCTTTATCTAAACAATTTTCTAAACTATTTGATGCAGTTTCTACCTCTATTCCATATACTGTTCATGCTAAAATATGCCGAATAGTAGTGTTTTGGTTATTTTTTTTTTATTTTACATTAAAACACATTTTAAATGCCTATTCTTTGAAATTTTAGCCAATAATAAGTGGATTAGTAGCAAAAAAAAAACCTATAGTTTTGGAGATACTGAAATTGATTCTATATGTTGAAAATATAAATGTTTGAACATATTTAACTTTTCTATAACGATTTGAAAAGAAAAAAAAATCCACAAAATTCCTTTAAAAAATTAGTTGGGGTACAGTATGGCAGCTTACAGTATTGTTTCAACCATGACCATAGAAGGAACTAGTTATAAGCGTTTCAGAAGTTGCAATTTATAGTTCAGTGCCGAAAGATATTAAACATCGAGACTTCAGCTCACTTCCGTTCAGAACACTCTAGCCGATATAAAAAAAATAGAATATGATTGGCTGTACCTATACAAATTTAGTAAATACTCGGCGAAATTAAGTTTATAACTTGAATTTTCAGTCTGTGCAATGTTAATTGTCCCAGACTGTCTTGACGGTAAAATATATAAATACCTTTGAGAATTTTTAACAAACTTTTCAAAGAGAAAAATCTCGATTTTGTTACTATAGTTGCTATTCCGAGATCTTGACGTGTTCACCAAACAGAAACCGGCGTCAAAATAAGAAGAAAAAAAAGAGAAAGGAAAAAGAAAAAAAGAATGCCGCGCGGGGTTGACGAAAACTCATCGAAGCGCATGCGTGTTGCCGCAATCAATGGCCGCCTGTCTCAGAGGAAGAGGTGAAAAACCTCACCGCTATGACGTCACCACGGCGTAACACGGGAGGGAAAGACGAATACGATAAAAATGCAGAACTGCGTGTCACGGGAATTTACCTCTTTCTAAAACCCCAATATGAGGTAAATATTGTATTCGTATCGAAATTTAGAGGTTGGGGTTTTGGTTTTTATACATGTTGATGTTTCCGGGTCCACTGAGCGGGACCGCAGTCGCGGGACCTCATGCGAATCAGTGGCGGCTCGCCCACTACAGCAAGTACAGCCGGGCTGCACCTAAATTCATCAAAAACTAAAATCAGATATTTTACTAATTTTCTTAAATGAAGATTATAATTGAAAATGAAATTTCTACGGTAGTAAACAAAATCTCCGATAAATAGCAAACCTTTTTGCCGTAATGCACAATTCAGAAGGGAAAAAAACTTCAGTCAATGAAAATTGCAGCTAAAAAGCGAAGTCAGAAATCGGCTGCATCGTTGCCATGACAACCTTACGTGGTATGACTTCCCCTTCACGTTAAAATGGGGCTGTGACGTCACAAACGCAGCTCAAAAGGATTTTTTCAACTCGAGCTGTAGTTGGGAATTCTGTGAATTGATTGGCTCCCGTGTTTGAATTGGCGGGACGTGTGGGGTGGGGACCGAGTATTTTACTAGCATCTCTAGACCGCTTTGCCTGATGGAGGAAAAGCTCCTTGGCTCGATAATTGTTTCAGCTTTGGCGGTATTGATAAGTGCTGTTTCGCAACCCTGTGGAAGGAATGGCTGTTGAGGGAGTGAATGGGAGCGATTCGATGGACAAATGGATTTCTGAATTATTTTAATGATTTTGGATTCACACTTTTATCTTTAATTTTTGATTTTATTTTTCAACAAACATGTTTTATATGACATTTTTCAAAAAAAATCTTTAGATATAAATTATTGTCTTCAGCAAGTCAAGGTAATTCAGAACATTATAAGACAAAACCATAATGAGAACACGTTCAAACGTATTTTTGAAATTGCGAATTCGAAAACAGAAATTGTTTTCAAAAGACAAGATGACTTCCGAACTCACGAAGATGTGTTTAGAAATTTAAAATGTTATATTTTGAAATTTTGGATACCATAATAATGGAATTTGACGTAAGATTTAAAGATAGCGAATGTCTATATATTTTTTGTTTTGCCGATTCCTCAAAGTTTGAGGATTTTTCGATAAATATCCCAGAAATGGCTTTTGAAAGTTTGAAAAAGTTTTTTTTTTTTGGGGGGGGGGGGGGGGGGGGGGGGTCACATGATTTCGGCTGCACTATCATTTTCGACCACGGGCCGCCACTGATGCGAATGCAGGGTCCTCCTCTCAAATTCCACACACAAACTTTTAAATAAATATGCCAGAATTTTGAAAAGCTAAGTCATCTGAGACTCGTACACTTTAAATTTCAGTGTGAAAGTTGAAAATATCAGTTACTGTTTAAAAAGGGGCCGTCCACAAAAGATGTCACGCTTGGGCAAGGGAGGGGGAGAGGGTCATACAGCTGTGGCACTTTGTGACGGGGGGGGGGGGGGGGGGAGTGGGTACAAGAAGTGTGACATCACACACATTGCATAAAAACCATCGCAAATCAATAGAAACAACAAACTAAAAAAATTCAGAAAAATAAACCCTTTTGCTTCTGGTTTGAATCGATATAGTTGCAGTTAAAAAATAAAATTTAAAATGTGATCAATAACTTAGTGCTTTGATTCTGAACTGTTGGTGTATGTATGTATAATTTATTACGTGCTAGATGGATATTATTGCTGGTAAGAGACAGTGGCGTAGCAATTCAAAAATTGCGAGGGGGGGGGGGGGGATGGGAGGGCTCGACTAGTTCCAAATATTTACCGATACATAAAAATAAATGTAATTAGTATTTAGTAATAATTAGCGGTTATGTTTATCAGCAATTTGTTTCTAATTAATTGTTAATTATTAATAATTTGAGGAATTTTCATATATCCCCCCCCCCCTCCTTCCTACGCCTATGGTAGAAGAACGGGACATTTAAGTGGGTGGAGGTTTAGGGAAGTGTGACATGGGGGGGGGGGGGATAAAAAATATGGAGAAAAGGTATGACATCATTTATGAACGGCCCCAAAGGAAAAAACTTGAAAAGTTTACTATTCTTATGTTATACATTTTCTCTTATGAGCGCAGGGCCCCTTTAAAGGTGCATTATCCCATGTGTGGCACATCCATAACGAGCCCTCGCGATTCTTCCCTAAATACGCCAATGACCACAGAGAATGGACCGTCATCCTTCTTTCCCGAAGCAGATGCTTACTCCCCTGATAGGCGTAATTTATAAATAATCCAGTGGTGGATCCTGAACCAAAATAGAATCTTTTTAAAATATTAAAAAACCTGAAATTTTTTATAGGCCCCAATAGTTCTTATTATAAGAACATTGAAACTATTTTGACTTTCGGGATATTTTAATGCTTGATTTTAAATATTATTCCTTAAACTGGAGATGCACTTTTCAAATTTTTTACTTTTCGTGCAGCAGTTTTGTCTTGTCATATGTTTTTGATTACTATTGGTATCTGAATTGAGGTATTTAGACGTTGACTGGTTTAGTCTTTGAAGTGCGGGTCCCAAAAAAGTGAGGGGGCCCAAGGTCCCGGTCTCACCAGTCTTCACTGGTCAACAATAATAAAGTTAGTGAAATTGTGAAAAAAAAATTGGCATGCTTTAATTTCTTTTTTTTATTAGAAAAATTTCGAGGATACAATTTTTTTTAAAAAAGTGTTTTAAGATAATGGTAAAATTATTTTTAAATAATTCCGCATAAAAATTATTTATTCTGATATTTAAAATTTTTTTCAATAAAAGAATTTTTTGAATGAAATGTTCTATTAAAACTATCAAAACATTTAAGTATAGTTTTTATAACTAGTCTAATTTCCCATTTCATAACAAATCGATCCATTAAATATAAAAAATAATTGTGTACAGTTAAGGGTAACGTTTTTCCGGCAATAGCCCAATTGCAGCCGAAGGGAGACGGGTTTACTATATTCTCAAAGAAGAAAAGATTTGTTTATCGACCAGTAAAAAGGTAGCCATGTGCCGCAATTGGAACTTTCCGGTTATTCCACTGGTCAGCAATAATTTTCAGGAAGATTTGGTATGTCCTGGTAACCACTGATGCATGGATTTTCAGACGAGTTAATAGAAGGTTGTGGGATTTCTCATTCCAAATTTCCTGTTCTTCTTAACGCAGAAATAATCAGAATGTTTAAAGTTTTGGTATCTAACTTACAGTTGTTATACTAATATTACCGGGCGATTCACCATTGCAATCTTAATGAGACTATTTTCAATTACTAAGAAATTTGTTTAAATAATCCGGGTGGATTTGGATTTGGAGCCAATTATAAATGCGTATATTTATAATTATTCCGGATCACTGCATCGGCCTTCAATACAAAGGCATCGCGTGAGGTACGTGGTGGTAGATACATAAAAAAAAAGAATCTACCTAAATAAGTGTTTTTATGTTTGCCAAATTTAATTATAATTTTTTTATAAACAACATATACATGTAAGGTACTAGAGTCTATGAATTAAATGGATCTCGTGACAGAGGAGGTTTAAAAACGTACACAAAAGTTAGTTTTGTAGAGGGGTAATAAAACTTTTTAAACGCGATTCGAAAAGTTGACTACTAACAATTAGGGAAGGTAATTTGTTAGGAAGCTAATTAGCATGAACAATTCAGGATTCAGGTAAAAATGTTTTGTTATGAAACAAACCCAAGATATTTAAATATGTTATTGTAAAATCTAAGTAAGTATTCTTTTAACATGTTGGTTTAATGGAAATTAAAATGTTTTCGGATTTTTTCTTATGGATCCTACTTTGTATTTTTGTTCATATAAATATTTTTTTAATTAGTATTTTATCGTCAGTTTATATTTCTTTTCTAAAAGAAAAATATTCCGTTTAATCGACAATTTGAATTTAATGCCAATATTTGGAAATAAATCTTGGAGGAAACCACAATATAAATATTTATATGAACTACTTATGCTCCTTTACTGAAAATATCACATATATCTTTCTGAAATATGATTGTAAATCAAGAAATTTAATTGTTTTTTAGTACATGCAATAGTACTCCCAATACCTTTCAAATGACTTTCAAACTATTATTAATAATTGAATTAATTATTAAACTCATTAATAATAGAATTAATTATTAAACTTTATTAATAATTGAATTCATTATTAAACTTTATTAATAATTGATTAATTATTAAACTTTATTAATAATTGAATTCATTATTAAACTTTATTAATAATTGATTCATTATTAAACTTTATTAATAATTGATTAATTATTAAACTTTATTAATAATTGAATTAATTATTAAACTTTATTAATAAGTGAATTAATAACTAAATTAAACTATATTAATTTATAATTAGAATAAACTATAATAATTAATAATTAGAATAAACTATATTAATTAATAATTAAAATAAACTATATTAATTAATAATTAGAATTAACTATATTAATTAATAATTAGAATTAACTATATTAATTAATAATTAGAATAAACTTTGAGAAATTATTAACTATATTAATTAATAATTAGAATAAACTTTGAGAAATTATTAACTATATTAATTAATAATTAGAATAAACTTTGAGAAATTATTAACTATATGTATATACACGGGAGACAAGACTATCGCAATGTCTAAAAGTATACTAATATTTACTAATTTACTATATATACTAATATCTAATTATAATATTCAATAGCAAACCTGGCACATAAGGATTCAACAACAAACCTGGGTATTAGTTTTAAACTTATATAGATTCAAAGTTTATAAACAAAGAAAAAGAAAAAAAGTAACGTTTAAAAAAAAGATTTGTAAACAAAAATTATCGATGAAGAAAACTTAAAAAAAAAAAAAAAAATCTCTTTAGAGTTGCTCCCTGCATTGTTGCTGTCTCGACCAGAAGACATATACTTTAAGGGTCTGCTTCGAAGACATCTAAAAAGTGTAACACCATCCCCTTCTTTTTCTACACCGAGATAAAAAATAAAGTCCAGAAAAAGATGGAAGACATCACAATCCATGACAGTAACTGAAAGGAATCTGGATTGGAGTTAATTGCTGGAAGAATTGCGATTTATGGAAAGATCTAATAATTTCAAAACCAGATCTCTGCACTGTTCTAAATGTTCCATTTTAAATTCCGCAGAAATTCCACATACATGAATGTAATGACCATTATATGCTTTGGCTATGTAAAGTAAAATAGAATATTTACATTTCAGAGCACAAATGTATTCCCGCGTATTTTATTTTAAGGTACTGCGCTTGATCGTCTGGTGATTAAGCTGTATTTAAATATTCTACAAAAGGTTATAAAATTTCGTTATTTATATACGTCAAACCCCGTTATAACGAACCCTCAACGGACTGGTTCAGAAGTTCTCTATAGCCGAGGGTTCACTATATCCGAATTTTCAAATATTGACGATATAAAAACTTCCTTTACACACGTTTTGTGCGAAACAAATTACTGAACACTGAATTGCAATTAGTAATAGGCAATAATAAAGTAAAAGAAATATTTGTTCTTAAAAAACAATTAAATTAATTTTACTACTACTTAAATTTATTTATCTAAAGTATGAAAAGAAGTTTTGATTTTTTGTTGAAAGCATCAACAGAGTCCATTACATTCTTATCCACAGTTTCTGTCGCAAAGAAATTATGCATAATGTTCACAGCTGCCTTCCCCTTAGCATCAGAAATTGAAGGACCTGAACTAACAACCCCTTCGTATGCAATATCTGTAGATAAACGATAATCACCGTTTTTTATTCTCTTAATAATTTTCGCTTTATCCTCAATGGAAAAGGCATTAGCAAACAGGAGCGATTTTAAACCTACGCGAAGTCCACAAGTTAAACGATAATCTTCAGCAATAGAATGAAAGGAATAGGCAAAGAATGTTATGCTAAACCAGTTGAACGGGGGAAGGGGAGGAGCTGAGCAGGGGAGTCTATTGTCACCTTTGAGGAACCTGGCTTCTGTCAAAGGAACAAAGGGTAAGGAATGTGGTCGGGGCAAGTAAAAGTTTTGGGAAAAACCTGAAACTAAACTGGAAAAGTGTGAATTTTAGTTCGCTACATCCGAATTCCTTACTTTTGAAGATCGTTATAAGCATTTGAAAATACATTAATGACATAGGAGTTCGGTTGGGACCAATTGAAAAGTTCGTTACAACCGAGAGATCGTTATATCCCGGGTTCGTTATACCGAGATTTGACTGTATTAAACTTAACCATAAACATGTCTTAAATTATTGTTAAACAGTTGGAATATAACTGTTTCTGTGTTACTAAGATACTGCTTTTAACACGTTTAAAAGTTTTGTGCCCAAAATTTGTTTGCCGGCGTTGCTTTTAATATTTTTGTTATAGTTTATTGATTTTTTCGTGAGATTTCCTTGTTGATGTGAAATTCTATTTTTCTTGGTAAGTGTATTTCAATTATACGCATTTGTATACAGCATATTTGTAAGATCAACATGACTAGCGTAAAGGTGACGAGGGCAAGAGTCAGGATCGAAATTTTTTATTAATGTGCGACGAGTGCCGACATACAGGACCCCGAACTTTTGGAGGGGGCCAGCGCCCAGTTAAAATGAATTAAAACAAATCAATTTGTTTTTTAAAACTTTTTCTAGATTGCTTTTAATTTGGGATTCTCATATTATCTAGGATATTTTCGTTGACCAATCATAATATATTTTTGAACGATTTTGGAAATTAAAAAGAAAGATTTTGCATAAAAAAAATATCTATGCTATACAATCAAAAAGTACTTAGAAAAATTTAGATTTTGGGGGAAGGGAGCGGGGTATATTACAAATTGGGTTTGTGCCATATAGTACCTTTCATCACTCCTGACTAAAGTAAAAAGTTTTAGAACCAGTACGCTATATTAAGCATTAGAATTTTTTTTGAATAACCAAAATCCCAGCATGGAAAATACTTGTTTGTTTCGCTATTCACTCCTATATTCTGAAAATCAGGAAGATTTCGGCAGATTAAAGTAAAATCGCCATCTGCCGGAAATTGCAAAAGACAACGAGAGAGATTACAGGCAGGAAAACGGGTGAAAAATAATAATAAAAAAAACCTCAATTGTTTTTTAAGCTGATAAAATGGACGGAAGTGGACAAAAAATAGTTGTTGGCATTTTTAGACATCAATTTTGTAGGACGAAGACTAGTTGCGGCTTATCGCTTCCGTTTCTAGTGAGTCCTCATCGGATGATTAAATCACGTGTTTGTGTATGAGAATGAGCATCGACTAATATGATCATGTAAATTTATCAATCCCTTCCCATAAAAAAGGAAGTCGCGTTTATTTCAGAGTGTTTAGATTTAAATAAGGATTGTGGGTTTCGGGAACCAACCTTTGAAAATTGTTTTATTCGAGTTAGTTTCCTATATATTTTGTCTCTCTGACATGTATTTCTCATAACCATATACTTCCGAAATAAGAAAACCTGGAAATATACTAAAAAGATTGTAAAATTATTTTTAAATCAATATCGTATGTATTAGACGAACATATTCACTGCCAAAGAAAAATTATAAGTCATGATTGTAGTTCTTCATTTTTAAACTAACAAAAAAACATAACAGTCGAATTGATAACCTCTCTCCTTGGCGCGCGATTTGGCGGTTTTAATTTAAATTTATGGCGATTTTAGTTTGGAATTTTGGTTGGCGCGCTGTTCAGTAGTTCAGTCGTTTAAAAATAGTAAGTTTGGCTAACTTTTCTTTCACATTTTCAAACTCAGTACCTAAGAATATTTTAAATGTTTTCCCATACATGTATAGATATTCTAAATATAGAAGACATAGTAGTTATATTAAAAGTAAATTTACGCTGTACATAAAATTCTAAAACACGGGCCTGAAATGTTTTTTGTACTATAGTATAAAAAAAAAAAACTTTTAACACGTATTTCATTTCTTAAATTGTATATTTTCAAAATAATAAAACTTCAATGTCCGATGTATTCTTCCTAATGTCTACTTTTGTTAATTATAAAAATCTTTTTCTTTAATTCCGCAATTTATTAAAATATATTTTCACGGTAAATATATAAACCTTATAACCTATTATTTTTTGAGTTCAAAAAATAATGAATGAATTTTAACGAAATATTAAAAAAAAAATTTAATCATTATTTTTTAAAGTTTTTACTAATCAAAAGAATGTAAATAGTATATAATATAAATTATTGAATTTAGTTCTTTCAACTAGACATTCTGAAGCGATCTGATTCATGAAAATTTATAATTTTTAATGACCTAATTAGGAAATATGATAAAGACCTAATTTAATGACCTAATTACTAAATATGAGATGGACAAAATAGATATTCGCATCGGTACTTTCTTGACATGCCACTTGGATACACATTTACCTTTCTAAATCTAAGCAAGAAACGCACTACGTTTAGCTAATTAACTATTATAAAACTTAAAGGGAGTTTAAAATATTTTTATTCTATGATTACCTTACGGGTGAATTGAGAATTGCTTACAGTACCTTTAAAAGCCCTAAAATAAGGAATAGCGCCCTTTAAAGAATCACTTTCACAGTTTTATTCCAAAGGGAAATGAGTCGATCCGGAATTCATATCATGTTCACGAATATTTTCGGCTTGCATATCATATTTTAAGTAGAAATTCATGCTTATTTTCTTTTTACGAATAATATCTGCATTCACCTCAAGAAAATCCCATGACCCTGAGGCGTGATAAGAATCCCCACCAAGATCTTGAAATACTTGCCTTGCTCGTTACTAAGGGCGCTGGCTGTAATTTGCCAGTAAAAAAATGAATATTTATTAATGTTCGCACTAGAGTTACCTTAACTTATATTCGCGAATAATTAAAAGGGAAAAGGGATGAATGAGGTATGTAACAAAAAGTAAGACATTTGACTTTCAAGTTTTCATTTTGTGCTTTGTTGTGGTCATATACCTCCGTCATAACTTTAGTATCTCTGTTAATAATAAATAATAAGGTATAAGGTTAAATAATAATAATCCGTTAATAAGGCTTCTATACTGCTGTTTCCAGTGTCAAAAAACAGTCCAACACATACCTCTTTTATCGATGACAATAACTATTTTTTTTATTTACATACCCCCATCATTCAGTTACTCCTTCAATTATATAATACGGGAAATCATCTTTGAAACTTCCATAGCGCGACCAACGTGAGGTCATTGAACCACGAAATATTTAACCCTTTTTGGTCGTTTTCCCCCCACCGAATTTACGCCACTCATTTTCAAGAATAAAAAATGTTTTATCATGAATTCTAATTGGTCATCCATCTGTTCTTTTCCTGCCCATTGTATAGGACTCGTACGGTCTACTGGAGACCATACGGGCCGTGCAATCTTGGACGTATGACATGCAACACCAACCAAGAAGGACTTAACGTGCATCAATCCCACTGTTTTCTACAAAATACTAGAAAAGTCGTCCAGGACATCCACAAAAAATTATCGGCGTGTTTACGGGACTGGTGCACGATATATCTGATCGGGGTTCCAAAGTCCCGACGTCTATGGAAGACGTTCGGTGCCAGTTCAGGTGTTTCCTCGTCATCTGACCATGGTTTAAAAATACTAGGTATTATTCCCGGATCTTTTCTTCGAGATAGGTCCGAAACCGTCGCCAATAGCCCACTGTGCAGCCTTAGTGCGACGTTAATTAACCAAACCAACCCACTGTTTTCTTTGACTGGCTTCACTGAATTCGATTTTTTGACCACTCGTTCGTTACTTTATCAACCGAGCCGCCGCAAACGTCGTAGCCTTGATTAATAAAGAAACAGAAGGGCTTTTTCTTATAGTAAGTGATGGAGTTTTCGGAACATTTTAATCCTAACACACACACTGTCATATGAAAGTGGTAGGTGGAGACATTGTACCTGCCATGATTCCATTGTTGTCACATGGTGGGGTATGAATATTTTTACAGTGAGGGATGTTGTGTACATTGATCTCTAACTGTAACTTCTGTTTTGGGCAAGTCATTTTGTTGAACTGTATCTCACTTTCATCGTATTGCAATATTTCGTATATTTTTTATGTTAAAATAAGCCGTCATATATTGCTTTTGGTTGAGTTTTTTCTTTCTATTTTCTTTTGAAACCCATTTTAAATGCAATCTGCTATTAAAATAGAAAGTCATTTGGGAATCAAAGTCGAAGTGGTTAAAAAGCAAGAGCAAAAACTATTTGTTCGGCAAAATAAAAATTAATTCTATAAGAAGGAAATATAATATTTAATGCATTTAATATTTCTACAATGCTATGGTTTTAAAAAGCACCACAAAGTCACTGAAATTATTTTTTGTTACAACAGTATGACTGCTTCCCCATTGGCCTCAACGCGCCCATAGAGGAAACAAGTTTTGAGCCTTCCAGAAGTTACAGTTAGAGTTCAGTGGTTGTGTACCACTGGGATGTTATCATCGTCTTTGTAATACACTGTAGAACTATCGAACAGAGAACGGAACTATCCCCTACAGGGACTATCATTTAGAATGATTTGTTTTATTCTTTTCAGGAGTGTTCGTGGAAATGGTGGAAGAAGACCCAAGTAAAAGGAAGGGGAAAGAGAACAAGAAACCCAACAATCCGGAAATGAACCCCAAAGATGAAATTAACACTCCGTCCGATGTCAAAAGTGTACGTGTACATTCCCTTTGATACCATGAAAATCCAGTACTATTTTAATCAATGAATCACCTATATTTTTACAATATAAAGATGATTACGTATATGAGATTTAGGCAGTAATAATGAACTAAATTAATATTGGTTCCTAACGTCGTCCGGGAGAAGTTCAAAGTGATTCATGGAACATTAATGGTCAATGAAGATATTTAAAACCATAAGCATCTGTGTAAGCATATAATAATTAATTGGGTTTGTTTAATGTATCAAATTTATTTAACACAGCGACCAAAAGGACGAAAACTTATTTAAGCCCCCACAAATTTTCTTTTGTAACACAGACAGTTGCAGCTGATTTTAGATATTTTAACTATTATTTTAATCCCCTTAGGCAATGTATATTAACAACCAAATCGTGCATGTAATAGTAGGGTTTTTTTTCGTTGGGGGGGGGGGGGGGGGGGCGTGAATAAATCAGAGGTGTTGGCTAGGTGATATGGAACACGATAGTTGTACGATTTATAACAACTACAACATTTTTACATGAATGACTTATATACCTTTTCTCAAATTACATGGACTATTTTTTTAACTTAACTGAATGAGGTGAATTGAAAACATCAGAATCTGAGCAGGGGACGGCTTTAGGCCCAAGCGACGCAATTGGCCACTTGGGGCGCCAGATTGAATAGGGTGCCAAATTCGGGTAAAAAAAAGTTTAATGCGTAGATTTATAGTAAAACTTTGTAATTTACATTTAAATATTTCTTTAGTTTTTTTTTTTTTTTGCTTTCAACAGTTGTACGATTCCCAGAGGATATATAATTTACTTCTTAGTTTCTTAACAGAAAGATGTCTCTGAACCCTCTGACAGATTAGCAAAATTTCTAATCTGTAGGTCTCTTTTCACTGCAGGAAAATTTAATTTATATATCCCAACACATACTTTTTTTTTACAAAAATATTTATTTAAAAATTATATCCGTAGAGAAGGTTTTCTAAAGTCCTCCTAATGCTTTAAATTTGAAAATTATTTAAAAAAAAAAAAGAGAATTTTACCAACTTTTATATTATGTGCACTACTGGAAAAACTGGAGATACTCGAACGAATATACACGTTTGTATATGTCAGGTTGTTAACTAAAAAAAAAGAATCTTTAAAACGTCCCTGCTCCTGAAACCCCTGACCATTCCAAAATTGAAATGATCAAAACGATTGACAAAGGCAAGTGCCAAAACGAGTAGCCCCCGTATTATTCATTTGCTCAAACAACGCATTGATTGCAATATCGGGCTTCTGATTAATAGCAGACTCCGTGACAATCAATGATCGATGAATGACGGCAATGACAGGAGATGGTGCTGCTTGATCGATGCGTGTGTCTCTCTCATCACGGACATCTGAAAGGGTGGTTCGTCTGCCATTTCTCTTGTCACGCACGTAAAATGAGGGACAGACTGTGGAAGCCTCACGCACGAAAGGTGATATACAGGGTGGTCACAAATTGTTGGGCGAAAGTCATTGTTTGGATGCATCACATTTAGCTGTATTGATATACTAAAACATTATTTTTGTCCAACTACTTCGCTTATATTATAAACAAGTCGCTAAGCCTTAGTTGCAGCAAAGTAGTTAACCCATTTACGTTCAAGCGATTTCTGTCATTGTAAAGTTGTTTTCACTTTTTGGAAGTTTATATAATTTTTCCTGTAATGTATATAAGTTTTTTTTTTTTTTACAAATTCATTGTAAAGAAATATTTTTCCTATTGTATCTGAAAAAATTACATTAAAAAAAATACCTTTAAATTGAATATTTTTATGAATTTAAAAATTGGATGCATTTTTGGTAAACCTGGAGATTCCTGTACGTGATATCACGTTAATCAGCGCAGGGGGGTAGTATCGCAAAATGAAGGGTTTATTATGTATAATTTAACAGTCAAACAATGCCCATTGACCAATATTTTCTAACCAACCTGTATATATCACATGAAACTATTAATTTAACCCTTAAATGCCTGATTTTTAATTACTACTATTATTACATTAAAAGTTTTATGCTGTAAAAAATAATATGGGGAAAATAATTTTAAAAATTCAAAATAGTAGTTTTCTTTGAAATTTATTTTAATTGTGTAACTTGAGATTGATGACATACTCAGAGTTGGAAACGGTTGCAGAATCTCAAACGCATATTGTACTAGCTAAGTACAGTAGAACTCTAATTATCCGAATCAAACAAAGCGGATCGCCAATCATCCGGATTCGGATCGATTCGAGGAAAAAAAAAAGAAATCGTCAA
The DNA here is from genome assembly GCA_963932185.1 of Troglohyphantes excavatus. NCBI lineage: Eukaryota > Metazoa > Arthropoda > Arachnida > Araneae > Linyphiidae > Troglohyphantes > Troglohyphantes excavatus. Next base: position 37,484,739 of record OZ010669.1, read on the forward strand.
AATCCATAGTTTAAAAGTTTTTTATAGGTGAATGATATTGTTTTTAATAGTCATTAAATTACATACTAAAGCAAAATGTTTTTTTTTAAACTAAGAAATAACCTTTTTTCTTAAATTATCTGGATATTCGATTATCCGGATGGGATCTGTTCCCAATTGATCGATAATTGGAGTTTTACTGTATTTATATTAATCCAAATATAATAACTAATCGAATTCCCTAAGATAATTTATCTATTCTTTAGTTTCACGATACATTTAAGGTGTAAGATAGTAGAAAGAAATGTTTTGCGTAAGTTGTTACTTATTATAAGTTCCTATTCAAAGCTTAAAACATACAATCGAAATTTTAATATTAGTATGTGTAATTTACAAATAACATTTTTAATGCGCATATGCCACATTCTATTTCTTTATATTATATGTATAAAAATGTGACATAATTTCCCCTTTTGAAGACAAAATCTGACTAAGATCATGAACGCACAAAAGTGCCTTTTGTTATAAGAATTTGATAATCGAAATATCGTTGTAACGAGTTAAAAAAAAATATTACTTACAAATTAATCAACCAATCAGTGTCGCTCGTTATGAAGAAGGCGTTGGTCATTGTAAGAAGGGTCTACTACATAAAAAACACACGAGTTCCTGAACCTGCAGAACTCGCTGTGCTCAATGCAAGGTGAATCGAATTGGAGGTGAGACGAATTGAAAAAATTCTAACTGGAATGAAATCACTTACTATTAGGGACCGTCACTTATTACACCTGAGAGGTTAACAAAAATTAACAAATGATCTATTCGATCAGACGATTTCGCTCATGGGGAGAAAAGGGTGACCAGAGGTTCGAGTGGTTGCTATGTTATATTTATAATGTTATTGTACTGTTCGGGAAAGTAAGCTTTTTTTTTACTTCGAGTGAAAAGATTTATAAAAATAGACAATAGCTTTGTGCAATATGTAAATATATTTATGCATTGAGAGAATTGTTTCTTATTATACTCTAGGCGATTGTGTGCTGGTCCTTGGTAGGATTTAATTAAAAACTAAAATCAGATCAAAACAAATCGCCATGTGTGGGTGATGGTCCCTAACAAGAATACGTTACCCCAGTCCTCATCTTTCCAATTTCGTCCCACCTCTACATCGATTCGCCTTGGATTGTGCCTCTCAGGCACAGCACGATCTCCGCAGTGTTAAATATAAAAAAAAAACGTAAAATGAATTATGTTGTGGTTTTCTAATTTTTCTATTGTAGGCGGCAAGGAAAGGGGTGGCGAACACCTCCCTCCCTCTTCTGCCCCCCTCCACCCCCGATTTGACATCGAAGCCCATCTGTCAAACGGACGGTGTCAAGAGGAGCCCGGTTCGATTCCCTGCTCTGCTCACGCCAGGGCAAGACAAGGTAAAGCTCCGCATTTTAAGCAATTGTTATTGGGAGTTAATAATTTTTTACGCGACTACGTCTTTGAAATTGGTCCGGGTACACCGGTCGTCGGCAGAAACTTGAGCGACACCAAAAGTAACAATAAAATTATCTCACAAAAGTCTTCGTACACTTAAAGAAAAATATCTCTACCCATTAATAAACATTGCAATATTTCTGTAAATTAGTATTTAGTAGGATATCCTGTAACATCCATAACAGGTTTTAAACGTCTGGCCATAGATTTTATTAGTTTTTTTAATGTAATTTATGCATCTTATTTACTCCATTCTTCGATCAATACGTTTTTTTAGTTCGCTTTTCGTTTTAATGCCGTGTCTTCGTTTTAATGTGTATAACCTCCAGTTCTTTACAAATATGTTTAAATTCATCGGCTGAGGTGGTTTTTTCAGAACTTTCGGACAATTACAGAGGCAAACGTTGAGAGTCGTGTGCAATTCATTATTAACAAAACATGCATACAAAAATTATTATCACAATTTTCATAAATTCAATTTGCAGTGTGTTATAGCGAGTGGTTATCCAACCTTTGAATATGCACAGAGCGTCGAGTTAAAATTTAGATAAAGGGTGGACTAAATGGAATTAATCAGAGGACAAATATTTTGATGCTAAGTATAATTTAAGTATTAAATGTTATATATTTTTAGAAAACACAAATTTATTAATAACACAGAAAATACATTGCATTAATTTTTGTTCTTAACAAAGACCTCTACCACTGACTATTTTGAACTGTCAAGGTCACGGACCGCGAGTCTGTTACCGAGACAAGAAGTCAGCAATACTGGGACAATAAACTAGTTGGAATGTTTTTGAAAAAGGAACATCTACTTTCCTACGTTTAGTAATTCTCTTTTTTGTAACAAAAGCTTACATGAATTGATTTAAATTTATTTTCAGGTATCTCGTCCAAAGTCAACAGTTGCTGGAATTTTATTTCTACCATCCATTCTATGACTCATTCGAATCACTTTAATTACGGCTCGTTTTTATAATACAACTTTTGTTTTAAACTGTGTTTTACGTACAATAAAAGTTTTTTATATAACCCATGTGCTCAATTTTTAAACGTGCTAAAATCCTGTACTTACATCAAGATCTGTTACGAGTTAACTATCTATAAGAATAGTCAAATATATACCTTGGAATTATAAAACACCATGTTTCTATTTTAAAAATTTGGTTTATTGTAATTAAAAAAAACTATTTAAGTTCTTTTCTTAGTTATGAGATATTAAAAAATAACTGTGGCTTTAGGATATATGAATCTAAAAATTAGATTTAAGATTGATATATTTAAAGCCTTAGTTATAGTGAAACCTGAAGCATACAATTTTTTATGTCCGGCAATGGTTGCAAGTTTATTACTAGTAGACTATGAATATCTCAAATTCTGACACTACCAGTCCCGATGTCTCTTGAAGGCGTTGGGTGCCAGTTCAAGTGTTTCCTCGTCATCTGACCATGGTTCTAAAATAACGAGGTGCATGTATAAATGTGTTCCTGGGACTTTCCTTTGAGATAGACCCCGAACCGTCGCCAATAGCCCACTGTGCAGCTCTAGTGCGACGTTAATTAACCAAACCAAACCAAACTGACACTACCAACCAATGGTACGTAAGTCAAGGCAACCAACAGCCCCATGGACATTTTTTTTGTTTTTTCATTTTAAAAACTAAAGATATTTCTCTAATTTAGAAAACTACTAACCGCTTAATGAAATGATCTTTAAAAATTACTATAATAGTCTATTCTTATTAAGGTCAGCCTGGCCTTTTGTGTTGGTAATGTATTTCTATCAAATTAAGAGGACTTCGCCAGTTTTCGCATTTTCACAATATTTTGCAGTTTAGACGATACGAACGAAACAGTGGTGGCGCCAGGAATTGCCCGACGGGGGGGCTGACTTTTCCCGACGGGGGGGCTAGTATCCTCGACGTAAATTGTGCATATAAAATTATTTCATCCTAAAAAAAATTCGATGTGGCTTTTGTTGTAGCACTTTCAGAAAGATTCACGTCATTTTAACAAATATTATAAAAAATAGGAAAGAGTCGCCAACAAGAACATATCCAGTAAAATGAAGTTAAACAAACTGTTTCGCCTGACGCAGTGTTTCCCATCCACGCTCCGTACACGCTTCGCATCATTACCTTATTTTACACGCATTGGCGGCAAATTTCTTATAGAACAAGAACAAATTTATGTAAATAATTATATTTTTTACGAAATGGAAGTGTTAGAATTGATAATCCTAAAGAGTAATATATATAGTGTTCAATCCTGATACTCCCAGTACTAGGTCATTTTAAAGGTGTTTCACGTCAAAAATCAAGTATTAAACCAAATTGTAAATTGTTTAGTAAACGTTTGAGAGTAAATGCCTATAATATTTTATGTTATTTATATGCATTGGTGATGAATAGTAGTACTTTGTATAGGAATTATAAACACGGCTAGTATGTCAGGTTGAATTTTTAAAAATTATTCTGGTCCAAAATCAATAAGTATGAGTTTTATGTGTTTTGATATTTTAGTACTATCCGAACTACTTACTGCATAAACCTAAACCATAGTAGAAAGAAGATAAGTTAATTTTTTTTAATTAACTTAGTTCGTATTATACGAATAAAAAAAAGAAGAAAGGCTATATTTTGAGGAGAATAATAATAAAAAAAACTCACCATGCTGTAGTATCTTGAACGCTACCCCAAATGCATTCCGATGATCAGTACTTTCAGCTGGACAACTAAAGAGTATTTCTGGCTTTCATGGATTTTTTTTTAAATCGTTAATAACGTACATCTCGGAATCGAAAGTTTTCAGCAACACACTTTATTTTTCAATCCGCCATCCACTTCGTATATTTGCGCCAGTTTTAGTTCCGAAATCCTAAGTAAACGCTGGCTTGTTCCAATTGCAACTAATCTGACAATGTCTATCGTCTCGTTCTCCGATTCACAGTGGCTTCTTTGGTCAATGAAAAGGAATGGCAAGCGCCATACAATGTAAGCACGGAGTGAATGGTGCATATGTCCCCAGGACCAAAAGGCACAGACCCCCCCCCCCCCCCCCCCCATCCAGTCGCAAAGTTCTAAGAACGCAGGAACGAGCAGGCAATACTTTTTAGCTGTAAGGAAAGTTGCAATTTACAGTTTTACGACTCACCACCCCCCATGGAGGTCCAGGGGAGTTAGGTTGCCCCCAGCATAAATTCTACATCGTCCCTTTTGTGTGAAAAAAAACTAGGTTCTTTCTTTCTTTCTTTTTTTTTCTTTCCGATATTTGAATGCAACGTGGTGTTCTCAGCTGTAGCTTTAAAATGTATTTTTGCTCAGGTCCTATGTTACAAGTATTTGACTCAAGCATTGGCAGTAAATTTTACCGATGAAATTAATAAAATAGCCTTCCTCTTTATAAAAATATAATACTGTTAATTATATTTCATAAATTAAAGGTCACTGCCACTAAGTGTACTTAATTTAATAAATAACGAACGTAATATTCGATATAATATAGTTTTAAGAATAGCATTTTTAAACTTAAACAACAGCTGCGAATAGTACCCTGCAGTAATCTACAAAATTTTAAGAATTGTTTACTTTCGTTTTAATTATTCGAAAGTAAAAGTATGTTTTAAAGTTAAAGTATTAATATTTATACATTTTAAACTTGAATTTCTTTGACAATTTGACGCCGAACTAAGTGACCCTCTTTTGAAGTCTTCTGAGTCTCCGTGAATTTCATTCTAAGAATATTTTAACTGTGATATTGTATATTAGAAAATGCCGTGTTAACTTTTGATGAGTGAATTATTAGTGTGGAAAGGAAAAAATGCAACAGCAGTGGAGACGTTGAAATCGAAATACATCAGAATCAACATATTTATATCAGGTTATCTTGTATTTACTGGGTATTACTTTCAATTAGCTACATTAACGTATTATTTTAAGAATATTATGTACTTATATTTCATAATAAACTTACTATATAATTATAAATATTTAATTATGAAACTTATAATTATAACTGACCATTGGCCGAAATCTCGACAAACCAAATTGAAAATATTAGTATTAATAAAAATGTCTTTGAAATTATTATTGATAACCTACTTAAAAGAAAGGATTTTAATAATATTATCTTAACGCGGTTTTAATAATATGATATTTTAAAATGAATTTATATCAAATTACTAATTCGCAAAAAGTTATTTAAAAAAATAAACACTTATCATATTCATTCAAACTTTCCACTACATTCTCCCTTTTTAATTCCAATTGTTTTCTTTGGCACTATATCAATGATATGTGAGGTCAAATATCGTGTGTTTCAATTATTTAATCTTAGTTTATGATTTAGTATAATATTAAAATTTTAATGTTAACGCTTTTGAAAATGAATTTAAGTGTGACAATTTTGGGCGGTTTTATTATTCAATATGCGTAAAATAATGTAATTAAAAATATTTCTAGTATACGTGTAGTGGAACACTATATAAGAGTACTAAATCTTGTGTAAAAAAACTATAACATGAACACTGAAATTTTAAGCCAAAAATTTAATATTTACATTTTGGCTTGTCGGTTTGATTGGTTGAATTGACGACGAACTGGAGATACACAGTGGGATATTGGTAATCTATCTCGAAAGAAAGACCCAACAACATTGCCTCGTATATTTGAACTATGGTCAGATGACGAGTTCAACACCTGAAAACTGACACCCGACGTATTCAATAAGGGTCCGCAGTTTGGACCACGATAAGATTTAACGTGTACCAGCCTTATAAATAGGGGACACATTTTGGTTGCGAAAGGAACGAATTTTACAACTATCTGATAACCAAATTGCTGTATGTCGCTTCCCAAACATGCATGTTCAGTATCAAACTCGCGCTCATCGGTTCGAGCCTCTAAATATTCAGCCACGATGGGCCTTTGGTGTCGAGATTTCGGTGTGTCGGGATTTTATCCGTCGGAATTATGACCTAGATCCTTTTCATTAAAAAAATTAAATGTGATTCAATGTTTAAAAAATATTTGGTCTTAACAATTAAAATAACACTTTTCCCCCGACGAACTTCATAATATTGCCCGATGGGGGGGCTTGCCTTGCCCGACAGGGGGGCTACAGCCCCCCCAGTGGCGCCACCTCTGGAACGAAAACAAAATAGATAAACATGAGCGTCTGACATTTTCCGAGAATTTGAATACACCAATTGCTTGATATGGCGATATTTTTGTTTGCTATTAATGGAATTAATTTTGTTGTATTTCTAGTTAACGTTGCTAAGGTAACACGTAAACCTTGCAGAATCGACCACATGCTGTTTACTTGCAACTAGATAGCTCTTTAAGTGCGTATTATTTATTAGATAGGACAAATGTGATAGTTGTAAAAATGTCACGAAAAACCCATATTTGAATTGGACAACACATTTATATTATAATTTTTTAATTATCTACTATCAAAATGAAGAGAGAATTTAATATTGAAAAACAATACCTTTAAGTTGAATGAAAAATAGTAGATGGCTAGCTCAGTCAGTAGTGCACGAGACTTCTAATTTTGGGTTCGAGCCCCATGTTGGCTGAATTTTTTGTCGTCTAACAGTGTAAGTGGTAAGATAATGGGTCCCGGTTCGAATTCAGGCTAATAGCGACTAGAATAACCACGCCTACTCTGACGTCACAGCCGGTTTGTTTGTAGGATAGCGTTAGAATTTTCCTCAAAACGACTAAAATATTGAAAAGATCGAAGATATATTTTTAAAATATGGTGTAAAAACATAAGTTAAAAGTAATTAATGCAAAATTTGGACATAAAGAAGCGATATTATTGTTTGTTTTACCAGTAATCGGCAACACTTGAAAGTGCTCGAATCCCACAAAAAAAAAAACCTAAACTCCGCCCCGTTCTCCATTGGTATAATTCAAGAACTAGTATATTTATATATGAAATTTCCTACATTTGCTTATTGTTTGAATTCAAACTAAAATATTTGAGTATTTTGTGTCCCAGGCCTTTTTAATTCATTTCGAATCGTCAATACGCACAATCTGATAGCAAACTATTTAAAGTTTTTTGATAAACAAACGGAGCCGAGCGTATAGTTCGTCGAAACCTCCAACGCATTCTGGCAAAGCGTCAAAATGGAGTCTTCTTTTAGAAAAGAGGTCTGGGATAATGCAGCGTATTATCGCAGGGTAAATCACTCTGGGAAAAAGAAAGATAGCGTAGAAATCTGGCACACTTTCGCACTAATTAAAATGCAGAAGAAATGTACAGGATAGATTTGTTTCCTCCATAAAAAAAGTAAAAAATTATTTTTATAATGCCTATTTAAAAAAAAAGGCTGGTTTTCCTGACCGTTTTAAAATTCTCTGAATTTTGGGTTTCTAGGCTTGTGACAACCCTGCATACGAACCATATGTAACTTGACTAAGGACCTTTTGAACAAAAACCAGGAGTTTCTAAGGACTGCATGAACCCTTGCAATAAAAAATAAATCCAGTTGTAAGGTGTTTGATGGTGTTTTACCATTGTTTCAAAACAGTTAAATGTAGATATAACCAGTTTTGCATTTAATATGAAATACTGGGCTACTGATATGATTACCAATTACCCATGTGAAAATGATCAGTCTAGTTTCAATAAAAATTAAGCTTTAAATTTAAATGAACTTGATACACATTTTATAAGGACACAAATAAATCGTGTATAATTGGTGTTTTTTTGCTAATTATAAATGTTATTTATTAATGGCTATGATCATTTCCCCCCACTGAACACCTTCATTGTGTAACTGAGAACAAAGTGTGTAAGTTCATTGTGTAACAAAGAAACTGAGAGAATTACCAGGAGCAATTTATTCCTCTTCACAACATCATACAAATCATATTCACAATTAATTTCTGTATAAGAAGAATTTTGAAAAAAAAAAAAATAGCAAACATGGAGTTCACTCAAATACTTGTTTCCGTGCTCATTATTTATACCATTAAATGTAAAAAAAAATCAGGAAGAATCTACTCTTTAAGACAATCAGTGGCGAGTAAAAATAGGGTTGAAATTCATAATCTAAACAAGTTATTGAGATTGGAAAAAAATACCTACTAAATAACAAGTTTCAAAATTAAATATTTTTACATATTTCCTATAAGTAACAGTCATTTAACATTGAATTGCACAAAACAGAAAATGCTACCATAAAATTAAATACAACAAAACATGATTCCTACGATTTCTGCCCGTAAATTCATATTTTTAAATACCTAATATATTTCTTTATACTTATCGTAACCTCAGAGAAGAAATTTCAATAATGATTGTAATCAAAATAATGACGCAGACGAACTAAAAAAAAAGGAAATTCTGTACACTCGAAGCACTAGTTGGAGGGGGGAAAAAAGGACCCATGCATTAAAACTTTTTCATTCTTTATTTACATGACACATGTGGCCACAACATGCATTACACAACTCTATGTGACTTAGCGATGGAGGGAGCGCAAGTTTGATGAGAATCTCTTCGTGAAAGGCTCAAGAATGATACCAAAAAGAAACTCCGATGAAACCTTTTCTTCATTCATGACGGTTGATCCACTAAGACTACGTGCTTTTTGTTACAACAAACTATCATATAGAGGGCAATAAAGCAGTTCCGTCTCCCTCTCTCAATGGATTCAGAGGTGCAAGTCGCAGAAAATGCAACCGGCGAAACTCACCCTGGCACATTTAAACTCAGGCGAAAACACTAGCTATCTGGTAGACCTTTTCGAGGGGAACGTTGGCATATCGAGTATTTAAAAACCATGATAAAAATTAAGCCTGGCTATATCATCACAACTTTGTCAGAAGCCTTTGGTCAACGTGATGATTGGCCAACCGAGCTACACAAACTTGTTCACTATATTTCCGAAGATATGGCACCAGGAGAGGCTGCGGCGGACGTAAACGAGCCGCAGAGGTACCTCGAGTTTGGGTCATCAATGAAAGTACCCTTGAAATCATAAAATAAACAGATTCGCGACTTACAGAACCGGAGGTTGGAATTCTTTTCGGTTTATTGTTTAATTTAAAAGCTGAAATTTACACACACACACACACAGAAAACATTTCAGAACTCGTACATCTCACAATAATAATAAAAAAAAAAATGAAGTTTAAAAATGGACTACTAAATTACGTTATCCTAGAGCGGTATCGATTCCTGTAAACTATCATGGTTAGGTGAGGAGCACATCTTCCAATTTGCAGAAAATGAGGTAGTTAATGAATAAGATGAGAAAGGGAGTGATTACAAACTCACGATTAGTGGTGAATTTTTTCCATGGCGGATGTATGATTAGTTAACTAGTAGCACGACTACAAAGCACCGGAATAGTGCAGGTTAATACGTTCCTTTGAGAATAAATATCTGAAGATGACGCTACTCATTTTCCGACCGCGAATTTAAAGATCTCTGTTTGGGAGGAATTATTTTGCAGGTAACATCACAACAAATCGGTTTGCTCCTTGTACCTCACACTCAACAAGTGATCTTGATTAAGATGAATCTCTTAAATACAATGTACAAATTAGCTGCAGGTCGACCAAACTCAAAACTAAAGTCTCGAAACGACGCGGCGAAAGAAGAAGTCCAAACAAAAGGGCGCACCACACAACCACACCTTCATTCACAAGTACTCACATTCCTCACATCACTAAGTATATCGATTCGTTTGTTTTTTTTAAACAGAAGAAAAACACATTAATAGCCCTAAACACCTCGATCCTTACAAAACGTGTCTCCAAAATGTCTCAATTCATAATGGTATACTGTCAATTACTTCCGAGCAGTATATATAGATTAGAAAAAGATCTCCAACAGGCGTGGTTTACATAGAGTTCAAAAGAGGCCTTTTTTAAAAAAAGCACAATCTGTTGGAAATACCATAACATTGATTAGGAAGTAATTTCATGTATCGTTCTGCCCCCTCTCCTTCGAGACGCTACACCTGGGCGTTGGGTTGTTCATATAGTCAAAGTGTCTTGATGGGGGTGGGGGGCACTGCAGCACAACTGTCCACTCCTCCTCCTGCCTTGAAAGGGTGTGTCTCGACTACGGGGAGTGATGGGCGACGGAGTTGATCTTCCCCTTGTGATTCAGTTCTAGCTGGGAGAGCTTTTTCCACAGCTCGTCTCGCTCCTTTTCCTTCTTTTTTTCTCTGAGGGGGAGGGAAAACACTCATTAGGATGAACGTATTTACAAAATACTTGAAATTTAAAATTCACGAAATAAAATAATAAACATGTTTTGTGTTAGTCACTATTTTGGAATATTTTTTTAATATATATATATCAGTGACAATGGTGCAAAGGATTGTAAGAGTTGCGAGTAGACCACTGGGTATGAAGAGAAGGAAGTAACCCAACGACACTCGAGGACATCCCAAAGTTTCAGTTTTTCCAGCAATGCACTCAATTTTTAAATCCGTAAAAAATAATGCTCTTTACATAGAATGTTTTATTAAACTTAAAAGCCATTTCTCCAAAATAAATATTTAAAATACACACAAAAAATCATAAGGCAGATGAAATATATATGCTCTAAGAAACTAACCCCCCCATAATTTCCTTGAAATCCTAAGCCGATTTACAAAATCTCAAAAATAGAGTTGGGCACACATGCGGCTTTAATAAGAACTCGAATAAAGTAGTAAAAAACAAGAATAAAGTATATTTAGCAATATTATAATTAATATGCCATTATTAATTCAGTAAATAAATTACAATAGAATAAAGCGATGCAAAATATTATACAAGTTATTGAAAAGTTTATAGTGCAATAACGGTCTATAGCCACTAGTTTTTTTTTTGTTGCAATTTTACAATGAAGAACAATAATACCAAATATTTAGAAGGTTGAAGAAATACAAGCCACTTTTTTAAAGTCCTAATAATTAGTTGGTGGAATTAACACCCCACTAGAGCAATGAGCTATTGGTAGGACGTAAAAAACTTAATTATTTCAGGGATGGGAAGTGCTAACGACCAGTTTGGAGCAATTTTTGGAGCAGCAAAATTTAAGTTTTGGAGCAGAAACACGACAAATTGTAGCAGCAAAACTGAATATTTGTAGCAGGAACGCAATAAATTGTAGCGTTTTGGAGCAGCAAAATTTAAGTTTTGGAGCAGAAACACGACAAATTGTAGCAGAAAACTGTAGATTTGTAGCAAGAATGCAATAAAACGTAGCAGTGAATTTTAGCATATTAAACAATAATTGTAGCAATTAAAATTTGTAACATGCGATTTTAAATCAGAGGACTACCCAAAGTGTAAAAACCCTGAAGGTCTCTATTGCTTATTTATGCCATTTTTTATGCAATAAATCAAAACCGTTAGAGGCTATAAATGAGACATTTTAAAGACAGTTGAAAATATTCAACAAAAATTAGTTTTTAATTAAGAATTATTGAATTTTCAATTTTTTTTACAATATATACTTAATTTTCAAATGTTGATTTTTTCCCCCCACTGAAATGTGGTTTATAAGAACCAAAACAGTGTTGCAATCTTGTATATATTGTGCATGAAATCTATTAAGAAGGTTGTTACTGTCTAAGGGAAATAAAATTGCTTAATTTTTTCACACAAACTTTATAATGAAAGAGTAATAATTTGATGGAAAACCTATGTTACTACTTATTTTAAGCATGTTAAGCGTAGGGGTGAGGGGTTTAAACACAAAAATATTTATTAAATAGTATATAAACATTTAAATCAAATATTAATGCCAAAACGAATTTCAAATCCAACAAAAAAAAAAAAACTTTCTTCAAATTGTCCATTGTTATTACATAAAATATAACAAACTTCAATTTCGTAAATAAATAATATTTTCAACTAAGGAGTAAAAACCCTAAAACTGTATTTTGCTGTTTACATCTTTTTTACACTGTTAAGCTTTATGAGACCATTTAAAGGCAGTTAAAAATATTTAACCAAAAGAGTTTTTAATTAAGAATTAACCAATTTATACAATATTTTACAATATATACTTAACTTTCAATTTTGAATTTTTTAGTAAAATGTGGTTTATACAATAAACCAAAACACTAACAAACTACAACATTGCATACCTTGTGCATGAAAAAGACAATTTAGAATGTCACCACTGCCTAAGGGATATAAAATTCTTTAACTTTTCCACACAAACTAAATTTATTAAATAGTAATAAATTTATAGAAAACATACCTTGCCATATTTTAAGCATGGTAATCTAAATCATTAAAAATTACACTTAAGTTATTATCTTAAATATTAGTTTAATAAGAAATTTGAAAACTTTCAAAAAGCTAAATAAAAGCCAGTTTTTTTTTTATTTTTAAGTTGGAGGGTTGTTAGAAAGAAAAGTTTCCAATAAAAATAATTAATTTAATAAAATATATGAACATTTAAACAAAAAAGGATTAAATTGGAATTTTTATACTATCCAAACAAGAAGAAACAAGATTTCTTTAAATAAAATCCATTTTTATTACTGAAAATTACAAGTCCCAAATTTCAATTTCGTGAATTAAATTAGATTTTCGAAAAATGTAATGTAATTTTGTTAAGTAGTGCAAAACAAATCATGATAAAACAGGAAGCAGTGAAATATAATAAACTTGTATATCGGATGCAAAAGGATTGAAAGTCTTCCAACGGAGATCGCAGCAGATCGTGTTTAGCGAATTTCACAAGTTCAAGGTTTCCATGAATGAAAATATATAACAAAAGAGTGCCAAATGAAAGTTGCATTCGGCAGATGCGACGTAATTATAGTTATAATCATTTATCTCAACTTCAAGTGATATCATCCTCGTTTGACGAAGATCGCAAATATTTCTACATATTCAAGATTCTAAATTTTTGGGAAATTATCTGTTTTTTTTAGATTGAGCATCGATTCTTCATAAAACAATAAATGAACTGAAATTTTCCAATGATCAAGTGTCTTTTAATCAAATACCCTTGACTAAAAATTCGGACAAAACTCAAAAAGTTATTACCTTAAATTTTACAAATATTTAAAACATGCTTAAATTGAAATGTTGAAGAAATTTTTAATCAAATTAAAAACTTGAATTCTACATTTCTAAATTTTTAAAACCCCGTTCGTTTCGGGTTCCGAAAATTAAAAAAAAAAACGGAAAAGTACCACCCCTGGGTAGTGCAAAGCAAATCACGATGAAATAGAAAATAATGAAAAATAAGTACTTATTTATCAGATGCAAAAGGATTGTAAGCATTTCAACGAAGATAGCAGCCGAGCGCGTTTAGTGAATATCTTAGTTTTCAAGAGCGAAAAAAATTCTTTAAACAGTGAGTGCCATTATGCAACGAAAGACATCAACTTTCGAGTGAATTATCTCCGTTTGACGAAGATCGCAAATATTCCTACATGTGAAAAGATGCTCTATTCTTTTAAAATTCTCAGTTTTTCAAAATTGAGCATCGATTGTGCACAAAAAAACAAACGATCCGATATTCCAATGATGAAATGTGTTATGACAATGAAATGCCCTTGTCTAAAAAGTTGAACATCAGGAAAGTCCTTTTTAATGACGCGAAATTATTCCATTCAAGCATTTCTCTGCTTGACGTATAGCATGCTAATACTCCATTCGTACCTTATATTTCTACAAATACTATTTAAACTTGGGAAATGTGATTAAATTTTCTTCCATTTCCTCTTCCTAAGGTTGCCTTAACTTCGTTTATGGCCAGACAAACGGGCACTAAGACTTGGCGCACGTGTTTAACAAGGATTTAAAACAAAATTGGCGCAGAATCGCACATAAACGTGGTTTTGTAGCTAGTTGGCGCAGGATACCACTTTTGGCGCTCTCTGGCGCAATTGGCGCAGAATTCCCATCCCTGTTATTTATATAATAATATTTAGAACCTTGTTCATTGATTGTTCACTTCTTAAGATAACAAGAAATATATTTGGGGTGGGAGCTAATTGTTTCAATCAATTAAATATAATAATATATAATACAATTTATGTGAAAATTAATACATAATCTGAAGAATTAAAAAGAATTAGGGGGAAATCCCTTCTTCACTCCTGCACAAAATGGGATTCCTAATTATCATAAAAATGATAGTGTTATACAGGGATCGCAACACATTCTACAGTGTTCACTCTAGGCGTTTTTTGAAGGGCGGTCCGCCCTGCCCACCCTTCTTTTCATCTCGATACCGCCCTTATGCCCCTTTTTCAGAAATACCGCCTCTTTCGAAAGAAATTCCGCCCCTATTGGCCTTTTTAGTCAAGCAGAAGCATCCTTGCTGTCCTAGCTGTCTTTAAAAAAGCATCGATTAATTTTTTTGTGTGTAAATTGGAATTAAGTGAATTATGACAGTAGAAAAACAAACTTCTTTTTAACTAAACTTGTTGAGAAATCGTGATGATTCCGCAGTAATTTCGAGCACGGGGCATTGCACGAATCCTATTGGTTGCCTGTAAGATGGTTTGGGTCAAGATTACAGGATTATACATTTTATTACGAAATTTTAGATTTTAGTAGCTTTTTCATCAGTTTTTGTTTCAAAGAGCTACTTACCGATTTGGTTTTTAGCAAAAACATTAATTTAAAAATGTCAAAATTTGGATTTCAAGTAGTATTTTCACAAAGTGACATCAATTTTGTACTGTTCTTTCCTTCAAGATAAGCCCGAGCCGTCACCAATAGCCCAATATGCAGCTCTAGCGCAATGCCAACTAATAAATCGGATCTTTTTTGTTTGGTCAAGTCCATTGTGTCAACAGGTTGCCACGCCCGTCCCAATTTTTTTTTGAAAGTACCCTTTTAAAAACAAGAAGTGCCTTTCCAAAAACGGGGTGTCCTTTTTCTGCTAACAGCGCCCTGCCCCTTTTAATTCCTACAGTGAACACTGCATTCTACATATATCGGACATCCAACTGAAAAATTCAAATTGTATCTGCTTATTTAGTAATTATCGGACATGTAATTATTGGAAAAAATATCCTTTTGCTCTATACTGCGCTAACAACTGTATCTAATAATCAACAATTTGGCGATTTTGTATGGATTGTAAAAATATGAGTTTGGGTGTTTTTTCAGCTTTACTTAGTCGATTTCGAAATCTGAAAAGTGACAGCACTGAGTTGAATGCAATTAAAATAATCGACGGACTGTTGCTGAGTGATTTTTTAGTCACTCATCTGAGATTACCAGTTGCAGTGCAATTATTGCTTGTGCCAGGCAAAAATTTTATAATAAGAGATTTGATTACATCAGTCACAAGTCCGTGACTTTTCCCTTACCAAATTCAAGAGTTTAATAACCTTTCGTTAAATAGTGTACACGTTATTCATTAAACATCCATATTTTTCTAAATCATAGTAACATAAACACCAGCTAACTTCAAAAATGTATTATTTAATTCCCAGTTTTATATCATCAATTCCATTCAAAATTCTTCGAAGACTGCATATATTGAGATCGACTTGCATTGAGTATAACTCTTCACAAGTCGTTTTAAATAAATGCTTACATATTTTTTTCCCAATATTAAATGTATTATAAGCTGTGTGTTACTTTTGGCAGAAATAGGCATATCATACAAATCAGTAAATGAACATATAATGGGGCAGCACATGCATTTTGTTGCAGCATTAAAACTGTGTTTAAGAACACACACTGAATCGTTTTGACTCCTTCCACTTGTTTTTCCAGTACCACTAGTAAAAATTTTTGAAGAAAAATAATTAGAGTTTCCTTTTGAACTATAGCATTCTACTATTTCAAGCATTACTACAACCAAATTTTGGAAGAAAATCAAAGCATTAATAAAAAAGTTAGTAAATTTGTGAGAAAATACTTTAATATTTTTGTAATAATCTCATATTTTTTGTTTTGTAACTTTTTAAATTATGGTAAGAATTGAAATTTAGCAGGAATGCCACTTACTGCAGAAGATGTCTATTTTATAAATAAAATGTAAATCGAACAGTATTTTTCTAATTACAATACGAGATACTGGGAATATATATATATAATTACAATTTACACTTGCACCTGCTATTTCTCAATTTTCCCCTGAACAAGATCTTCATTTACATTTTATTTTTGATATGATGTATAAACGAGATCTGGTGGTCCTGGAAGGACAGAACTTGTTTACACACAAGACCTACATTTTACACCAATGTGATTAATTACATTTGTAAAGACAAAAACAGCGAGCCTGCTCCTGGTTTAATGATATTTCGAGAGTTGCAACACCCTATTAGCAGACTCAACATAAATACGAGCATGAATGGTGATTTTTATAATGGCCATTACAAAATAAAAAAAATAATCTTTGGTTAAATAGAAGGGCGCGAAAAGGGTCAGAAAAGGGAAAAAAATATTTTTGCTAAAATAAGGGGAAAAGGGACCATATTCTGAAAAAAAAAGGACTTTTAGGGAAAAAAGGGTCCTGTGGCAAGGCCTGAGTTATATAATATCCTTTTATATTATTTAAAGATAAAAAACATTTACAATCAACATGAAAGAATAAAAGGAATTGACAATGGCAGAAAATACATTTCTATGCCTGCAATGAATATGTAATAAGAAATATGTTATGATGATTCCTTCAACTGTTTTTGTTGTCCAAATAGGAAATGTGTAATGCACTCACTTTTGCCTTTCTGATTTATATGATGCTGTAAGGTCATCAAATAATTTGGAGTTCATCTCCATAAATGTTTTGAGGACATTGTACACCAAAGCTACAATAGTTTGGTTCCAGTGTTCTTTAGATATTCGGTACAGGGCCGGGAACATTATAGGCATGATGACTTGGTTATTTTCTTCTATCAGGCTCAGGATATATTCATTGTTCCAAAAATATAGAGCTCTTTCAGCTACCTGCAAGTCAAATAATGAACATTTTAAACAGGCTTTTAAATAAAATACAAACTTGTTGAAGAGGTACAGTTTCTACATCCATTAGCATATAATAGTAGGTATATTAATTGTTTTTTTAGAAACCAAGTATTAAGTGTCATTGCAAAAAAGTCTTATGACATTAAAAAAAATGTATTTTAATTTTAAATAAGAAATAGTATGATATAGTAATAAGTAGAGTATCCATTATGTCACAGAGTTATAACTATTATTTGAAGGGATTATGTTACACCTTAAACAACAAAACTTACAGTAGACAATTGATATAAATTTTTTCCCCTGAACTACTAGAAAATGGCCGTTATCACAAATTGAACAAAAAGTTATTTAATACATATATAACAAACCACAGAAATGGATTTTCAGAGGCAGTCATTATAAGAGGGTTTAAGGAACGTAAAAACACTAATAACTGATTATACCTGAAAATGAGGACTGGAAACACATCGAGATATCTGTTTAAATAATTGTTCTTGAATCTTTACAAATTGAGAAAGTTCTATCACATCTAATATTTCTTCAATCTCTCCCAAAAACATCACCTGTTGAGGGGAAAATTTGGGGTTAGAAAAACACAACAGAACAGTTTTATTGCAAAGGTATGAAATAATAAGGAATAAAGGCAAACTGTATATGAAGGTTTAGGAAAAGTATACATTCAATGCTTTCAAGTCACTGATGATCAAATGTTAAATATATTATCACTAAAAAATGGTAAAAAAGTTATGAGATACCGTTAACATATTTTTTTTTATTAATAACACTTAAATGAAATATAACTTTTTGGCTATTTCTGGCATCATCATTATTGATGATGAAATTAAAGATTTTCCAGACAAATATTTCAATTTAATTTTGAGCCTAAATGTTCTTAATACTCAGAAAAACTATTATTAAAAATATATAAGCTAACTTTAGTTTAGATAAAAACTACAATTGGTTACAAATGCTTACCTCCTTTTGACTACAGGTTTTCGGCCATATTTTCAGTAACCCTCTTATAACCTGCAAATATTAACAACAAAATTTAGAATTAAAAAATAATGTACAATCGCACAAAAAAATAAATTAAAAAAAAATTAGAATATTAAATACTGGTATATGGAGTTCTTATCATGCAATTAGGGACAAATAACTCTGATCTTCCCTCCGATGGTATTTTCATTAAATAATCATGCTTGGAGAGATTTATTAGACTAATGTTTAATAGGATTATACCAGATAATTATTAAGGGAATGACATAAATGGAATAGTGTTCAAATCCGAAATAAAACAATGCAATAAAATTTTTCTTTAAAAAATAACATTAAATTCTATCAGCAATAAGCAACAGTAATTACATATTCACTATTGATTTTTAGTGATGAAAATTGCCTATATTTAAAATATGATACATACAAGTTCAACATATACTTTAAAATTTTCACACTAATTTTCTGTAAAGTGACAGAAAACACTCTTAAGAAATTAACACCAATATATTGAATGAAAAAAAAAATTGAACCTAACCTTTTTTTAAATATGTATCTCCTAATACTTAGTTTTCACATTAATTCAAAATATTGCCAAATACTAAATAGATTTAATTTTTAAAATTAAGTCAAGGAGTTATACAAGTAATGTAAAATTTTTAACACCTCTTAGTATCAACGGGCAATATTAAGATACAATGCATCTTTAAAACATTCATAATACAAATAAGCTTCAATATGGAGTAACACTTGACATGCTTCAAATATCAACAATTCATGACAATGCAAGAGAATATTTAAAAGAAGCAAAATACAGTAGCATCCATAGGAGAGTGGCAAAATAAGTGTGTAAGCAGAAGAAGAAGAAAGCATTTCCAGAATCCCACAGCAAAGAACATAAGCGCACTTGAAAAACAACAGCCTGGTAAACAAAACTAAAACGTTTATTAGTCAGAAACTCACATACACAGGAACAAATTACCTGCTCTGTTAATGTGGCATCTTTTTCAAGGAACTGGACCACGCAGTAGGCCAGCTGGAAAGGAACAAAACCCATTCAGCAATAATTCAAAATAAAAACAAAGTGAATGCACAAAACGATCTTTAAAAAATAGACGTTTGGGAACACTTTAAAAAAATGCATAGTGAGTACAGTTATAAATATGGTTTAAAATTCACATTGAAAACAAAACTGTAATAAGGCAGAGGATTTTAGGAATAATTGTCTGTTTGTATTAAGGCCGAGTTGGTTATGTAACTCAATATTTGACAAAGATTAAAATTAAAAAAAAAAAGTATATCATAAAACTTTTTTGAAAACAAAAAGCCCGACTTTTTACTGTATATTTTACAATTAACCATAATTTATATATTTTAAAAGAAGCATGAGTACATAAAACTTTAAGAGAATATCAAAAATCTATGTACTGTCCTCCCACCAACAGAAGAGCTCTCGCCAGAGTTCTGCGGTCTGTCGGCTGCTATGGCAACCGGCGAATTTATTCGATTCGAGGGGTTAAATGCAAAAGGAATAATTCCATTTGGCGGATTGAAGAAATCATTCTTCGCATTTTCGTCCGTTTCTGATTATGTTAAACTGGCTATCTTGAATTCTCCTTACAGTCATTTTAATACGTTTTTGATTTCGATTTCGTTTGTGTGATTTCGCAATAGATAATTTTTTCAATTTCTTGAGAAGATCTTTCTAAAATGGAATGTACTTTTAACAAAGGAAAGACCCTGCATTCTCAAGCTATAGAAATTATTTACAATGTCGTCAGCTTTTGTACCAATGAAGCATCCTCAAAATCTCTGAAAATTATTACGACTTTACAAAAATAATTATAATTAATATTCTAATAGGATATGCGAATAAAATGGTTGCCCATTGTCCCCAATAAAATCAAACTTTCAACATTAATTTTACACTCCGCGATGAGTCAGTCAACAATAACGCTATCCTATGGTTTGCTTTTTTTTTTTTTTTGGTAAATTGAAGGCCGATTCTTTAATTCAATATTTTTGCTGTCTATAAATCTTATTGACGTGTTACCATTTTTGAATTATATTTAATGATGTTGTTTGTATATACGGTCAATAAAAAGGTGTATAGTTATGGTTACAAAAAATGAATATTGAAATAGCGAATGCATATGTAATCCATTTTCATTTTTATAATTTTGTTCAAAGGTTGAGGCTTGTTGAAATTTTTTTTAATTGTCGCAAAAGTTTTAAGTAACTCGATCTATAAAATTTGTTAATCAGACTCTTATAAATAGCTTTCCTTTAATACTGCTAGATGCTGAGGGTGCTAGAGACTGAGGATGCTAAAATATTTATTGTCTAAAATTATTAAATTTTATGTAATTATGCAAATAAAGATAAAAAAATTAAAAATATATATCCCCCCCCCCCTTTAGATGTTTAACCTGTTTTGATTTTAGTTAAAATATGTTATTATTTTTGTGATGGGGGGGGGGGGGGGGGGGGACACAAACGCTTGCTTGTGTCTAAAAAGTTTCTTTAACATCTGATCTTTGGTAACTTTTTCAGAGTTAGGTAATCTTTAAAAAAGTTGTCTAAGCTTCTAAGACAACAAGAATTAGCTTCCATTTATTTAATATACAATTTCGTAAATACACTTTGTAGTTCTTATAATTTTTTTCAACAAGAATGCTGTTATTCCATACTAAAATTAATGCGCTTTCAGTTTATTAGAATAAAATATAAACAGAGTAAAACAGTGGGTTTAAAAACATCGTTACGTTATTAAAAATATTAAATCCGAAATTAAATTTAAAAAAAAATAAACCATTGTGTTTTCCATCAATTACCGTTGACTTTTGTTTTAAAACGGTAATCTACTCTTATTTTATACAGAGAAATATTATTTAAAACTGAAAACATTTCTCATTTCTTAAACAATCTTTTTCCTTCCACCATATAACCGTTGCAAGTTTATTTGTAAGTCAATTAAAATAAGGACAAACTCGCCAAAATAGCATCCATCCCAACATTATTTACCCGAATCCCCTACTTCATTTGGAACTTTCCGCGCTGGCAACCCAACTCAGAGTTTAACTCGTGGTGGTAAGACAGTACACATACAAGCATTTTTTTTTACATGTAATGAAGAATTTGAATCTTTCAACTTTCCAGGAAATGTGAAACTTTTGCAGACACATTAGATTTATTAAAAAGATAGGGACAGAAATTTGGTAAAAGTATTTTGATTAACAACTAAAATGAATTGTAATATGTAACAAAATTAAAACTGAATTTACTTAATATAATAAAAAGCTATAGAAATTAACTTTAGTATGTTACGAAGCAGGCCATTTGTCATTGAGGAGCTTATTTCCAATGGGTTCCCTTTTGCAGGGGTTAATCATCAAAGCATATAAATATACACAATGGCGTCTATGACTTAGGCAGTAACATAATCACTCATTGGACAAATGGCTTGATAGTTACTTTATTCACACAAAAATCTTTCATTCATTGCATCATCATTCAATGCCCTAGTTTGTGACTAAATTACATACAATAACAAAACATTTTTGCTATTAGTTTCAAAATAAAAGCTGTTACATTTTGAGTGGAAAAAAATGCAACTTAAATGTGCCGAAAAAGGATGCAAACAATTAAAGTAAACATCCTAAACAGAGAATAATGGACCAAATAATTACAAATTACCTTCAGCAAAAATTTGCATATAGTAAGTATTATTTCAAATATGAAAATTAACTATTTTTAAAACTTTTAACTAAAAAAAGTGTCAAATAATTGAATCACTAAATTTCAGGGTGTCCACAGGGAAACCATTTTGAATTTCCCTGATAATTCCCTGCAAGCCGTACTTTTTTTTACGGCAATATTTTTAAAATGTATTATTATTCCTTATTATTATGCAAGATATGCTTTGACATTATCTTGTTATTTCGCAAAAAATATATTTATTTTTAATATACAAGTTTACTAACTATTTCGCTTGATTTTCGAACTCCCAAAAAAGTGCAACCAAAGTTTAACATCCAAAAATCAATAATCAATGCATAAAAATTTAATGTACCCCAAATTCAAAATTCCAGAGCATTTACCAAATATCAATAATTCAACATGCCAAAAAAAGTTTATAATTGTACAATGACTAAAACAAGTTGTAAATAATTTTGGGGCATTTCAAGCATTCTATATATTTAAAACAATAGACCTCTGGTTGTAGTGCTACCGCCTTAAATCATAAGAATTCTACATTCTTAAAAACCATAAAAGTGCAATATATCTCTTAGATTATTAGTGATAGTACTTTAAGATCAAAAACTAAAGTAACCTCAACATTAGAAAAAAAATCCAATACACTCAAATAGTAGAAACCCAATGAATCCCTATCCCTAATAATAAAACTAATTTATTAAATCTAATCCAGTATCTTAAGATATACAGCTTAGTACACAAAATATATTTCCTAAGATCTAAAATGTACCCAAAAAATAATAGAGGCAACAACAGTTTCGTTAAGTTTAACAGAAAAAAAATCATTTTAGGGATATTCAAAAGAAATTTGAATTTCACTAGGAACTTAGCAAGTTTTAAACATTTGAAAGATCTATTTTTAAAATAAATTGAGTGGGCGGGAAAGTACCTAGTTATAGATGGCCAATTGGTTTGTCAAATTTTAAAAACATCAGCATTTTAGTGCGGTTTCTACGAGAAAATTTTCACTTTTACACACTTTTAAAAGTCCCATACGCAATTTCCCTCTTTTTGATTGCATTTAAAAAGTATTTGAATATTTTCAACCAATCAACGATGTTTCACAGCCAGAAATCAAGTTAATTTTTTTTTTTGATCAATTCCCTGATTTTTTCTAAAAAATCCCAAATTCCCTGATATTTCCAGAATGGTCAAATTCCCTGATATTTCCCTGATTTCCCGGTTTTCCCTGCTTGTGGACACCCTGAATTTGTAATATATGTATACTTTTTTTTGCCTCATAAAAATAGGCAAAAATTAATTCAGTTTCCCTGGTATGTGTGTAACCTACTTGCCAAAGTTAAAGTTCTCACCAAAAAAAGTTTATAATTGTACAATGACTAAAACAAGTTGTAAATAATTTTGGGGCATTTCAAGCATTCTATATATTTAAAACAATAGACCTCTGGTTGTAGTGCTACCGCCTTAAATCATAAGAATTCTACATTCTTTACTTTTAATTGAAAAATACTAATGCCTAAAGATCCATAACAAATAAAAAAGTTAAAACAAACATATAAATTACAGTAGATTGAAGTAATGAGTTGTTCAGAAATCTAAATAGATAACCAAATGAAAATACGTTCAGGAAATGACAATCTTGTATTTTTGATAGATTTAGAGTTAATGCAATAGCATTTTTTATTGTACATTATGATGCTAATAAAAAATATGCTATACTGTTTATCTCAAGTTCAAACAGTAAACTAGTTTTCTACATTCAATTCAATTAATAACTTAAAATGTATGTTTTATACATTGACTGCTAAGGTACATTTGAACTTCATGCTAATACTAAGTGATATCTTGTAAGGTGATATCTTGCAAGTAACGTGTTAACAATATAATTTAAATTTTAAGCTATAAACATTTGTACGAATAAAATATAGTAACGAAAAGACAATTTATATTAGTCAAAGAGACAGCGCTTCGTGTAATAAAAATAACAGATTATAAAAAAAAATGTACAGACATTTTTTTAAAGAAGAAATACAATGCCAATAATAGTCTAACTAATGCAGTATAAATGTAATTCATTGCAAAAAAAGCATGTTCCCCCAGAAACAATAGGAAAGTGGGATTGAGAAATCTTACCTGTGCATGGTAAAGCCCTAAAGACTTTGGAGTATGAAGTGGAATGAGGACTTTGACCAGAAATTGTTTATGTTCAGCCTTTAACGGCAGTGCAAAACCATTGATTATGCTGAAAGAGAAGGTATTATAAGCATTGGTGAATAAAGTGGAATAAACACTCGTCTTCTTCCTGTGCACATATACAAAAATACACTTTTATATTATATATTATTTTATATGTAAAATTACATGTAAAAAGTTTATATTATATGTAAAAACTGATAGCCTTCAACTATTTACACATAAATCTTCTATTTATAAAACCACATGGTAAGCATTTGTTAAAATTTACAATTTTTAAAATACAAGCAGCTATAGATTTAGCAGAAAAATTGACTATACAACATTCACAAGTGCATAAAAATATTGTATTATAGAACACACAATTCTTCTACAAAAAAAAAAATTAAAAAAAATTACTAAATTATCCTAATAAGTAGTATGGTTCATATACAATATTGAACATAAATCTGTCTTTATTAAATAGGTAAAGCCTAAAATCCTCCCAAAGACATAATAAATTTACCCTTGATAACCTTTTTAGCAATTTTTACTTAGTGAAACATCAAAAATGTATGGTAATATTCAAATTTTAGTGCTATATAGCAATTTGAAATCGAGTCAGTAATTATAATATATTTCTATTGTAATGCCAACAAAAATATCTGCATGAATGTTTACACACACTTTTTTTAAAAAAAGGACATTTTTTATATAAAATAAAGATTAAAGTGAAACTAATTGCTTCATTTTTATTATCATTAAGATATTTCTAGAAATGAATATATTTTTTTTATGGAAACTTAATTGCAAAATTTTATTCAAATTTAAACATGCAATGCCTCAATTTCGAGTTGCCACTCAATTTTAAGATCATTTTCATTATACTCTTTTTAGATAACTTCTCTTAAATTAATGCAACATGGTGTGCAAGTTGCATAAACGTATATAATAACTACAAGATTCTTTGTAAAAGTTTACAAAATTAAATACAAGTGATATATTCCATTCCAAATACATACCTGCCCAAGATTTCTAGGAGTTCACCAATACCATTGAAATGTTCTGTTTCATAAATGAACCTACAAAAAAAAAAAATGAAAAATCAATTAAATATGTATTTACAAATTTTTTAGCAATTAAAAGTTTAGATTTTATCAATTACAAAGTATTAATTGAAACTTGTATTGAATGGACTTAGAGCATCAAAATACAAGACAAAACGTTAATCTACAGAAAGTGGTATTCTTGAAATAGAAGAAAACGCAACCTAGAGTTTACAATCCATTCCAATATAACATTTCACACGAAAAAAGCCATCTTACTTGCAATTTTAAAACTGAGAAGTGTTTGAATAAATGAACCTAGAAAATTACATGACTAACACTGTAATTTACTGGTTAAATATAATCTTGTATGGATGTGCAATGTATACTGTTCACAAAATGTATTAACACGCTAAATGCCAAAAAGTTCATATAGCCTTGCTAATGTGATAATGGCATGCACATTGTATCACTAAATAAAAAATAAATCTAAATATCACTAAACCAAAATATTTAATTAAGTGAAAAATATTTACACTGAATTTAATTGACATTAATATTTTATTTTTAGCGTAGTAACATTTCAAAAGTAGAAAAATTAAATAGTCTGTGTATTAGAATGCAAGTTTTTTTATGATACATATTACAAATGGTAAAATAAATTGCATAAAAATATTTAATTAAATAAGTATTTTATTGACAAATGCAGCTTATATGCTAATTTCAAATACACACATACTAATTGCAAATTATTGGATCACTGAGGTAAAAAAATAAATAAAAAACAACCTTAAAATAAGCAAAGTTTAAATAGATTCCTCTACTTACCTAAGAAATATATTATTAATCTGTTTTCTAATGAAAGCCCTTAAACCCAAGAATTTTCCATATATCCTGTGTAGTACTGTTTTCAAGAACTCTCTTTCCCTTGGGTCTTCACTGTCAAACAGCTCCAAAAGCTGAAGAAAAATATTCATTAAATGCACGCTTTCAAATTTATTTTAAATTAGTTTTAGTTTTTGTTCAAAATTGTGGATTCACGGAAAAGTTGCTTACAAAACACATATTTTCTTGTTTAAAACCTTTACATATTGATTGATACTAAGAATCGATAAAATAATATTTTATCAACTTGGTAACTTAACAATGAAAATACAGAGACAAATAAGAAATTTTTCGATTATAATCATCATGGATATAAAACTTCCAAGAGTTTTTCTTCTACTTTTGACTTTGTGAATTAGAAATATATCTTACTATAACATAAAAATAGAATGGCACAACACATAGCCAATAGGAACGTTTCTTTCTACTGGGAGCAGGAGCATACTTCTCAACTCTCGATTCCAACGGTTTGTTTTGATAGTGCAATGGCGCTTGATCATGAAGTTTAAAATATATCAAATCTTATTAATTGTTGCTCTGATTGGGGGATTCAGTACCTGATCAATTCAAATATTTCCGATTACGAATAACCGCTGTAAATATTATTGTCTTCGCCAGCGTGATCTGATTTTACGCAGTTACTAAATGCCGTATTTTGCACAATCATGGCAGAGACTATGTTGTTTATAGTTATGGAAAGGAAGGCGAATTGTGAGTTAAAATGCATTAAATAAAACGATCACCCTTGACGACTTTTCTGAAAAAGCAATATTCGCAATGCTAACACATTCTTGGCGATAAAAGACTGTTTTGTTGCAAATGAAAGAACTCCATCTTCCTGCTGTAGGTTTACCGAAACAAAAAGGGTAACTAACAAAAAATCCGAGTGGCCTCTCATTGCATTTGACTGCCTAAATGATAGTAGTCATAAAAATTCATCTGTTAGGTTACTGGATGCCGAGTACTTCATTACCCCCCCCCCGCTCCCCCTATTTATTTACATGAATACATTTACGAATTATTTTTTTAAAAGATGAGTATACAATGTTGATAAAAATGTAGTGAACGGTACAGTAATAATATTTTTCTGAAATGTACCGATATTTGCTGCACTAACTGTACTTGACGATAAAAATATAAAAACTTGCCTGGTGGATTTTCAGAAAAGCAGGGTGACCAGTCAATGCATTTTTACACAATAATATTATTTATAAAGAAGTTTTGTAAATATGTATTGCAAAGGTATAAAATTGGGTTGAAATTTATTGTAGGGTAACCCTGATTTCTTATGAAGAAAATGCTTTTTACTTGACAACAAAACCAGGTTTTGGTCATCAGCGATTATAAAAATGTTTTACAAAATTCGCCAAAGGCATTCACTGAATTTTAACCTAAAATTGTATATACATCTTTTTTAAATATATAATTTGTAATTGTGTTTATGTTTGTAAATAGGGAGGGGTTGAAGCACTTGAGTAACCTAACGGATACATTTTTGTCACTACTGTTGATTTCGACGGTCAAATGCATTGAACAAGTCAGCCTGATTTTTCGCTGGTTACCCTTTTCGGAAACCTTGCTTAATGAAGGTGGAGTTCTTTGATAGACATAATTGTAGCGACTTTAGTCTCCAAAAATGTGTTAGTGTTCTGAGTATTACTTTTTCAGAAAAGTTGACAAGGTTTACGCCAAGAATTTGTTAGCGTTGCGAATATTGCTTTTTCAGAAAAAACAACAAGGGTTACACCAAGAATCTGTCAGTGTTACGTGTATTGTTTTTTCAGAAAAGCTGACAAGAGTTACCGTTCAATGCATTTTAACTTTTAATAAAAACTGCTATTTTTGCATAATTCAAGTTTGTTTGCACAACAAGTAAAAATAAAATGTATCAAACTTTTGTTTTATTTTTGCTTTTCTTCTCTATCTGAGGACAAAGGCAGCTTTTGTTTGCAAAGCAAATGAAATAGGATTGCGTAGCAATTTTCAGGGGTTGGCGAAGCGTCAGCGGAGCAGGGGGCAGATCAAATGTTTATAGTCGTAGCAAGCAAGGCGAATTATGCGTTAAATTGCATTAAACGGTCACCCTTGGCGACTTTTCAGAAAAAGCAATATTCGCAAGGCTAATGCATGCGTAGCGACAAAAGCCGGTTTCATTACCAATAAAAGAACTTCCTTCTAAAGAGTTGCCGAAAGGATAACATGCCAAAAATCAGGGTGACCGTCAATGCATTTGACCGCCTAAGTCAACAATTGTCATAAAAATTTATCTGTTAGGTACTGGATGCTGAGTGCCTCATACCCACCCCTCCCTTTTATTTACAAATTATTGTTAAAAAAGATGAATAAATAATTTTGATTAAAATACAGTAACGGTGGAAAAATTTCAGAAATTTACTGATATTCGCTACACTAACCTTCCTTGATTATAAAAATCTAAAAACTTGCCTATGGAGTTGCCTAAATGGTAATCAGATATGCAAAAAAATAATTAGTTGGGGTGGGTCGTTTGCCTGAAACAACAAAACCAGTTTTTGTCACCAGTACGGTAAAAATAGCGATTTAGAAAATGTTCAGATAATTCACCAAGGGCCCTCTGCATTTTAACCTAAAATTGTATATACATCTTTTTAAAAAGTTTTAATAGTGTTCATGAATGTAAATAGAGATAGGCATGTGTGTGAAGCAATCAGCATCCGGTAACCTAACAGATACATTTTTTATGTCTACAGTTGATTTAGGCGGTCAAATGTGTTGAACAGTCACCCTGATTTTTTGCTGGTTACCCTTTTCGGAAACCCTTCAGGATGAAGGTGGAGTTTTTTGATTGGCAATGAAAGCGACTTTTATTTCCAAAAATATGTTAACGATGCAAGTATCACTTTTTCAAAAAAGTCGACAAGAGTTACACCAAGAATCTGTTATCGTTGCGAATATTGCTTTTTCAGAAAAAACAACAAGGGTTTATACAAAAATCTGTTAGCGTTGCGAGTATTGCTTTTTCAGAAAAGTCGTCAAGGGTTACTCCAAGAATCTGTTATCGTTGCGAATATTGCGTTTTCAGAAAAAACAACAAGGGTTAATACAAAATCTCTTAGCGTTGCGAGTATTGCATTTTCAGAAAAGCCAACAAGGGTTACCGTTCAATGCATTTCACCCTTTAATAGAAACCAAATAACATCTTTTGCATAATTAAAGTTTGCTTGCACAACAAGTAAAATTGAAATGCATCAAACTTTTGTTTTATTTTTGCTTTTCTCCTCTATTTGAGAACTAAGGCAGTTATGGTTTGCAAAGCAAACAAGATAGGATTGCGTAGCAATCCTCGGGGGTTGGCGGAGCGTCAGCGGAGCAGGGGGCAGAGCCCCCTAGTATATATATAATTCACAAGTAGTCAAATCTACTTTATTTAAGCAATTATATTCAATAAGATAAAAACACAAATTAGTGAAAGATTTTTTACAATGTTTTACATTGCAATAATTTTTACAAGGTAAAAAGAGAGCACAATAAACTTTATAAATATACTACTAAAGTATTTTTTTTATATTTATTAATAGCAATAAATACATTAACTAGTTTATACAAATTTCAAAAATCTATAGACCCATACAAACTGCACCTTGCGTTATTGATATTGTTCGGTAATGCAAAGCAAATCTTAATGAAATGGGCAATAGTGGACAAAAAGGGATCAATTTATCATATATAAACAGATTGAAAGCATTTCAATGGGGTTTGCAGCAGATCACGCCAAATGAACATCGTCAATTTCGAAGTTTTCAAGAGAGAAAAAAAATTACCAAACAGCGCAATTTTGAGGCTGCATTTGCCAGATGCAACGAAATGAGCTTTAACTATCAATTTTCAAATGAATCATCCCCTCACGAAGTTTCTACATGTTAAAGATGCTATATTCTTGTGAAATACTCTGTTTTCCCAAGATTGAGCAGTGATTATGAACACTCGCGTAGCGATAAAAAGCGTGCCATTGGTACATTATAGTTCTACAAATATTTAAACTTTAGAAGATGTATTTAACATTGCAATATCTAATAAAATAAATATGGAATTCCCGTTACAAAATTAAAAAAAAAAAAAAAAAAGCATGAATTACGAAAATTAAAAAAAAAAAAAAACGGAATTTAGGGTTAGCCCCTGAAAAAGTACCACCCTGTCCAATGGTATTTTTATACATAATACAGTGCCAATTGTAAAAATTACAAACTAAAAAAAAACATCACATAAAATTAACAATTAATATCAAATGACAAAACAAATTTTTGGAGAATTAAAATACCTGCAAGACAAACTTTTGGTCAATAACTTTTTTGCCAATCACAGGCTGGAAGTCAGGACTCTCCAAAAACCTTAGAAAAAACTCGTAGACCAACTAAAATAAGAAAAACCAATACCTTAATTATTGCAGAAATAAATTTTACCGATAATACATTACATAAAACAATATTTAGGAAATTTATTTTTCCATGTTTAATCTCCATCATGTTAAAGTACAGAATATAATAAGAAAATAAACATTACTTATATTTACAAAAACACATAACCAC
This sequence comes from Troglohyphantes excavatus, assembly GCA_963932185.1. Taxonomy (NCBI): domain Eukaryota; kingdom Metazoa; phylum Arthropoda; class Arachnida; order Araneae; family Linyphiidae; genus Troglohyphantes; species Troglohyphantes excavatus. Next base: position 37,515,503 of record OZ010669.1, read on the forward strand.
TTCTTTAATTATATAGATGTCTAAAAAGCCAATATAATTAGCAAGAAGTGCAAAATATTTACATTTTAAGAGAATATTGTTCTTTGACATGTAATTTATAATTGATTAAATTCTAACAACATTTTTATTTTACAGAACTAGGGATGTTTTGTTTAAATATTAATTACAAGAACAAAAAGGAATATGAAAATTAAAAAAAATAAAAATTATACAACATTTCTTAATTACCACAGGTTAATTTAATTAAATGAAAAACTTACCTGTAGGTGTGGCCAGGAGGCTTCAAGAGTCGGATCATCTTCTTCTGGATCAAAATCTGGGTTTTCACTGGGTGGCAGTGTGCGAAATAAATTGCAAGCAATCTGGAAAAGGAAAGACGTATTTCTTGAATTAAAAGAAATTAAAAAAAAAAAATTAACATTTTTCCAGTTTTAATTAAAAAAAACCTAATGGCTGCAAAATAATTACAATTTTCTTTCTATTACAGAAAATATGTTCCTATATTTATCTTCAGTGATGCAAAAATGTTAATTTTTTAATTTAGTCTTTTAATAAAAGTATTTAATTGAAGAAATTATATATTAACGTTTGTAAAACAAATTGTTGCATAATTAAAACTATTCAGACAAAAATATTTTTAAGAAAGTAAACATAGATGTTTTTTAACAGAACATACTACTTTATTGGAAATCATGTATAAAATTTTCAAAACAAATTATAAGATTGATAGTTTTAATGATGCTGTATTGGAAGAAGAAGGGTTGTTAAATCTTAGCAACTTGTCTACATTTTCTATAATTTATTTTAAATATTTGAAAATAATAATAAATAACTTAATTCAAATAGAATTTGTATTAATAAATTAAGACTTGCAGATAGATGACTAACTACCTGTTTAACAGCAACATTTAAACATAAAACATTCTAAATAGAGAAACAAATTTAAATGAATTTTCAAATATTTTATTTCATTTTATATTCTGCACAACGACATTACTTTGGAAGTGGTTGTTTGACTAACCATTCCAGTTTTTCATGTTTTGTAATTACAAATAATTTTTTTCAAAGTAGGTAGAATTGCAACAGCCTAGTACTGGAATAGTAAGTCAGATTCATGATGCATTAATGTGCTGTTAAATTGTAAATCACAGCAACAGATATTGTGAAATGTAATGCAATTTTTTTATGACCTAAACAAATCATAATTTTATATACATATGCAGCTCTCACCTACTCAAATTCTACAATTGAAATTAAACTTAGCAGTATAAATACATTCACAAACTAATAAAATATGTTTAAATCAATTTACTAAAAATAAAGGTCTTACAAAATTTGCATCGTGAACAACAAGCAGAAATAAAAGCAAAATACTCTGTATATCATTATCACTGTGCAAAAATCAATCTCATTTGGAAGACAAATTAAATATAATGCTCCAAATAATTATAAAAAATAGCTAAACACTAGGGCTTAAATCAGTGGTTTTCAACCTGAGGTACATATGCCTCTGGCAGTATGTGGCGGTCCGGTTAGGGGTACGCGAAAACAGTATTAGTTTTAGTGGTAAACATTCAAGATAAAATAAAAGCCCATAAGTGTCATCAATTTGAGTAATTTGCCAGTTAACCTAAAAACATTACTGCCTAATAAGAACAAACTTGTTTGCATAGAGGGATGGGCGACAAAGATTATGAGAAGGGGGTACTTATAAATGAAAAGTTTTATCAAAGGTATGCAAGAGAAAAAGGTCGAGCAGCACTGGCTTAGACTGACAAAGACAAATGATAGTCTAAGGAAAAATGTGTGTACTAGAGTTTATCTGAGACTGTAACATTAAAAAGACTGTATGCAAGTTTTGTATCTATTTGATATATTGCCTGAGATTTATTTTATCGTCCATTACATAATATATATTTTTAAACCGATTAAATTTGAATAAAAATGTAAATCCACTATAAAAATAGGTATAGAATAACAAATTAATAGCAACTTACAAATTACAACTTATATGCATTTTGCATAATTTGTCACCATTTTATTATAACTTTCTAGATGTAATGCAAAACCTGAAAAGTTGTTTGATTCTTTCATTCTAACTAAAATGCAATAACGACAATTTACATCTAATCATTCATTTAAACATCTTTCAAACATTATACTAGTTAATCAAATGTCATCTTCAGTTGTTAAAGTACAATAAATGTTTTGTTTGAAATACTTTTTGATTGGGCTGTTCTCAAAGAGTAGGATAGCATAGCCAACAATGTTTCCTGTACAATTTATTGTTTTTCTATTCCGAAATTTGTCAAGGGGTGTATTCAAGAAATTCATATATATACTAATTTATTTTGTATAATTGAACTAAATTACAAATATTTATACATTGCACAATCACCACTTATCCTTTCCTATACAATTCCATACAGTAAATTGACTTTAAAGCTTTAAGAGTTTAAAACAAAATGCAGTTGGTATGTTGCAGTATGTTAATGCTAATTATGAAACAATTCTTCAAACCTGATTACAAATTAAAAAACAATTAGTTTATTCTAAAATATTAACATATTTTTTCATTCATCTTCTTAAAGTAACAATAACATTTGAGTAATATTATTTTTATAAAACATATTATTTAATGAAATTTAATATATGCAAATATATCAGTAAGTAGATTTTTATATTTGCAGGGGTCCCAGTGGTTTTTGAAGTTTAAAAAGTAGGAAACACAGAAAAATGTCTATTTCGATTGTAAAATATTTGTCAACAATTTAAATTCAAAATAAACATTCAAGAGGCAGTATAAAAGAACTCATCATACAAAGGCAATTAAATGTAAGTATATTTTTATAAATTGACACTAACTTTAAAAAGTTATAACTTGTTCCTAATATAGCAGAACCCCTATTATCTGAGTTAATTCGGAATGGAGGTAGGTCGGTTAATCAATATGTTTTTTAATTAATTACATGACCTACTCTTAAGATGTGTTTAATTTAAACAAATGACCTCTCTTTCTATTACACAAATTAAAATCCAAAAACCCTCTACATCCCCTTTTTAATAAATTTGAATAGTTGAATCAAATCTCCTCTAACCCTTCTCTCTTCCAGAGTATACATATTCAAATTTCTTAATATATCTTCATAATCCTTGCCTGACAAACCTTGAACCCTTTTAGCAGCCCTGTGCTGAATTTTCTCTAACTAGCCAATGTCTTTTTAAAGATATGGTGACTAAAACTGTACAGAATACTCAAGATGAGTCCTTATCAAACCTCTATATAATGACAAGATTATATCCTTAGATTTTGATGAAACATTTTTTTGATGTACTCCAACATTCTATTACCTCTTTTGTTAGCCACTGAACATTGATGACCCATTTTAAAATCCTCATTTACTAATACTCCTATATCACTATTTTGGATTTTTGCCCCCTGTAAAACATACACAGCCTTTCTAATTTTGATACCTATGTGCAAAATCTGATATGGTTGGTTAACCCACCCTTGTCAGGCTTAAGAGGGATGGATAATCAAGGTTCTACTGTATTAAAAATTATGTTTCCCTTTTTAGAATTATTTTTCTTAAAGTTAATTTTACTTTCTTTAAAAAAGTTTCTTTTATTTTTCTCTTTTTAGTTTTTAATTTAGCAGGTCACTTCGAACCCTTGCCATCACTAAAAAGGCAACCCCAGTTGTTTTAAATGGATAGTGTTTTAATTGTCTATTCAACATCCTGTTAATATTTTCAGATATATAAAAGCTGGATAATTTTTTTTTTGCCAATGCAAGTTTTTCTCTATCCTCTATTTTCCCTAATGCATAACAAGCATTTAAATTAGCTGTACATCAAATAAGAAATTCTGTATAGAGCTTCTAAATAATTTGTTTGAATTTTCAATTTCAAACAGAGGTAATAGACATACAAAGATTATACACTTTTAAAATTACTTTCAAATTGATAATGAAAGTATTGTTGTCATATAAAAAATGGATGGGCTTATATTTGGTGTCTACAAAGTTTGAGCCTTGAGGTTAATTTTGTAATCCAGATATTTAAAGAATACATAATGCGACAACAACCTAATGTGGTATATAAGTTATACTACTGTCAACTGACTGTATTTCTGTATATTTTCGTTGGATCCTCTTCAAATAACTATATTCAAAACCACTTAAATATGCTTAATAACACTACTACATCACATCGGGTACCAACACAGTTTTTTTTTTTTTTGCTCTCTAAGTTGACATTTAAACTTGCAACCCACTAACCTTGAGATCGCCGCACTCTCAAAGTCGAGATTCGAACCCACTACCCTCCAATTATGAGTTTACTAATCTAATCGCTTAGCCACTGCTGGCCGCTATTTAAATGAAGTTAGAAAAAGAACAAGATAACGAAAAAATAGGATTTCTTATGTTCTAGAACATGTAGTTCTTGTTCAATTTGAAGAACAGGGGAAAAAGAATAGGTAGTTATTCATGTGACTGAGAGTCACAGGGTTAACATATCTGGTGTAATCCCCACTGTTTGAAAGGAATGGAAAATACATTTAAAAAACAAAGTCAAAATTTCATAATTACCATTCGAATTATTTCTGGATAAACAGGCTCTGTTAGTACACCTTTGCCAGCAGTTATATAGTCTACCAATTCATTTAGCGTTGCTCTTTTAATTTCTTTGCCTTTTAAGTCTGAAACTGGGTCCATGAAATCAAACACAACAGCACACTGCAGCAGTTTTCGGATGAAGAGTTCCTCTTGCTCGTTGGGGGTGACATCTGTAAAACAGAAATTGTTTTTAAAATGACATTAAAACTCACAAATCAGTTAACTCTTTAAAAAACAAATTTCATAATATACATTTGAATTTAAATATATATTTTTAGTGATTGAACGAAAGTTCAAATTGCGGCTCTTGGCAACCTTTAAACAATATTGGTGATAAACAAATTGGTTCTTCTTTGAGAATACGAAATCTACTTTGGCTGCAATTTGACTATTCCCAAATTGAAAGCATATCTGAAAAAAGTTAGCATTTAATCAACAGAAATCGCCAGTAATCATTTAAAAAATACCAAAGGAGGCGAAATAGAAAATTGCATCTTCTTTAAAATACTATGATATGGGTTTTACTTTTTTAAGAGAACAATGTATTAATAGGAAGTGCTAAAACCAACCAAAGACTTTGCTTCCCATGTCATCTCAAGATACTTTTTGCTTCTACTCATTTTAATTATTAATATTTTTGCAAAGTATAAGAGATTCTTTTCAATTTGTATAGCGATATACTTCTCTTCTCGTGTGGTCCATGTTCTGTCAGACAATTTTAAAAGTCAAGTCAAATTTGAGGTCTCCACCTCCTTTTAAAAAAAAATTACAAATAAAAGTGCTTTGTTAAGAAAAAAAGTTATCACAACAGAATCTTTCTTAATAGAATATTTTATACTTCAGTTAAAAAAAACAAAAACAATTCCAAATATTAAAAGCCATTAGAAGTTATAGTGTCCCCCCAAAAAATTTCTTTGAATGTTCTTTCTCTTCAGCCAATATACCTTGATTGCAATAGTCTGAATTAAGCTTTGCACTTGGTTACTCAAAACTTGCATCTTATTAGCTGGTGGTTGTTTTTTATAACACAGTCCACATAACATTCTTAACACAATTAAAGGTACTTATGGAACATTTAAAATTATTTGTGGGAAGAAATACTAAGTTTCAAATTTAAAGAGTTGCCACATTAGGAAAAAAAATGTCTGCAGACTCACTTTTTTTAAACAAAAACCAGATCAATGCACAAGGCACTGTGACTTTAAACCTATAGTCCCATTTCATACGAGCGTTTTTGGCACGACTTATCGCGACTTGGCAACACGCCAGAAAATCAGACAAATTTATTATATGTATTGCTTTCTATATTAAGTTATCACATGAACTTTCCAAATAAAAAAAAAAAAAAAAAAAAAAATCGTGAAAGCGAGAGAAGTTGTAGAAATACACAACACACTATCTCTAAGGATACTAAAACACAAAACCAAACTTAAAAGTTTAATAGCCATTTGCTAAATCTGACGGAAATCTAAATAATTAAGTTGAACCTTAAACTTATCCAATGATGCTGATGTAAAGAATATTCTTTTATACAAACTGACTATGTATGCTGACTATGACAATTTATACAAACTGACTATCGAAATGCGACTGGTTATCGCATTTCGACCGAACAGGCCCATTTCTACTGAACATTATTTTGCAAAAACGATTGCATATATTTATTGTCACTTTCCGTTGGTCATATTGACTAATTACTGAACTCAAAAGAAAAGTTGTTAACCGAACTAAAAGGCCTTACGATTGAAGCTGTAAACGCATTCGGCCTTCAGGGCGATTAGAACTTCCTCACAACGAATGCAAGAAACATTAATTAGTTGCTATTGTAGCTGAAACAGCTACAGCGCTATTTTAATGTCATTATTTAACCCGGCAAACACTTGACCTTTAGAACTTTGGTATAACACTACAAGGAATTTTCCCGTGTGTAATGTTAAATGTAAACTTTAGTGCTATTTTGTAAAATCTTTAATTCATTAGGTTAAACATCATGGTTTTAGAAATTTCTAACGTTATTTTTAGTTCGCCACCCAATTAATTAAAATTATAAATACGTTAATAAAATCGTACTTTTTGGAATTGCTTGAAGTCCTCGAAGGAATTCCGCGTTTTAACTCGTTAGCAGCTGTCGCGGTTTTTAAAGATAGAAACCATTGAATAAAAGAAAGCGAATGTCATAATGAGGGACGGGAAAGACCTTTTTATTTCGATCATGGAAGCTATTTTAATACCCAATAACGAAGGCCTACTATAACTTTCGGAATTTTGATTTAAGGAATTTCAATCGATTTTACTGAATAAAGTTTAGGATACCCTTACATCAGATACAAACAAAAAATGAGACAATTCTCGTTGTACTACTCAGAACTAAATGGAATTAATACACGCACACGACATAAAATTATAACATGCAATCAATGAAAAATACCTTCTTTTTTTTTTAAATAAGGTAAATTTTTATTTTTAAAACAATAATAAAACCTAAATAAAATACCAACATTTCTGACTCACCCCTCTCTTTGTCTGTTTGAAACTTAAAAGTGTGGTTTAACGCAATGGAGGTATCAAGCATTTCCTTTAGTATTATATACATATTTGCATGCGGTCTCCCGTAATAGTAGCAATAAAGTATGCTTATTTTATGTTGCTTCGTTGCCAAGCAAGAACCCAAACAAATAAGCTAATGCTATTTTCAGACAGACAGAGATGACCCAAATGAAAGAAAAAGTCGGATGGAATGAATTAAATATCTTAATTTATCGATCTTGACAAGAAGCAAGGATTGCTACATTGTTGGGAATTCTTTCCTAATAATAACGGGCCGTTTTTTTTTGCCGTTTCCTGGAGATTTGTTTGGAAGGGTTGCAGCAGGCGGCAGTTATAAGCACTTCGAAAATAAAATTGGGTTTGATTCGGTCGAGTTTAGTTTAAGTCTAATAATTAGATGGTTTCCTCTAAATTAGCTCAATCGAATACAAAAAAATGCATTTTAACCATACACGTTTAAAAAATTTAATTTTTAGTAAAAACTTCGGGGAGTCTGCGTACCATAGTTTAATAGAAAATGTGTTATAGCCCTAAATTAGGATTGGTTTGTCATTAGGACGCAATCGGTATATCCCAACAACTACATCTAGTCCTAAAAAAAGTGAGAAAAAAATAATAATAAGGAATAAAAAATCATTCACCCAGTATCTGGAAAATCGACGAGTTTCTATTTCGCCCGAGTGAAAAAAAAGGTACGAATTTTTAAGGGTTAAGCATTCGGAAACAGTGAAAAATATAGTTTAGACGTTAGAACTGTGACATCACTTCGAAATCAGTTCTTTTTAGTTTTCCAATCGGTATGTATTTCGGAAGTGGTTAAATATTTATTATTCACATCCAAAACATCAAAATCTAAGAACATAACAGACTGCCTCATTATTCGGAAAACGCAATGCAAATTGGAGAGTTTTACGCGCAAAGTTAACCTATAAAATGTGAGACTGGTTAGAGTTGTACTCCACTAAAATAAGTTCTTTACTGGGTAAAAACCTATCAAGCCTAAAGTAATACCCCACAACTTTTCAAACAGCTAAACTTATTTATTAACCTAATATTTCATCGGGAACTTCAAAAATGCAATATCATTGTTTAGTTATCCATAATCAAGAAATGTGGGTTGGTTAAATTAACGTCGCACTAGAGCTGAATTATGGGCTTTTAGTGACGATTTTGCATCTAATATCCCTAAGGAAAGACTCGAAAACACTGGTTTGTAATTTTGAACCACGGTCTTTGTGCGTAACGCTGTCCAATCGACCTTTATATTAAATTAGTAGTATTTCCCGCATTGATTTAAAAAAGTCGAAATATTTTTTTTCTGTAAAATGTTTGGTTAACACGTTGAGGGTGCCTTAGGCTGAGTGTAGGTTGCCATGCTGTGGCCATCTCGCAAGAACTAACAATTGATCGATTCGACCAGACTATTTCGCTCATAGGGAGAAAAGGATGACCAGAGGTTCATCAGGTAGTTTCAAAGACGTGTATGCGCGCACTTGGCTGGTCAAAAATATCCAGATAACTTTTTAAAATAGTTTGAATGACAATTTTACAGTTACAGCAAATGTTCATTAAATTAATAACCAGGATATTTATTTAAAAATACGGCCATATATCAAACAAATTAAATTTAATGATTTTGCAGCTATATGGTAAAGGATGTTTTGTTAACATTAAGGAAAGAGTAGGCAAAAACACACAAATACTTAACAACAGTTTAAATGCTCGAATACACGTCTTATATATCATTCTCAAGCAGTTGTTAATGGTGGGCCTGAAAGTTTATCGGATAGTTGGAGCTACGATTTTGATTTTACGCACGCTTTTAATTAACATTTCCAGCTAAAAACCTTTAAAAATTTTGTGATAATGGAGGTTTTTTGAAACACTTTAAAGGTTTTATACAAACAAATTACATATTGTTAAAAGCCTGCTACTGTTTTTATTTAAGAAGGTATAATGCTGAAAAGTATAGAAACAATGGCATTTGCTCCAAAAAATTTGCAGTTTTTAGTAAAAAATAAAAAAATTATTTTATTTGCTGATGAGCAGGACCACTATTGACATTAGACTGAAATAAACACTCGAGGAGTTTCTCCGAATAACACCTAACTCCCAGACACATCATCACTGAAGTATAGCTATTTCACGATCCCTAAATACAATAAAAAAATAAGCGATAAATTAAAGCACCACGTTTGAACATTCTCAAAGATGTGGTTGTTACAATCAAAGAATAAAGCATCACTACAGAAATATGTGTCAATCGTAGTTTGTTTTCGTCAAACGACCGTTTAGCTTCTCAATTACTACTGTTACACGAATGAGCGAGCACGAGTAGCTATTGACTTATTCAGGCATAAAAATAGAACAGCTTTTACGGGGCAATTAGTTTGATAGCTGCAAAATGAATGCTAAAACGATCCTCCCGATTTGGTGTCATGCCATGGATAGATCGCCCTGATGGGAATTTGGAATGCATAAAGATTTCATTAATTAATAACTTTAAAAGCTACAAGTTTTAAATATTTAAAGTGGATAAAGACGCATAAATTCGAATAAAAATGGATTTTATTAAGGCAACATTAACTCTTTATCTTAATAAAAAAAAAGGATATTACATTTTATTTACATCAGTGTTCACTCTAGAAATAAAAAGGGGCAGGGCGCTGTTGGCGATAAAAGGGCACCCAGTTTTTTTAAAGGCACTTTAAAAAAAAAAATTGGGGTGGGCGTGTCCACTCGTTGACACATCGTACACGTGGCCAAAAAAAAAAAAAAAAAATCAAATGTTGGGTGACATTGCGCTAGAGCTACATATTGGGCTATTGTTGACGGTTCGGGTCTATCTCGAAGGAAAGACCCATACAAAATTGATGTATCTTTATGAATATACTACTTAAAATAAAAAATTTAACATTTGTAAATTAATATTTTTCTTAAAAAAACAGACCTGCAAGTTGCCTTAATCAAACCCCTTACAAAACTGATGAAAAGGCTACATAAATCCAAAATTTGGTAATAAAATGCCTAATCTTGTAACCTCGCCCCACACCATCTTCTCTTTAAAAAAAACTTAGCATTTCATATGCGAGCACAGGCAATCAATAGGATTCGTGGAAATGCACCGTGCTCGAAATTAAAGCAGAATCATCGCGATTGCACAACACGCGCAGTTAAAAAGGATGTTGTCTTTCTATTGTTATAATTCACTTAATTCCAGTTTACAAAAAAAAAAAAAAATTGATGCTTTTTTTAGGACGCTTGTGTTTGACTGAAAAGGGCAAAAGGAGCGGAATTTTTTCAAAAGAGGGCGATATTTTTGAAAAAGGGGCATGAGCGCTATCATGATGGAAAAAGGGCGGGCAGGGCGGACCGCCCTTCAAAAAACGCCTAGAGTGAACACTGATTTACATTGTTACTAGGAAACTCATTCACGCTTGGTAACACAGTGTACATATGTGATTAAGTGTTTCTTTTTATCCTAAGTACATAAAACAGAAACAATGAACTCGCTTTAAAGCTGTGTAATACAGGATTGGTGCACATTAAATCAGTCTTGTTCTAACTTTCGCACGTTTATTGAGGTTGCATGGGGTGTCAGCTCGGGTGTTGTCCTCGTCATCTGATTATGGTTCAAAATTACAAGGCAGTGTTCCATGATCTTTCCTGAGGGATAGATAGCGAAACGTCGCCATTAACCTATGGTCTCTAGTGCGACATTATCCAATCAACCAAGCTGCTTTAAAGTTATTTCGTTTTTATAGAGTAGTTGGATATGTGCTCAAAGAACAGGGCATACCATACAAATTAGCGTGGCTTTTGAACGAACGTCGCTTTTTAGGACCCAACTTTAGATTGCTGTTTAGGGCATACGTATGCTGAAAATGTTTAATTAAAATCAACAAGGTTCTCTCTCTAACACGAGGCAATAGTAACCAAGTAACTGATGGAGGTGACGTCTACGAGTAGACCGCATTAACTGCCATATCAAAAAAGCGATTTCGATTTTTTTTCCTCCACAAAATATTTGTCACTGTTGCAGATTATGACGAAGTTGCATAATTATGAGTTTAACCGTAAGTTATACTTGGCCCAAACAAGTTATATAAACTTTTAAAAAAATTTTGAAAGGTTACATTTGAATCATATAAAACTGACCCCACTACAAATATACAACACAAAATGATTTTTAAAACAGTTTGGGAAGCGTATTATATAACAAACCACTTCATAATATGTAAGCTACTATATTTAATAAAACTTAGAATAGAACTATATTATGTGCCAATTTAAATTACAGCGGCTCACGAGTGTGAATTAACGCGGCAACAGCTCAAAATTCCCTTTCCGATTCACAGAAAGAAATGACATTCCACAACAATCGAACAACGACTCCATGAAAATTCTAGTCACACGTGTTCAATCTACCTCGAACGCTGGAAGCCGACGTGCTCGGGGTTTATAGAAACGATTCCAAACGCCATATGAGCAATTCCTATCTACACTTGAACTCCATGGGGCAGAGCGACAGGAAAGGCAGCAAAATAAATAAAGTACTTTGAGAAAAGGGAATAGTGTTTCTAGTTTGAGAAGTATATAAAAAAAATGGCAAAATAGGCCATCGAAAATTTCTTTAAAGTGAGCTTTCCATTCAACGACGATGCTCATACCAAATATACGAAACGTTATTCGTAAATTAAATGTCTTTCTAAATACCTTTATAGATAAAATAAAGAAATGCCGTCTTCAACAAGGATATAATTGAATTATTTTGTAAAGAAGATTAAAAACCAAAATATGTCCCACAGAAAAAAAAAAAAAAACGAAGTTGCGTATATTGATACTTGGAAATACAAATTCCTATGATTCTTAGTTCTTAATGGCTATACCATTAATTAAGTCAAAAAGTAAGCCACAAATAAATGCGTCATAGTGTATCAATATTGCTGGTATAAAAAGAACTTCTAGCAGTATAAGGGCTGCCATTGAATATCAAAATAAAAATTCAATAATTCTTCCATCTTTTCAAGGAAGTTTTTTTACCAACTGAGAATGTTAAAAAAAAAAAGTTTTAACTCATAAATACTGCAGCCCATAAAAAATGAAGCGCCTGTAAATAGCTTTGCAAAGTAGAGCAAAGAAAGAAATTGGCATTTCTACAAAGAAAATTACGTCAATGACACGAAATCAGAATAACGGGGAGCAATCAAATAAATCTGTAAAAAATATTCATGATCTTTCTTAAAAATCTGCATATATTTGTTTCCTTCTGACAATTTCAGGGTTTCCATGTCTAAGGTAATCCCGAGTATTAAATTAAAAACTTGACCATTTCTGAGCCCAAAATTTAAACATAGTTTATATTGGTATGGGCCAAAAAAAAAATGGTTATAAAATTTTCTATGGGCAGACCGATTCGACAAGTGGAATAAATAAGACAAAACAACTTTTGTTAATAAGAATTAGAACAGCGAGACATGCTTCTGCAACAGTAAAATGACAAAAAAAAAAAAAAAAAAAATCTTAATTATAACAACAGCAAGAATGTAGAAAATCTTAAGACTATCAGTAAAGCATGACAGCGATTACTTGTGGTTTGTCTGTGCAAGTTCTTATTACAATAAAAAATATATTGCATATCCATAGTTTATGATAATCAGAAAAAAGTTGCCAAAATACACGTCAGCAAATGCAGAAATGTGATAATAAAAAAAAAGTTCCAAATACTTCCAAGGAAAAAATAACAAACTGAGTTGTTGACAACTTTGGCGGGAAAAAAATATGTGGCACCCGTAAGCAAGATAAGGGCACGTTATTTTTAAAGAAGGCATAGAAAAAATGGATTGCTCTTTAACAAAAACATCCCCAATATTTGATGAACATATTATACAACAACGCTATTGAAGTTCATCCAGTTAAGACTGAATTTAATCCGAAAAATAAAGGCGACTTATTTGCAGCAACTGCCCAACTATAGAAATGTCAATAACTTAAAACATTCTTTCAATACAAAACTTCTATATAAAAAAAACGACATCTCAATCATGTACAACTACAAATATATATAAAAAAAAACATGCGAACACAGGTGAGACGAAACCCATGCATTTGATACGTACACTTAAGAGCGAAGCGAGCCGGCTGAGACGAGGGAGCAGAATGCTAATATAGAACACTATACTGATCGAAAAAGGGGGTTGCCTCCCATTCAAAAGATCATTTGTGTAGAAACAATTGATAATAGAACGGCATCGAGGGATGGGGGTAAGGGGCCTTGCGATGACAAAATTGGCACTTTTTCCGCAAGGAGGTCAGGAACGCGCGAGTTGTGGGTCAGGCGCCAAAATGAAGTCAATGTTTAGTTACCTTCAAATGAGCAGGTTATTTCGGGAATACAGCGAATTGGATTCAACGATTTCTATTTATAAAAACACACCGCGGAGTCTCTGGAAATTCAGTTGAAGTGTAAAGGCTGAATGGCTTGGCTCGTCAACTGTTTCGACTAATTTAAAATAATAATAAAAAAAAACAAGTGAAGGAACAATGTATTCCTAATATTTCATTTTAGAATACACATTTTTTGAGCCCATCCAACATGCGAAGGGTGAAAAACATACACAGGACAATTAAGTGCCTTTTGAATAGTTCTTTAACCTCGCAGTAAATGGAATTAGTTAATAGCAGGAACCACGAGCTCGCACCATTGCTTGTAGTTGGAAATGAAGCAAAAACATACGACATTCCAATGGAGTACAATATACTAATAAAAAGAATTCGCATGTGGGAAGGCACATCTTTAATAATAATAGAAATCATGATCTTTCATAACCATTTGCACATATGTAAATTAGAATTAAAAAAAAAATTAAACCAAACATTTCATTAGTTTTTAGTGCTATGTATTGAAGCAGCAACCTCGTACAGAATCCTAAGTCGGCACAATATAAACAGCCAGATGAAAAGCGGGAAGTCGTATTTCAAAGATAAATTAATGCAGCGAAATCCCGATTTCTCCAGAATGCATGCCCTTTCCACGCAAAAGCGACTCCGTGGCGTTCGATACACATCTTGACCGAGGAACTCGGATTACCGATTTCCGAAGTGGTTTCACTATTGATTCCTATGAAAATAAGATTATGCGTGGGTGCCAACCACGGATCGATGAAGCCGTAAGTATCCATCCAAAGATAAAAATGCCTTCTTTGGGATCCCTACCTCGTAAACACCCAGGAAGGGGAATCCAATTTGAGAGGAAATAATTCACTGAAACAAAAGTGGCACAACTAAAAAAATACCATAATATTTAAAGTTGCAATTTTCTAGCAGCAAGACTCGCAAAATTAAACCTAAAGGCCCTATGGGTCAATGACTAATAAAACGAGCTTTTTTTAGGATTAATAACATTTACCACTGTAAAGAAAGTAAAGTGTATAGCAAAAATAATTATGTAATTCTAAAAAAAATTCGAAGATTTAAAAAAAAAAAATATTTCTTGTTATTTAAAATTCTGCTCTGGGGCTTTTTTTTATTTATTGTCTCGTTAGATGTATTAAAAAGGAACTTCAATAAAAGAAAAAATTGTGATGAAGCAAATATAAAGTGTGTCGTCTACAAAATGTATTATGAACACATTTTCCAACGATAATCATATTTCGTACACGATTTACATGTACCCATAGGTTAACTAGTACTACAAAGTGATTGCTAAAAATGGGCATGCTTATATATAGAATGCACAAATAGTTGATCAAGTAGATATTTTTTTGATAAAGTTTTATTTTAAGAACTAAAACTTTATTTTCATCCGTGAAAACGGTGGGCCAATTCGCCCGAATTGTGGAGGGTATTCTATTAAAAAAATTAGTTTTTTTTTTAAATAACACAATATTTTTTTTTAATTTCCAAATGTTAAGAAATTATGTCACATAATGCAATAAATTGTTCCTTTTAATGCAACTTGAAAAATAGGTTTAATGCTATCGAAAGAGATTTCAACCTCAATTATAATCACCTATGCATATTATGTTCACACTTTTAATTACCTATCCAATTACTTGTGTGTAATACTAAAACTATAAAAGATCCCCCAAGTACACAGAGTGACACTTTTTGCAATTGCAATTTAAGAATAAAGCGAAAAATTTAAATACCCATTTTCAAAAAGGAAATTATCAAACTATCCGTGGGTGGAATCAATGTCTTTTCAGTCAGTGAACGAAAATTTGCAATATTTTGGAAGGAAGCGCTTTTCAACTGGAGCCGCATTTGATATGCGGATTGCTCTCATTATTTCCTCATTGTAACTCGATTTCCTCCAGTGATCGGAATCTTATTTTGGAAAGTTAAACAGATTCAATAAATTTGCCTCGCCTGAAATTGTGATATGTTCTCAATGATATATGAATAAATATCTCATAGCAACCATAATTCTTCTAATTCTAAGTTACTCCCTGCGACAAAACTGGAAGCGATATTAAACTTATTTATTTGACTGGCTATGAAATCTTAGTCATTTCGAGGAAAAATTCATTCCTCAATTCTATTCCAAGTGCTTTTAGCATTAGATCGATGATGGTACAAAATATATTTCGAAAGAAAGACTCGAAACGAAAGACTGCTACGTAGTTTTGAACCACGATCAGATGTCCAGGATAACACCGAGCTAGTCCTCAGGATCGACGTAAACTTGTATACACCCCTTCCCCCGCTCTTAATTAAAATATAGTAAGTATCTTGTGCCAATCGAAATTCAGGACTAATACATTCCTTTCTTGCCAATACATTACAGAAGCTGTTTTTATAATTAAAAAAAAAATCAAAGCTTGGACCAACATATTAAGTATAAAAATACATAATGAAATTATAATTGAAACTACATTTTCTTTGTACCCATGTCCTTAAATTCCGAATCAAACCAATAACCACGTAACACATAAACCCTCTTAATAACGCAAACGGATCACCACGAAGCTCAAAAAACAAAAGACCATTTTACAAACTAATTTATGCAAGGATAAAAGAAATGGATCGATTCTAAATTTAACCGCAGGAAACAAAGACCCCTTATGGATGGATGTTTTACTTGAATGTTGCCCGAGGCGCCAATGGAAAAGTGGGTGATAATTAATCGACTCGATATATGCGAGTCTGATAAATCAATGACTGCTGCATGCCACAGGCGCAACTCCCAGGAGGTGAACGCTTTTAATGAGGCCTTGGGAGCGAGACTTGATACTAAATTGGTTGCGGCTGACCATTTATGACTAAGGATATTCATTTATTGCTTGGAATTAATTGACGATGCTTCCCGTAGGAGTGCTAATCATACGATTGGATATTAATTGTTTGTGTTCTGCCTATTTTAATTTTGATATTTAAGAATTCCTATCTTAATTTTCTTGCACTTTTTTTTAAAAGGAGGATGTTAGATTAATTTAGTTTTTGCTATTAAATACCAGCAGACTGTGAACAAAAAAAATTCAATTTGTCATTTTTGGCTATGATTTCTCCAAAAAAAGGACATGCTACGAACACAACACTTCAATTCCTCTTTTGCACAGCGTTGCACACCATATTTTCGCATTGTTTTGGCGCGACGAAGAGAACATTTATTGCAATTTTTGTTTTATAAAACATTTTTAATAACACTTTTACTGCCGGTGTCTAAAACGGTGCTAGTCGACAATTGCCTTTTACGCGTTATTTTGAAGTTCGTATCACGCGCCTGTGCGTGGTCGTCGTTATTTATACGTTTTCGTCGTTAATTCGTAATATTTCGTCGTTATTTATACGTCTCGTTGTATTCCAAAGTAACATATCCGAAGCCTTAGTACACATGTGTTAATCTAATTTTTCGTGAATTCGAGGTTAAGAGCTCGTTTCAATCCTCAAATTGTAATCCATAACGGTAGGTGAATAACAATTAGTTTAAATGGCAGATACCCCTGACGATTGTTCTTTCCTATACCTTAAAATGACGACAGAAAATTTTAAATGGCTGTCATAAAAATTAAGTGAGCTGTCCTCACACCTAGGCACTAAGACATCGATATATTAATTTCAGGCAACAAAAATCATTTGGGAAAAAGAAATTGACAGGAAAAAGGTTAAAAGTATCAAATAATAATAATAATAATAATTAATATCATGAACGCACTTCCCACCTAACTTTATAATCGGTTGTTGAATTGAATAATACAATTTAAAATATTACACATAAATAAAATTTACATATTTATTTTCATTTATGAGCAATATATAAGTAATGGAGCATTCGTTTATTATGTTACGCCATTTTCATTCTTTTGTACACCCTCCTCCTTCTATATCACGCACTGTCACATTGGCCCCCCCTGTCACGTCACGATAAATTTTTGAGTTAAAACAGTCATTAAAAATTCCACTCCGAGTATTTTACCAAACATCCCATTAAAGGATTGTGATTAAAAAAACGTGAATCATATAAAAGTTTGTGAAAGAAATTCTGCAATCCTATAAACTTTTGATACGTCACGCAGTCACTGAAATCCTTCCCACATGTCACGCATGACAGACCCCTTCTCCCCAAGGATGCGTGACCAAATAAATGAGTGTATCCTAAGAACATACAACGAAATAAATATTCTTAAATTTTAAAGAAAGTTACGTTTCAAAATACAGCTTAAAATAGCTCACGAATAAAACTTTATTCGATACATTTAGCGCAACTTGATACATTCGATCCCCTTCACACGTGCTTCTAAACGGCAAGGACGATGCCTTTTAACTCCTCCCACCCCCCATCCCATAAAAAAAAATGTTACAAAATTCAAGCAGCAAAGCAAACCTCCGATGTGACTAAAAGGTTTTCCCACATTCAAAATATGATGATTGCTCGGCAGTAGTGAGTGACACAAGCTGATTTTCACCTAAGAAAAGCAGCTTCACAAAGCAGAGAATGGGCGATGGAGATGGAAGAGACGTATCAGGATGACGTCATGAATGACGCATCGACACGGTCGTCATGGTAACATCGTATGGGTGGAGCTCCAGGATCGTACATCATTTCTCCGTTCATCTCCATTAGGTGTGCGTATATACAAGGGCCCTTATAGGCAATATCGAGTATAAAATATCTATTGGCCAAAGGAGGAAATAAATAAAAAAAAAAGAATGAGAGAGTGAATGTTACTTCAAGACTAGTTCATTTGCTATTTTTCTTCCACGAGTCAAAATAGGAAAGTTCAATGCACCTTTACTTTCACAAACTTTGTTGTGATCAAGATATGGCAGATCTATTGAAATACCGAAAGTATTGGTATAGATTATTTATTGATATTAAAAAAAAAAAATAACGATTTAATTTCGTAAAAGTGTAGTTTACAGCTTTACGCCTTTATCGGACAAATTAAATAAATTTACTGTAATGCCGGGAGTATTTTTTAAGCCTGCGAAATCCAGCTGATAGGAACATGAAACTATTGTTTTGAAATGTATTATTGTAATCATGCCATGTTTAAACGTCCACAGGTAAAGTAAATTTTAAAAAAAATCATAGGAATAATAAGGCAAAACCTATAAAATTCCAAATTTCGAAAAATATTCCAATATGAGCAAGAAATATCACTAATTATTTTAACAGTTAGAAATAAAAAATATTATTAATATTCGGACAATAAATAACCGTAAGGCCCATTCAACACAAATGAGTAAAATGCGCTTAGAATCTTCTAAGTGATTCGCGGATTCCTAACACGTGATATGATTTCCCGAATCACCGAGAAGCTCGCGCGCGTTTTATTTATTCGTGTAGAACGGCCCTAACAAAGCGAGAAAAAAATCTTCATTTGTAAAAATAAGTATATAAAAAATATGGTAATCAAATATCCATTTTAAACACATGTGAAGTGGAAAAAAAATCAATAACATTTAAATATAAGCAAACTGGGTTTGAAGGGTTCGTGGAAGAACGATATCTGTCCTTTCGAAGTGATTTTGCAGAAAACGTAAATAGTCTTAAATATTTTTCCTCTATGGAGTATTATCGTTATTACCGTTTCTCAACTTGGTACAATAGAAGCATACCTAACATTAGGCATTGCGATCTTGTCTGCAGTAAAACGCAAACCCTTCTCATTTTCCTCTTGGTCTGTTTATTTAATTGACAATTAATGCACATTTTGTATTCCTCGCAAGATAAACGACCACTCATCAACCGTTTATAAATTATTATTTTGAAGAAGTAAGCAAAATTCATATTCTAATTTAACACTATAAAGAATCATCTTTTTTCTTTTTGCCAATGTGAGGATTTAAAACTGCTTTTGGTGAGCGCAATTCGCATTAAACTGCTCTTATTTATAAATACGCGTCGAAAAATATACTTTGTTTTAAATATAACGTAGCAACGGAGCTTTTCATTTCAGAATTTCAATCCATTTCTTTTTTTAGTAACGCGAAAACACGCAATTGCCTATTTAGGACCCCGGAGAGGCGTGAGAGTGTACACATTTGGAAGACTCGGGTTTTTCAGGGAGTGGTAGTTAGTCGAAAAGGGTTCGGAGATGCTGTTGAAAGAACGAGAATCAAGAATGACGAAAGGACAAGTTGTTTTTAAAAAGGACACAATATATAAACATGTTTAAAAAAATTTATTTTTGTTAGACATTTATGTTTTAGATGTAAATAAATATTCTTTTTAAAAATAAATTACAGGATTTAAAGTCTACATGCAATGGAATCATTTATAGTGAATTCAAATGTTAATAGAGGATCAAGTTTGGAGATAAATTGAATTTCAATATAACATTGGATTAATATTTCGTTTAAAGTTTGAAACACATTTTGCTTTGAAATTTATTGGAATATTTGACCATTTCTTTTTGTTAGCGAGAAACATACATATACATTTGCTAAAATAAAATAATTCAAAAGTGGCAGTTAAGAAAACAATTTGATCCATTTTTAAAAATGCATAAATTTGAGCATTTCAAACATTCTTAAATCAAATTACTTGAACAATAATAATAAAAAATTAACTTGCCACCGGCAGTATATTTCGAATATAATATCATTCCTTAAACAGATTACATGTACAACTGACATATATAACAACTGTAACCAGCGTATCCATTTATGTATTATCTTATATGTTTGTCCTATTATCATGTCCCCGTCACCTGTATATATTTCATGTTCCCGTTAGGTGTCTATATATTGTTCCCGTTATTACGATTGTAACGCCCTCTATGTATTTTATGTCGCTCCCGCTGCGCCGGGAATGCGTCAGTCATGTAACTGCACTCTTGAATGCGTAATTTAGGTTCGTCCCACCCCGAGATTGTAACGTTAGGCTTGTGATTAAATTTTTTTTATGTTCAATCCTTGAGCAGTTATTTAGTCTATACGCCTTATACAACCCCAAAATGTCAATTAAAATATCGATAAAAAAATATTTAAAACAAAATGACGTCGACTCTTCCCATACACCACTTCAATTCACTTCTGCGTACGATATAAATAAAGAAATCAAATCTCTTCCCCCCTTTCTTCTCCGCGAACAAAGGAAGCCCACAACTCACGATGTCAAGAAATGAAATCATCACGTAATAATACGCGGCACCGAACCATACTTTTACGTTCCTATGCATTTCACAGGGGATTGTTTCTTCCTTGAGGGTCCTTAAAAAGCAAACAATCACGACGGTGGAGGTGCGCTGGATCCACGATTCCGAGAGCGGTAAAGCAGAAATCGCCGGGAAATTAATAAAACATGGACGTTGAGAAGAGAATGGGTTATCAAAATGACATTAACTGTGGCACTGAAATAGGGGTAGAGAGGTAAATGCATAGTTTGTGTGTCGGTAGCAGCAATCTGTTTTATTGGGTGCGAGCGTAAGTTTTGCTTTTTAGTGTTTGCCAACCCGGGTGGGTTGGCGAAGTTACTTTCAGCATGGGCCGTTCTTTATTTAAAACAAATGCTTTTATGACCACTAAAAGCTATTTATTCACAGGTGAAGACAGAAATACAGTATTAAAGGCATCGTTCTACTCGATTACCTCAAGTTTTCTTTTGGGTTTAATGATGACAGTGAAAAAAAGACAGGAGAAAAAAAAACCAGCGAACTATTTTCACTGGATGTGCTTATGCTCCATTTGCGATTAAATTTCGGTTTTACTTTTTTAAAAGGATCCATACAAGAGAGAGATACTTAAGAACAAAAAAAAATCCAAGAAAACTTGACATACATCTTAATTTTCCTGATTTGCTTTATCCTTCCTTCCATCGACAATAAATTTGCTATTTGTTAATATGTTTAAGAAAGTTGTAATAAGTACCGTCTGCACTATAATTTATTAATGCTAGTAAACTTGCGCAACCCAAAGAATTAAATTTGTGTATAACATATCTATCGCCTGCCTGGAAACAGGAAATATCAAATGCGCGCATCATACCCCCCCTAATTTTTTAAACAACATTTCTTTAATATCATACGATAGTATGCCAAATCGTTCATGTATGCTTTCTTCTATTGAAGCAAAGAATGTTCATAATTTTTCGACAAAAGATAAATCATATCTTGTACTACTCAGCTTAAAGCCCGATTCAATCAAATTATACAACCAAACTGTTAAATTTAATGATAAATGAAATAATGTTATTAGTCTTCGAATTGCACAGCAAATATTTTAAACTGAAAATGACAAAAATGTATAGTCAAGTCGCATTCCAAAATAATCATCGCTCCTATGCTATCCATAAAATTACGACCGAAAAGTTTAACGAAACAAATTTAAGGCTCCTCTATTTCTTTCAAATTAAACATTTTACTTCTCCAGATCTTTGTATCCTAGTTCCTTCCCTAGTTCTTATAAACAACATTCTGGATTTCATTTTTCCATCTATTGTCTGACGTTAGGTATTTGTCGGATAAGATATGGTCGCACGAACAAAGACGTAGGAATTAAAGACAGTAGTAGGGAAATTGTCCAAATTTTTATCTGAAAAAAAAATATAATAGAGAGATAGACTCGATAAGAAGCAAAAGCAAGATAAAAGAAAGGAACGTTCATCAAGAATGTATAGCATGGGATGACAAGGCATCTTTTTCACATAGCAGAAAAGAATTTATCGCAACTATTTTCCAGATCGCGAAGAGTTTGAGAAATGGTAACTTGTGTCGCTTTGTCCGTATTTCCGTTTGGCGGTCAGTAGAAACGTGTAAAGGTTGCGAACCGCTGATTTTTTTTTAAAAAAAAGCAGTTATTTAATATACCACTTTATTTGTAATTTTCAAGAGCTTTGTTGTTCATTTTTAAATGCAAATTTTTTTTTTATCTCCAGACATTCAAATATTCTTTATATTCCACGATAATTATGATTACCGTTTGTAGCTTTTCACACGCTTTACATCGAATCAATAATTAATTACTTGCGAAGGGATGACTATTAATTATTATTATAAACGATTCCAATTTGAGAAAATGTACAAGGCTCTAAAAGCGATGCTTTATCTAGTTTTACTCAGATACTGTAAGTCTATTTCCCTATCATGACTTTATTTACTCCGTTTATCTAAAATAACAACATTTACACATTCGGGGTTTAGAGGCTGTTATAAGGAACGTACAAATAACCCTTTCCATATTGTATGAAATTTTTTTGTAATTACAAAGACTAAAAAATTCATATTCTTTATTCTTACACACATCAACATACAAAAGAGTGTAGGTTTTTAAACAAAGAAACGAAAAAAAAAAATATATTTCAATACAATTTTATTCATGAATTCCAGATTACTGACTATTCGTAATACAGACAACTCTCGTTATCTCGAACTCGAAGGGAAGTGTATAAAAATTCGAGATATCGAAAATTCGAGTTATCGAAAATCCTATAAAAAAGCTGTTTTGGTAAAAATAAATACAAGTATACTTACCCTACTTTATTTAAAATATCTATTCAAAATTTTTTGGTGAGTATTTCTATTTATTTCGGAATCAATTATATTTTCCAAATGCATGATTGCTTGAAATGTCGCTGTTTTTATTTCCGGCCACGATTCACTGAATGCACGCATAGTTTTTATGGAAGATAGAGCCTCTTTCAAAGTTATCTTTAGAGGAGGTTCGTATTCTTTTTCCGAGAGCGATCTCTCCTCAAAAGCTGCTATAGAGAGTGTTTTGTTTTGTCGCCATTATTCGCAGCGACAAATCAACACCACGACAATTGCATATTTGCTAAAGTTTCTTCAAAATCCGTAGTTTTGAGAGGAAAACCAAATTTTGAGTTGTGTGGAAACTTCGAGTTATCGAAAATAAGGAAGAAAAACTTCGAATTAATGAGATAAAATTACATTAAATAAGTAATGAAGGTGCAGGGAAATCGATTTTTTTCGAGATTTCGAAAAAATCGAGTTATTGGGAGTCCAGGGTGGCAACAAAATTCTGGAAAAAAAGTTCCCTGATATTTCCCTGACTTCCATGATGGTGTCACAAAATTTCCCTGACTTTAAAATTACATTCAGAAAGAGGTTGAAATATATGCTTTGTATAAAAACAAAGTATCCACGCTACAATACAATAAATTTACTGCATTACAAATAAAAATTTATAAGCAATACTTATACACAAATTATCAGTTAAAATAATAATTTATGGATACACAAATTATACAATTGTGGCAGGCATAATAGTAATTAATCATGTTCTCTGTAAGCAGATAATGCAAATTTTTCCAACTATTTCTTTTGGAGATAATTTTAAATGTTTTATATGCTTAATATTTCCTATTCCAATCTACAATAAATCACATTCATTAACCCCTCACATGTTGCTCACAATTTCAAGGTCCAATGCACTTTGCTTTTGCTGCTCCCTCAGCAGTGGTTCACGTTTTTACAAAAATAAAACTGAAAATATGAAAATGTGCATAACCAAACTTTAAAAAAAAAAATCTTTTTCAGAACTAAAAGGAAATATTGACAACTAAATTACACAGAATAGAGTGCATAATAAGATAATTGCCGTTTTAATGATACAAATTTGAAAATTTCCCTGATTTTTTGTGAAATTTCGAAAATTTCCCTGACTTATCCCTGATATTTCCAGAATAAAAAATTTCCATGACAATTCCCTGATTTCCCGGTTTTCCAGGTTATGTTACCACCCTGGAGTCTACTGTATTTAGAAGTTTTCCGTGTGTTGTAATTCCGAAAACCCCTCTTTTCCAGGACCCATTTGCATCAAAGAGAAAAGTATTATATACTCTTCAATTTGCGCAGGACTGGGTACGATACAGACTCCGTACAATAAAACTTAGTGCTGAAAATATAATATTTTTTTACAAACTAAAAGTTAGAGTAAAGAAATTTGAACAGCAAACGCAATTCCACAAAACAGAGAGATCAAACGGCATTCGAGATTAATTTAATCTTCCAGATCTCTCTCTCAATTACCAAAACACGGGTCACGAAAAGAAATTTCCTCCGATTTTACTGATGCAGAAAGGAGAGAGGAAGACGACGACAAGCATTTCGAATTATTCCTCAATTACCTACCAATGATTTAAGTTACTCAGGCGTTCACTGATCTTTTCTTTCTGTAGGAGCTTTACGGTTGGCTACATGGTACAGGATTTCTTTCAATGTTTATTTTGAAGTTACAACGGGTATTTCAGTCTTCTTACTTTAAGCATTGTATTTACGTTAAGGTATTAAGTGTGTACTGCTTTTCAATTGAGCGAAAATGGATCGGCGTTTTTTTTTTAACAAGCTAAACCGTGTTAACAGCATATTAAATGATGTCCATGAAAATAATTACTGATGGTATATTCGGCTACCAACGTGTTCAAATAATGACTAAAGTCAAAACATATACATTAATGCGAATTGTGAACTGCAAATCAAGAGCATCCAATACGGGTTACGAATCCGAAGCTAATATTTAAAGGCAGAGCTAATACTAATAAAATACACCCTTATGCAGAACAAAACTTTTATTAGCAAGAGTTAAAAAATAAATATATTTGATCATCACATTCTATCTAGATCTCGTCTAAAAGACGCGTCCAAATAGCAAAAAAAAAAATTCAGTCAGTCCGAACCATATGGCACATAACTAACATACACTCTGCTTTAACCTGCTTATGTACAATACGTTTTCACATTAAAAACAAAACAGTTATATAAAATATCAAGATAACCACAATGCTTAGATAATTTTATCACACGGACGTTAATCTTAAGTGTCAGAAACCTCTCGGATAACAGAAAAATGTGACAGAAATCTTACAACATCGCCATAGCAGAAAATAAACTAGAGACCTTTAGGTTACAAAGAAAGCCAGCAGGTCTTCCAATAAATGTTACAGATGCTGCCATAGTACAACCATGATTAAATGCAAGATGCTAGGTATCACGTTTTTTGACAGCATCTGTTCCTAGAGAAAATAAATATTGAATGTATAAAGTTCGGAAAAAGTAATTTCAGAACGGAATAGAATTTCGATCAATAGCGGTCTTTCAGGAAATAGCATTCAAATTCAAAAGCTGCTTTTTAAATAGCACAAGCAAAAAGTAAACTGTTCAGATACTTTTTAAATACTTTATATCAACAGTATCCTAAAAGATAAATGATGTGGAGGATTAGAAGAACAAACTTGCAAAGAAACACTTTTTCCGCTTTCTTTCATTCTAAAGCCTTTACTTACTGTGAAAGGAAGAATAAATAAGGCTTCGGGAATCCCTTGACCATTTTTAAATCTTGAAATGTAATAAAGGTCTTTCAGGGCAAGGACGATTTTGAATGCGCTTAACTATGCAAGCTTTGAAAAGCATGGCTTTTTTTTAACGAACATATTTAAGAACTGTTACATTATACGTATTTTCTTTAAATTGATCGGCATGGTGTATGTATTTTTTTAATGACAAATATAAATAGTGTACTTAGGAATAAATTTAGTTGAAAAATTCAAAATAAACACTCGAACAAACATTTATATGATATATTTTAATACTAATACCATTGAAAGTTTGAGGTTGTAACTTCAAAACCAGCGGAATTTAGAAATTGTAGCGATTTGGCGTCAAGATCATCCGAAATGCAGCTGTAGTTCGTTAATATCAAATCATCGATCTAGTTCGTGAAAATAATTCAATTTTTTGTTAAGACATAATAGGACATAACAGGCAAACTTCTGTTTGTGGCCTTTTAACTCCCAGTGAGGCGGGATGTTCATATTCGGAAACCAAGGGTTCAAAAAGATAATGCATAGGTAAACTATTGAACGATTTTTTTTTAATTGCTTCAGCTAATATATATTTAAACGAAAAAACAAATGGGCAAAATGCGAAGTTTTTTTTCTCGAAATTTTGATAGTAGGCAATTCCACATCAAATCAACCAATAAAAAAACAATTTTATAAAGTCGATTATTTAGATTTTAATGATTTTTTTTTTGTTCGTTCGTTGGTTCTGTGTTTGTTGTTTTTACCTCTGAGATAAAAACATAGGTTTTTTTTTTTGACAAATAATTTTGGAGCTACGATTTTTTGAAAATTTTACAAATTTTTATAACCTTTAAACGGCTGCAACTGATGAACTGCAACCTATAGAGCTAAATTGTGTGTCATTTTGTTTATTTTTTATGGCCTATTATAAAATACATATGCGAAGAGGGATGAGATAATTATCCTTCTCATCAAGAACTATCGAAATAAAGGGCGTTTTTATGCGTGTTATATGAGTTAAGAACAAGACAAGAACGCTCTGCCTTCTCTATGCCCATTCATTTTGTTAAATTGAAAATTTAATAACTTTAAAAGCATCCTTGTGTGAAGTAGGTACAAGATATTCCATCAAAATTGCTGCATTTCCCCCATGGGAGACCTCTAGGTCAAGGCTAATTGCGTAACTCTTAATTTTTCTTCACCGCTCAATTTCAACTTGTTCCCAAATATTTGGAGATTCTCCAAGTTACCTAATTATGAGTGGGGAATTTCTACATCTCACAAAACAACCATTCATTTTTTAAATCGCATATTTTTTTACGGTTCAGTCGACTCAAAAAGCTTTAAGTGAGAAAGAGAACCGCGACAGGTAATTTGAAATATTTAGTTTTCAGAGAAAAAGATAACACATACTTTGGTTGAATTGAAAATTTTATAAATCAACGGCTATTTATTTGAGTGAAAAGAGTTCGTCCATATGGACAAGAGACTACGATTCTCAATGCAGAATCCTACGTAATAGAACACCTATCCGTTTCATCACACGGTCCCAATAAAAATTTTGATGCTATTTTCCAATCATCGAGCTAATTTGCTTCAGGAAGAATAATCATCAGATAACCAACAGGAAGGGCGTCAACGATGTATTTTCTTCGCCTCCACACTTTCTGTGCACTACATCGGGGACCTTCGAAAGACAAGAATTATTCAAGCAACACCTCCGAAACAGATTCCTATACCCGTGAAAGACACTTCTTTTCAGGTGACAAAATTTTTTAAAGCGAGAATTGTTTTTTGGGTTCGACCCGGCAACTAAAACGTTTGGCATCCGTCCAGCAATAGGTGCAAAAGGAACGTAATAACGCTTGCAGATTTCGAGAAAGATAGTTGAATAAAAGTAGGAGCTTAAATGTAAATGTAAGAAACAGGGTCAAGACGTAGTTTTAAAATCGAAAATCAAGCCCACATAAATTAAAGGAAGCCGCTGAATTTCCAAATGCATTTACAACCAATCAGATGGTGGTAAACAAGTTATTAACAATTTGAAACCTACTTTGAAATCTAGAGATTAACTAAGTTTTTTTTATTTAAAGTTTGGATCAGTTTATCTGTATGACCTTTCAAATAAAAAATAACATCAATGGTAAAGCAGCATTGCGCAACTTTCTTTTATTACCCTTCCATCAAAATTCCACTCCACAAGAATTTGAGAATGCTTATGTTGGGTTTTTTTCTCTTGGAATTCAATATTCAGGTAGTAGGGATTTTTTTTTCATATTTATTGTTGTATAGGTGGCGAATTCACTACGAATTCAAAATATAATACACATAGGGAAAAAGTTCTTTAATTTTTGGCCAGCCTGGACAATTTCAACTTGGATTTCGTAGAGAATTATATTCTAAAGATCCCCAAAGCTTTGCCACGAAAAAATTTAAATAAGCGTTTTCGAGCAACTATTGAAAATTCTTAAAATGTTGACATTGACAAATTCCTTTTGAACATACTTGATTTTGTCATAGAATGAGATTTTAAGAGTTGCGCTAGGATGCTAAAGAAAAAATTTAGCCATAGAATAAATAACGTGTCATGACTACAAGGGTGAATTTTTTTGATAGTATACAAAAGCACACCAAAAACATCTCCTTAAAAAGGCAAGTTCTAAACAAACAAAAAGACATAGCCATGAAAAGTAGTGATATTTAAAATATGGCGGATGGGAGATAGCTGCTATAAAATATAGAGGTACCGAAATCATAGAAAATTACTTCTCTTGCATTGTCATTGAACTTGGTCATATTTTCGATTCCACCACTTTTCATATAAACAAAAACCTTTTTCTTCTTTTTAACGACTTTTTTTGTGACGTTTTTAAAGGTTTTATTATAGCTAAGCATTCTAAAAACAAAATGTTGCCTAAATAAACCCTCTTCAAATTTAAAATTCGTTGAAATCAGAACCTTCAAATTATGGCTTTTCAGCTTAGAAATTTACTTAAATATTTTCTTCAATCTCGAAAATAGTCTTTAATTATCTCAATTTCAATAGAATAAAGTATTGGTTAACATTAAAGATAATTTAAGTTTTCGAATTGTATATAAATCGCATCAAAATTCTGGAAAAAAAGTTCCCTGATATTTCCCTGACTTCCATGATGGTGTCACAAAATTTCCCTGACTTTAAAATTACATTGTTGAAATATATGCTTAAGAAATGTTGAAATATATGCTTTGTATAAAAATAAAGTATCCACGCCACAATACAATAAATTTACTGCAGTATAAATAAAAAATTATAAGCAATACTTATTGTCAGTTAAAATAATAATTTATGGATACACAAATTATACAATTGTGGAAGGCATAATAGTAATTAATCATGTTCTCTGTAAGCAGAGAATGCAAATATTTCCAACTATTTCTTTTGGAGATAATTTTAAATGTTTTATATGCTTAATATTTCCTATTCCAATCTTCAATAAATCACATTCATTAGCCCCTCACATGTTGCTCACAATTTTAAGGTTCAATGCACTTTGCTTTTGCTGCTCCCTCAGCAGTGGTTCACGTTTTTACAAAAATAAAACTGAAAATATGAAAATATGCATAACCAAACTTTTAAAAAAAAATTCTTTTTCAGAACTAAAAGGAAATATTGACAACTAAATTACCCAGAATAGAGTGCATAATGGAGGAAAATTGCCGTTTTAATGATCCAAATTTGAAAATTTCCCTGATTTTTTGTCAAATTTCAAAAATTTCCCTGATATTTCCAGAATAAAAAATTTCCATGACAATTCCCTGATTTTCCAGGTTATGTTACCACCCTGGATATTAAACGGACAAAATCTGTAAATCTTAAAATGATCCTATTGAATGGTTTAAATAATTTTATGGGTGTTGTATTTCAAAGATTATATATCACATAACCAGGGTGTCAAAAATTTAAATCAATTGATTTAAAATATATATATATTAAAATATGTTGGAAATAAACAGCTCACTGATGGTGGTGCCCTTTTCATGGTCACTTCAACTGTTCTTCCTTATTCTGTTCTTTTCTCTAATGTTTATATTTTTCACTTGCCCATCCTTGCCTTATCTATACGAAATCCTTCCCATCCCTTTTTTCCTTACCCTACACCCCTCTGAGATAATGACAGTTTATTACGCTTTGTCTAATTTTTTAAAAAGTTTTCTACCTATAACTAGAGTGGACATTCCCAATTGGTATTCCTTCTTATCCTATGTTACAATCACTGAGCATCAGTGTCAAGACTTGTTACTAAATTATATTATTTTTTTAAGAAAGCCTTAAGTTTTGAATTAATAAAATGTGTCTTATGGAAGAAATCTGTTTCATTTTAATGATACATTTGAAGTAGATAAAAAAAGGTAGTCGAGATTTGCAATTTTTTTTTTTGTATTCTTACAATAAAGCTAAAGTGATATAAATATGTAATACTAGTTAGTTTAAAAAATCAATAGCTTCAGAATGGTCTGTAAAATATAATATGCTACAAAATGAAAATACATTGCATGGGCAAGTAAATACCCATTTTTATTTAACCTGCCCACTGGGGCCACCAGACCCACATCTGTAAAGTACTTAAAAGTTTTTAAAAAATAATCATTTAAAATTTTAAAAGTTCTCAAATCCGATATAAAAAAAAATTAAATCATTATTTTTTTACACCCTGCCCATAACTACTAATTGAGATCATGTTACTAGTACTACAAACCATTTATACATGGTTCATACAGATTTTCAAAAAAAAAAAAATAAGTAGTTCTTAAGGACCTCTCGATAATTTTTAAGGACCTCTTAATTTTTTTTGGCACCGTTAGCGGAGAATCGCACATTGTTTGGTGCAAAATTTGCACATAATCACATGTCAGTGGGGTTTTGTAGCACAGGATACCACTTCCGGAAAACTCTGGCGCAGAATTCCCATCCCCTAAAGATGCTACATTCTTCTGAATTTCCTCGTTTTTCTAGAATGAGTATCGATTCTTCACAATACAACAAACGAACTGAGATTTTCCAATGACGAAGTGTAGTGTGTTATAATGAAATACCACTGAATAAAAAATCAAACAAAAGAGATCAAAAATTAATTTTTTTTTCTGACACTAAATACGTTCATTCATGCCCGTCTCTCCTTGCCGATTTATACTTGTGTAAAACGGTCAAAAGTGTGGACACGATCAACTTAAAATCCGGAATTCTACATTTCAATAATTTTAATGCACCCGGAATTGTGAGTTCGAAAATTAAAAAAACTCAGAATTTCGGATTAGACACGGAAAAATACCACCAATGTGAATTACTAGTAAAAAAACATGTTTGACAAAAATTAAGGACCTTAGTCGAAATTAAGGACTTTAAGGGCCCTTAATTAAGGACCTACTTAAATTAAGTAGTTCTTAAGGACTTTTAAGGACTGTGCGAACCATGTTTATATTAGTTTATACCTTCTACATCGCCATGCATGAAACTTGTAAACTTATTATCAGCTTCTAAACTACTGATAATTGAAAAATGAAAGAGATAAAAATCTAGTTATTTATTAGATAATTGAAAGATATTTCTTGCATCAGAGTTTGAGGGAGGCTCCCATAAAGTTTAGTTAATACAATTATCAATCCATGATTGGCAATCAATATTAAGATCAAAGTTCCCAGACTTTTCCCATATAATTTCGAAAAAAAAAAACATAATAAGAATTATATTTGAAACAAATTATATTATATGTAAATATTAAAAAGGCTGTAACAAAGAGTGCCTGTAAATAATAATCTAGTAAAACACCTAGAAACAGGCATTTTTTAAATTTATATTTTGATAACAAAAAAGCAAATTCATCAAAATTTTTTTTAAAAAATTCTCTTACATTTAAAAAAAAAAGTAAACAAGATTTTGCTGACTAAGATCATTTTTACTCTGACAATTTCATATTTTTCTGGTTGTCTACTTGCATGACAAACCCTATTGTTTTTATAACAAGAAATCTAGTACTTTTTTTAGGACCAACTATGTTGCATACATCTATCGACAAAGACGGACATACTTGTTGTATAGGCTTTATTAGATTTAGTGACATTTTGGCAACAAAGTAAGATAATACAAAAATTACAAATTTATTTCTTAGAAATAAAAAACTTATAATTTTTTTTAAATGTGTACAGCTTTTGGAGTAATTTTTTTATATATATTTATTGACATATTTGCAAAATCTTGTCAACAAATATGGTGTTCTTCATTAGAAGTCCCACTTATTTTCTGTCACTTTCACAAATTTACCTAAAAGTAAAATATTGGAAAAAAAAACTTACAATTTCAACTTGTTGGCTTTCTTCTATAAACAGACTCAAATACAAAATGTGCGAAAATGTGACAATGAGTTACTTAACCCTTACATTGAGTTTATCATCAACAGAAAATCACATTGATTACCTCATGATTTTAAAACATGGTAGGATTAAGAGGACAACATCCGAGCTGGAACACAACGGGCAATTGGTAACGGTTATTGATTGATCCTGAAAGGTTAGTTGGAATAATGACGTACTAGAGCAATGGTTCTCAACCTGTGATGCGCGTACACCTAGGGGAATGTGGCAGTCCGGTTGGGGGTAAGCAAAAATAATAATATTAATGGTGGGAAAACACATAAAATAAAAAATTACATAAATGTAATAATTAAATCTAAAATAAAAGTTTATAAATCATAAATTTAAGTTGTTTGATTAATTTGCCAGCTAATCCAAGAACATTACTGCCCACAAAAGCTTTTTTTTGCCTAGAGGGATGGGCGAGAAGGGTGATGCGATGAGGGGGTTCTCAAAATGAAAAGTTTATCATGGGGTGAGAGAAAAAAGGTTGAGGACCACTGCACTAGACAAGCTGTTGGTGATGATTTGGTTGGTTGAAATAACATTGCACTAGAGCTGAACGTACCGGGGAACACTGCCTTTTGAATCATGGCCAAATGACAAGGCCAACACTCGAGCTGGCACCCTAATCAGCCTGACTTGGGCATTAGGGGTAAGGGTTATGAATTGACAAAAAAAAAATGTTTATTTGAAGTAATATCGCACTAGAGCTACACAATGGGCTATTGACAACAATTTAGGATCTATAGGAAAGGAAAGACTTGAGAACCTGCTTCCTAATTTGATACCATAGTCAGATGGAAAGAGTAACAAGAGAGCTCGCACTTCACTGTCCAAACCACGACAAAAGTTAGATATTTCAGCTTCTACAAAGTTAACGACTGTAAAAGATTTTCTAAAAGTGTTGAAATGCAATAATCGACTGCCCGAAGGGGTCGAGATTCAACAAACGACAGCACCAAGGAGGTGCCAGTTGTTTTTGAACTGCAATGTGTCATTCATTGCCTGACGCCCTAGCAATGGCAGGAGACGTGTCGCCATATTTCTTGAGCAAAGACCATACATGCCCACCTTTTAATTTGTTTGCAGGATGTGCTCTAGATCATTGTCCATTGTGGAAAAATAATGTGTAGTATTTCTCTGATTAACTTAATATTAAATAAAAATGTAATTAAATATAGTAAAGTTAATTTTAATAATAAAAAATAATGCAATATAATTTTAGAACAAACTTCAGGGCAGTTAGTTAATTGGTGTTATAATTATTTAACAACTAAAATTGTTTCTTACTTAAAAATAAAAAAATCAGATTATATTAACAATAAAAAATTAAAAAAAGTATTTTTAGAATATAAATTTTTTATGACAATGCACAATTTAATAAATAAATAACAAACCACCATTATGAGACGAATACTTTACCACTGAGTTATCGTTGGAACCACAAATTATTCAAAGGGTTTGTTTAAATTATGTTTTTTTAAATGCAGTCAATATGGCAAATTTTCGCAAATAAAAAATATTGTATGAATAATTGGTTCAAATTGGCAAGAATGCCATAGCAATTTTAATTGACAAATTTGCCCATATCTTGCAGGCAATTTATCTTTTACTTATAAACAAGAAAAATACACAATTTTTTTTGTTATGCTTTTGCAATGAAAAAAAATAGCATTCATTCTAGAAATGAAATAGAGATAGGGTGCTATTTAGGAACATCGGACATCTTTTCCAATATAATACAACCAAATGTATCATTAGTGAAACTGATAAAGAGTAGATCATATTTAACTTTTATTTAAAATTTAACAGTTTAATAAAAAAGTTGTTCATATTAAAATATGCAATCCAATAATCGTTTTTGTAATAATAGAATTACATATTTAAAATCATTAGATAAAGGTGCTTTGTATTTAAACTAGTGCATAATTTCAGGAAGGACATGCAATAAAAAGTTTTCTGTCAGACGCCCAATTTTTCTTTAAATCCGCCCTGATTCTTTGACAAATCTGGCGATTGTCGTCAAGCAATTTTTAGAGTTACAAATATAAGATTTTCAGAAAAGTCGCCAAGGGCGACCATATTCCAATAAAATATTTTACATTAAATTTGCACACAAGTTTCGTAACAGTTTATCAGTGTTTATTTTAGGCATCTTTTTCTAAAAAATCCCCACTTTTAATCGAATCTACAATTAACATGAACCTATTTATTTTACGAAAGCACATAGGACACTCTTTTCTGTTTAGATGCAAAAATATGTTATCTTTTACTTATAGCCCTATGAATGAAATCTACAATAATGGAATTTTTTTTCTCTTATGGCACATTGCTCTAAACTTTTTATGGCACTTTGATTATGATGGGAGATGTAAATCTTAATAGTAAATATTTTTGGAAGTTGGAGGAACAAGGCAAATGTTCCATCATTGATTGGTGAAGACTTGTCGCTACCTTTTTAACGGCATGGAGCATGGACATTAGAAGGATGTTTCCCGAGGACTTTTGACATAACCGCTCGCCCGGAAGTTTGGTTGTAAGTGGCTGCTTTGCTCCTTAGTTATAGGACCAACGTTGTTCGATACCTTGAATCAAGGTTACGAGTCTGTGACATTAGCGCATGGTACGAGCATGCGCTTGAGACTTTTGATGTTGTCATATTTTAATTGCATAATTGTTATATCTGAACCATTGCCAATATTGGGCAACTCTAGCGTGACATCGTTTAATCAACCAACCTGAGACTTGCCGACAAACATTTTGGCACCAATTTTCATAATCGGTCCAAGCCGAACCGTGAGCTAGGAATTTACCTATCCTCTTTTTGGCTTAAAATAGATTTATAACCTGATTACATTTATTAAGCACTTGAATGTCGGCATGCAATCTATACATGTTTGCACCATTTTGATACAGAGGTTCTTCTTTTTTGAAAATGCAGATTTTAGAAACAAAGAATTAGTGAAACCAATTTTGGTAAAAACTTTGTACTTTTCATATGCTAAATATTTTTTTTATTTAAAAATTTTATGGTCTCATGTTATTTACTTTATGTCAATTTAAAAAATATATATCAGCATGCAATCTATACTTGTTTGGAATATTAAGAAAGTCAACATGAGAATTGTTTGTTTTATTAAATAAAATCTTTTTTAAGCATTATATTGATACAGGGGATGCTTATAGTCCATAAGGACCCAGGCACCCAGATCAATTTCATATCAAGGTCAATGTCTTTGATTTTAGACTTAATAAAATGAAAATAGCATTAGATCTCCCTTTGCCCTGGGTAGGTACCACCAAAGTTATGTTATTTTCCTCTATGTTTTCTAATAAATTAAATAAGGTTTTTAATAAAGATTTCAACTAGTTGAGGTTAATCAATATTTGTGACAGTCAGCCATTAACTTCCTCACCATTTCAACAGGAAATTATTTTAAGTTGTCAACAATAAAAGCTTAAATTAACTCTTTGCAGTTATTGAGCATGCCAATCAACAGTGTGTGTATTGTAGCAATGTCTAATACAGTAGTTCATGTAATGTACTATATAATAAAATAAAACTTTGAAGCAACTTATACACACATAGCTATATGACCTTTTGTTGAAACATCCTACTGTTTGGGTAGCATTGGGAGATATATGCCCTTCTTTAACAAGGAGTAAATACAAAAACCAGTAAAAGATACCAAGTGTTATTAAATAAAGCAATGGTTTGAATTGAAATGCACCCCAACCCCTGACGAATAAATTAATCAGAAATAGGCATAAGAAACGATTTGATACACATAAGTTGATATGTTTACTTGACTTACCTTTCAAGAGGGGCAGTGCTTGCAGCTCCACATCATTAGTAGATCTATACCTGGACGATCCTTGAGATTTCTTTGGTTTCCTTTTCAAAGATCCTTTCTTAAACGGATCAATTTTATCCACAAAAGGTGTAGCAGTCAAGCTTGCCCCGGGATGAGCTGAAGTCATGGCTGTTCGGTATGTAAATAATCCAATGAAAATATACAAAGTACGTGGCTTAATTCCTTAGTTTTGGAAGAAGGAAAGTTAAGATCTCCTTTACATCACAATTGAAAATTCACTTTCTGAGTGGAAGACATAACAAATACAAAAACTTGGTCGCGAACGAGTTATCTTGCAAGACATAAATACGGCAAGTTAATGCTATGCAGTTTTGAAGCATTTTAACCGCTGATATCGATTATAATTTAGTTTCGTTAATTTTCTGCAGGAGGTAAACAACAAAAAATCTAGAGAACGCCGCATTTACAGCTAATTATTTGTTGACCAACACATTCAATGAAATTATATTGAAAGAAATGTATAAAATACATACAATATTTTCATGATTTTAATTGGATGTTATTTAAGTGCTAAGCCTAATTTTCTTGAACAAGATGTAATCATTGCAAACACAATTTTGGTAGAGAAATCGGTTCCAATAAATACGCTTAATATTACACATAAAATTTGAAAGAACTGACTTTTTTATTAATATGATTTTAATATCACACTAAACTTTCCCGATCACAGTCGGGACACACCAGAAGCAAGGAAACCGTCATTTCAGTATTGCCAGGGATTTAACCAATCCCAGCTCAGATGACAGGACTTCCAACTTCCTAATTCAAAATATTTATAAATGTAAATAGAATTCTTCAGAAAATTATTAAAAAAGTATAAGTTGTCTTTACCACTTAAATGCATATTTTTTAATTTAATAATTTTACTGATTTCTGGCATTCATAGTTTTTTTTTATTAAAAGTTACACACTTTAACTTTAAACTGAGAGAAAATGGCAGTTTTGAACGAATAACTGCAAATATATATATATTTTAATTCTAAGCAACAAAAATAATCCCATGCTTTCTCAAATTTGTAAGTTTTGTAAATGGTATAGCGTTTATGACGTCACTAATACAATAAAGTGGGTTCAACCCAAAGATAATTCAGACGGGGTAATTGACGTCATGTGATGAGAAATGGTAGGCTAATAATTCTTTATTTTGTCACTCAATGTACTAACCATATTTAGTGGCGACCCTTTATTTGCGAATGTGTCAGCGCTCAATATTATTTCAGAATAATAAATTAACATTTTAATATATTATTAAATTATACATAGCGACAAAAGTATTCCATTTATTGAAAAAATTTTAGTAAAAGAAGACTGCAAAAAAGTCTTCGAATCTACAATCTCTAACATCAGAGTGACGCTTTCAAAGAATCTCTCCACCCTTTTAATATATTATTAATCTTATCGAAAGTAGAAAAAAAACGCTGTTTCTCATAAAACCAATTTTTAGAAAGTTTAGCAAACTTATAGAGAAAATTATTTAGTTTAGTCTTGGTGTTTGAAAAGAGGAGCATATCAGTAACTCATTGTAAATTCCTTTTTTAAAAAAATATATGTATTAATGCTACAAATTATTGATATATATATATTTGGGCGGGAGAAAGGTTACCTAGCTATATTTGAATAAATAACTGTGGGAAAAAGTTATATACGTACGTTTGTAACTAACTTTTTTAGTTTATACTTCACGAAAATGGTGCTGCCATCTATACTACCTTATTTTCTTATATTAATTCCTGACACTGAAAATTCTTAAATAAAAGTACTGATTTCTAAGAAGATCTAAGAATAGCGATCCTTTTATATTGAAATAATATTTTTTTTTTAATTTAGGTAGGTTATTGTGTCTATCAGTCTCAACAGTGTATTCTGATGCAAATTTATTGAGCCCACTTTTATAAAGTTTTTGTACATATTTCTTTATTATATTATTCATATTTCTATATATTATGTTATACATATTTCTTTATTATTATTATTATAATTTTTTCTGAGTTTATGTGAATTAGGAAAATTTTCGTTAAATTTTTCGTCAAATTTTTTTGCCGACATTCCATCTCTTCTCAGGACCAGATTTTAAAGACGATACGTCAAAAAAAAAATCTACGATAAGTAGGACCGAACCGTGCAGGGATAAGATAGGGCCCCGCTTTTGATAAGACGCCACGCTTAATCATTCAATTTTTTAAGGAATTTTCCTCGTTTTATTTATATTCAATTTTAATTAAAGCATGCTCAAAGTATGTTTTTGAAGCGTTTTGAGAACTATTTTCGGGGGCAGGACCCTCCGAAAATACCAGGTTTTCCATCATGCAATTCACAAGAAGTATTATACGAGAAATTGAAAATTTTCTATTTTTTTTTAAAGAATTTTTGTGATTTTTACAGTAATTCGATTTTTATTTTTCCCCCTTGACTTTCAGATGCTAAAAATTGTAAACGTTTAAAAAATTTCTCAATTAGTCATGTTTCCTTGCTTCTAAAAAAACTTTTATTAAAGCAGTTTTTTTATGTGAAACTTTAAAAAGCTTTATAAAATATAATAATCATCTTCTAATCATCTATACTAGGGGACAACCTAAGTTGTACCTGAAGCGGAAGCTACGATATGTATAAATATTCAATTGCTTTAGGCTCAACTTAGGTTGTCCCCGAGTATGCGTGGGAATCAGAATCGAAACGGAATGAAATACAGGCGAGAGATGCTATTCACCCGTGCTTGGAGGTGAATAGAGTAGTGCATAAAAAAAATGCCGTTACATTTAAAAAAAAGGAAAAATTACATTGAGGACTTATAGTATATATCGACAATGGACTTTTAAGGTATTTATATATGCATAAAGAAGAGTGTCTGTGGTGTGTTTATGTCTTTTTATACAAATCTACAGTTTTATTTCAGGCTTGATGAAATTAGCACACTTGAAATTCAAAACAAGAGAAAGGTCATTCTATTTCGAAACACCGCCTCCATTCCCTTTCCCATCCCTTACAACAGAAATTACTTCTTACTAAAACCTTCAGATGATTCCACAGTGACGAAAGCGACACTTTGCGTTACCTTCTGCGTAAAGCCCGGGCAACTGTGGGTACACTTCAATTAGTTATTCATTTTCAACTAGTTATCATTTGCAGAGAAAAGAAATGAATAAATATTATTTATTGGTTTCGAGTAAAATAATGATAGTAATTTAATGATAAATTATTCAAGTGAATGAATTCAACTGAATAATTATAATGATAAACAATTCAAGTGAATAATTTATAAGAGAAATTAGGAATTTCTGTTTTTCGGTTTTGTCAGTAAATTTTTCGATTTTTAATAATTTTTTTCTTTAGCAAACATATAAGGAGATATTGTTACTCCTGTTAGCACAGCAAAAAGAAAAAAAAAGATATATATTAGAAACAGATACAATAAGAAGGGTGTGATTAATGATTCCAAATACTCCATTTCCAATATGCAATTCCTGTCTAGTTTAGTTCTCTGCTAAATTAAAAAAAAATACTATTCCAATAAAAAAAAGGAATTCATTGGAAATATAATTTGAACTCTCCCGCAGTGAAAATAAACTTACAAATTCGATATTTTGTTCACACTCTGAAGGCTACTTTAAATCCTTACTTTTAAAAGTGCGAACAGCTTTAAGAAAATAATTTACACAATATTTACTTTGTTATTTGTGCGTACAAAAAATCTGATGTGAAGCATGATGCAATATTTTGTTGTCTATTACATTAATGTTATTATCCATACATACTTTTTTCAATTCCATTTCGATTTCTAAAACTATGCTGTAGAAATTATTTAAAATATACCGATTTAACCCTCTGACAGTTAAGCAAAATTTCGAATCTGTATGTTTGTTTTCAACGCAGGAACATTTAATTTATATTTTCAACACATTCCATTTTGTACAAAAGTATTTTATTTAATTATATCAGTAGGGAAGATTTTAAAAAGTACTTCTAATACTTTAAATTTTAAAATTATTTCAAAAAAGAGATTTTTATCAACTTTTATATTATGTGTACTAATGGAAATACTGGAGATACTCGAACGGATAATCACGTTTGTATCAGTCAGATAGTATAATAATTTAAACAAAATAGTCTTGTGTGCTTTCTAGAAATACCTAGAAAATTGAAATGTAATAATAAAAGTACATCTTTATCTCGATTTGGATATATATGCCATATTTTCTTTAAAATATCCTTTTATTTAATATAAAGACAATTAAATTTCATTTTAACTATTTAATTTCAAAAATAACTAAGCCCTTAATAGTTTCTGAATTCAACAAAATGAAGAGGCTACTCTTTCCTTTATCATATTCACTTTCTCCAATAAAATTTATTGACTAATTACTTAAAATAAAAATTATAATTTATATGTAGTTTCATTTAAAGATAGTAACAATCGAATTTTAAAAATCACGATTTTTTTAAAACTTTTACTGTGAATAAACTTTTAGCATTGATTTCAAATTATGCAAGCAATCAAAGTGAAAATCTATAAGAGTAAGAGTTTGAATCGAACTCATTATTTTGAGATTTATACCAGAAATAGAAGCTCAAACAAACGAAAGCAACATTTATTTTACTTTTCTAAGAAGTTATTAAAGAATAAACTACATCCTACAAATAAATGTAATTTGAGGCAAATTACTGTAGTCAAGTTGCAAAAATTGTTTTGCTTACATTTTCAACATTTATTTTAAGTTTCACAATGTTGAATAGGGGGAGAGGACACGGGGATTATCGAAAATAACGAGAATTAAATGTATTTCTAAACAATAGTTTTTGTTCGTTTGTATTTCTAAACAACGTTCAACTGACTTTAATTCAACAATTTTCAGCCCAGAGGTCATAACATAAAAACATTTTTGAATTTTTATTTGGTATGCAAACTTCTTCTTGGGTATTTTAATAATTAGATTTGGCAATATCTTTTAAAAGTGTGAAACGAAGGAACATAAATATTAATGAATAAAATAAATATGGATTTTATTTATTAATATTTAAATAGTTATTGCAATTTCTATTTACTGTACTAATTTTGTTTTAATATAAATTTGTGCCATATATATACTCTAAAATAAAATTAACTAAAAAAAATATGAAAATGATATCTTCATTTTTAAAAAGTAAATTTTCGATTACTTAATTTCTCTGAATGAATTTTCTTATGGATATGTAATAAATATAAATTCTGATTATGGCTATTTGTTAAAAGGAATGACTATTAACAAATGCGGATGTACAAAAACTAAAATTGAAAAAATAATTTCTTAATACTCTTCTACAAAATTCTAGCAAAAATTATTAATTAATATGTTGAGTAAAATATCATTTAGTAAGCGAGATTAACTGTTTATTTAAAATATTATTAGAGTTTTTAATTTATTTTAATTATGCTTTGTCTTTGTGATCTATTTATTTGAAACATTCTGTTTAAGTCTATATATTAAAATTTCAATGAAATTCAAATGAGATAATGAAATGAATTTTCAAACAAATGTTATAAAGAACATTTTTCTTTAATGTATTTTTAAAAAAAGAATAATAATAATGTGTAATAAAACGTTAATTAAACCAAAATAATCAGCAAAGGTACAAGTCAAAGGTCAATACTTTATTATGAATTAACTTATTTTTTAAGAACAAGTTACAATTCGTGAGAAAAAAAATTATGTAAGTAACTCTTCATTTAATTTAAATTAATGGTTTATAACGCGAATAGATATAATGCAAAAAAGGGACCCTATTAACAATTAAGGTTAATGTACAACTTTCATCTTATTCTTCATCTGAAACAGGTAAAT
Organism: Troglohyphantes excavatus; assembly: GCA_963932185.1. Taxonomy (NCBI): domain Eukaryota; kingdom Metazoa; phylum Arthropoda; class Arachnida; order Araneae; family Linyphiidae; genus Troglohyphantes; species Troglohyphantes excavatus. The sequence goes on from OZ010669.1 coordinate 37,557,458, forward strand.
AGAAGAAACAATCATCTGCATCTTTCTTATCTTTGAGATTAATGTCTTGGTTGAAGTTTTCTTTCTCTTCATCGTCAATGACAATCCTTTTCAAATCGTCTTCCTTGTCTTCACTTGTAAATTCCACATATGTAGAATTCTTTGAACTGCCATTTGGTTTTGTATCAGCTTCCAGGCTAGTTTCATCATTCTTCTTCATAACTTCATTTGCGAAGGGTTCTTCTAAGACTGATACCTGACCATTAACTTTTCCATTGTACAAAGGTGTAGAACTTGATTTCGAAGATTTCAAGAGGTCTTGGAAAGAATTGTCTTCTGTCCCAAATTTTTCATTTTGGATTTCTTTAGTACATTGCTTTTTTTCTGTTACATTATCCTTTTTTTCAGACAAATTATTACTTTTAAAAGGTCGCTTAAAAGTTTTGAAATCTGGCTTTATTTTATTTCCTGCGTTAAGAATGTTATTATGTCCCATCGAAGAATCCCCATTAACTATAATTCCATTTAACTTGCTTCCATTAACTTTAGTTTTATTTTTGGATTCTTTAAGAGAAGAATTGATCAATTTGTCACCGGCAAAACTTTTACTTTGTTGGAGTTTATCATAGCCAACCAATTTAACATCCTTCTTAACGGGTGTGGTATTTTTATCACTTTCACATTTATTTTGTTTGCTATCCTTTGGAACAAATGTGACTCTGATTTGCTTTTTTGATGCTTTTTGCTCATTTGAAGAAATTTGATTACAGTCATTAGAGAAAACTTCTGTTTCATTTGTATTTCTCAGAGTTTTGGAATTAAACTTTCCATTTTGGTTGACCTTTTTGGGTGTTTTGGTTTTATGTGTTTTAACAGACATAAATGGCAAATCAGTTTGCTTGACCTTTTTCTTTGGGGATTTAATTAGCATAGGTGGCAATTCGATATCCTCAATAGCACAATTTATAACATTAGTAATGCACTCATCTAAATGACTAAGGTTTGTGTCTATTTTTTCTGAATAGTTTGAATCAACCATATTCAAAGACTGCGCTTTGTTTTCAAAGATATTATTTGGCTCTTCTGTAGTGGAATCATTAGAGTACTTTGGATCAGCATTTTGAAAAACTCTTTCGTCAGTTTTGTCAATAGTGTCAGTTTCAATGTGAAGAATTGAATTTACCTCGCTTTCAACCTCATTATTGATACTCAGAGGTGAAAATTGTGAACAATTATTAGATTTATGATAATCTGTTTCGTTGGAGTTTACTTCACTAGCTTCAATATTTACTTTTGGAATAATTTTGTCGACTCTCATGCATTCTTCTTTATTAGTAGTATCGTCAGCTGGTTTTTCATTAATTGTACTAATATTCAAAGAAGAATTTGACTTTTCATAATCATTTTGTTTAGAAATCTCTATTAATTCACGTTTTTTTTCGGATGTAATCTCTTTTAAATTTGTATTTTCAAGTGTACCTACTTTAATATTAAGAGAATTATTTTCTGCTTTAAGTTTCTTAATAGATAATTTCGAAGTTTTGCTTCTCTTTAATGAGTTTTTATCCTTTTCTAAGAAAGAATGAACTTTTTTCTTGGTAGTAGAGTTAGTAGATTTTTTATTAATTAAAGGTTTCATAAAGGCAATATTTTCCTCAGATTTTGAGATCCTAGTTTCTGAATTCTTCTTTGTTTTATGATGCACATCATTAGTTTTGAAGGAATGTTTCTTGGTATTTAAGCTTTTTATTTCGTTCTTTTTCTCTAAATAATTAAAATCATGTTCGGTTAAAGGTTTTTCTGATGGAAGAAACCGCAAATTTTCATCTGTTTCATTAAATTCTTGATCATCTATAAAAATATAAATTGAACATGATGCAGATTTAGATGTAAAATATAATAATAAATACTGTAGTCTACTATAAAATTAATGAATAGGATTAGAACCATTATTATTATTCTTTCATACGTTTCAAGTCATCATTCATAACTTTTATTCATAAAAAAATGTTTTAAACGCAATATGTAAAGAAATATTTACTTTTTTACTTTACACGTGTGATATAGCCTTCAAAACGTTACAAATATATATGCAATGTTTAAAAGTTTTTGAATTTATAACTATTTAAGTTTGAAAAAAGGAAATTAGTTTATTGAATTTAAATTTAAATAGAAAAAATATTATTAATCACAATGTACCGAAAGAAGCAAGGGATATTGACTTGATGGAAAGATTGATAGTTGCTAGAGTTTAAAAATTGGACCTTTAGAGTATTTTGAGGATATTCGAGTACGTGGTTCCCATACAGAAGACAAACATGATACCGCAAAATTTAAAAAAAAAGGAGAAAAATCGAAAAGGTATGAAAAGTAAAGTATAATATTATTGTCAAACGAAAAAACATAAACAGGAAAAAACAATTACTTATAATATACACACTTCATATACTACTCGTGTTGAACCCTTAATTAAAAAACAATTCTGTCAAAAATTAAAAAATTAGAAACAGAAACCAGTTATTTTTGCACATGGACAATTCTGATTAAACTTCACTAATTGGCTTTAAAATTTATTTTAAAAGTAATTTTGCTAAAAGAGATTAAAACGCCCTACAAAATAAAATGGGAATTAAAATTGAATTTTAACATTAGTAGCTTTAGAAGAAACTACATTCTAAAACTATTTTTTTGTTGAGCACTATGACCCGTTGGAGTGGACATGTGTAAAAAAATATTTATGTAAGTTTTGGTAATATGGTTTATTACTCAATTTTAAATTCTATCACATGATCATTTCCATTAAGATCTCAAACTATACTGATTGCTATAGAGATATGTTTCCGTATTATAAATCAATTCAATATTTTTATACAGCTCAAATTGTCATAAGATGAACATTGATGCGCTTAAATTTAAACTGTTTAATGTATTTTAACCAGTAGTTTGACACAAAATCTCCTACCAGTAATTTAAAAGCTAATTTACAAAAGGGAACATTTCCCAATAAGAACACATTGGAAATATTCCCTTTTGTAAATAAAAGCTCCGCAATTAATTTTTTTTCTGGCAATTCAAATTAATCCTGCGTTCAATTTGTTTTAGAAATCGAACATTGGGTTTTATTTACAAATACAATAGTAAACTAGTAATTTTTAAAGTGTAATAAAAGTTAAATATTATTTATTGTATAATTGTATTTGTTGTTTATTATTTTACAAAATAAATAGTTGATTCAAATTTTTTTTGTTTATTTTAATACACTAATATTAAAATTTAATTACATAAATGTTACAATCTTTTGGTCAACGTGTCCATGTTTTTTTTTATCGATATACCTCAAAAGAAAGAAAAAAAAAATTCTTACACATTTAAGAAGTTACTAACAATCACAATTTTTTTAATAAAAGTAATAAAGTTTCGTTCTATGAAAAAAAGTGCCGAAAGAAAAGTTTCCAATGGTATTAATAAAGTAACTGCATCTATTTCTATTACTTCTCTGAAGAATGAAACAATGAAATAATTACAAACAATAAACTTATTGTTTCAAAATAATAAAATTATAAAGAACCTGTGTCAGAAGTATTAATTGATCCTAAATCATCAATTTCTTGCAATAAGATGTCTGTTATATCATGAGGATTATCTTCTTCATCGGTATTTTCTGAAGAAAAAATAAATTAAATTAAAAATAAAATTACGAAGAAAAACAAAATAATCAGGACAACCTTAGGCCAAATATATTACCAAAGTCATCTGCTAAAGGCCACTTTCCTTTGTACAAATACACAAAGCTAAACTTTTTCAATCGATCCTAAAAAGAAAAAAAATATTTTAAATTAACTTACACCACATTATTGTAAAATAGTCGAATTTCCATTAAAGCATTAAAGGTCATGTTTTTATTCACTTTCTAAGTTTATTTTGACGTTCAAAATCCTGAATATTAAGTGTAAAAATACTTTTATTTAGCAAACATTGTCAAAACAACCACAATAAAATATTCATAGAGCTATGTTCAGGACTGAAAGCAACTTACAGACTTTATCAAATCACTGAAAAAATTTCAAATGATGCATATTAATTTTATATAAGTTTCAATAATTAATTCAGATGAAAGATTTAATCTATAATTTAATTTAACAATTCACAGGCATTTCATTAATACTTAAACACATGATGTAATTAGAGAGTTACAAAAATTATCCTAATGATGCTGGGTTTCTATAGATAATTATTTGAATTATTTGTGTTGCTTAGCTAATATAACATGCTTTTATGGCTGTTGTACTGTTTTAAGCTCTGACTAACAGAAAGAAGTTACAAATATAAATTTTTAATTATTTGCAAGACAATAAATGCTAAGATGTCGTTTACTATTTCTCCTTAATTCTTATATTTTTAAAGTTTTTTTATTATTTAAATTAAAAATAACGCACCGAAGGGTCATGCAAAAGTTTATTTTCAAAGTTATAATTCTACAAATCCAATTTGAAATTTTACAACTGATTTTATAAGTTTGTTTAAAAACTTCAGAAAAATTATTTTATAAATTTTATTATTTAAAGAAGGAACGTTAATAACATTTCTAAAATTTAATTTAATTAACGATAGTATAGATGTAATTTTTTTCATGTTCTATCTAAAACATCATCATTATTGGATAAATCAAGAAATTTCAGTGAAACATAGTAGTTTGCAATAAAATATAGTAATTTGTGAATTCTAAATATAATTAATTAACTTAATATTGGTTATATACCTTGATTGTCATTTTCAGTGCAGTATTTGCACGTTCTTCAGCTTTCATTATTGCACTGGAATATTTGTTCTGTTTGTACTGTTTCTGAACACACTGTAAATGAAAATTTTAACACAATAAATAACTAATTAAAGCTAATTTTATAAGTATAAAGTAGAAATTAAAATAGATTGCAATATAAAGGTAATTTAATAATTGTATAATACATAACGTACACTTCTCCGAAATAAATATTGAAAAAAAAATTCAGAATGCAAGTTTTGAAAAGTATTTAATTTAAATATTATTTCAGTAGAGGTATGGCAAATTCTTAAATAGATATTGAAATAAAACAGTTTAAATAAACCTGTTAACAGTTTAAAAAACGGTTTCGTAGGAAAATTTAAAGGGTTTTAACTAAGTCAAAATTGCATTGAGTCCTATGGACTCAGCTGATAGGCCGTCAATATTTTGTAATTTAAACTGTTATACGATTTTTAGTTATAAATGTGAAGCTCATTCTTTCTTTGAGTTTGTAAATAAGTTTAAACTGTATTAAAATAAATCTTTTATCATATAAACCTAATACTTTTATAATTTTCAGAATTAAAAAGCAAATATAATTCTACTATCATTACATGAACCACGATAAAAATAACTACTTGCAAACAATCGTGATGAACTAATATTTCAGAATGAAATTCAGATTTCAGATTGGTATTATATATTTGAAATATCAATGGGAAGAATGATGACGTTCCATCTGGAGAGATTTTACAAAAAATGAGAAAATTTCATGTCTTAGTTTTTATTGATTGTTTCAAGTTTTTCTGGCAGACAATCATCGTTATTAACGTTTCTTAATTTGGTAGTAAACAGTTTGGTAGTTAGCATAGGTCTAAGATCTCAATTTCAACACAAAGCGGACACTCATAATTTCCACCCTAGAAACTTCATTTTTGAGAAAAGCCTTATGAAACCAAATATATTCCTTATGGGAAGTAAAAATTCCCTTATAAGCGCTTAAAACAAATCTAAAACAAAAAGTATTCAAAACTTACCTAAATGCAGGCGATTTTTATTAAACAAAGTTAATGAATAATATATTTGACTAAGGTTTAAATAATAAAATAATGACACATAACATACGTACAGAATTGCGCGGTGGAGGGTTTAGAAACGAGCTCAAACAAGAAGCTGGTATCCAAGCATGGGTGACACGTTCATCCAGAAATGTGACATTATAGAACTAAATTATAAATACGAATTTTTAGAAGTTTGTTAACATTAAATATGATATAAACATTAAACATATAGGCATTAAATATATATCAAATATGATATAATAAAATATATAAACATATAAAAATGTATTCAAATGTATTTAAAAAGATTAAAATTCTTTAAAAAAATACTTTATTTGCGAAATATTAAAAAAATAATTAATTTAACATTACAGGAAAATTTTATTTTATATTTTCACTTACTTAATTTAATTTTAAAATTTTATAAAAATCGTTTCTAAGACTCAAAAACAAATTCCTGACAATTTTATTATAAACATTATGTTTTTTTAAAGATGTACTATATCTTATCACAATTCAATTTTTTGCAATTTTTGTTTTTGAAACAATTTTAAAAGCAAGCATTAAATTACTTCAATAAAAAGGTATGGTAAACTAGAAAGTCGTAATTTGACGAGCTCTCAATCTATATATATAAATGCGAAAAACCCACTCATCACTCATCACTAATTCTCCAACTTCCCGTATACCTATGAAGATGAAATTTGGCAAATTTGTTCCTTATACCTTAAATAGGAAAAGTAAGCTATTTTTGTTCCGATCGAACGGATTTAAGGGGTTGTAAAACCCCTTTTTCGAAACTTCTCCATAGGATTAACATGGAGAACATGTAACAATGCAAAATATAAAATTTAATCAATGGAAATTTTTAATATTATGTAACGTACGAGGAGCATTCTGATTGGCTGATGACTAAATATCGCCAAAATGTCGCCAAATAACTAAAAACTGTCGCCAAATAACTAAAAACTGTCGCCAAATTAATAAACTTCGCCAAATAAATTAAAATTTCACCGAATGAATAAAACATTTCGCCAAATTAATAAAATATCGCCAAATGAACTAAAATATGATCATATATGTAAAGGAGCATTCTGATTGGCTGATGACTAAATATCGCCAAATAAATAAAACCTACGGCAAGTTATTAAAAACATCGCCAAATAAATTAAAATTTCACCGAATGAATAAAAATTTTCGCCAAATTAATCAAATATTGCCAAATGAACTAAAATATGATCATATTTGTAAAAATAACATATAAATGGCGAAATTAGTGTCAAAAAATTATAAAATATATGTCAAAATGGTGAAAATATGAATGGATAACGGGATATTCCGTACTACAACAACTATGAAAATTAAATTTGGCATGGAGTATGGCATTTTAAGCCAAAATTGCTCACTAAGAAAGGATGTTCATTTTCAAAAATTCAAACTCTAACTGCCAAAAGTAAATCTTGCCACTTATCCACTGACTCATCACTAATTTTCTAACTTTCTGTATAACCAGGAAGATGAATTTTGACAGAGTTGTTACTTATATCTTACATAGAAAAATAATCTATCTGGTAGGTAGAAGCCACTCGGTACCGTAATAATTGGTTAATGAATACTTTGGACCCCACGTGGTAGGAAGGTCAGAGGGAGAGTGTATAAATGGTCAATCTGATTGACGCGGCCTACCTTCCTCTACTCCATGTTATGTCATTTATCCACGAAGGCTGATTTTCCATAGAATTATTGGAGTGAAAGTGTATACTGCCTGTCATCAAGGGTGACATTTTCCTTCATGCGGTATAAAGATCAGAGGGTAAAATGGGTTAACAAACGACCTGATCGACGCGACTCTCTTTCCTATACCATGGTAGGTCATTTATAGCCCATAACACGGTTCCCCTGGGAGTAATATAGTGAACGAAATAGCCTGCAGTTAAGGGCGACATTCCCTTCACGGTCAGCGGCGGAATGGGTTAATAATCGGCTTGATCTATGCGGCCTACCTTTCTTTATATGAAGGTATGCCTATACGAGTAGTTATGTGGCGGAATCGAAAACTGTTGTTATAGACTCTCCCCCCACGTGGTACAAGTGTCAGAGGGGGATTGGGTTTGCGTAAATCTTCTGTAGTAGTGGGTAGGGGGATTGATTCGATTTTTTTTAAAAAATTGATTTAAAGTTCAATGAAGTAAAAAATAAGATTTATTTTTTATTTAAAAAAGTTAAATATTTAAAAAGTTCGGGGACAAAATCTAAAAAAAGTGCTGGGGAACCATCCCTTCTCGCTTATTGATAAGGTTTACCGTACAAAAGAAAAAATATGAAAATCTTGAATTTGGCAAATAAACCTTTTAAAATTCTTTTTCGTTTTTTTTTCTGCTTATATTTTCACCAATTTGTGAAACTTAACGACAAATGTTGACATAGGTGTCTAATAAAACTTTTTCAGATAATTTTTATTAACATTTATAAGAGTTCTTCCCGTTTAAATCTTTGGAATGTTACTAAAAGTTAAAATATGGATGGTGATCAACGGGAGTAATGCATACATATTCACGTTATTGTGTAGACAACTTCATATTAGCAATCTTTCCAGTTCTTGCAGGACCTTGCCAATAAAATTTCGTTTCAAATTAGTACTTTTAATACTGTGGTTCCCCCTCATGGGTGACAAATGAAGAATATTGTTTATTTCGCTATAAATATTGTATTTGTATCAATTTTGTAATTTATTTCCTTCCCGTGCGTAGAACGGGTATTTCAGCTAGTAAATTTTATATTTTCTTGTTTATATGCACATAACACACGTCAGAAATGCTTTCCAATAGTAATAAATTTACAAGAAAATGGACGAAAGTACGAAAATTATTAACAATATGTGTTTGGCATACATATTGTTAATAATTTTCCAATTAATGTGTATATTATACGGATTTTTTTTTAAAATTGATAAATTATTTTGTGTAAATTTTACAAATGACATTTAAGACAGTAAATTCCTTTCTATCAATTTGAATTTTTTATTTTGGTAGAAAGGAATTTACTGTCTTAAATGTCATTTGTAAAATTGGCACAAAATAATTTTTTATCAATTAAAAAAAAAATTCAGTTTTTGTTTTTGAAACAATTTTAATTAAATTTATTAATAGTTATTTAAAATATAAAACAAGAAGTACAGATAAGCTATTTATTTACATGTTTCCCTTGTTTCACATTTAATTAAAGCAACTTGTCATTTTTAACATGTGGATACAATATAAAATTTATACAGTTCGCTATGATAACTATTTTTGTTATTTAAATAATTTCTTTTGATGAAAATTCGCTAATATATATAGAACTATGTACAGATCCTACCCAAACTTTCTAACTTTAACTTTTTTTTGTAAGCAAAATTGTTTGGCCGGATATACAATATAAATATTTTTTATAAATAAGTAATTTGTTAGATATTTAGAAGATGAGAGAAAAAATAGTTACATATAATTTTCATCATTTCGGACATTTTATTGGAAAGTTATGACTTTTCAATGTTATTAAGCGACTTCTTTCTCTAATTTTCGTTAATACTATGACTTCCAATTTTTCAAATTATATATTCAATCCCATCATTGTATAAGATATACACTATTTCACATTGCGATAAGTGAACCTGATTTTTTTTCTGCTACCCTTTATTAAAGCATTTACTTTTTAATATCATGGTAACTTAAATTTGTATAATTATTAATTAAAAATAATGTAAGTGAAACTTAAAGTTATAGTAAAAAAATTGATTTACGCGAGTGCCTTTGCCATCCACATAAAAATATTCTTCAATATCAGGATCCTCGTCTACCATGCCTGGCCACCTATTTATAGCAAACAATTTTGAATTTTTTAAAATTTAATTAAAAAATATTGTGATTGAAATATTAGAAAAGCAAAATAGTTAACATTGGTATACATATTTAGAATATATTGTATTGTACAAATAACAAAGTTGTCTAGTTTGTTAATTATCAGTTTAAGTAAGAAATATAAATTATAAAATCAGATTATGAACACAAAATTGTATTTAAGTGAATCAGTTTAAAAAAATATATATTTTCAGAAACGTATATTATATCCAATTGTAAGTGCTTCTAGTGAAGTGATCTTAATGGTCATGAAAATTTAAATGTATTATTAGAAAAGATTGAATATTATTAAAAAATATTAATAAAAAAGATTGAATTATTAAACACCTGACGGACATGGAAATAACTCATTGGTACGCTAAACAAAGGGTCCCGGGTTCGATTCCCAGCTGGATGAACTTTTCACTCTTATGGATTTAAATATATATATATTTGTAAAAGAATGGGCTGGGAATGTAATATGTTCTGCAGTGAAAACAAACCTACAGGTTCGATATATTGCTTATATGCCAGATAGTTAAAAAGCTATATATAATTTAATTGCTAGTACAAGACCATTTATATTTAATATAAAAGCAATGATTTGGAACAGGCATTGAATAATTACCATGGATAACCATCCAACCTCGCCCACACAAGAGATCCAGGGCAATATTCAAAATACTCTACTTCAGTGTTCTCTTCTGGATCTTCGCAACTTCCCTTCCTACCATTATCTTAATTAAAAATAAATTTTTAATTAATTTGCATAGTGCAGTAAAAAGACGGTATCACGCAACATTCATTCCTTTTTTAAAAGGAATTTTGTGCACATAAATTTTGTTAAAATAAAGACTGTTAAATATTTCAAGAAAAATTTGGTTACGTAAAATAACTATAATTTAGATAATAATTTTATATAAGTGTTCGAATCTTATAAATGAGGATTACTTTTTACTTTAAATATCACAAAAAATTATTGTGAAACTGACGGATTGTAAATTTTAAGATATTTCTATAATATATATATATATATATATATATATATATATATATATATATATATATATATATATATATATATATATATATATATATATATATATATGTGTGTGTGTCAAATTAAAAACCCTTACCTGAAGTACCCATTGAGCAGCACCAAATTTCAGGTACTTCATGTGATTCACTGTACTTATAGTTCTTCCTCCATTTCTTACAAGCTGTACATTCAATCCATATGCCAAAGTCGTTATTCACGTAATGGTTTATCCACCCTAAATGTCTATCTCGAGTAGTTTCTTTAAATTTCTTTGCTTGTTTAGTCCTCATTTTAGCATTTCGTGTAACTGAAAAGGGTCATTACTGTAAATACCTTAATAATTATGTAACTATACATATATAACTATAGTGAAAAAAAACACCAAATAAATTTTATTTCTAAGGTTTTCTTTCTGCAGAAAAGGTATAAAATTATTTGACTTTTCCAAACTTCATTGTTAAAAATAAAATATATATGTTTATTAAAAATAAAAATATATATATAATAATAAATTATTAAAATAACTTTGGTTAACGCAAATCTAATACTTATTTTTTCCCTATCAATGATTGTTTAGTGCTCAATAAAAGTAAAGAGTTCCTAAACAAGATTCAAGCTATTTTCATATAATAAAAAGTAAGGAGCTTAACGACTTTCTAAGAACTCAGTTCTTTTATGAGGTCTTATCGTGATAGAATGAGAAACTTTGTACATTATGTGTCATGCGTCAACTAGGATAAAAACTAAGAATGCATACTGAATAATAATAATCAATATAACTAATAATAACTGCAAAACTTACAGTTCTTTTAAGTTTTTATTACTCTTGTTGTTTTATCCTTCTGTAGAAATTTAATGCTATTGTAAATTATCTTTAATTAGACAAACACGGAAAAACATGATCACAACTCAAGTTTTATCTAAATTTTTGGATGAAAATATAAGGCTGGCTGTTCAACGTTCAGCGAAAATCTTGTGAACGATATGGACATAGATGAATGTAGAATCTGAACCACTACTAACATATAAATCATTTCAACGATACAGATTAAACATATTTATCATGAGAGCACACAATGTAGCGGATTTTTCAGAAACATAATGCGTAAGGGAAAAAAATAAGAAGTTTTAAATGAATATTAGCAAAAAATTAAGGCCTTTAAGAAAAAATAAATGAAAATCGAAACTAAATTATTTTTATAAGGAATACTGGCAACACTACTTAAGGACCATTTAAGAACCTTAAAACATTTTTTAAGAATCCCCAAAAACGGTTTTAATAAGTAAATTATGTGTTTTTTAAATTAATGTGTATTAGTAATAAAATGGAAAATTTTATACGAAAGGCTGCCTTTGTTGGAATTTGGTTGTTTAAGAATTGATCTAAAATAATCTCTAATGATGTTCTTGAAAACTGCCATGACAACGTGTTTTTAAGTGCTCTTACGATATATGTAAGGGTATTTTGCGTATAAATTGTGAAAGATTTGAGATCCGAAAACTGATTTTTCATAAATTTACTTTTGCGAATTCGCTACTCATACTGCATTACATTTAGCCTATCTAATTAGGGGGAAAAAAGAGACAAGATATATTTAAGAAATTGACTATAAAGTACCTAAAATTCTAGAATTGTATTAAATATGAAACTTGCAACCTACAAATGTTGACACCATTTTTGCAGTAATAGAAATTGAACATATTTAGCATGAATGCAAAAATTTCTGATAAAATTCTATACTATTTGCAACTAATATGCAAGTTTTTAATCTATTATGCAAATAAAAAATCAATTTACTACTACTAGGCTTTTATCAGTCATCGCCATAAATGTTTAATCAATTTGTAAATAACTTCGAATTTGTAAATTTAAATATTTTCTTTTAATTATTCAGCATCGGTTCGATACCCATAAATTTTAAAGTTTATGTATAGCTCAAACAATGTATATATTTTCAAATTCATAAAAATAAGTTTAAAAGCAATGAAATAAGTTTTATTTTAGTTAAACTAAATATTAATATGGCCAAATCTGTTTTCTTTTTGTTTCAACAACCTAAAAATGCCATAGCTTTGCCAGCACCGATTTACTGTCTTATTAGAAAATATACAAGAAATGCGGTCTCATTATATTTAGTTAAAATTATTATAAGTGTTTTTTAATAAGTTTTTTTTATAATTTATTATCATCACCATAAAAAAAAATTCTATCATAGACATATTCCCCTTATGAACAAGTATTAAGAACACCTAAATGCAGTTTTATTGACAAATAAACAGAATTTTATTGTTTCTTAAGGAATCTGTTCTCATATAAGAATTAAAAAACTATGACAAAATATTTTTAAAACATTTTATGCAACAGCGCTTTTTGCAAATCGAAAAAAATACATCTATTTATCACGAAAGAAAACAAACAGTTTAAAGTTAAAAAAAATGTGTTACATTAAAAGTAAAGAAGTTGCTTACCTGTACACTTTACTTTCTTAAAGCAAGTTCAGATAAATAAATAATCAAAATCAACAAATTTATGAACAATCGAAAAATTAACGAGCGCAAAGAAAAAGAACAATTATAGTTGAGTGTTTAAAAATTGTTCTAAAAGTTCAAACGATTTTTTTCACACTTAATGTTTTATTAATTTATCGTTTGCTGATTCAATAAACCATGACAGAATTTTTAATAAACAATATTTTATTTAACAAAAAGATCACATTTATTTTAAAGCATTGGACTTAAAAGTTTTAAATGTATATCAACCATGTAACATAATTTAGGTCTTCGTTTATTTAATTAAACGATAATTTTTAAAGTTCTCATTCATTTATAATTAATAATTTAGAATAATTTTGTGGTTTAGAGAAGAAACATTACTTAAAAATAACTAGAATAAAGTTATTTGGTTATTATTTAAAAAAAAAAGTAGGAAATATGATACATTTTTTGATATTCTATTGTATATTTGAAAGTATGATAACTGGAATGTTAAACTGCAAATATAAACTCTCTCAGTTGAGTTAAGTTTTTGTCTTAGTGTGCAGAGATGTATACTTTGAAGAGAAAAAAAAAAAACCTCTAGAACAAAACACATTAAAAAAATATTCAAGTTCAGATTTTTTAAACGAATAAACACATTTTGTTTTTTTTGCTTTGTTTAAAATTAGTATACTATAATTTAATTGTTTGGTGTTGTAAAGAAAACAAATAAAAAAAACATTGAAAGATCTTTTAAATCTAGACATGATTTTTTTCAATTCAATTATAAAATTCTATCAAAGTCATATATATTAACGAACAGTTTAGAATAAATGGTCGAAAACTGATTAGAAGAACCCATGAAAAAGAATATAAAGCTGATGAGATATCAAGTTTTTAACGTGATTTTTCAAGTGTACTGTGCTTGCCCTATCTAAAGTAAACGGTGCAATCGTTAATTGGCATTCAAATAATGACAATATTTATCATATGATACATTTTTAAACCCTTAATTAGAAATGGTCAATTCTATGATTTCACGATTTCAATTTGCAGTAAACGTAGGAATTTAATTTTTCTTTAATTTGTAGTTCTTAATTAAAAAAAAGTTTTTTTTTTATTTTCCATAGTAATATCATTCTTAAAAATGTATATAAACGCATTATTTGCAATTCAAACGTCTTAAAAAGTACCCATGCGATTTAATTGTTGTCATTATTATAGATAAAGCGCTACATTTTGTATATAGGGCGAAAAGTTCTTGAAATCCTTATTCACTAAATCAATCATTAATAAAAGGAATGGCAGATATCAATTTCTTTTGAAAAATAAATATATGAAATGGTTATATATAAATGGCAGCGGATTATATCACATGTCAGAAGAAATAAAAAGGGACTAATCGCCAATAAAACCTTGTCAACCGGAGGAAGTTAACCAACTATTTCGTCTGACATCGCGTTCCAACCTCACGTGTTTTGGGTCATCTGACCATCGTTCAAAACGACGAGACCAGAGACGAGACAGTTTAAAATGACAACCCGTTGCCAATAGCCCACTGTGTAATACTATATGTTAATTCAATGAAATCTGATAATTACGACTTGAAATTGGCATACTTACGTAATATCGATCGTTGTATATTTCGTCATAATCGTGTTTAGTATTTAACACTAATTAATTTCTGAAGAATAGTTTTATCACTGAAACATTTAAAAAAATTATATATAAAATTGTCGCCAACCAATTCAGCAGATTAAAACACATATCCACTAAATTTTGAGGGGAAAAAACTTCTGCGATTTTATATGATATTCACAGGTATTAGAAAACGTTCACTATAAGTGTAATATGCTAAATTAGCAAATAATATATTTGTTTAGAAATGTTACAAGTACTCCACTGAAACAAAATAAATACTGATGGGCTATCTACTAAACAATAGACTTTTTTTAGTTTACTAATTCACAATTTAAATAATATTTTTAAAATCTTGCATGTTTATTATACATAGATTCAATGTAAGATAAATAACGATTTTTTTAGAATGGGCAGTAATATCTCAGAAATTCTAATCTAGAAAAATAAAATTTTATTTTTATGTTAAAATTTTGGTTAAAAGAATAATACTCTTCTGAATTACATTGTGCTTTACTATACTATGATTTGCAATTAAGTTTGCTATATAATGAAATAAGTTTTAATATTGGATATATCCATTAGAAATATTTTTGCAAATGACCCCACTAAATAATTTTGTTAACCTAAATTCTGATTTTTAATACTAGAATATAATACAGTAGTATCTAATTAAAAAAAACTATAAAAAACGCATTTTTATTTAATATTTATCATGAAATATTTTTTTTAGTTATGTTGTGTTTCACAATAATATGGGTATAATATTTTTTGTCCCAACAAAAAGTATGTATGTATAAAGTGTAGAGCTATAATACGATTTGAAAATGACTATAAAATTAAAACACAATAAAAGTTTAAATATTGGATGTATGCAGACTGTTTTTAGATAAAATAGTGCAAATGAAATCGGACCCGTTTTCCATTTGCTTTGTATAAAACTTTTTGTATAACGCATTGAGTTTCACGTGATGTGTCGAAGAAGGCAGTTAAAAGAACTAAAAAAACGCTCAAACTATTGCTTTTTATAAATGTGGTCTGCTTCCAAAAACAGTAGACAGACTTTTAAGTTAACCAATGGAGGAAATTAAAAATTTTACAAGTTTGATTATGCTTATGGATAAAAATCTCATGCGGCTGTGCCAGAGAAAGCCTAAAAAGGTTTTATGCGAAACATAAAAAGATTATAGAAATAGGAAATGCTCATCAAAAGAAGAAAGATAAACAAGCTGTTTTGTCTGATGTTTTGCTTTATTTATTTCCTATCGAACAAGACCAATTTCATGTCAATCATGCTATTTGTAACAGATTTATAGTAAGAATCACCATAAGAATGTAAGTGTTGATACCCCATGTAGCTAAATCTAAAAAGTTTCACACAAATTGACAGGTAGTATTGACTATATTAGACCTCAGACACTAATACAAAAAAATGGTTGATTTAAAGGCATGTTATGCAAGAAAAATTCTATCATACAAATTGTCAGATATTTCTTTTTACACATGAACTTTTTCTGGAGTAATTAGAACACAGTTTAGTACCATAATATCTCCTTATATCAAAAATCTTTTGTAAGAACATTTAATATTTTTACTGACATATTGAGCATATTTAAAAAGAAAAGTCTTAATTCACACTCTATAAACATTTCTTCAACTTTTGGTTAATGAGTTTTATATGAAGTACCGATGTGTGTTTTGCCAGATTTTAATTTTACTTTTCGTAAAACCTTTATTAATAATAAAGAACAACATTTATAAAATATGCATTCTATCTAATATAAAGCAAATGTAAACTAAATTTTTTTTATGTGTTGAAAATGTGTTTATAAAAAAAAATATGATTCAGATGTATTTACTTCACTTACTACATAAAAGATATAAATGGAAATAAACACAAATGTTATATTTTGGAAAAATTATTTTATTTATATATATTACTTAACTTTTAACAAATAACATTATCAATAAAGCAACAAATTACATAACAGGATCATCTTGTTATACTAATATAAAATTTGCAATCACACTTGTTGTCACAAAATTGAATTAAAATAATTTTTAAACTACCTTTTTAATTAATATTTTTTTTAATATAAACCTCAAGTAGTTTTAACTGAGCATTTTTTTGTTGCAAAATGTTATAACTAAGATGCAAAAAACAACATGATTACATTTAAAATAATTCAATAAAGTTATAAATATTTGGTCTGACAACGAGCAACAATGCAGAAAAATGTCTAGATAATTAACTTTTAGATATTTTTTGTACATTACAATATACATATATATATTGGATACAAAATTTGAGTAAATCAAGAGATGATTTGACAGCTGAAAATAATTATAATTATTTGTAGTTCTTATACAGCTTTGTAGCAATTCATGACAAAATTCCAGCAATATATTTACATGACGTGATCTACCCCACAACTTATTCAATTTATAAAAAAATAATTGTGTCATTGATATACATATATCGGATTGTAATGTTAAAATAGAAAGTTTATTTTAAAGTGTTTTTATATAACATAAAATGTATTCTCATAAGATATTTGAAAAAAATATTGATAAACCATTTTCAAAACTATGAAAATACACTTATCTTTCAATAAAAAAAAAGACAGAACAATTTCATAAGATAATAACAAAATTGGTTTATCACACATTCATTGTAGATGTAATAACCACATTAAAAAAAATAAACTGGTTTTAATGCACTGCACATAAAATTTAAACAAATACATAAATTGTTTAATAGTATATCACATCTTTGCTTTTTAATAATATAACCATCATTCCAATGGCGATAGACTCCCATTTATTTTGCAGGAAATTAATGAAGTGTTTAAAAACATTAGGGGAATTAAAGGGTCTCTCTCTCTATGTTCTACAACAAAAGCAAAACAGTTAAAGTAGTTTTAAAGGACTAAATAACCATCGGTGGTCAAAGAAAGAAAAGGAAGAGAGAGTAAGAATTTAGGGAAAATTATTTTTTAAAATTCAAATGAAAACGTGTTTTGTTTGTATTGGAACATAATTTTTTTTTTGAAGAAAAAAAATAGGATTGAAAATCAGAGTAAAACCTAAAAACATTTGTAAAGTGGAATTAATTTTCATAAGTAAGTTTCTTCAATATGCGATTGTTTGTGACAATTTATTTTAATTTGTGGTCTTTATCATTTTGGTTGTAGACCAAACTCCAGGCTATAATATGTAAACAAAATCCTTTGAACTATAGTTCTGAAAAAAGTATGAATGGCTGTTTAAGTGTCTGATTCGATTAGCAATATATAGGGTTGTTGTCAGTTACACAAAATAAAAATTGATAGTTTCAAGTTTTTAAAAATACTTAAAAACATGCATTCTTTTATAAACTAATATATGTATAACAAATAATAAATGGGTATATGCATTTGAGAACAACATAAATTCAAATCCTATTTTTAACAAAAATAAAAACATCATAAAACTTTTCTCCATTATGAAAGAATGTATAAAATGAATCTACAGTTCCTTCAAAATGTAAAATAACATTATTTTAAATGCTGTTAGAGTGCATATTTCACAAAAAATCAGTTTATTCCTAACGATTTTAGAAAAGGAGTACATGATTTGCAATACATTATCAAAACTTTTGGGGCATAGTAAAAAATTGCATTTTAAGACTAAGAAAAGTTGAAATTTAAAAATTTATTTTAGTCCGAATTTTTTTTATAGTTTTACCAAGTAACTAGATAAGAATATTTACTGAAATAACTTATCATTCTACTCTTGTCATTATAGTGTATTACAATAGAATGAGGATTGCAATGTATTCTGGAACTATAGTACAAGAGACAACATAGATGAAATAAGTAAAAGTATTTTATTTCTTATACCATATATGCATGTACCTAAATTAGAGTGCAATAAACCAGTTATTGTAGGCAACGTAATTTGAACAATACATAATATTATTTATTTTCCCTCCTTATTATTCCCGGTAATCCTGTGCCTAAAGGGAGGGTTAAATACAAAACTATGGAAAGACGAAAAAAAAAATCACAATTTTATCTAATAATTACGATTTAAAAATGTGAATTGAATTCTTAAAGTAACATAGACAAAGAAATTATTGAATTCGATATCCAGTAGTAAAAATAAAAGTAGAGTAATTTACGAGACAAATGACAAGAAATAGACAGTAATTAAATCAACTTGTAATTATTGCCAAAAAGCATTTAATTTTATATTAAAAAATAAAAGAAATACACAACCGTTAATTGCAGATTTAAAGAAGTTAAGCATAAGTTTCCCTGTTCACTCTAGGCATTTTGTGATGGCTGGGCGCCCTTTTACCTTAAAAATGTGCCCTCCTGCCTTTGTATGCATGAATCTAATATGTTCCATATACCAATTGCTGTAGACCACATTCACATGGAAATTAGCATGTGCTACAATAAAAAATAGTCACAGGAAAACGTCTTCACAAGACGTTGCATTAATGATACGAGATGAATACACAATGGTAAACAAAGAATTTGTAGATGTAGTATAAAGAAATTTACAGGATATAAGAAAATAATAGGCTTTTGGAAGAGTAACATACATTTCTGTTGTTGGGGGACTTTGTCAATGTTTTGCCAGTTGTTAAAAGGGAAACAAGATGAATGTCTGTATTAAGTGTTCTCTGTATGAATTTTTAAACACTAAAATATGAGAGCAACATAAAAAATATTCTATGTTTACTACACTTCTATGAGGGAAAAACCAAAAATAATAATGAAATAAAAATCTTCCGTGTAAAGCAGGCCAGTTAATGAACTTGAATTATTGATTCTGGTTAAAGTTCTTGATTTAGTGAAACATCATTATCATCAACAAACTAACAAGTTACCCAATTAAACAATTTAATATTATAGAACATTTATTGTATCTTCACAATTTAATCAGTATTCAATCAAGGCCTTGCATATTTCAATTTAAATATCATTATAGTCCCTGGTCAATATTATGAATTGAAATAAAAAAAATATAATTCCGGTTATATTACTTTGGAATTTGCTTTCTTCTAAAGTTTGATACACACACCTCAGGGCAGTCTCTATACAACGTCATTTAACGTGGAAGCCACTACCCTATACTCCAAGTAAATACCATTAGTCAAGTGATTATATAATCCCTCAGCTTTATGCTTGGCTATGGACAGTAAAAAAATCGCAAGAGCAGGCTTAAAATAAAGTAAATATTGTTGTGTTCACTAGCAGCTGTGAGTTACATAGGATTATTTGAGTATTAAATTTTAAAAACTTTCCGAGAAATGTTGTTATGGGGAAAGCGATTTATATATGCTATACAATAAATGAAAATACTATTGTTATGGTTTTCTTTTCTCAAATTGCTTTACAAAAATAGAACCACAATATTACTATATTGTAAACACAATATAATGTAATGTTATTCTACTACAATTTTGAGTGTTCAGTCGTGGTCATAGTTAGTTTAACAAACTATTAAGTATGATTAAAATACACTCTATTAATAAATCATTTACTTGACTTGTGTCTCTAGGATTCAGTTACGAGTGGCCTTTTGTAATAAAATAATCAGACATGTAATTGGACAGATCAGCCATATTTCGAATTAGTCAGTTACTATTATCGATTAATTTCCAGGAAGTCATTAAGTTAATATATTTATGCATAACAAAACATAATTAAAAATGTGAAAACACATTTATTATTAAATAAAATAGTTAAACTCATGTATAATAATAAACTTCAAAGCTTTTAAAACCAATATATGCATATGAATGACTTTCAAAGCAAACAAGCTTTTGTTTCAAATTTATTAAGTATAGGCAGGAGAACAATTCATGAAACCATTAATAAAATACATTGACAAAAGACAAGGCAATAAATAGTGTTATGTACTGCGGAGACGAGAGACGATCGGGAATTGGCATCTTTTCTCTCGCGCGTTGGCGCTCTTTCTCCTCACGGCATACTGGCAAACCCTTCATTCGGAAGACATCGATCCTACGATTAGGACGTTTTAGCATGGGTCTAGGATGACCAAACTCACCGTCTCTCCGTTTCCCGGCTCAGAATGACCGGTTGCTTGCATAATCTCTTTATAATAAATCGTTTGTTACCAAAAAGCTATACAGTCCATTATAATTAACCAGCGCCGGTACTCTAGAAGTAGTACGTAACATGGTCCGATCTCCCGGAGTGTTTTCATTTTGCGGAAACGAAACAGTAGCAAAAAGTAAGCTTTAGAATTTAAAACTAAAATGTCATTATTGAAGTAAGAACCTTAGACCTTATCGCACGAACTTTGAACTTTTTTGTGTAAACGTTGGACTTTTGGTTTCGATTATGGACTTATCAGCACTAAACCGAAAGCGCGGCCTGCTCAAAGGCCAAATAACGAAGCTCTCAACGTTTATAAAGGAAGAAGCCAGTTCAACGAGTGAAATCGGCTTAAATGTCAAGATAGAAAAAGTTTAAAAGATCAGCTCTCAACTGGAAGAATTGCATTTGGAGTATCACCAGCTGATAAAAGATGATAAAGATCTCACAGAGCATGAAGATATACTATGCAGTTTGGAAGACGATACTGAAAACATTGAGGTAAGCCTGAAAGAACTTTTATACTCCTTGAATATTAATGCTTTGGGCTCGCCTAACACTCAAAAGAGAATAGGTGATGAGTCACCGCGTAGGGTAACAGTAAAGTTACCGGATATACCACTTCCAAAATACGCCGGATTTTACGCTGATTGGAATAATTTTAAAAAGCAATTCACATCGTTAATTGAAGAGAATGAACAACTAACCCCCCAACAAAAACTGTATTATTTGCAATCGGCCTTGGAGGGTAACGCAAAGGACATTCAAACAACTGAAGATTCGTATGACTCTCTTTTTAAAGCGCTTGAAGAGCGATACAACAACAAACGCATGATTGTGAACTGCCACATTAATGAAATTATAAATGTGCAAAAATTAACAAGCGAATCTTCGAAAGAACTTAGATCATTGCTGGATAAAGTGCTCAAAAACGTCAGAGCATTAGAGTCGATCGATTTTAAGCAAAATGATTTAAGTAGAGCTATTTTAATTAATATATTGTTGAGTAGAGTTGATCAAGAAACGCGTAAGCAATACGAAATGTCATTAAACTCTAATAATCCGCCCCAGTGGGATGAATTTATTGAATTTCTAAAAATCAGATGTCAGTTATTAGAGAATGTGCGGCCAGAAAAAACATATCCCTTTAGGCCCAAAATAGTAAATAAAGCAAACAATTTCATGCTTAGCAGCAATGGTTTAAAACCATGCGTTTTTTGTAAAAACATGCACTCTCTCTTCAAATGTGTGGAATTTCAAAAACTAAATATCAATGAAAGATTTGACTTTATCAAACAGCAGAAGCTTTGCTTTAATTGTTTTGGAACTCATAGAGTGTCAGCTTGCAAATCTAAGTTTAAATGCAAACATTGTCAGAAGATGCATAATTCGCTTTTACATAATCCCGCACCTTCGCACGATCCGAGTACATCAAAAGAGGTTACTCGTGCTCAAGAGGCTTCAACTGAAACCGAGGAAATAAATCAACAGTCTGTTTGTACAACAGCTGCTTCTTCTGATGGTTCAGGATTGCGCAGCAAAACAGCGTTATTGCCCACTGCCATCATTAAGATTAGAAATTCGCAGGGAATAAAAATTAAATATCTCAAAAACTAAATATCAATGAAAGATTTGACTTTATCAAACAGCAGAAGCTTTGCTTTAATTGTTTTGGAACTCATAGAGTGTCAGCTTGCAAATCTAAGTTTAAATGCAAACATTGTCAGAAGATGCATAATTCGCTTTTACATAATCCCGCACCTTCGCACGATCCGAGTACATCAAAAGAGGTTACTCGTGCTCAAGAGGCTTCAACTGAAACCGAGGAAATAAATCAACAGTCTGTTTGTACAACAGCTGCTTCTTCTGATGGTTCAGGATTGCGCAGCAAAACAGCGTTATTGCCCACTGCCATCATTAAGATTAGAAATTCGCAGGGAATAAAAATACCAGTTCGATGTCTATTAGATTCAGGCTCCGAAACCAATTTTTTGACACGGGATTGTGCCATCATGTTAGGACTAACTCAAGTAAAATTCCGATCCTCAATATACGGATTAAATGGACTAACAACTGAAATAAAGTCTAAAACTAATTCTTTAGTATCTAATAAAAAAGAGGACTTTAAACAAAAAATGGAATTTCTAATTGTCCCACGAATTGTGGCCAAAACACCTTCATCTCTTATTGATTTTCCAGCACATTCCTTGCCTTCAAATATAGAGTTGGCTGATCCTGAATTTTCAATCCCTCGGAAAATTGATGTACTGTTGGGTGCCAATGTATTTTTTGAGATATTGAAATCAAATCAAATCAGACCTCCTAATAGCAACCTTATTTTACAAGAAACTAAGTTTGGATACGTTGTTAGCGGAGAAGGTTCTTTCAAGTCCAATGAAGCATTGCATTGCGGACTTTCCGTTACAAATGACAATCTTGATGAAATATTAAAGAATTTTTGGGAAATCGAATCCCTAGAGGAACCTGTAATGAAAGGACAAGAAGAAGAGTTTTGCGAAACACATTTTCTGCAAACACACAAAAGAGAGCAGGATGGGCACTACACCGTTAAAATGCCCTTTAAAGAAAATCCAACTAGTTTGGGAAATTCTAGAGATATTGCCCTTAAAAGATTAAATTCGTTATGGAACCGTTTAGGAAGAGATGCTCAATACCTATCTTTGTATAAAGATTTTTTAAAAGAATATGAGGATCTCGGTCACATGATAGAAGTTAAGGACAATAGCGAAAAAAGTGGTCAGTACTACATTCCACATTTAGGCGTTCATAGGCCTGACAAGAGCTCAACAAAATTAAGAGTGGTTTTTAACGCATCAAGCCCTAGTTCTAAGGGAAACTCACTGAATTCCTTGCAGTATAATGGTGGAATCATACAAGACGACTTATTCTCAATCATATTACGTTTTAGAAAGCACCTAATTGCATTCACTGCAGATGTTCGAATGATGTATCGAATGATTTGGGTGCATCCTGAGCAAAGATGTCTTCAGCGAATCCTTTGGAAAGAAGGTGTTGACAAGCCCGTGAAGACGTTCGAGTTGGCTACAGTAACATACGGCTTGGTTAGCGCTGCGTATCTAGCAACCAGAGTGCTAAAGCAACTGGCTTGCGACGAAAGGATCGATTTTCCTCAGGCAGCCAACGTGGTTGAAAACGACTTTTACATGGATGATGTTCTCTCTGGTGGTTCTAATCTCGAGGAAACCAAGGAACTACAGCGACAATTAATTCAAATAATGCAAAGAGGTGGCATGGAGCTGCATAAATGGTCTGCAAACCATCCTGAACTCGTTAGCCAGAGTTCAGCAATTTCTGAAGGCTATACTTTTGCGAAAGAAACAAAAGTTCTAGGACTCTTGTGGTGCCCAGATAAAGATCTTTTCTCTTATAAAGTGACTGTGGAGCCTTCACCAGTGCTAACAAAACGATCAGTCTTGTCAACCATTGCTAAGCTTTTCGACCCCCTAGGCCCTATTATCACAAAAGCTAAAATCTTCATGCAACAGCTTTGGTCATTACCACTGGACTGGAACGACTCCCTTCCTAAAGAAAAGGCTCAAGAGTGGGAACAGTTTTTGTGTTCTTTACCTTCAGTGTATAATATTAAAGTGCCAAGATGTGTTTTAGGTGAAAATTTGAATGTCTATGAAGTGCACTGTTTTGCAGACGCATCTGCAAAAGCATACGGAGCAGCTATTTTCATTAAGTCTTCATGTTCGAGTGGTGAAATTCAAGTCAGTTTACTGTGCAGTAAAAGTAGAGTTGCGCCAATCAAGCCCGTCACTATTCCAAGGCTAGAGCTCTCTGCAGCAGTATTACTAGCGCAGCTTTATAACAAAGTTGCAAGATCCATCAAGCTTGAGGTAGCAGAGAGCTACTTTTGGTCAGACTCTACAATCGTGCTTGCCTGGCTAAGAGATGATCCAATGCGCCTCAAGACCTTTGTCGCCAATCGAGTTGCTACAATTAAGCAGCTCACAGAGGTCCAGCAATGGCGTCATGTGCCGTCTGAACAGAACCCTGCAGATCTCATCTCAAGAGGTCTAGATCCAAAACAGCTAGTGAACAATAGTTTGTGGTTCACTGGTCCTCTATTTCTACGAGAACCTCATGTGCCAAATGATGCAATAGGTCCACCTTCATGTGAGTATTTCAACGAGCTCAAAAATCCAAAGAATAGCGATGAGGGGCATTTGGCTCTTACTGTAAGCACCAGTGGTTCACCTGCAACAACTTCATCTTCAGTGTTGTCAGATAGTTCGTTAAGTGATTATATAATGAATATCTCTAATAGTTATGTTAAAATTGTTCGTATTTTAAGTTTTATTTTTAGGTTTTTTAATAATGTGAAATATCCTATGCAAAGGAAAAAGGGACCTCTTGGATCTGAAGAGCTTAAAAGGGCTGAGATTGTATTAGTCAAATGGGCACAAGAAAGGGAGTTTCATGATGAGTTAATTGATTTAAAGAAGGGTAAACAAGTAAAACCCCAAAGTAAAGTGAAATCTCTTAATCCCTTTCTTGATGATGACAAAATTCTGAGAGTGGGTGGTAGGTTAAATCACTCAAATTTAATTTATCAACAAAAACATCCAGCTCTTTTGCCAAAGGGTCACAAATTTACCAAAATAGTTGTGGAATACTTCCATAAAAAGTTTCTTCACATTGGCCCACAATCCTTACTACATTGTGTTAGGCAACAATACTGGCCACTTAATGGCAAAAATCTATGTAGAAAAATAGTTTATGATTGTGTTACTTGCACTAGAAGCAATCCTGTTGTAGGTAATCAATTAATGGGAGACCTTCCAACTAAAAGAGTTAACCCTGCTCCCCCATTTTCCAATACTGGTGTCGATTTTTGCGGACCTTTTCTTATTAAGTACAAATGTCAAAGAAAAGGATCTTTGAGCAAAATCTATGTGTCTGTTTTTGTTTGCCTGGCAACTAGAGCTATACATCTTGAAGTAGTCTCGGATTTAACTTCTAACGCCTTCATTGCAACTTTGAAGAGATTCTTTGCTAGGAGGGGTTTATGCTCCTCTCTACTATCAGATAACGGGACAAATTTTGTGGGAGCCAGTGCTGAAATTAAACGTTTGCATAATCTTGTTGGGAATCCCGACGAAGTTTTGGCTAGCTATTTGTCATCCGAAGGCATAGAATGGAAATTTAATCCTCCTAGAGCTGCACATTTTGGAGGAATTTACGAAGCGGGTGTCCGTTCCTTTAAATTTCACTTGAAAAGAGTTATGGGTAGTGCTAGTTACACTTATGAAGAATTTCTAACGGTAGTTGTGCAAATAGAGGGAATTCTAAATTCAAGGCCAATAACTCCCTTGTCTACTGACCCAAATGAGTTGGAAGCCTTGACTCCTGGTCATTTCTTAGTGGGTCGACCTTTAAATGCATTGTTAGAACCAGATCTTTCAGAAACCCCAGATAATAGATTGACACGTTGGCAACGTTCAACTAAAGTTACACAGTATGTGTGGAAACGTTGGCATCGCGATTATTTAAATCATTTGCAGCAAAGAAATAAATGGCAATTCACCAAGGAAAATGTTAAATTGAACACTGTGGTGATACTAAAGGACGAAAACTTGCCTCCATGTAAATGGTTATTAGGTAGAATAGTACAGTTATTTCCAGGTGTAGATGGGAAAACTAGAGTTGTGTTAGTGCGTACCAAAACTGGTACTCTAAAAAGACCTATAACCAAACTGTGTATTTTACCAACTATGTAATATTATTTGTAACTTTGTATATATCTTATGTCTTGTAAGTTTATGTATAACCTCTTTTTGAATGTTTCACATTGCAACGCCGGGCGGAATGTTATGTACTGCGGAGACGAGAGACGATCGGGAATTGGCATCTTTTCTCTCGCGCGTTGGCGCTCTTTCTCCTCACGGCATACTGGCAAACCCTTCATTCGGAAGACATCGATCCTACGATTAGGACGTTTTAGCATGGGTCTAGGATGACCAAACTCACCGTCTCTCCGTTTCCCAGCTCAGAATGACCGGTTGCTTGCATAATCTCTTTATAATAAATCGTTTGTTACCAAAAAGCTATACAGTCCATTATAATTAACCAGCGCCGGTACTCTAGAAGTAGTACGTAACAAATAGAGTGATCCTGAATTGATCAAAAACAGGAATGATAGAAAGAATCAATAGTCTATAAATTACCACAGTCTCTTTTAAGTTGTTGAAAAAAAGGAAGAAATGTTACGACCAGCAAGTACTTTTGATTATTTTTAGTAATAACATTGATGATTTTCTAAGAGATTTGAATCTTTTTCTTTATCACAAAATGAATCTAAAAACAATTTTTTAATTAAAATGACTAGGACAATTTGTATAACATTTATCATAAAAAACTTAAAATGATAGAATACTAGTTGAAGTGATTAAAATTTGTCTCTCAAGAAGTTAAAATAATGTATATTTTGAAATGTAAATATTATATATATATATTTAAAATACATAGAATAGTAGAAGTTTTTAACATTCGTTGAATCCAACAGTGATTTAGAGGATAATAATACCATCTGGTAGAAAATAGCAATAGCGGGGACTTGGTACACTATGGTTTTGAAAATATACATCATTAATAAGTATTAATCCGCAATAAACAATTAAAAAAATATTTTTGGACTTGATACTTTAGCTCTGAAAGTTTCAGAATATGTTTAGCTTTAAGCAAAATATGCATTTATACAAAAATAATAAACATTTTTACGACAGTAACAACAAGATAAACATATATTTATAATTTTCATAGGTATAAATTGAAAGAATTGCATTATAAAATAATTATTTGGGTAGCTTACATACATTTAGCTTCATTTGTGAACAGTATATTGCAACACATTTTTAATCCATAAATGTCAAGTTCTTTATAATTTATAAAAATATAAACAGAATTATTTACATAC
The DNA here is from genome assembly GCA_963932185.1 of Troglohyphantes excavatus. Classification (NCBI taxonomy): domain Eukaryota; kingdom Metazoa; phylum Arthropoda; class Arachnida; order Araneae; family Linyphiidae; genus Troglohyphantes; species Troglohyphantes excavatus. The sequence goes on from OZ010669.1 coordinate 37,585,370, forward strand.
CACTTTGTACTAAAAAAGATATACTTTAAGAAAGTAGAGAGCCGATTTTGCTGGATGAGTTAGTTCATTATAAAACTTCAAATCTTCTAGATTACTTTTCATTACTTCTGCCACAGGTACGATTAAAATTTCTGAAGATTCATCTGATTCTGCTTGGGTTTGTTTTTTGTACAATTCCAGCACTTGATTGGCATTTAGGTTGCAGCTGAAAGATATTATACAATTTTAAAGAAATATTTTATGGCGACATAATTTATTTAAAGCAATTGTTTCAAAAGTATTGTAGTGTTTAAAACATTTTTAATAACTTTTCTGCATCTTATATATAAAGCTGAAATCTCCAAAATCTGTCCGGATGTTTGTTTGTTGGTTTGTCAGTATATTATAGGCTCCGTAACTACAAAACGCAGAGCTTTGAAATTCACAGAATAGTCAGTTAAAAAAATAAGAATTTTAATGCGACTATTTTCAAGTCTCTACGATGTTCCATTCGAATGTTATGACATTTTTTAGCGTACGTCATCAAAGTTTCACGAAGTGGCAACAGTAAAATCAGTTAAAATCAACGGAGAAAAGCGAAAATATAATATAACAAAATTATAAACCAATTAGAATGCCGATCTTTACACGGAATACTCCATAACTACAAAACGTAGCTTTATAAAATTTACAGAGTACTTTACTTGAAAAATTAGACATTTTTTGTGATAATTTTTAAGTTTGCACGATGTTCCATTCGTATGTTATAACTATTTTATTGTATTCCATTGACTTAACATGGATGAACATATCGTATGCAATTTAAAATAAATGTTTTTATTTTTGACACTATAAAAATGACGTCATGGTTTTGTTTGATTTAATAATTATTGAAAAACGTCTGCCAGTATATTATCTTTGGGAAATGGTTTAGAATTGTTTTAAAATGTCATAATTGTATTATCTCTTTTGTTTTGTTTGTATACAGATTAATTGTAATTATATTTAATTATCCTAGAACTTATAGAACAATTCTTCCAAAATGCGAGTAATTTGTGTATGAACGTCCATTTTATTTATTTGAAAAATATTTTATGCAAGTATTTTTTTTTTAATTGTACAAAACTTAGTTTCACTGTGAATTTTCAACTCTATATGACTTTTTAATGTTATTAAAGAATAAAATTCCACATATACCAAATGATAATTGAGAAAATAAAATATTTTATTTAATGTGCCACTGAATATTTCCTTTTAAAACATTAAATGGCGATCATTAAGAATTAAATGTTCTGAATGATTGAAAGTACATGGTGAGTTTATAATATGCTGCACTGTTTGCTAAACTATCGCCAAGTTATAACAGTTTATTCTTTGGATGAAGTGCGTCTTGGCTTTAATTTGCTGTGGAAACTTACTAAATATTTATATTACAGGTATTTTTCGATGCAAATGCAATAACAATAGAATCACAAAATAAAAAATTTATGAAAAATAGTTTAACAAAATAAGTAAATACTAAATTTTTAATACATTCATACGGAAACAAAAAAAAATCTTTAAATTAAAATAGGTGGTTATTCTTCTGTAATAATAGCATTCATGGAAAATCTTTAAAACATGGGCATTTGAACATAGTAAAAGAGAGGTGGAGGGGGTTAAAAATCGGCACGTAAAAAACGTCTGACTTTCGTCTACACGATAGTATATTATTTATACCCATCAGCTGATTTCACTTGGAGTTAAGGATTTTACAAATGTTGTTTTTTATTATGGGATTTAATGCAACTATGTATCGAAACTACCCATACCGAAAGGAAATTCCTATTAATTTCTAAAAATATTTTTGTGCAGGAATGTTTAATTTTTAAAACTCCATACCTTTTGAGAGATAAACTTGAAATTATAGGATTTTTATCGATGTGTTAGCAACCAAGTAGTATAGATATATTTTTACTTTTTTAACTTCTAATTTATTAAAAATAAAATATTTAAAATTATAAAAAACAGCTTTAATATTTTTAGGGAGGAATTCTAAAATGGTATATGCAATTATCCCAGGGAGGAGAGAAAATGTATATATTTTCAGTTATTTGTCGTTATTTTATTTACCTTCGTGCGAAGAACGGGTACTTTTGCTAGTTTTATAATAAATGAAATACTACATAAAAATTTACAGAAAATCTATATTACAAAGATAAAATTACACTACTAAATAAAGTTTGCTGGGTGATTTATAACTAGTGAGGGAAAATAAGGAAATGATAAATATAATTTTTGATTTTAAATAATAGCTTAGATTTTTCTGCTATGTAAAAAACTTAATATTTAAATTTTGAATTGAAAGTATAGATATGAAATACAAACATACTTACAATCCCAAAAACAATATGATAACAATAATAATAACTGTTGTAGTATTGGATTATATTTGAATAATAGTTACTTATTACTACACATTATAATTAAATTTGCTATTTATTAAAATTTATTATTACAACATTATAAGTAGGCATTATGAAAATAATTTGTTATAGCTACTACTATAATTGCACACTGAACTATTGTTAATGCATAATTAAATTACTATATTTACAAGTTTAAAACTTTTGTTTTAAAAATGTTCTTGTAAAGCTTTGACTGGAACTTCACATCTCGACAAAAGCTGATATTGGAAGCAGACTCACGAGCTCTGTTGGAGTGAGAAAAAGAACGCAGGACTTGTGTTTAGAAAGCAGATGTCTACATGCAGTTGTTACAAACTTTAAAAATTGTCAGAACGACTGGAGAAGAAGATTTGGCTTGGTAAGTGAAATCGTTGCGATGTGAAAATCCTAGTTGACTACTGGCTGTATTTCAAAGTATATTTCGTCGGACAGTTTTAATTAAAGATATTAAAAAGTCACTCGTCTATATTTTAAATGATGCTACTATGTCACAGTCCTGTATATTACATCTGCCAATATATCACAATATGAATCTGTACATTTTTTCCTAAGAAATAAATTTGCATAAATTATTCTATGTCAACATTACTAAATTTGTATCAAATATGAAATATAATGTTCTTTTAAAAATGTAACTAAAAAGAGGTCATTAATTGTTTGATTTCTAAATCTGTTACACTTTAAGAACTTCCAACTTGCTTTTGAAAATGCATGAGTAGGGGGAAAAAAGTACTTGAAAATTTAACAAACAAAATAACTTGTTACAGTTATTATATGTTTTTATAGCTCGTTTGTTGGTCAAATTAGCACATTTTTAATCCATTGATATTTGATACTTGGAAATACTATAAGCCAACAGACTTTAAAAATTTATTAATGTTCATGCATAGTATTCAGAGCACCTAAGTTTAGACTAAACTGAGTTAACATACCATATGAGTGCCAATTTGCAAACCATATTTTATGTTAGAGGATCTCGATGCAATACTGTCTTCAGATTTAAAATGATGCTTATCTTTGAAAAATGAACAAGAAGGAAACAATTATAGTTTTCCCGCTGCAAAAGAATTTAGTTCATATTCCCAATACATGTATTTTATATACAGTTTTAATTTGAATTATTTTAACATAAGTAACTTTCAAAAATACCTCAAATCTTTAGGTATGTAAAATGTTTCAATATTGAGTATTTTTATGTACTTACAATTTACTATGCAAATTACTGGATATTTGTACTATGTGTATTACTGGGAAAACTGGAGATCCAGAAACGACTATAGACATCTAAACCGTTTAGAGCAGTGGTTCCCAAACTTTTAAAGGCTATGGACCACTAAACTAAAATCTATATGAAGCACAGACCACTACTTTCTAAAAGTTCTAAATAAAATTCATTTTTCAAATTTTAATTTGGCACTAAACATAATAGGTATTCAATATCTTATCTCCCAAATGTAATACAATACAAATATCAGCCGATTGAATAAATCGCTTTATATATATTTTTTTCAACAAAATACAAAAACTGCTTTAGCAAGTATTTTCTATATTAAAACAAGCAAGCAATGAATGTTGAAGAATGGAGTTCCAATGCAGGTAATTTGGTGAAAAAAAATGTTGCTTCAGTATTTAGATTTATAAAATAATACATATTACAAAATGCTCTTTAAAAATATCCCAAACTACATTTTGGTGATTAGACAATAGCGCCAAGGACCGCTTCAGATCTCTCACAGACCACATATTGGAAAACACCGGTTTAGAGGTTTAATCTTGGGGTTGGAAAGTATGACACTCATAGTAGACATATCAGAAAATTAAATTGCTTTTTGTTATATTATAATATTTGAAATGAAGAAGAAAAGGGACATGTGATTTGGGAGTGAGGACAAACATATGGCATGATCACAAACAATAAAAATATGTATTAGATGTTATTATAATAGTGTATATCAACAAAGTATAGTCAACATTTTGGTACATATTTACAGAAATAGATGTAATACATTATAAAAAAATTAAACATTTAAACAAATTATTAATTTTGTCAATACTATGATAAAATAACAAGTGGTTTAGCTATATGTTCTATTTTGTGACAGTGATGGCTAAATATACTGTTATCTACAGCTTAATGTAAATTTACACAAAAAGAAATGTCTAAATTTTTTTAAAATAAGTTATGCTGTCTAAACTGTTGAGTTCCTACACTTTTTTTTATATGTGTTAATTGTGACAAAAGTTATATCACTTTCAATACACAAAGGCAACTTGTCAAATATAAGTAAAAGTAGGATTATTACTAAAACTGAAATTTATTATTATTATAATTTTTTATTTGTTACATATTTCCAGTAATGGTTATTCCAGCTACATATGTGTTCTAATTAAAACTAAATCTACATTCTGACAAAATGTGTTTAAAATATAAGAAAAATTACTTGTTTATGGTAAACCTGGAAAATTTCCGCAAAAGCCAAAATTATGGTTTTGGATGGCGCCAAGTCAAAATAGAGGAATGGTTGGTTTGTTAAATAATGTTGCATTAGAGCTGCACAATGGGCTATTGGCGATAGTTCAGATTCGAAAAGGCTGGTTGGTTAATAACATAGCACAAAAGCTGCACAATGGGCTAATGGCGACAGTTCGGATTTGACAATTTTGCAATCAATAAAAATATGAGACAATCAAATTCGAAAATGTCACAGACTTGTACCTCCATTTATATTAATTGAGCAATGTTGGTCTCCTGCCCCCGACTACTAAGGATCGAAGTCAATACCCCTCAAAGCAGTCGATAATGGTGCTTACACGCAATTCTTTGAGCAGTTTATTATGGTGAAAACACTTAAAAAGAAAACGGGAAATAAAAAAATCTTCCTTTCTAGCCATTAATTTGAACACTGACTCCTCCGGCAGATAAACTGATAAGCGATGATCCCCTGCATAAACTGGGTGTGCAAGGGATGCGATTCTTAAAGCATTCATAGCAATTCGAAGAATAACAATTCCAGGCAAAACAAATTGTTTCAGTAATGTGAGCTTGTCAATACCAGTCAATATCAACATGTTTGCCTTCTGCCTCCGAAAAATATCTACTATTAAGATACACATCTGCCGCATAACACATTCACGTCGACAGAAGCACAGCCAAGACCGAGTCAAACACATTCCAATCACAAAAGCATACAATTTAGGGTTACCATAAATCATTTCAATGCTATGCACACATCATAAATCAGAACATAAATATAACAACAATATAAATTTTAGTAATTGCTTACTGACTGTCGCCAAATATTTCATTTGGCAGTGGCACCACAAATTAGAAATAGACCCAATATATCACTGAGGCAATAGAGGTTCATTTTGGACATATACACTAAACAAGTTATACATTTTAAAGATATTTTCCCCTTAAAAAATTAGGCAATTTCGAAAATTCCAATTGGTTAATAAGTTTCTACATAATAACGTTTAACTCTTGTAGCAGTGACCTTTCATTATAATAAATGTCTTGTATTGGTCTATTGAATTGTCATTATATCTAGAATCTACTGTATTATACTCTACTAATCAATCACATCAAATTGTTAAAATCCATAGGATGAACAAACATTGACAGGTTGTCATTTAAAATTAAGACCATTTTCTGACAATCCCAATTTTTTTAGAATAAAAAACAAACTAAAAAAAACTATTAAGAATTATACTTCAAGTAACTGAAATTTTCAGACATTAATATTAGGGATGAAACGGATATCCGGTATCCGGCTGATTTTTAACTATCCGATATCCAGAAGTAAAGTGCCGGATATCCGATTCACCAAGCCGGATATCCGGATGAATAAAACATCGAAGATTTTTTTTGTGGCGATCAATTATCATGGTTCTTGCTTTAAGTATTTTCCCAAAAATTCTACCAATGTAATCACAGTGTGCAGATTCTCCCTTGAATGTTTCTCGGGCTATTAAGATGGAAAAGCAGTGCGTTTCGGACTCAGACGCGGTGAGTCACAGAGAATAGTAAATCTCAAGGAATATATGCTGCAGACATTCCCAAACACGCTACTATAGTACGCCACTATAGTGGAGTATCTTCGAGTTTGAATAATTCACATAGGTGGTGGTGTGTACAGTGCATAGCTACATCTCTGTTCGTTGTATATTAGAATTTGTTTTATTCTCCAGTCTAAAAGTTAGTTTTAACATTTAATTATGGCGCAATTTAGATCAGCAATTCGAAAATATTTCAAAATTACATTTTCAAACGCATTGTACCATACAGATCTGGCCGTTTCAAAATCTGTTTAAATATGAATGGTTTATTAAATAACTGTTAAGGTGTGTACGTACACACTTGAATTTTTTTTTTAATTATAAATTTAAAACTCTAGTATTTTCATGTATGAAAACACTTTAAAAATCACGATGCATTATAAAAAAAAACCTGAATTTAGTTAAATGCTAATTAGCTAACTATCATGTTTTTTTTAAACATGATTATGCAAGTTGTAATTCATCTAGAAGCATAATTTTTGTTGGAATTACTTGAAGTATCTTTCTTAAAGTTATGACCCTCTAAAAAGTTTATAGCATTAAAAGTTTTTTTTATATAATTTTTTTACCTCGAGAGTCCTTAAAAAACCCACTTTTTTTTTCAAATTTTTAACTTTAAAATTCTATTACATTTCTTTTTAATGAATCATTATGGTGGAGGGTCATAACATCCCACAATATAAAGTTATAAAGTTGAATTTAAAAATAAATTTCTCAAAATTTTTAAAGCAAACTTGAGTTTTTATGTTTGGAATGAAAGGGCATATGGTAAAAATACAATTATTCAGAAATTGAGTTTAAAGTGTACAAAACATACGCCCATTGCTAGCAGCACTCTAGAATAACCCTTTGTAAATAAAAAAGTTTTTTTATGTTTATTCAATCTAAGTTTCATTTTAAAGGTAAGGAATTGGGGAATATTATAGAATAAAAAATTATTTTGTAATTTTTGACCAATTTCCGTTTTTTCTAGTGTGTATGAGAAGATAATTTCATAAAAAAGAAACTGCCGGATATCCTGCAAAATTCAGTTCGGATATCCAGTTTGTAATGTGCGCCGGATATCCGATATCCGGCAAAACCACTATCCGGTTCATCCCTAATTAATATTACTCTGAAGATGAAATATTTAAAAATACCAACCTAGTAAAGTATAAAGAAAATGTACAGCCCCCAAGTTTAAAATGTTCCCGATAAAAATAAAAGGAACTTCTAATCATTAGGCATATTCATCTCAAATTAAAAAAGATTTTTTTCTTCAAAATATTGTCAATTTCTTAAACCTTCTGGATTATTTTCATACCGAACAAGACAATTCCAAGTTTTCCCTATTTTAATGAAATACCTGATATAATGATACATGTCTGGTAGAGACTAGAGTTAATTTTCAATTTTTAAGAAAACTAAAATAAAAATATTAAATATGTTATTATGCATATTTTCACAAAAACAAGCAGTTACAGGGGGGAAAAAAAAGGATTAAAATAATTTTGATACCTGACGTAAAACTCCATAGATGGTCTCCTCCATGTGTCAGGATTGTACCCAACTCCTAACAAGATAGGAGGAGAGAGTTCTTGCAAAGGGATATTAACTTCATCTCTAATTTCTTTGAGGACCGACTGGAATATTTCTTCAATTATAGCAGATGAGTCTACATCTTTCAAACTTTGGCCAGCTGTCATTGTGACTTCCTAAAGAATGCAAAATTCAATTTTATGTCAATTTTCATAAACAATAATAAAATTGCAAGTCGAAAATTAAGGAATTTATTTTAAATTTAATACTGTAACAAAATAAATATTTGTTGATAAGAAAATTAATAATGCGGTGGCAGCTTTGTCTGTTGAAAATAAAATGCATTAAACCTACCAGTTAATTACATAAAAATTGAGCATTGGCAGATTGATTTAATGTCCACCAGACTCCTCTACACAGTCAGTGTTCGGCTGGCCGAACTAAGACTCATACACAAGACTCACCTTCCAAATTCCAGTCCAGACTGATCAGGACTGGGTTATAGATATGACATGTCTTGTTCTTTACACTACATATATGTTTCAAATAAAAAAATTAAAGTCCACAAAACTTTTTGAACATACCGCAAATCTTATTTAAATACTAGTTTTAATTAGCTATTAAATTATTGAAGAAAAATAAAAGCAACAAGACTAGTTGAATTGATGTCGCACTAAAGCAACACAATGGGCTATTGGCGACGGTTAAGGATGTAACTCAAAAGAAAGAACTGGTAACATATCTACATAATTTTGAACCATGATCAGATGTCGAGGACAACACATGAGCTGGCACCCTACGCATCTAATGCTGTCTGTTGAGGAGAGAAATTGGCAACCCTTTGATTACAAGTTTGCTGCGATCGGAAGTCGATATTCGAACCACAACCTTGGAGTTCGGTACACTTCTGACAAGGTCAATGAAGGCGTCAAAAGTAAGTTTTGATATACTATGGAATTGTTGGAGAAACATCAGATACATATTTGAGACTTTCACTTAAGCTTAAGAATAATAGTGACACTCGGCCAAGACGTCTAAATTATTTTTCGTCAAATACAATTTCAGTTCAATTTGGCAATCTTGTATTGCACAAACTCGAACTGTTTTTTAAATTGAGCAAACCTTCAATAAAATAACGAAAGGTAAGTTTTTAATTTAGTGTCTGTTATAAGCTACAGCAAGTAACTCCACCCATTTGTTTATGTGATATCAATAATTTGATTATGAAAATGGTAACCCTATTCTTTTCACATCGTTTGTTAAAAATAATAATTTGACAAAGTGTCACTCTTAAGTTTTACTGAACTTTCATTTAAAACGAACATATATTTTTGTAAAAAAGACATGTAATGGCACAGTTATTGCAAATTTGAATAAAAGAAAAGCATACATCAGGTTCTGGATGTCCCCCAGGCCTATCAATCAAACCTGGCATTTCGGCACATCTGTCACTTCTCCTTATAAACACCAGCTGCTTATCCCTTGTCACGAGAAGCCCACCAACGCCAATGGCATCAGACATGTATAACTGCGAATTTAATCTCTCCAACCCATCTCGAACAAGCTTTTCTGCGTATGGAGCGCTGTTCGTACCTATAAAATCTTTATAGCATGTACTGCCTACGCATAATTTCAACTCAGCTAAGTTACCTTCACCTCCCTGCCGAAAATCAATACGATGAAGTCTAAATTTAGAAGCGTTGAACAAATTTATGGATTCTTTGCGTTTCCTTTCCCATTCTGTTTCTATGGAGGCATGTAAAGGGTGAGATTGCATGCAATATTCACCGCTAAATTCTAGGAGTATGGAAGATCGTGTGTGTCCTTTACCAGGAGAACATAGAGATTTTATTGAATTCTCGAGATCCATAATAATTCAATAAATAGGAGAAATTTTTAAACATTCCGCCTCTTTGCCTTAGCCATCGTGTTTTGTTTTCTTTCGTAACTTTTTATGTTGCCAGAAAATAATCGAGTTTTAGTTTTTTAAAGAATAAACTATTGAATGATTATTTTTTCTTTTTGATTGATTTTTATTAATTTTTAAATCTTTGTGTTTATCCTGGTTTTCTTAAAAGATTTTTTAAAGGACATTTTTTATCGTGACTTTGAAACAGACTTATGACGTCATTACAAACTTCTCTTATGTTTATTAAAGGACAAATTGGTAGGCAGTAGCCACTGAGCTAAAATATGATAACTGGAATAACGACTGCCATTGGAAGGAAATGGACTTTACAGTGGCGCGCGGACAGAACCAGAACCGTCATGTGGTGGCACGCTTAGTCTACTCTCCAGTTCCTATTTAGCTCTGGTGATGTCAGACTGATTTTATTTGCTATTTATATACAAAGAATGAAATATCCGTTTAGAATTTTAGGATTTCTTGTCAATTATCAATTTATAGAATAATGCGAAATTTATACGGAATTTATATAAGTTAAAATATTACGGACAAGTTTGAAAAATTAATTATATTAAATATCAGTTAAAATATTATTAATTCTTGAATGTATTTTTCATGTAAGAAATTTAGAATTTTTATCAGCTAAAACTTGTTTACCTTGTAACGTAATTTCTTTAAGAACACTTTTATTTTTTTCATACAAAATTTGCAGTTTTTGTCAATGGCCATTGTTTAAATGATGAATATTGCATAAACTTGAGCAGTTTTTTTTAAAAATTTTGATGCAATTTATTTATTAAGATTTTCGAATTTTAAGAATTTATACAAATGGTTTGCCATAACAAATTTAGACAATATTTATTAAATATATTATTGAGCAATATGCAATACATATAAAACGAAGTCAAAGAATTATATTCCTATTTTCGAACATGGGGATATACTATTCGCACTATAACTCATGCTTACTGTTATTCTCATATATTCTAATAATTTGCAACTCGTATTTGGTTACTTTGTTTTTCATTATTGAAATATTTTGCTTACATACAAAGATACAGACAGGTGAAGCGTGAAGCTTTCCTGAATCCTCAATTGGTATATAATGAGGGCATTTGGTGATATGTATTACCAGAAAAAAATTCGGCAGTACTGGATATCGTAATAAATTGTAATTTAAAATTTTCTCATTTATAAATTGTAATTTAAATTTCCCATTATATATTGAAAAAAATTCTAAAGAATTTATTTTATCTCGAAACGAAGTATATTATTATCTTTTTTTTGACGAACAAATTTGTTTATTTGCCCAACTACGTTAAAAAATGACAGTCAAAGATGAGATAACTACGAAAATATAAGATTCTGTAAATGTAAAACACAAACAATGTTTAAATTAGCGCTTACAGACCGAGAAGACGAGTGAAGGTGTGAAATATTTCTAATTATCTCTCTAATTCTGTCTAAAGACCCATCGTTCGCCATTTCGCAGTTTCACATCTCTAGCAAAAAAATGCAGAAGAAAAAAAATAATATTTTAAATTTATTCTGAATATGCATGACAAGAACAAAAATATAAAATCATATTTGAAATTTTAAATCATAACAAATACCCTCAAATTGGAATAAGAGTTTTTAGTCTAATTTTTATTATCGAGCGGAGTATTTATAAAAGAAATTTACGTTAGAACTATAAATTTTTTGCAATGGAATAAAATCAGAATAATTTTGTAAAAGCTCAATCTTAAAATAGTATTATTCCGCTTTCATTGTGAATTTTTTTTATACATCCACTTAAAGTTTTCTTTAAAAGGAATATTTAATATTTTTCATTTAATAATAATAGTCGGAACAAATCAATAGACAACTCTGAATCAGTCAAAACCAACTCCATAGAATTACAGCGAAGAAAATAAGATGACAAAATATTTAAGATTACATGGAAAGTTTGCTCCATATCACTAAATAAATCATGTTTGAAAAATATATCCTTTGATGTACCCTAACAATACCAATCTACCAATATTATCGTACCCTAACTATACCAATATCATCTTAATTCTAAAATGTTTTGTTATCTAATATATTTCTTTTATTTTCACGCAAACGATTTTTAAATTTTTTAATAAATAATTTTTGTAAATTTAATATCTTTTCTATATAAAATATTTAAAAAAAAAAAATAAAAAAAAAAAAAAAAAAAGGAAATAATATAAAAAAAATAAAGATACATAACAGTCGAATTGAGAACGTTTTCCTTGGCGCGCTTTCTGGCATCGGCTGGCGCGCTTAAGTTAATTACTAAATAAAGTGGTTTTTCTATAAACGTGTATCATCTAATGCAGTTTTACATTTTTCATAAAAAAAATTAAGTTTTAAAAATATTGAGGATTAGGAATAAGCAATAACTTAACGTGTTCGAGTACGATTTTTATATTTTAAATGAAGTTATTTTTAACCGGTAAAAGAACTTTTAATGCATTTAAGTCCTTTCAAAGTTTTAATCTGACCTTGTTAAGAAAACTATAGAAAACTCGTGATTTCAAAAACACAAAATTTTGAGTAGAGTATTATATAAACATAAAGCTTTAATTAGTTTTAAATTTATTTTGTTTAACTTTTCGTTGTGTCGTCTGAAAAAATAATATTGCTAAAATAAAATATCTTTGGTAAAAATATCTGAATTTTCAACTATGGAATAATTGGTTAATGCATTGAAGATGATGTTTTAAGAACTGTCTAAATCTTATTCGAAATTCATGTTAAAACATTTTCGAATATGAATGAGAAGTTGTTACAAATGTCTTAAGGTAGTTTTCTGATGGATTCTAAAATCTTATTATTACATCATAGAAATAATTTTCTCCGAAGAATTCGATATTTTTATAATTTAATCAATGACTGTAATAATACGAGGTTTTAATATTTGAAAGATGGCAACATCAACATACGAATAATGTTCTTGCATTAGTTTTTGTTCTATTATTCCAGTTTTCTTTCCTTTAATTATTTTCTTGTAGGAAGTTAGTAGAAATGTCGAAAAATAAACTCAACTTGAAAATGGATTATTTTCGTACCTCCGGGCCGTTTCTCAACGAAGAAGAACAACTCATTCTTCAAATGTCTTTGCCAGTTTTGCAAGAGGAAAATAAATTCACTTCGATTTCGTTTTTTGCAAAAATTTTCAGTGCGAACGAAGATTATTATATTGCGTTGGGCCGAGGGGAAGATTATGTTCGAAGCAAGACCTTCTTTTATAGGTACATGAATAATTTTTACATTTATTAATAAGAAAATAGTTAAAAAAGATAAAAGTGCAGAATACATCTTATCACTTTACGCCTAGTATTAAGTAAACTAAGAAAACAGCGTAAGTTTTGCATAACAAGAAAACATAAAAATGTAGTAAAAAAATTATAAATAAATTTTATATGATATTTCGGAATAAAATGTTAAATTGAAAATAATATGTCTTACTTTTAATATCGTAATTAAAAAAACCTATACTTGTTTTTTGATGTTATAATTAACTGAAAAAAATAGGTTTTATATAGTGATGAAATAAAAAAACATTCGTATGACGATTAAAAGATTTATCGCTGTTGACTATGACTATTTAGAGTTATAATAATAAAATAATTAATAATATCATATTAATGAAAAATTTGAAACATTTTAAACAAATGAGAACAAAAACTAAAAACTGGGGTGAAACTTTGTCGAAGCACGGTCAGAAGGGTTTTACGTGAAACGTCATTTCAGCAGGATATAAAAGTAGGAATTGGTCGCCAACGCAAATCTCGCCAATAGAAGGAATATGAAAAAGACTTTCCTTATGATGCAACAATCACACAACCCGTACGTGATTTGTTTTATTTAAACGTTTTACTTACATCGGCGCCTAATTTGGCACATTGGCGATATAATTTCTATGGCTCCAAATACTGTAGTACTAATTTCTTTAAAGTCACAACAGACATTTAGCTTGTCAAAATATCTCTTTCAATTTGAAATTTTGACGCCAAACATAAAATTTTCGCGAAAGTACATTTATGTAATAAAGGTAAATAACGATTTTCACACGTATTTAAATAATTGAACATTTTAGTACTTCAGATATTTAATTTTTGTTTTTTCTAATTCGAGTATCTCTGTAGTAGCAACTTTGATCGAACAGAATGGGTGATATTGAACAAAACTGTAGCCTGAAAAACTGATTTAAAAATAATTTATTTGTTGGTGAAGTTGAACATAAAAATATATATTTATATAAAACTTTATCTCGCTGTTTATTCGATGCAAATAGATAGCACTAAAACTTTACATATACATACTCGAAAGCCTGCTAATAGTTTTCGCTATTTTCCATTCAGTCAGATAATTTGGCGAATTCGACGAGTCGATCGAACTAGTTTAAGCGGTAGAAAAAATTACCAATCTAAACGTTGTAATTGATAAATCACATAATCATTGACTAACCAATTTTCTAAAAGTGTTGAAAGAGCAGAATTTGGTGAATATTCGCAAACAAAATTCTGTTAATTTAACCCACTCTAGTGCCACACATTTATGTTTTGTTAAATTCTCATATATTATATAAGTTAAATTGGCATTCAAATTGGACTCTAAAATTTAGATTTTAAGTTATTCTATTTGAAATTCATAGGTGAATATTGTTTTGTGCTTTTTATGTTTTTTTTGTTTACGTCACCACATTTCTCCTAAAGTTTAGACGGGTATTCATGGAAATTCATGTCTCCACCTTCCGAGAGTGATTTGAAGTCCCTCCATTTTGTTCGATCCCGTTTCAAAGGAGATCCATCGTGTATGCATTCTTTTCACGAAACAAGTAAAGAGGACGAAAATGAAAAGGTATGAGAGAGATGTGAACTATTTTGTGTATCTTGCTTTGACATAGAATATGCGCATATTTAAAAAATAAAATTACCGATATCGCTTTTTTGATATTTAAGGGGATATTAGCAAAAGCCGTTTAAAAGCGAATCAATCTTATAAGTTTAATTTTTCACGCAACTTCGTTTCATAATTCGAGTAAGACTGATTGGTGTAACTTACTAAATGTTTTAGAAAGGAACTATAGTTAAAGTATTTTTATAAATCATTAATATTATAAACGTTTAAGTTTATTTTTTGGAATGCAATTGTTTAGATAAACGAAATGATTTTTTCATCCTAGATTTAAGATATTTTTAATAAAAGTAAAAACGCTTTCTTTTTCGATTTTTCTTTGTCATTGGTATGAATTTGAATAAAAAACCTAACCAATTCTCAAGTTATTTAACTTTTTATTATTATTATTATTTCGTACGAATTTGCAGATAGACATGAAATGAACATTATTTGAAACATTTTTACTTGTTTCAAGTTCATAAATAAGTAAAAAAAGGTAATGGAAATGAGTTGTTTAAAATTAAAAATAGTGTGTGTATAGAAAAAAAAAATATTTATATATATTGAACATTTTAACCGTATATAATTTCTTTGGAATGTCAATTAACTATTTTAATTGGTCATATCAAATAAGTTTCTTTAAATTGCTTTATTCCGTTTCGTATTCTATTTACTATATATTAAATAAGTGACTATGAACTTTACAAAAGGCTCTGGAATAGCAAAACACATTTTTTGTACTATTAGTTTATTTATAAAATGTTTACATTGTCATTTTTTCTTGTGAAACTGTTTGACAGCATCCCTTACTACATTTAAATCTTTTGAGAATATCTTTATTACTTAAAGCGTGTTGTAATTGTGAATAAGGACCCTGCCGCTCAGGCTACACAATGATATAGTAAAACCATTTGCAATATTTTCTTCCTATGTCGACGTTTTAGAGTAGATATGCTATTCACATTACCTTTCCATTTGATGTCAATGAGGTTCAAATTCAAAATGTATCCACGTCACATGCAAGCATTATGTACAATAACACAACAATTGTATGTTATATAAAAGAATCTTAAGTCTATTTCTCTTTTCAGGCAGAAATGAAAGAAGAGGCCAGACTGAGCGCTCTCGTAAAGCTGATGGACTTCGAAACAACAATTGGTCCCAAGAATGCACTAGTAATAAGTTCGAAAGGAATCGTTAAGAAGAACCCCTATTATTCTGGTAATGTACTACTTATTGTACTTGCAATGACCGTAACTCCTTACGATTTCTAGATTAAAAGATTCGATAACGTCATTAAAAGCAGACTAGTTTTCGATCTATTTAAACAAATATACTTTAAAAGCGCAAATTGTTGCTGTAGATTAGTTGGTGCGCTTATATTCTGGGTACTTAGATTAAGGATTTTATCCGATATACTGTGACTAAATGACTTCGATGTTGTTTAAAGCTTCGATGCTGTTTAAAGCTTTTTATTTTTTGACTTCGATGTTGTTTAAAGCTTCCAACGAGTCTTGTCAAGTACGTTTATATTTGCCGAATCGTCAGTTTTTGAATTAAAAAGTATTTAACTACAATTGTTAGAGCCTGAAATATCTAACTTTCTGTTGGAATGACAGGTAGTTAAAATCGGTATGCATGGTATTTCTGATAGTACATATAAGAGTACCATTTTTATTATAATTTGTGGCTATATTATTTGTATTTTACTAATTTTAAATTTGTGTAAACTTTTATATGAAGACTTTTGATCAATTATTTTTTATACTTGGCAATTTTCCGAAATTAGATTGCTAAGCAATCTACACGTAGAGTAGAATCCTGTCTATATACGAACTACACTCTGTTTGACCTTGTAATTATATTTATTGTCGATGGTAAGGCTCTCTAGCCGGCAGTGATCCAAGCAAAATCACTTCGTTGTGTGATCGTTACAAGAATGTCTCCAACTATTCTGCTATGGCATCTTAGGATATAAATTCCAATAAGCAATAATTTTTGAAAAATATATTGATTTTTTATTGAATATTTTGCAAATGTTCAAATGGGTTCATAGGATATTATTCTTATTTTTGCAATTTATAACACCTTTAACGTTTTTTGTTTCAATAATTCATCAAGATAACACATGAATATTCTAGAATTTAGCTTAAAAAGATAACACAATATAGCTTAGTTTATAGTGCGACAAGGAATTTATCTAGACATACTTATGCTATTCGATTTATGGTTCTAAAAGAATAACTAAATGTCGATCTGAATGACAGAGCCATGTATTTGAATTTTAAAAATAAATATGGTAATACTTTATCTCGGAACCCAGTTAGAGCTTTTTAAATATCCATATTTTCTCTATGTGTGCAAATTATCTAACTGCAAATCCGACAGCTTACAACTCGTCCTTTTGGTTTATTTTACAGGTCTTCCGAAGACAGACGCACTCAATCTTCAATCTTATCTTCACTTTCGTCTTCCTGAGAGTGACAAGAGCTTTGCACCTTCCTCAATATTATGTCCTTCTGGTGAATGTCCAGCCAGGAACTTTTTAGAGCCTGTCACGCAGGATACTCCAAAAGGTGTGTTAATTCGGCATGTATTAACGATATTAATTTTGTCGCAGTATAAGACGAAGTTTACTTGGAGGTGATACAGTTAATACAAAAGAAAAATCAGTCACTGAAAAATTAAATATTTTCAGAGCATATGAGGTCTGTGCGTTCAATACAAGTTTGTAATTGTAAAAAGAAGAAATTGACTAAAAATATTATTTAATTTTTGAATATCTGTTAAATTGGAAATTTTAATATTATTTTTTACATTTATTATAATTTTTTTAAAATAAGTTCTTAATGCTAGATAACTAGACTTTTATTTGCATTTTATGTCTATTTAGAATATTTTTATCCACCCAAAAATATCCTAATATGATATTTTAACCCTTCAACGGATTTTTTAATTATAAGTCTAGTTATGTGTGATTTCTGAATAAATTGTGAGATAACGCAGTTTTTATTACATTTCTTCCTGTGAGGACAGATTCATTATTCCGAAAATAATTATCCAAATGAATTAGAACCTATAGTTACACGTTTTGCATTAGTTGAATTACAGAAATGCTTTTAATCACCAAGTAATTATATATGTTGCGTTTATGATGTACCTATAATAGAGTAAGGATATTATTAGTTGAAAATTAACTTTGTGCACTTTCTTAATGACTATAATTGTTTTAGTTCAGCATGAAGTTCTTAATAATTAAATAAAAAGTATTTTAGTTTCATTGAGCGCTTAGTACTGAAAAACAAAAAAACTTTGATATAAACTTTTTAAAAGTTAGTCCATTTCCAGACTTGTATTCCACAATTCAATTTAAAAATCCCGAAATGGAAACTGTCGTCTGCAATTCTTTTCCTGCATTCTCCATTAAAAGTTACGATACGTCATCACCGATCGCAGAGCTACAATCAAATCCGAAATAGCAGAGTTACTTTCATTCTTTCTACCCCATATAAAAACTCTTTGAAACTGATTCTCCCTTTTTTTGCTTTGTTAGGCTGTTGGACACTCTTTAGCGATTCCTTGCAGGAAGTAGTGCAGATACGAAATCTGTGGTGGCCCGGATACAGATTTTATCACATTCCTGAAACTGGAGAATACAGATCCATGTACATTGGATTCGGCGACCGTAATGATGATTTGCCTTTCATGTTGTGAGAACGTTTTCTTTGTTTCGTTGAAAAGGGAATCGTTTGAAATATTTGGTTTGAAGTAAGTTTCGATATGGAGCATCGATACTCTATTTGCTAAGAGTTTTTAGAATAAATTTCAATCACCGTAACTATTGCTTTTTCAATAAATATAAGGGTTTAATTGCATTCTATTTAAAGTTTTCAAGGTACATTCGACCGTTTTTTACAGAATATGTATTTCTTACTTTTGGTAGAGGAATAGATTCATGTTTCTAGTAACTATTGCCCTTTTTAAAAATGAATTTGTTTTGTAAGTATGCATTTTTGTGTTGTAAATATTTCTTGGTTTGTAATTTCGAGAAAAGAATTTTTAATGTATGATGGCGGTCACAGTCACTGTAATATTGGAATTTGGTTTGGAATAAGAAAACTTTTGACACATATATAGATGTTTTATTCTTTTTCAATGCATGTGAGTAGCTGTTTTGAATAAAGCTATTCATTTGCATACCTAATTAATATATCTATTTATAAATTTCTATTTTTTCCTGGTTGTAAAAGAAATTGCCATTTAGGGTTGAAACAAATTGAATCGGAAGAATAATTTCAAAGGTAATACTTATTTTCTTACTAAAACTTTAAAAAAAAATGTTTTTTTATTTATGTTAAACTGATTAATCGATGAATAAAATGTCTTTATGTATTTGGGAAACGAAAAAATTAAGCTAAAAATGTAAAGAAATCTACTCGGATTGGAAAGGGCGAATTCACCTAAACTTGCTATTTAATTCAATTTCAGTTTGACATTTCAGATTAGTGTAACAAAAGGAAATATGGACGGGTTGGTTACTAAGGGGCGTAAGTTCAAAAGTAGAGTACCGAGTATGAGCGTATTGAAGTTCGCCACTCATCTTGGCTATAATATTAAGTAGAATAGCATTTAGTTCATTATTTGGCAACCTATTGAACTAGAATGCACAGCACTTGGTCAAATGATAGACCTAACTACCTAATAATGGGAAATGGTTTTAGTTTGTTTTCGGATTTCTACTTGGCAGGCAGCCCGCCCATATACATAGATCATTAAATTTTATTGTACTAGATATGGAGAAAAGAAGCATATTTTATTATTAAAATTATTAGCATAATTGTTTTTATGGATATTCACATTTTGACCTTTTGTATCGGGGAGTTTTTTTTTTACCATATTAAAAATATTCTGATGATTACTGTTATTATCATATACTAATGCAAAATAAAAAGTTTTTTTTTGGTTCTTGAGGTAAAATATTATTTAAAAAAACCTTTTAAATGCTATAATCGTTTTGGAGGTTCAAAACTTTAAGAAAGATACTGCGAGTAATTTCCAACAAAAGTTATGCTGCTAGATTAATTACAACTGGCTTAATAATGTTTGAAAAAAAAAATGTTAATTAGCTTGTAAAATGCTAATTAGCATTTAATGGTATTAAGTTTTTTTTTAAAAAAATGAATCATCATGATTTTTAAGAAGTTTTCATACACGAAAAAACTATATTTTAAAATATATCATTGAAATGTTCAAGGATGTGCGTACACCTTAAACAGAATGAATGCAATTATTCTCAAAATGAAGTAACCACGATACAAAAATAATGCAAATAGGATTATACTCAAAATTTATTTTTTACACAATATTTAAGTATATGATAGAGTACATATCATCGTTCTCATGACGAGGGGACGTACTCATTTGCAGAAGCACCATTTGAAGGTTTCTGTGTCTCTTTAGATATCATTGCTACTCCGGAGTGTTCTAGTCCTGCTCACCAACTGTAATATTTTAATATCTTCCTCTACCCCCATAAAATAGTTTAATGTACTTAAAAGTTTTTCACTTGCTTCCTACGTTTTTTTTATTGAGACTGCGCATAGCATTTTAATATAGAGAACATGTTTTTCAAAATATTTCACATAAGTTGTTCAAAACCTCTTTACTATGGACACGATAGGGTTAGAAAACTTGTTACAGCACATGGAACTAAATTAATATTACTATGAAGTTTAATTTTGAAGAAATGGTCGACAGAAATGTTTTACAAAATTTGAACTTTAGTTAAAAATTATGACTTATTTATTTACGATAACTTAATAAAACGAAAACAAATTACTTAAAAAAATGGTCTTGAAGGTAAAAAAAAAGTAACATTTAGCTTTCAGAACAAGTGGTAGAAATGTAAATATTTTATATTAATTATATACTTATTACAACTTTTTAAAATCGTCTAAATTGCACCTTCTTAAAAATTGTTATAAGTATGAATTGAACCGCCTAGTTTCAAAACCAGATAGCTCAAATTTTTCGCAAAATCTCATTTTTTTAAAAAGTTTTCATTGCACTACATCCCTTTGAAAAGCGGTATTGTCCCAAAATATGTGAATTCAGTAAAAAGCATTCAAAGTTATGGGTTTATACCAAAAAGTATGTGAATGTCAATAAATTTTGGCGTCTCCTGCAAAATTTATGAAGATGGATTTATCTCGTTTTGAAACTAGACGGATCAAATTAATATAATATATTACCGGCTTGCTGATTTTTATTTTGAATAAACAGTATTATGTTTATTTGTTTAAATACATTTTACAGTTTCTTTTATACAGGGGTTAGTTTTTTATACATTAATTTCCTGTCAAATATTAAAAAAAAATTCTATAATCAATGCAGATATTCTCAATATAATTTTTTATTTTAGATTTGTAATGTTTTCTGCATTTACTATTGAAAATATTAAATAATAATTTATTTTGTAGTACAGATTTTCTAATAAATACTTTTTTTTTATAAGATCGCACCTCTTTTTCTCGGTATAAATATTTTAGAGTATACATTTGAATATATTCAGTACCTCGTATTGTCTCTTGTATTTAGATATGCAAATGAATGATATCAGAAAGACAAGCAGTAAACTGGTTAAAATATATATTTCTTTCGACATTTATCTAAATGCTTCATATATATTTGCACATTCAAAGCTCAGAGGGAAAAGCGTTTCACAAAAACACAGCATCGGATCACATTGAGATAGTTTGTGCACAACATCAATTATAAAAAACTTAAAAACAAAAATTAAGGTGACAATATTCATTCATAAAATCTAAAATAATATGTTTTATTGCCTTTTTTATTTTATGTCCTTGGTGGCTGAATGATTTAATATCTACATTACATCATAATATAAACTAGCTCAGTAAATTCTTATATAGTTCGGCTCTGTCTACATGTCCGCTGTGACGTCACAATGTTTACGTGTTTTTGATAAGCTAATTGGTCAATTCGTCCAAAATCATTTGCTGATTCGTTGGAACCAGCTTAAAGGGGCGTAACTCATCCGCCAATTAGTCTGAGAAAGACTGTAATTTGTCTTGATAACTTTTTTGTTTTCGAGGACTATTATTATTTTTCATTTCAAACAAGGACTTTGAAGTTTATAGATTCTATTGTCAGGCTTGTTTTTTGTAGTTAAGCTGCCGATTCTGATCAGTATTATATATTCTGCATAATAAAATTGTCATCGAGTGTGTAAAATCAATCAATCAAAAGTTAATAAAGGTTGTTTATAATTTGATTTTTACTAAAAAACCGTATATGAAAGAACAATTCAAACAATTTTTTTTATTGTTTATTCATCAGTTAATACTAGGTCGCATTTCGAAAAATATTTAATTCTAGTATTTCTCATTTGATCTTTTTAAATTGCTTTATTGTTCAATTAATTATTTTTTACCTATGATTGAAGCATTTTGAATAATTATATTATATCGTTTTATTATATACAAAATATATTAGAACTCGTAATTTTATAAAGATTTTCAACAAGCATAATAAATTGAAATATCAAAAATTTCGATAACATTTGAGGATACTATTTCACAAACAAATTAAATGTATTATGTTACACATTATTATATTTATTGCTTGTGTAATGAACACAGTATATTCATATAATAACTACAACTAACATTTAATTTATACCTTCTAAAATTTTCTATTTTGCTGGATTATTTCTTAATTTATTTAGAAACATTGTATGAACTAGCAGATGCTTTCTATGCACACTGTAATGACGAAGGGAACATTTACTTTCTATTAAATCACTGCAAAATTTATAATTGAAATAGTAAATTCTACATTCTGATGGATTATTTAAAAACAGAAATTCTATTTCTATTTTACTTGTATAAGAATAATACAAATATAAAAGTGATAAGGTAAAATAAAGAAAATGTATGATTTTTCATTTTACTTTCAATAAAGTTTGCATATCAACACAAGAATAGTTCAATTATTATTTCAATATAAAAGGTTTTTAAAATGGAAAAGGTTTTTTTTTCATTAAAAATATGAAGTTTTCATTTAGTGTTTTTCGTTTAATTAATGAATATAAAAGATGGCTCTTTAGAAACATTCGATTTAAAATTAATGGTTATATCTATATAAGAAAATAGTTTTGGGAAATATTTTAAAATTTATTAAAATCTTCTTATTCGATATTTTAACATTTGGTTTCGAATTCGGTTATGTAACCTTACTATACTTGAAGTTTGTTAATATTTTTTATCATATTAGTTCGTATAAAGCTTAACACTTTGATATTAATTAAAATTTTTTTTCCTCTTAAATCGTGAATTGTAACGTTTATGTTTCATCACAGTCAAAGACTTTTTAAACACTAAGTTTGGTTTGGTAGAAGGAAATCATTAACAAAGTTAACTGAAAACCTTTTGATAACTTCCAAAGGTTCTTCGTACATTTAATACATATTTAAAGTAAAACAACTCGAACACACTTAGATCCTTCTTTTAGGGTCAGTTTGTATTGCATCAATTTTCAAGTTTCACTATTCCAGTAATTAGTTTCAGACATAAATTATTGCATTTTCAATGTTTAGTTTAGCAAATAATTATAATTCTGCGACCGCTGTCTCCTCAAAAGATCTCGCCATTATAGGAATTTCAATGTATGTAGCGCACATAGTGTCGGCGGTGACGTGATTCTGTGTCAGACCCAAGCGGACATGGGATGCACAGCTCACTAAGCTTCCGTGGCGAACTTGGGGCTTCTGTAGAGCACCTCTCAATTGTGGAAACGTAGTCTCCAAGATTCGTATGGAAGCTATTCGAAATTCAGCACTTCTGTAACCGTACATCCAAGGATCTATCGCTGCACTAGCTATGACCAGCAATCCCAAATAGAACACAGTCTTGTCATTTAACGAATCGGTGAATGCCGTTATCTGGAATGGCATCCACAATACGCAGAAGAATCCGACAGTGCCAGCAAGGGTCCTTCCGTACTTCGGACCAGACAGCGGATGTTGCCTGAAGGAGAGTTCGGCAGAAAATATGGCTCTGGCATGCGATCTGGCAACGGCATATACATATCCGTAACTACCTATGATCAGCAAGGAACATGGCACAAACAGCATGGAGAATAGGAACAGGCGGGATGGCCAGAGGACAACCGAAGTGAACGAACAGTTTTGCGTGGTGGAAGCACCTTTAGCCGAAAACCAGTACAGCAACGGGAAAGAAGACATCAGGAGGGAATATATCCAGAATAGGGCTATGTACCTCACCACCGATCCGTGTGTGATTATGTTGTTGTATTTGAGAGGGGAAGCAAGTGACGTGCACCTGTCGACAGCAACGGCCGTCATGCTCAGCAGGGCCACAGAACACAGAAGGATGAACAGGCAGTAAGGTAACAAGCACAGCATTATACACCTAACATGCGATCGCATGAACTCGAAGTACAGCCCGGGTGGTAGGAGCAGGCCGAGCCCAAAGTCTGCCGAAGCGAGGGATGTCACGAAGTAGTTGCTGGGGTTCCTCAGCCTCTTGAACCTGTAGACGGCCACCAGGAGGAGGGCGTTGCTGCAGATGATGGCCGTGGACAACAGGAACACGATGAGGACTGCCAGGCTGAGATGTCCCGTCGAGGTCCAGGGGTCCGGGGAAGAGACCCACTCCATGACTTCGGACCCCGTCGGTTGGGTCGTGATGGACTGTCCGCCCGGATCCGAAGGTGTGTCCAGGTCTGGATCCTTGATGGAAAAGGTGATATTCACGCGCGGGACCATGGCTACGTTTTCTTCCGATGTGAAACCTGTAACGAAGTGTGATGCATTATAAATCATTCATTGTAAAGTAAAATACTTATTCCAATAATAGTGTTTCCATTTAGTTAAATACAAATTTCAAAACTGCAAACTATTCATAAATATTTTTAAGTGGATATTTCGTGCCAATATTTAAAATTACTCATTTATAAATACTTTTACATAGGAATAAATCCTTTAAACGAAATGAATAATTTATAAGTCGCATTTTAGTCCAAAGTAGTTGATAAAGATAGTTTTTTTACTACGTTTTCAGAATAATAATTTACTACTTCAAATATGTTTGATTGCCTTTCAAACAACTGGACAGTATTGTTTTATTATTAAAATTTAAATGTTTTTGAGTGGCTTTAATGTTATAAATCAGAAATTTATTTTGGATTCGCAAAAAGAGAATTTACATTGGAAAAAGGTAGTTTCCTAACTTTTTATCAACATTTAATTATTTTATACTCAGATTTCAATGACATCAATCCTAAAACGCAAATAAAACACGTTGTCATTGCAATTTTACAAAAAAACGTCAAAAAATATGTTTACAAAACCAGGGGTGCCCATCCCCCCCAAACCCAATGGCGCAAATCCCCCCCCAAAAAATCCCAAACAAATTGTGCTTATAGACAGGTTCATCAGTAAAATATATGGTCGGAGGTTCGGATAACATAATTTTGCCGAAAAAAATTGTAATTTCAGAAATTTATTAATTGTTAAAACATGCGTCAAAATTCAGAATAAATTCCATAGAACTTGTTATTTGTCTGTCCGCTAAGAATCGATCGATTTCGGTTCAATAACAGCAGCTTTGTTCTGGTCTAAAAATCTGGTGTTTTCTACAAAATGTCATCGAGTTGTCTAAGGCAGTGGTTCCCAAAGTGGGTTCCGTGGAACCCTGGGGTTCCACGAAAAAATTTAGGGGTTCCGCGTGACAAATTTTATTTGATTAAAAAAAATAAGAATGGTGTTTAATATATTCACATTTTCCTCGGAAAGTTTACAATCGACCCCCAAAATTTATGTTTTTTTTTGTGCAATATACCGGTGTATGGATGTTTAACCGGGATCAAACTTTCGATCCTACTAATAGATGGCCATAGTGGCATATTCCAAACTTCTTTTCCGGGTTACTGCTTTGGCGATTGTCTATGCCCTTTGGTTTCTTATAACCGCACCAGTTGATCCATGCAAAGCACGTTTTTATTTGTTTTTATCATAATCACTGACTTGTCTGCATTGCATATTCTTAAACGACATCGATTAGATGGAAAAGAAAAAAAATAATAAAAGTATGTATAAAAAAATAAAAAACTGTTTTTATTTCTATGATGATTTTTTTTTTTTTTGAGTTTTGCTTAATTCAATAAAATTTTAAATACCAAAATAATACTCGTTTCATTTAATATCAGATATTAAATTTTGAAAAGTCGTTCATTAAAAGATATTCAGGGTTCCGCGATCATTAGCAACAAATTTTGGGGTTCCACGGCCAAAATAGTTTGGAAACCACTGGTCTAAGGTGTTGATTTCA
Organism: Troglohyphantes excavatus; assembly: GCA_963932185.1. Taxonomy (NCBI): domain Eukaryota; kingdom Metazoa; phylum Arthropoda; class Arachnida; order Araneae; family Linyphiidae; genus Troglohyphantes; species Troglohyphantes excavatus. Next base: position 37,611,562 of record OZ010669.1, read on the forward strand.
ATTTCACCAAAACATATAATTTACAAATGGACATTTTTAAAATTTTAAATCCCAATTTTGGAATTCAATTTTGTAAACACCTAAAAATAATAATTGTAGAAATGCAGACGGTATTCTCTGATTGATCAATTTCGGAAAAACACTTGCAAATCGCTCCATTTAGACTAAAATAACTACCTACAATATTTTATTTTATTACATTTGTCAGTGATATATGCAAAATTGCTCTAATTGCATAAACACCTGATGTAAATAGGTTTTACCGTAAATGCTCAGAAAGAATTGCCTCTTACATATCAGTCAGCCAAATGTAACTGCAAATGCTTAAATAATACTGAAAATACTTTATATATAATAAAGAAAAGCTTTCTGACTGAAATAAAAAAACAGCTGTTTTTTTTAAACATATCATGACATCAAAGAAATAACAAAGGAATAAAACTGATGTTATTTACGCGCGTTAGATGCAGATGGCTCTACGAGTGTATATGTAAACCACGTATACACCAATCACAGAGCCATCTACAAAAGCTAATGCGCTTTAATAATGTCCCCATTCTACACGGACGTTATTTACGCACGTTAGCTTTAGCAGATAACTCTGCGATTGGTCTATGCAAACCACGTGGTTTGAATGCAGCAACCATAGAGGCTTCTGCAAAATGCAACCCGGCGTAAATAGCGTCCGTGTAGAATGGGCCTTGAAGATCTGTTTTTTACTGGTTAAGTCTACTTTCTATTACCTAATGGTATAAACAAAACTGTTATATAAAAAACGCAGCTATATATATATATATGGTCAAATAGAAATATTTATGGAAAAATGAGAAAGTTCATGTCTTAACGGTTACAGATGTCAACATGAAATAAAGTACAGATTATAAGTAATGAATAAACTTGTGAAAGTTTTATAAAAAAAATCGTATATTAAACCTCAACAAAAGTGACAGGTAAATACAAAGATAGAAAAAAAATTATCGACGAAATTCATGCAAAATACTGAATTTTATTGGTTTTGTTTAAAATCACTAATTACCTTCGACTCTTATGTTTGGCTATTTTAAATATGACTATCAAATGCAAAAACTTTATTTTATCGAATTTTAAGAAATTTTTTTAAATTAAACTTTAATTTAAAAATACCGTACTTATTATTTATCCACTTACCAGTACAGTTTATCAATCTCAGAAAATACTTTTCATTAATTTTTTTTTTACAGTTTAAATATTCGCAGCTTTGCTCTACATTTCAAATGCAAGTTCACAAAAACCAATCGTCCTTACTGACTGGAATATATTATTTGTTCTTTTATTGTAACACCATTGAAATTATTAAAACTGATTCGACGCCAAGACGAAGCCAAGATATAATAAAACCACCTACTCTCAGTGGCGGCAATTGGATGCTAAAATGGGAGAGGGGGGGGGGGGGGGGGGGAGACTACTAAAAATTTAACTACCCTTCCTACTGCTTGAAATAATGTTCAAATATACTAAACAAAAAGGCCTCAGAAATTAAGTTCAATTTTCAGGAGTATAAAAAGTAGGAACTGTTCAAAACACCTTTTCATTTTACCTTTTATTTTTATAATTTCCCGCCCTAAACGTAAAAAGAACACACTAAAGAGTATTTAATTTACCTGGCTATTGTAGTTTTTCCTTTACTTCTATACTGTAAGACTTAAAGACGTCTAAATTCTATATGATACCAGCGAGATATTTTTTGAAACAAAAAATTCTAAACCAAAAAAATGCGATATTTTTTTACTATTGAAAAACAAAATATTTCAGTCCGGCTTATTAAATATTCAATGTAGATATATATCGGCGCCAATTATTTACCGCTCTGTAATATCGTGACCTATTTCCTGTTGCTTTTTTAATTTTTATTTTATTTTCAGTCAAACACGAGTATTTTGTAAGAAACAGGAACTGAGGCGCCTGAATGTCTGTTAGTTGTCTATGTGTTGGCAAAAGATAATACGAGAAAATAAAATCGATTGTAAATGTAATATAAGTAACAGAAAAAATTGAGTGGGTTGGGGTACGAAATTTTTCTTTGGGCCCCCCTAATCGCCTCCCCTGACGCTTACTAGTGAACAAACGTATGAAAGTAATTAGTTTCTTACGGAGTTGTATATAAAAATCGTAATTTATTTTATAAGTGTTACTGAGATGAGGAAAGAGTTTACGATTCATTGTAGTGTTCTTTTTAAACATAAGCCATATTTATAAACGAAATAATTAACTTTGTTGCAGTCAGCGTTTTCTTTCCAGTTTTTGTTGCAGTCTGCAGTCCTAAGTTTATAGCAATCTTCATATTTATTATTATTTTTACATTCTTTCTTCCTAACGGAAAAGTTATTGCCTCCCACTCAGCACTGAAGTGCAGTCTGAATGATTGAACCGGACAATAATCAGTAAAAGTGTACATCCTAGATATATGAGTACCACATATTAAAAAAAAATCCCAATGGAGTTTTAAAAAATATGAATTTTTTCTCTAAAATACTTTTTGTCGTTTTTTTTACTGAGCCCCCCCCCCCCCCTAAACAAAGCATGAGGCTTTGTTTAGGGGCGGTGGCATGCGTCGCACACCTCCAAGATTCTTCCATAGCCATTAATCGGATAATTTTTTGAAATTATTTTGTAGATCTTTCTAAAATGGCATTTAGTTTTAACAAAATAAACACCTGCATTTTCCAGCTAGAGAATTTTTTTTACAATGTCGTCAGCTTTTGTGTCGAAGAGGCGTTTCTTGAAATCGCTAGAAATTCCACCAACTGGGGACATATTATATATGTAGAATTATTTTTTGCTTAAAACATTTCCCCCCTAAAAATTAAATAATAAAAATAATAAAGCCATGAAAAAAAATCCCCCCCAAAAATTCTGATGGCGCAACTTGCGCCATGATCCCCCCCTGTGGGCACCCCTGTACAAAACCGATATTAAACAAGTGAAAACACCTTTTTCGAAAGTTTGTTTTTGATACTAACCATACTGTCGCTTTCCATGGACACTAGTAAATCTTGTTTTAAATTTAGCGATTGTAGCATTATCCGTTCTTAAACTATATTGTTTACATACACACAGATAATTATTTTTTAAAACCAATATTTTTCAATTAATGAACCTCAAAAAGTATATATACACGAAAAAAAAAAACCATCAACATTTTATAAGTCGTTTGGTAGAGCTACTTGTTTTTGATTAGATGATTGTGGTGTCAAATCTTACTACCTAAAATGAAAATTCACTGTGTAGAGGGAACTGGTACACCTAAAATATGCTGTTCTGCAGAATTGTTAGCTTTCCCCGATAGTGAATAATTAAGGTCGTTTTCATATGTTCTGAAATTGATTGAAGTTCGCGTAGGGAAAGAAAATACGCATTGAACACTCATAATATTAGATTATTGATCGGAAAAATAATTACTGATGCCTACAAGAATTATATTTTAAGTGAAATGAATTTCATTTGGCTCAATGGACTAAATAGAGGTATCTTTGGTAATTACTCATACTTACGCATTAGAGTAATTTCAAGAGCGCCTTCTCTTTCAGACCAATTTTTTCTTCGTAAATAACAAATTTACTCCGAGTCTTAAAATTGCGTTAAGTTAGGCAGCGATAAGTTATTGCTCAATTTCTACTGGAAGTGTATTAAAGCACGGGTATTTTTCTAAAGTAAGCGAGACGATGAGGGAAAAATATTCTCACGAGTTTAATTAGGGACGTTATTTCGGTAGAAATGCAGGTAGTAAATTTTCACCGGTGATTTACCCAGCGCCGAACTACGAAAAGTGTTAAAAGTTAATGTTAGGAGTGGAGGTGGGGTGAAAAAGATGTATACTTCTAAGATTTATTAGTAGTGGTTGTTCGAAATGGCATTTTCGTTTGAATGTATTTGATGAAATTGTCAGAGGATGGTAGAGGTAGTATTGAATAGGGAGTGGGTTGTAGTTTGAGCTACTTGTACTTTTAATTTAAGTATATACAGTTTCTGTCATAGTGAAACGTATAACAAATCACATTTCTTTATGAAACTATAATTTTACAATCATTTGCTCTACGATATATGTTTCACACTAATTTCACGACATAAGTTACAATATTTTTTTTTTTTTTAAAAAGAAGGAAAAACGACTTCAAGAAAAACGTGTAAAACAGTAAAAAATATTTTTAAAGTTTACGAACAAGTTGAAAAATGTAAATTATTTTATATAAATTTTATACTTATTACCATTTATTGAACTTGGTACCAATTTTCAAAAACCATTCCAAAAAATTTGCCCCGATTTAAGAAGAGTGGCAATAAGTATAAAATTTATATAAAATATTTTTTTTAACATTTATTCCTGAAATTAAAAATTATTTTTTACTCTTCAGCGCTTTTCTTTTTTGAAGTTGGTTTTTCTTTTAAAAAAAATATTATTTTATTTTTCCTTTTTTAATTTATACAATTCTTAACTAAGTATTTTTCACAGCTAATTTTAGGATCTTGTAATCAGTCAATCGAATACATATTTCTTACTTTCGAGAATTTATAAGCACCCAAGCCTTAAAAAGATAATTTTTCCTGAAATAACGAAATACAGCATAAAGAAACTCCAATTTTATCTTTTTATTATTTTAATTGACCATATAGTCAATAAGACACGCTCATAACATTCCTTCAATATTAGATATATCATTCATATCAAAGCACTATTTTATACGTAGCGCAGTGCATTTGTCAGTCACCCGGAATCGAACCCGGGATACTCTACCAGTCGAGCTAAAGTAATTACTCGAGCCCAAGTGGGAGTATCGGGTATATGAAGTGACCACCACAGCTCCCCCTTCTCAATGAGTCGGACAGTGGAACGAATGAAGAGTTGACATGAAGCGTATTACGTGGATGACGATAAGAAAGTTGTTGTGAATAATGTGGTGATAGAAGCTGTGTTAAGGTCGGCTCTTAATCAAAATTACTTTATTAAAGGACCATATATATATTCTTCAGACAGTCTATTTTTATAAAAGTTCCACCTAATGAAAATAAATTATAAAAATTGCATATATGTGTATATTTTAATTAGTTTTTTTCCTTATATTTACTTATTTTTCCAAATTTGAAAAGGGCAGTAACCTTTTTGGAAATTACACTATGCCTGCGGGGGGCTTAATAATTAGACGCGAATAAACAACCTTAGTTATATAATTGAGTTTCGAGAAAATGGATTAACAAATATCATATTACTATATTTTCAAATATTTTATGTTTACCACATTATTTATAAAAATAACGCATTAATAGTTGTATAATGAAAAAGTTATTGTTTTGAAATTTTACTATAGGCGGAACTAATAATTTTTGTTTGTAGATGATTATATATCTGAAGTAAATAAACTTTTTACTCTTTCAAACATTTTGTTTTGAATAATAAAGACCGTTTTTAAATCTCGAGGCACAATTAATCTTATTATTCAATATGCTTTATGTCTTGAATTCCCAGCCAACCAAATCTCATGTCTCTTCCAGAGTCGTTCTTGTAGGAGTTTATTAATATAAATATAGCTCTTTGTAGTTTAGGTAATCAATCTCGTACATTTTATTATATCTCAACGATCAATTTTTGGCTTCAAGGGTTTTAAGATCAATAATAACTCGTAATGTTGTAATAATACACTATTTAATGTTTTGTTAATAACAAAAGAAAAGGAATATAAAATTTATGAGGCATTTTTTCTTTAAAAAAAAGTATTTATGCACAACGTTCATATTTATACTTTTTTTTTATATAAAATAAAACCCTAAATTAATGATAAAATGTTTTAAATTCATAATTACACATTATTATACATATCGAAGATATTTATGTCACTGCCTGTTTGATCCAAATGCAAATAGCTGGATTTTTTTTATAACAGCTGTCTGATTTCCTTGTGAACAATGATATAAAAAAACGTTAGTCTGTGAGATAAAATAGGTTATAAATAGTGAAGAAAACTGAAATAATCTTGAAACTTGATTACATATCTGTTTCCCATTTAATAAAAAGAAGGAACAACTTATATTTTTAAATAGTTCCAATACAAAAAAAAATACCACACAGATATTTTTATGTTAACGATTAAGCTAAAAAGTTTGTCAATTTTCAAGTTTGAATTTTATGCAAATCAATGCTAGCTTAATGCCAAGTTTGATTCATTCATTTCTCACTCTTTGCTCAAAAATCAAGGGCACAGCCGAGATTTTACCAGTACTAGAAAAATTGTTTCAGATAGTATATATCACTATAAATGTTTGATGGTATACAACTAAAAACAGTTATTAATAAAACGCGAGTCTGATTAACAACATTATAAGAGAGATTTAATTATTTATGTTAATTATAACAAATAAGTTGTTTTTTGAGACGGTATTCATTAATTTAGTTATGATTTATTCATAAAAAATCGTTTGCTTGCAATTATTAATATAGCTTTACATTTGACTATTTTTTGCGTTTCTTTTTGTTATCACGCTATACTATCAATGACGGTTACTTTATTCCATTTCTTTGGATATTCCAACTTTCGTAAAGTGATTGAGTACTATGTAGAGCAGCTGAAATTCTGTTCTGGGTATCAATATATTCTGTGATAACTGAAGATTTCGGAAATCTATCATTTTTGAAATGTAAACTTGTTTACTATTATTATTTTTTTCTCTGTGGAGAAGAGTTAGAAGTGGAGGTAGGGTACTTTACTTCAATGTCAGAAATTTACTTTTTTCAATAGTAAAGCTTTGTTGGAGTAAATAAAACCATTAGCTTCTTATTAATCACCATTCAAAGTGTATGTTTTAGTTTTGCTCTCCAAAAAATGAATTTTCACTACAAAAAAAAATTATTATAGAAACTACATTTTTAAAAATGATTCCTAAAGTTCCCGTGTTTTCATAACAATTAACGAATTTGGATTAATTTGATCGTCCAATTTTTGCTCGTATACCTTAATTACTTAAAAAAATACATGAGATATAAATTAATAGAAAACTCGAAATATATTTTTTTTAAATATGACATTGTAATGCGAATTCTTCTTTTAATGCAAAACATGGCCCAATACAAGGAACATCTTATAATGGCTGGTAACTTATTTTTTTTGCTTGACTAGTTAATTAGAAGAACAAGGTTAAGGTTTCTACTAAGAGATTTACTTTACGTAAAGTAAGGTAAAGTCACCTTGCATAGAGTAAGGTTAACTTAACTTTAAATGGCTGAGTAAAGTAACCACGAATGTTGGACTGGAATGAGATTGTTGAGCAAAATAATGTGTAGCCTGAATTAGAAACAGAAGATCAGAAAGTCCATTAGTATTCTTTTAACTTGATTGTTACATAACACAATTGTGTACTTATCTTTATGTGGGTTCAAGTGGTTAATGTGAAATATACAACTTTTTCCATTGGAAGAAAACACGTGTTATGCCTACACAACAACAATTTTAGCTGTAACTTTCCATAACAGAAAGTCAGAGAAAAATAGGCAATTTGCTGGACAGCAGGGTTGCCACAATCCCCACATGAAAAAATTAATATTAGCTAATTTCACTGAGTAGCCGTTTTTTAAATAAGATTCTTTTTACAAAATGTGGAGTAAAGTCACCCTGCAAAGAGTAAAGTAATACAATATTTTAATAAATTAATATTTAGCATTCCCACCTAAAATTTAGCAAGGTAATTGTGAGACCTAATAAAGGATATCCATTTTATTTAACTTTATAAAAAATTCTGAAGGAGATATGTATTTCCCTTTATGGCGATTGTGTTACATTACAATTCAATGAAGAATATTTAACAGAAAACTTCCTATTTTAGCTCCTAGTCTACATAAAACAGAAAAGCTTAATTTATTTCCCTCAGTTTAATCACGCATTGGTCTTAAATATACCAAGTGGTCACACATTTTTTAGTGCGATGGTCTTTGCTATACTTTAACCCTTGCACTTTGTACTAAAGCTAGGAAACTTGCGTGAAATACAAGTGAAGTAGTTAAATAATGTTTTATTATACCAATACAGATACATGTGATATGATATACAATGATTATCGTCCAACAATTTGTTAAAATCCTTTACATAAATCACATAAAACTTTTTTAGTGAAACTATCACTCATAATATAACAATCCGTCTCCTATAATTTTTATCGTAATATTAAAATCCCATCGCGTTTATCACCTCAATTGCGACCATGAAAAAACCTCTCTACTCTCCATTCACGGGAACTCACCACCTGTCTAAAACATCACACCCCAACCCCGATATCTTAAGATAATATATAAGGACACGCTATATCGCAAGTATTTTCCACTGATTGCCCTAACTTTTGTTCTCTCGCAACTTCATCCTTCCCGAACATGTTGAAGGTCGCTGTGTTGTTGGCGTGGGCGGCAGTGGCCGTGTTGGGCGTGGCCCCGCCCGGAAGTTACCACATTGTCCCGGTGGACGACGAAAGCGTGGTCACCGCAGCGCACAAGGGTACCGAGGCACTGTCCGAAAAATTCAACTCCAAGTACCACCACAGGTTTTTCAAGGTTGTGAAGGCCGAGAAACAGGTAAGAAAGACGTATACGAGATTTTGGTTATTTGAAGTTTTCAAACAAAAAGAAAAATTGGAAAATTTTTCAAAGAAAAAAATTGAGTTGTCGAAATTGGTCAATGTCAATGAGACGTCCGAATCTCGTATGAAGAGTGCAGGGGAAAGACGATGTATCCGTAGTGATTGTACAGAAAACGCAAATATTTTTTTTAATTCTCATAGAAATACACCTCATACATAGAAATACACCTCTCATAGAATACAAATCTTTCAGTATTTTTTTTGACGGATAATTGAAGGAGTCATAGAGTAATGATACAAATAGAGGAATAATAATGCTGATTTCCGTGTGTCCATCATTAAAATCACGTTATATGTGGAAATGCCAATTCATTCATGCACCAGTATTACTTGACCGACCTTGGCGACTTTAAGAACTAAACGAGATCGAAGTATTGTAATATGGTTTTGTGTTTAATTTTGTATTTAAATATAGTTTTTTTTGAACGAGTTGCACAATTTAAGGGAGTTTAACAGATATATTAAGGAGATTTTTCTTACTTTGTAGTTTTGAAATAATTGCATTACGTTTTTATGTAAAAAATTCACCAAAAGAGAAGTTCTTTCAAATGTTATTTTGTATACTTCAATAAGAAAATATGAACAATAAAACCTGAGAAATATAAAGAGTTTCGCTTCTTCGAGTATTGAACACAAATAAAATATTTTCGTTTCGTTAATGAAGAGGAAATATTTAGCGCATATTGTTTGAAAATAAGTAAATACGTACATATTTGTTAAAAAGTTGAATACGAACAGAACTCTTTATCACCAAAAAAGAAGAAAGTGCGCCAAATTTGAGATTCCTGCAGATGTCTGAACGCCAAATGTGGCAGCGCTATAACCACGTGATGTGGGGTTTTCTTTTCAATGTTGACACCGCGGCCTTACGAGAGTCTGGTATTGAAGGCGCTCTCTATTTAATATTACAACCCTCTGGAAGGAGCAAATGGAAAAAACTTATTTAAAGAGATATAAATTTGATGTAGTCAAGCTTTAAGTCTTCCCTTAAAATTGTATGGATTTGCTTGATTTATTTAAGCAGATACAAAACAGTAAACAGTATATGTTTTACTTATGGTTCGATTTCATTAAGTGAACCCAAATGCCAAATGTGCTCAAACGCGCCAATTTTGTTAACCTACCTAAAAATTATTGTGCCAATTTTTTCCTTGGTGACAAATAGTGGATGCTCAGCAGAAAGCGACCCTTTTCTTCAATATTACTGTCAGTGAAACAGCTGAAAGTGATTTTTGTTAGTTAACCCTTTCTTAAACTACTTCAATTATTGTTATTCCTATTGTACAACTTGTTGCAATGAAAGTATAGCTCCATAGCTAACATAAAAAGTTAAGATATCGATTTGTAGAAAAATGAATCCTTCATATATAATTACCCTTTATTCTTATACATTTTATCAAATACATTTTGTTTGTTTGGATTATCCTTAGAAGAATTTAATTTGATAAATTTCCACTGAAAAATCACTGATAATTTCCGGAACCCTAATTTTTTAATTACATTTGAAGAGTACAAGGGAAAAAACTATGTAATTGCATAAAAATCGATTTCGAGAAAAATGCAATTGAAAGTTTATCAATGAATATAAAGGCACGAAAAAGCAAATATTAAACCTTACTTTGGAGTGCAATGATGGATTTTTTCACCGATAAGAACGAAATAAATATTCAAAATCTACACCTTAAAATCCAACGGATGGTACCCTGAGATCCTTTTCGACCAAAACGGTTCTTCTTCTATACTCTTAAATTATTACATGATTATGTTTTAGTTTTTATAATTATTAGTTTAGAAAATGCAGAAGAATAAAAATGTGTGCAATATACTCTGTAAATATAATAAGAAATGAAAAATATAATCGGTAAAATACGCCGTTGAATTTTAAGATATAAAAATTGTTTATAATGACTTCTTAAATTAATAATCCTAACTTGTAATCTTTTTAAAACAAAATAATTATTATTTCTAAGGTTTTTTCCCGGTTTCTGATAGAAATTCGCATGTTATGTGGGGAAATACGAATTATTTATAATCAACAATAACTTATATATATTATTTACAATTCAAACATATCATTATTCTATCCTTCTACTTTGGGATATCAAGAATACGTGAAATGATAACAGTAATCTAAAATAGCACGAGTACATTAGAAGTGAACTGTATCAGATAATTGGCAAAGTGAAATTTATAAAATAGAGACCATATATCTGCTAGTAATAATTGAAAGGTAGAATGTTCTAACAGTCCCATGTCAGTCACGTGTCTCAATGGACCAATGAAGAACTTAAGATATCGAAGTTCAGTTTCTATGGGATATCTAAAGCGACCAATTTACTCTGTCTGGCATATTTTACGATCTATTGTGAATGTGTGATTTCCAAATTTTGGCTTCACATGAAATAGGTCTGACGACACAATATGTCGTGGTAACTTAGTATCCATATTAATTCAAAAGAGCTTCTTCGCCTTCAAACTAGATAAGCAATGTATTATTATAAAGAATATTGTTTTGCAGTACAATTATTAAATTTAAGGCACATGCTTGGTTCTTTATGGATATAAAAATCAAAGCAGTAATTTATATGATGTGTAAATGTGTTTTTATTAATTAAGTGAACTTTGTATTTTGGAGATTCATATGTTGAATATTTCTATCTTTTTTTGCATATGTTCTTTTGCAAAACTCATAGTTACAATTTGAAAAGGCTCATACAAAAACCTGATGTATTGTGTTACAAAATATGTCGTAATGTAAATTTACAAAACTACAAGTGTTTCATTTTTATTCCATCATTAAAATAATAGTTCTTGTCCATAGAATTTGCTGATTTTGACAAATTAAGTTTTTTATGTAAAGGTATATTAACAAATGCAACTAATAAAACATTTAACATTGATAGTGTTTATCCGGATTCATAAATATTTTACTTCAATTACTCATTTAAAAGTGCAATAAAGTATTATTGCATATACACTAACAAAATATTATAAATGTAAAAAAAAACTTTGAAAATAGTTAGAATTTTAAAAATATTTTTAGCAAATAATTAAAAAATTCTTACTATAAAATTTAAATTTGAAAATAAATATTTTAAAATGAATTTCTTAATTAAATATCCAAACTTTTTGGAAACATAAATTTAACGAAAATGTCAAATAAAAAGAGGATTTTCCTTCGAGCATGGATCCTTCATAGTAGAGAAATCATAAGGTTATAATCTCGCTAACACCAAAATGAGACCAACATGTATGGCCTCAGACACGTGGTTTACAACGTCATCCCATTCTTAGTTTTTTTTCTAGTTCATTCATAAAAATATCTTGTACTTCATAAAGTAACATATTTATTATTATTTCCAAATCATAAGTCAATCGCGAACGTTTTTTCATTCATAAATTTTGAAAGAAAGTCACGTGACTGGTGCCATCAGGTCTGAGAAGTTTGCATCACGATGAGGACGTCATATTCGCTCTACTACAGTCCATTCATGCTCGAAGGGATTTTTAGCATTTTTGAAAAAAGATAAAAGAGTTAGTGGTACTCAAACACTATCAAAGTTTTAACTATATTAATCAGTGTTCTTTTCACGAATGTATTAACCAATATTTCCAATTTTTCAAGTAATTTTTTTTCAGCTTGTCGCTGGTTTCAACTACAGACTGAACGTGATTGTTGGTGAAACTAATTGCGCCAAGGATGAAATAGAGTACAATGAAATTGAGAATTGCGAATACAGAACGGGCGTCGTAAGTTACTACACTTAAACCAATTTCATTTATCTATAACCATAAAATAGCCTGAATGTGTGTCTGTGGCACGTAAAACACTATCTTCTACTGCTCGGACATCTCTGAAACTGTACATGTAAATGCTATTTTGGCTTTTAAAATTCCGTTTAGTTTTCACGTTTATAACGGTTTTAGAAGCTATGTGTTTTAAGTGGCCATTTAAAAATAATAGTTTATACATTGTTATAAAATTACATCGTTATAAATTTACATTGTTATAAAATTACATTGTTATAAAATTACATTGTTAAAAAATTACATTGTTATAAAATTACATTGTTATAAAATTACATTGTTATAAAATTACATTGTTATAAAATTACATTGTTATAAAATTACATTGTTATAAAGTTATAAGATCTCGACAACAACGTAATACTTTGAAATAAATAAATATATATTTATTGTTTTAAACAATTGAAAGTTGACGATCAAAAATTGATTTGGCGATATAACTCAATCTGAGAATTGTGCATGAACGGGAAAACTAATGGAAAAGGTAACATTCGGACATGTATGTGGAGATGTCTGAACATTAGACCAGTTATTTTGCCTGCTAGATAATAAAAAAGAAGGAGGAATTAACGGAGAGAACGAACCAATGGGGATTTTCTTTAAACCGTGTAAAACCGCTAGTAACAAATATGCTAAAACAATTGATAGAAAAGGAATTTGTCTTTCTAATATTGTTAGGGAATTCCTGAAATTGATTCAGGTATTGCATTCAAGAGTACAAGTTCATTAGAAAAATTCTTAAAATTGTTGTCATTCTGCGTCTTTTCCATCACCAATAAAATGAAAGCAACTGGCGTTTTACAAAATCCTCTAATGAACATAAATATATAATATTTTGATTTCGTCAATAAAATGTTGTAATACAGACTAACACAATTTTAGGAACTTAATGGATGTCAGGGGTTTTAAAATTTATATATTAGCTTTTTTTCCCTCTGGAAATTAATGGAAAAAGGTTAGAAAGTAATTTTCTCTTATATCTCATGGGAAATTTCGATTGGGAGGAAAAACATAAACAAATTTAAGTGAGTTTCTTAGAAACCTACCAGTGAAAATTCCATTTAAACAGTCTATTTGTATTTGCATCATCGCGTTTAGGTTACATAATTTCTACATAATTTAGTTAGGAGTGAGATATATTTTCAAGCACTTTTTAAAATACTTAATCTAGGAGAAAAATCTCCCCAAAAAAAATTTTTAAACAATAATTAAGGATTTATTTATTGTTATATTCTGGTAAAAAATCAGAGCATAAATCAAACAATTTTACAAAAATCTTAAAGAAAATCTTCAATTTTTTAAAAGTCTTAAAACTAAAAACTGAAATACGTGGGAGTTATACATAAAATCAAAACTTCTCCTAGAATAGTATTAATTAGTTTATAGATATTTTGATCCATTAAGGTTGATTTTTAAACAATTATGAATCATAGTTTTAACAACATAGATGTACACTATTAAAAATCTTTTCGTAAAATAACGTAAATTTATTAATTATATAAACATCCAATACATTTACGGTAACTTCAAGTCCTTAAAAAATTGCAGCTACTTTTTTAAAATTAATACATTTTCTATAAATCCATTTTCTTCGAATAAATACATTAAATGCTTCATTTGACAAATCAATAGTTTTTAATCATATGTAATTCTCGCCACGAAATGTGAAGTTTATCACAGTATCGAAAACAATTAATCTAATTCTCAACTTGTAATAAGTCACCGCATTATTGTTAACCGACTGAACAGCGCGCCAACCAAAACTCAAAAATAAAACCGCCAGAAACTTTTAATTAAAACCGTCAACGCGCGCCAAGTCAAGAAGTTATCAATTCGGCCGTTATGTATTTTTTTTATGTATGTTCGCGCGGTATTTCGGTTCTATTTCAGATATTTGCACAATTGTTTTTAGCTGGATAGAAGATGTTTCACTTGGGAGCAATTTGAAAAAAATATCCTGTTATCCGGCATTTAATTATCCGGAATTCTCAATGAACCGGACCGTTTTAAAAAAAATATTATCCGATTTCGAAAATAAAATTCTTCTTTTGTTAAATAGAGAAAAATCCGCTGAGGCAAAATCTGCAAAAAATAATCGGTTATCCGGCTGTTATGTATCCGGAAATGTCGATTAACCGGAATTTTTTTTAAACAATTTATCCGATTTCATAATATTTTCATTGTTTAACAGAAGTTGTACAACAATGACATTTCGTTTAACCAGCATTTATTGGCATTGATAGGGATAGTTTTACAATATATGTTGTTGAGCACAAGTTTCTGCTTGAATTTCTTGGTGAATTATAATAGGGGGCGAAGCCCCCTGCTAAATTAAAAACAAAAAAGGGAAAAATAAAATAATCTTTCAAGAAAAAAGGAAAACCGACTTTAAGGAAAATGCGCTATAAAGTAAAAAATAATTTTTAATTTTACGAATGAGTTGAAAAAAATTGAATTATTTAATATCAATTTTATACTTAGTACAACTTTTTGAAGTTGGTGCCAATTTACAAAAAACATATATAAATTTTGGCGCTGAATTCAAAAAGTTGTAATAAGTATAAAATTGATATTCAATAATTAAATTTTTTCAACTCATTCGTAAAATGAAAAACTTATTTTTAACTTTTTAGCGCATTTTCCTTAAAGTCGGTTTTCCTTTTTTCTAGAAAGATTATTTTGATATACATATTATCAACGATTAAATGTTTTATAGATATAACTTTTAACATTCAAAGAAAAAAAATTATGGTCCAGGCGTTAGATTAAAAGTAAAGGAATTATTAATTGTCTATTTTTTTTCCAATTCCATTGCTAATGATAGAACATTAATCCAGACTGAATTCAAATTTTGTTTTGAAACTTATACTTGATAGTAAAAACATCAATTAAAAAACGAATATCTGTTGATGGTAATGATAAACTAACATAAATAAATAAATAATATATCCTATATATTAATGTGTGTAACTTATACATATATTTTTTTTCCAGAGTACTTACAAGAAATGCACAATCGTAGTTTACGAAGATTTGCAGGATGAACACCATTTGACCAATTTCAGCTGCGTGTTGATTTCAAAGAAGGATATTAAAATTAAGTTAACTCACAGTCTCCTCTAAGAACATGTTAAAACCATTTTCTTAATAATATTGTCTTTAATCAATTGATGTATTCATAGTTATAGCTATAATAATAAAAGTAAGTGTCTGTCGCACACTAAACTCATACTTCCTTTGCCTACAAAAGGATACAAATTCATTTATAGATACTATTTATTATCAATCTGCATCTTAGGCTGGGAATTTTAAAATTCCGTTTAGCTAACGGCTTCAGAAACTATTTTCTAAAGGTCTATTTAAAAAGAAATAGTTATGAAATCGTAATCTGTTGCTAACAATAAATAAATTTAAAAAATCAATACAATACAAATTCTAATAGTGGCTTAATACAATTGACAAAATAAATCTTTAATAAAATAATAATTAGTGGTTGTAAAAAAATATAAAAGAACATATTTATATTTATTTTTAAGTTATACTATATCAATAGTGTTTATATTTTATTATTAAAATACTGCGGAGTTGAAAATATAAATTAATATTTGCATGTCTAGATTTTGGTTTATAGAATAATTAGTTTAAATCATTTCCATAATAGATAGTTTTATTTAACCCAATGCTATGGATGGGTATTTCTACTAGTTTGTAATAAAGTATTAGTATACAGTTTAGAAATTTAATTTAACGAGTTATATAAACTATTTTGAAAGAACACTTTTCTTTTTAAAAAAAAGTATTTATTTAAGGCATATTAATTAGGCATTGTAATTATGCATTACAATGGGTATAGTTTTTTAACGCGCACTTTCCACAGCTATTTACACATTGTTATTTGATCTACCAACAATAAAAGAGATCATAGATTATGTCACAGAAACATTGGTAACATGAATTAACTAACAATATCCCTTTTTAATCACTGATTAATTAATCACTGATTGTTACAGTGGCGAACTTCCAAAGTAGAATTAAATAATTGAGATTGTTTTGGTAGAAAGGACCAGCATTATATCGTCGTATTCAGACATACTGAGGATAGCTTCTGTAGTCTATATTTAAAGGGACAAACATCTAAAACGGAATATAATAGTTTTTAAACCCCCATATTGAGAATATTTATTATATAAATATAATTCTAATGGTGATTTAATATAGTATTACAATTAAAGGCTGATTATGGTTATTTTACTATCTAAATATGTGTATAGAAAAATTGGAAAAGAATAAAGTAAGAATGAAGAATGCGGTATATTTAGTATTATCTTAACCCTCTAGTGCATAGTGTAAAATATATATACTAAAGGGTACACAATTTTAAGGGGGTCCGATACCCAAAATTCGCAAAAAAGTCATTTTTTTTTATATTTAAAAAATAATATTCAAACTTATCTTAATAACTCACAAAAAACTGCTTCAAAAAATTCCTATTA
Organism: Troglohyphantes excavatus; assembly: GCA_963932185.1. Taxonomy (NCBI): domain Eukaryota; kingdom Metazoa; phylum Arthropoda; class Arachnida; order Araneae; family Linyphiidae; genus Troglohyphantes; species Troglohyphantes excavatus. The sequence goes on from OZ010669.1 coordinate 37,628,514, forward strand.
CTTTTTTAGTTATGAATGTTTTAATGATGTGTTCCTATAACATAGTTGTATCATATGTAAACTTTAGAAGCAAATATCTCTGTTCGTGGTTTTAAAATTTAATGAACACTAAAAATGCTAAGGCTTTTTTACTATTATACTTAAAATCCTAATTTTTGTATGTATAGCAAGATAAATATATTTTAAATAGATGTATGCATTCAGATTTCCTATTTTTACCATAATTTGTTTTTTAAAACCACTTAAAATGGAATTTTATTTTTTTTTTGTCATTTTTTTTTCCAAAATTTCTAATATATTTTATTTTTTTAAAGTGATGTATCTGAATCAAAATGTGAATGTATACATCTATTTACATATTATTCAAGATCTTAAATAAAAAAAATTGCTTCAAAATATTGAAAAACAAAAAAGGAGTAGGAATTTTAAAATTGTTAAAAAATTTACTAAAATTTTAATTTAAAAATAAATGTGCAATTTAAAAAAAAAATTGAGCGTCTTAAAATGGTTTTTTATGCATATTTAGAAAGAGAAAAAAAATTGGATTGTACAAGTATAAAAATAAAGAAAAAACTGTCGAAGGTATCGGACCCCCTTAAAGTAACCGCTAGTTGCATCTATTGAGTTTTATGTTAGCCATTTTGGTATTGTCACGTAGGGAACCATGCACCTAGTTCTTATAATTATCGCAAGGCCCCTTTTCTTTATAAAAAAGGATTGTGATAAATGCTATCAGCTGCTTCGAGATCTGTTGTTCTGAAACTGGCTCGTGAAGTTGAAGTTTTTCTAAGAATGTTTTATTATTTACAAGTATAATCTGGCTCTACAAAAATTCCTAGCTAATACCAGAGGAATGTAGATTGTATTTAATTTTATTTTCATATTTATTGAAAATTATTTTAGTAATTACATATGATGTTGCATATACGCTAAACAACGGTCTTAATTAATTATTTAATTAAATAGGCACTTGGGATTTTTTGTATCTTTTTCAGCGGTCCAGGTGTAAAAAGATAACGAAAAGAAATTATTTCATTAAAAAAAAATATGCACTAAAGGGTGAATATAAGATAAAAATTTATATTAAAAGAATTTGCAAGTTTTTTATTTAAATTAGATACATAAATTTTATTATTTTATGTTTCTAGTTTCGATGTGCAATTACTGATAACAATTAGGTAGAATTAATACTTAACAATCAAGATTGAATTCGAACGTTATTACAATTTAAAATTTAGGAAGCGTTTGTCTATGTAATCATTTGTTATGTTACATTATGGTGTGGCCAATTCAAATTTACCGAGATTTACGCCCAGGATTGAGTAATATATTTAGATCAGATGCAAAGTAAAATCATAGCAATAAAAGGTTGTAGATTCCGGGCATCTTTATGCTGCCTTTGCTTTAATTTGACATGAATGCATCTGAAAGAACTGTCATAATTTATGTGGTTGGAAGTTATACTGTTTTAGCTACTCTTCACACAAGAAAAAGAAATTGTTGTATTACACAACATACATTTCTGTTTACGTTAAACAAACTCCAATAGTCGCGAATATTTCCCTCGATGAGGATTCCGAAGCCACAACTTTATATACGTTTAAAACGAGTATATTGATTTTTATCAGTTCGAGTATTTATGATTTATGAGTATATCATTTTTAAGTAGATTAGTTTGAAAGAAGTACGTAATCGAGTTGATTTGCAGATATATAGTTTTGCAGCACTACAAAGATTGTTTTTTTATTTATATAAAATAGTAGTTCAAAAACTATTCACTTCAAAATACATTTTCATAAATACGAAAATAAAACTACAGCCCGCATCGAAATTGGATCCGAAGCCACTTTTTTCTCTAGTTTATTTAACGTCCACTATTTCAACTATACAACCACAGGGTCCAACGGTAGAATTTGTTTAAAGGTGCCACACACTATTTTAAATTTATTGAACTATAAAGGTCGAATTATTTGAAAAATAAGATATCATATAATGCATAGGAGGAATTTTCTATTTTTGGATGCGTTTATTTTACATATGCTGTCAAAATTCACCGCCATTTTTTTTTACTTAGTGTTTATACACTATACGTAACAATCAGAAAATATGTTGAAGAATTTAATATAGATTAAAGTAAGTGTATGTATATAAGTTTCTAATAAATATATTTTCATATTTTACTTGAGCAGTATTATGAACTCTATATTGTATCTAAAAAATAAATTGACATATGTAATATATCGTTAATTTGCGTAATGTATATATTTAACCATATACAATACCATTTTAAAAACACATGAAAACATATGTAAACTTAATACTTTAAAGCAAATACTTATTTAAAAAATCTGTATCAGAATATTTTTTTATTTATAACATTCTCTATAGTTACACTTAAGAAAATTCCATAGTTAAATATTCATATAGGATATAGATATTTTTTTGATAGAAATATTCTTTTCATATTCACTAAAGTACAACATTGTACCAGATGAAATTTTAGATGATAGAATATCTCTTTTTCATGGGTTCTACATCTACAATGCTTTTATATGCATTTACAATGCTTTTTGAAGTAGAGTGGTACATGAAAAAGATAAAAAAAAGATTAGGCACGTTTAGTAAGTTTTTTTTTATTTTTTATGTTCTATACTCTTTAGTTGTGTACTTCAAAAAGTGTTTGTGTTCGTATAACAAATGGTGTGTAAAGAACAATGTAGCCTAAAAAAATCATTTTATTCCTTTTATAACATGAAAGAAAACGTATTTATATGTCGAACATTTCAAAGCGACATTTTTAGACAGTAAAATCTCAAAACTTTTTTGAGGTGTCAGTTTTATAAGATTTCCATTCTATGGAATAAAATATACTATAAAATATATATATAGTTAGTGCATTACTATTTTGTTTTTGACATCATAAAGTAGAGAGCATACCAATAAAACACATATGGATACTTTCGCAAAGTATCCATATGTGTTTGCTTTATTGGAAGCTTTTCGATGAATATAGGATTTTGAAAGACTATAAATTAGAACCCTGGTTGAAACTAAACATATCACTTGTTGTTTTTCGTACTTTAAATGTCTGTTATTATTACTAAGATCTGAATCATATTTTGAATACTAGTCCTATTGTACAGGAATTGTTTTTTTCTTAAATTATTCCCCCCAAGAAATTTTGGCTATATATCACATTTGGTCTAGTATTTAAGAATCTAAATAAATAAACCCATAAAAATTGGAGGTGCGGAAAAAAGTTTTAGGATGGGGAATTATATGAAAATATAAGTTTACAAATTTTGTCAAGTGGGGTGCCTTTTATGATGTTTTTTGGCATGCTGAATCAATGATTAAACCATTTATCAAGACATTAGGACAAACCGTTATTGATAGAAATACGTTTTTATTCTGAAAAATATGTAACGAGACAAATAAGTGAAAAGTAGGTATTAAGTTATTAACAAAAAATGAAAAGTGCTAAATTTATGCTATTATAAATTAATCATATTTAAATCACATTACTTCAAATAATTATTAATTAACTAGGTTTTTTAATTAAAGAGTACATAAACATAACTCTATTTCTTATCCTAAATGTATTATAAAACACAATATATAGGTATTGCACAAAAATTATTTTCTTTTCAATAGATTAACAATGATAAGGCCACTTTTATCGTTCTATCACATACAAAATGAAGTGAATCATTGAGAAGTAACACCTGCTTGATATCTTCCTATATAAATATCAATTCATATGCTGTAAATTATGACTTAGTTTGTAAGTGGAAATTCGCCTCTAGTTTACATCCGAAATGTTGAAGACTGTGTTGTTGCTGTCGCTCCTGGTTATTGCCGTCTACGCATACGTGCGTATTGACGTGCATGACGAGGGCGTATTATCGGCAGCTAACTTTGCAGCTAAGTCGTTGTCTAAGACATTCGCTTCCAAATATCACCACAGGCTCACCAAGGTCTTGAAGGCAGAGAGTCAGGTATGGACTTGGTACACTGTTAAAAATTATTACGAACTTGCTCCAAAATTTGGTACCCATTTAGCTGCAACTAACATTTGGTGCTTAGTTTAATCATTTTACGGTGCTACCATGGATACCATTTAGTGGTGAAACGTTGCACTAAAACTCATAACGTTGTATAAAACTCAAAAATTTGAATTTTCCTAATATTTTATGCACCAAAACTCATAAAGTTGCATAAAACTCAAAAGTCGAGATTTCTTAGTATTTTTGTAGAAAAGCTGGCAATCCTCCAATCGCAAGATGGCAACTTTCTTGGTCGGTCTTGGCTACCGATCGGGCTCTAACTAGGAATCCTCTGATTCATAGCTGAACGTCTTTATCCACTGGGCCACGGAGTCCCTCGTTCGTCGCTATTATTTTTTGGAGGGGATTCCTCGGCTTGCTGATGTAGCGACAGCAAAAGTTTCGGTTGCACTTACAGAGGTTGAACCAATTATCGGTGAAACCTCCGCTTTGTTCCGATAAAGGATTTTTGGTTCAACCTAGCTGCCACCATGATATGGTGTAATTTGCTGCACACCTCTGTTTTGCATCAATATATGGCATATCGTTGAACTGCAATTTTAAACAGTGTAGGATCTTCCCTGCGTTAGATCTCACAGCTTATTTGAAAACTCCAAACCGTTGCTGTGGATTGATATTGGGGAGAAAGTGGTCTCAGTAGTTGTGAGACGTAGCGAAACTTTGTACAAAAATGCTTCCACAAACTTTATAAGTAACTTTCCAATGGGATGTTTTTTAAAATACACAGAATGGAAGTTTAAATGACTGCTTTTATGACGTAATAAATGAACTCTCACATAGCTAATTAACGCAAACAGTTCGTATAATAATACATAGAAAATACAAAACCCCAAGATTAAAAATGTAACTTTTGGTTACACTATGAGAATTTAAGAAGTTTGTTAATTTTATGTTTAAAAACATTTCTTTTACAATGTACGAAAATATACTAAAAGTTCCTTTATCCTATAACAGCTCATGCATTTAAACTGGATGGGTGATTAAAGTAAATCTGTTAGTTTAAAATCCAGTGACCATAGACAATTTAATACGATTTTTTAAAAAATAATATTTTATAAATAAATAAAAAAAATAATAAGTTAAATATAAAATCTTTCAATGGAATTCATACGATTTTTTAAAAAATAATATTTTATAAATAAATAAAAAAAATAATAAGTTAAATATAAAATCTTTCAATGGAATTTCTAAATTTAGAATGAAATTTTGGAGCGATCTTACATGTATATTTCTTGAAATGCATTCCATCCAAAGGAATAAATATTTTATAGCACTCTCATTTCATAGCAGGATAATCTTACATTTGTTTTTTATTTTAAACAAGGTATGAATACTGATAAAATATGCAAGGATATATTGTCAAACTTGTGATCATTTCGCCAAAGAAAGATTTCGAAAGTATAAATAAGTTCAAAAATTAGATCCATACAGGCCTGTAGCTAGCTAGGGGCCAGGGGGGGCGTTGCCCGTCCTAGGATTTTATTTGCCCGTCCTAGAATTTTATTTGCCCCCCACCCCGAGCAATTAATGTAATTTTCTAGAATCTCACACTGAAAAACCACATAGAAACCACTCAAACGCGCCCCCCCTCCTCTTCCCCCCTCAGCGTCAGTAACCATCTCTGGTAATTGAACCTGACCAGGGACCAGACAAATCATTAGCCCCATGGCTTATTGTCGCCACTTTACCGGTCTTTTCGAAAACTAGTGGGGAGTAGTCCATCTCGTATGACATGTGTTGCCGTCCCCTTTCCCCCTGCAGGGAGGATAGAATTCTTGCAGACAAAAGGCGTCGCTTTTTTCGGGAAACAGCAGAATAAAGACTTTCGATAACAGATAGTGTAACTCAGACCCTCAAGCAATACTTGTCAAGAATAACTCGAACCCATTCATTAGGATATCGATTTTTAACAGGGAAACAGGAAACCGACCCCTGTTGAGTTTGTCCATTGTCAACCTGTTTTCTCCCAGTGTAATTTAGCCTACACTGCCCAGGGTTGTATGTATTTCCACAAAATTGTTGGGGCTTTTGATGCTTTCTTTCACCGGATTGGCTGTTGTATCTGCAAAAGCCCCGCAGAGCACTGCTCAGAGTTGCTATACGTCGTTTGTTGCAATAGGGTGGTTAAGAGCATGGAAGTTGCTTGAACATCATTCAAGTTATGGTTAATGGTTATGGCTTGTTTTTTTTTAAATAAATACAAATATCGGACAAGAAAGCGGATGTGTTCAGCGAGACTAGCAACGATCCCAGCACAAGTGATGTAAATGTTACTATATTTTTCATCTTGACGAAGTTATAATATGGGCGGGTTGGTTAACAAGTGGATGCCAAACATGATGCCCATGGAAATGTAAGGGCTCTTCGAGCTGACACATTGTTAAATCCCAAATCAAATTAGCAAAGTAAGTGTTACCTTATTAAATATGCTTGTTAATTTATAAAAATTACATTTTCAAAAAATTAAGCAAAAAAACGTTAGGGGCTATATAGCATCTAATGATACATGTCATTCGTTAATTTATCCCTTTTACAAAATGAATTAATTATTCTTTTGCAATATTTATAAATTGAAATCAAAATGTCATTTTTATGATAGACCCCATGGTAGATTTACAAACGTTTTCAAATTCCAATTTTTAAAAATATATAATTATTCAAATTAAATTGTAAATTTACTAAAATAATTGCTTAACCTTACAATACAATTGCGCATTTAATTTTAATGTGCAACGGAATTTAAGTTGTTGTTAATTGTAATGAGTTATATATATAGGAAGAATTTCCTAAACCAATTACGATTTACCTAACTATTCAATGCTGCTACATCCAAAGTCTGAATGTCGATAGTAAAAATACTGTATTATACATAAAAATATAAATTATTACGAGTTATGTTTTTCGTATTTTAGTGTAATTCGTGAAAACTTAATATTTTGTTATTTTATGTGAAGGCAGTTTCTTATTTGTTACTTTTGGTAAAGATATATCAGAAACAAAAAAGTAATAGAAAAATTGCATTTGACATTTACAGATATTTTTATTTAACGTTATGATAAGTCCATTATCAAGAGATATAACATTAATAAAATTAACATCTTAACGTTTTTAAACTACGTTTTATTCTTATAAATTATCTAGAGCAGATTTTTATAAATTTTTATCAAAGAATATTCCAATTATAGAATATTAAAGATTTTATAATTCTTTATTATTAGTTCAAAGATTATTTTTTGAAATATGTACCATACTTTATTTTATTTTTTCGTTGTTGACGTTAATTTTTGCCAGATTAAAAAAAAAGAGCACATTTTTTTGCGTGCTTTAGAAATATTGTTCAGTGTAATTTTCCAAAAACAATTTTACTGCTAAAAAATGTTCTCCCATTTAATATCAAAAGCAAATGAGATTTTTACAAGTATTTATATTATTATATATTTTTATAAAAATTTAAACAGTATTATACTATAATTAAATAGGGGAGATTAAAAAGGAAATTTCTCAATGGCAATCTTTTCCTGTTTAATCTCACCGATTCAATTCTGCTGGCTTCTCTCTTAGTAAACACATACCAAGCAGATTTGCATTCTTACTGCAAAACAATTGATGATGCTATTATTATTTAGGTTCTATAAGCAAACTTATATTACATACATACTTGTCAATTTTTCGAAAATCAAATCTATACAATTTATTTTTACAACAATCTTGTATGAAATGTATTGTATAACATTACAAAAGTCTATAGTTTTTAAAAAACATTGAATGGTTATTGCTCATTTTGGTTTTTATTTACTACCACCCTGATGAAATTATTGACTAGACATAACATTTTTAAAGAAGAAAAAGTTAAGCATTTTCAGCAAAAAATTCATTTATTCACCATATTTTTTTCAGTGTTCTGTTGTTTTCAGAGTTTTCGAAATTCCTTTGATGATTTTTGTAAAATAAAAAATCCCTTCGAATTCCATTAAAATTTTATAAATTAATCATATAAGCGTACAAAATGCTCAAAATGCGTACATACAGACAAATCGCATACGTTGGTAGGTGCATGTGTATAATACAAGGAAATATAGATATTTGCTTCAGAAGAAAAACAATAGTGTATATTTTAATGGTACAAGGTTTGAAAAAGTATGTATAATTAAACTTCTACATTTTTGTGTAATTAAGTTGAAAGTTACCCCCCCCCCTCTTGCCCTACCTGAAATAGTGTTTGCCCCCCCTGAATATGTTTTCTGGTTACAGGCCTGGATCCATAGTCAAAACTGAAATATTCACGATGATATTTGTTATTTTTCCTTTTTGGAAAGTCTGCTGTTCATACTTAAGTAATGAGAGGAAAAAAAATTGTATTTTTAATTAACTATGATTTCTAATATAATAAGTAAAGAGGTTTGGTTTCTGTAGACATTTGGTATGGGATAATACATATTATCGAATTAATTTAGTGCTTTTTTATATTAAAACGAAAGTTAATATAGGTACAAATTCAGAGGATTCCATCGGGTAATTATAGTATATGACAAAAAAATAATTAATCTTACAGATATCTGAAATTAATTAAAATATTGCATGTTAAAGATTAAATCCTTTTTAGTAAAAATTGTATATTTTTTACAAGTTAATAAGTATTCGTTGTTTTACAAACATACATATGTTAGTAAATTTCTACTCTGTTTACTTGTATGTTTTAAGTAATCGAATAATTTCTTTTTAATGAAAAATTGTGGACAAATTTATTGGAGCTGACTTTAGTGTACAAATATCACCTTAAATATCATTCAATTCCAAATAAAACAGTGAGTATTAGTTTAAGGAGAAGGAAATGTTTATTTGAGAATTTATGTGTTTTATAAAATATTGACTTTTTCAGTGATTTTAGGTTTTAAGTATTCCATTAAAATGACATTTCCTTATAGTTTAGAACGTCCCACAATGGACACCATTGTGGGACAGCCAGTAAGAAGGCGAATAGAATGCTGGGATTTATTAAAAGAAATGTATCATCTAAATCGAAGGACGTAATTTTACCACTATATAGGAGTTTGACTAGGCCCCATCTAGAGTATGCAGTACAATTCTGGTCACCTTATCTCAAAAAGGATATTGATTTATTAGAACGGGTTCAACATAGAGCTACAAAATTGATTCAGGGTACTTCAGGAATGAATTATGAAGAAAGGCTTAGAACTTTAAATATGTATACACTCGAGGAGAGAAGGATTAGAGGGGATCTTATTCAGTTATTCAAATTTATCAAATTGGGAGATGTGGCGGGATTAGAATTTAATATTGCCAATGTGACTAGAGGTCATGGATTTAAATTATACAAGTCACAGCTTAATCGGGATGTTAGAAAGCATTATTTTTTTAATAGGGTTATTGACAAATGGAATGGTTTGCCTGAGTATGTTGTTAATTCTTCAGGGGTGAGTGGTTTTAAAAAACAATTGGATCGGCATTGGGGAATCGTGAGGATGATGGATTGACAGGACCAACCTTGCTGGGCCTAGAGCCTGTAGTTGGTCGACATTATTTGTATTTGTATTTGTATATAAAAACTAAAAATAAATAAATATATTTTTAAGTTTTCTACTAGTATGCTTCAGTTATTGAAAACTAAATTTAAAACGTAAATTTTTCTTATTTATGAAGACACTCAGCGTTTAATTTAATGCATGATAATATATCAGACTACAATTTTTAACGTAATCAGTATATTTACACTTTCTCTTCTCCAATATAGGAAACATGATAATAAATATCTGTTAGAGTCATATTTTAGGTATGTGTGGTTTATTTTGTGGAGGTTTCCAAAAGTTGTTGTCCAAAGTTATCCCATTAATAAAATATACTGTTAAGAATTTTTTGTAGCGGACGTACTAATGAAATGGGACAACAGAATCATATTAAAATGGAACATGCACAGAATATATACGTAGATATTTCAGTTTAGTTGTGAACTCTTCTACGGGAATTTGTTCCAAATCGTTAAATCGAAGATGTTTTCGATGTTTTTAGAGTATAAATAACCATATGGCTTACCCGAAGAAAAATTTTAGAATAATTTTTTTTTATTTGTAAGTAAAACATGTTTCCTATTTAAACGCGCTTAATATGCGGAATTCAAGCGCATGAAATGAAGAATTTAAAAAATGCTTGAGCTGAATGCATGCAAACAGAATCAGTTTGCTCTGAAAGTGGTAGGTGGAACAATAGAGTAAAGCTCAAGTAAATTATGATATACAGAATAAAATTTTGTATATTTATAGTTATTTCGTTTTTAGGAGAGTTTCGGAGGTGCTGACTATCGAATGGACATCGTTGTCGGAATGACCACTTGCAAGAAAGCGGAAGTTGCGTTTGAGGATGCAGACAGTTGCGATTTCCAAGTGGGAATTGTAAGTCTCTTTGGGAGTTCATTTAACGTTTGACTTTTTAAAAAAATTCAATATTAAACATTCTATTTACAATTTTTTTTAACATTTAAAATTGATTTATAATATGTAAAAAACAAACATTTGTTTCCGAAATTGGACGTGTAGACTTCTACAACTGATATTTTCTTTTCGGCCATTTTAACTGTTAGATTTTGCATTAATGAATATGAATTATAGATATTAAAAGATGAAATAAATCTAAAGAAATATTAAAGCAAGAACACTTTACGATTGGAGTTTTCTTACTTTTTTTAGCATTAATTTTTGCCATGATAAAGGGAAAACAATGTGAGAACATATGCCATGGAAAAATATTAAAACTCAAAACTTTAAAAATGTAGATATATACTTTTACAATTTGTTTTCATGTAGTATTAAATTGCATTTTATAAACAAATAATCTTATTCATTAAAATTTACAGCGCAAATTTAAAATGTCACATCTCTATTAATAAAAACATATTCGACAATTTTAATAAAGCATACTACATTATAAACAATTTAGTGAGTAGTTAGCTGGAGAGTTAAGTAAATAATTTTTTTTATGAAAAAATGTGCAAAATTTTAAGTATATATAACATTTTCCATTTTTGAAGTTATAAACGTTACGTCGATGTGTTAAGTCATTAGTGCGTTAACAAACATAAAATTGAGCCTTTCTAAATACCTCAATTTTCCAACTATGAGAGTTTGACAACCCAACCGAACGAAACCATTTGAATAGAAAAGAGTGATGATTAAAAATGAGTTTAGAATTTGAGATGAAAGTTTGGACTATTAACGCAGTTAAAGATGTTTAAATATTATTATAAATTTACTAAATATAAATAATTGTTTTACATTTTTTTTATTTAGACAATTTCTGTTCTTTATAGCTAACAGGCAAATAAAATTTCATTACCAATTCATTTTATTTATCTTGTCAATTATTAATATTTGATAGCTTTAAAATATGGCAAGAAAAACGAAAAAAAAATGACCGTTTCTAAATTTGTTATAAATGCAAAAATTATTGGGAATTGCAGTCGAAGTGGAAATTTATTACTTTAGCATCTAGATGTAGCTCGCCCTTTTTTAACATGATGATTAACACGTGCGTAACAGTTAGAAGATTTATTTTCAAGAGTGCATTTGTAAGCCTAACGCTAAACATTGTATTTCTTTTTTACAGAGCACTTACAAGAAATGCACAGTTGTCGTTAACAAAGGAGCGAAGGGAGAATTTAAATTGCTGACCACTGGATGCATTCTAGCCTCCAAGAAAGATCTTGAAGATAATTGAATCTAGATTATTTGAGTTGATGATACTCAAATTATTGTTCAAAAACTGCACAGTTAAGAGTATATTTAAAAAATTACAACTTTAAATATTTATGTATCTATATTTGATTGAAAAATAAAATAAATTATGTTTAAAAGTGTTTACTTAAATCCTTTATTGTTGTTAAAATTTATATTTTAAGTTTTTAAGCTGTTTATAGTTTATATTATTTTTAAATTTCATGAATATACAACCGTTGAAATATATTATTTGAAATGTCTGACTCATTTTAAAAGCAAGTTAATCACATTAAAATGTGAATTAAATGAAATTTGAATACTTCTCAAAACTATTTATTTTTTATTACCTTAGTAATATATTAATATGAGCTTAATACCCTGATTCTGTAACTAGTTAAAACTAGGCTTTCAAAGTAAGCTTCTTACAAATTGTTTTCGAAAAACTTATTTTCTATATTTTAAAAGTAACGTTATATTTTTTAATTATGTTATTTTATGGCGATTTTCAATAAAAATAAACAATACATCTGAATTAATTTTTACCGTTTTATTCATCATAAAATATTATAATTTGAATTGCTACTTCAATGAGTTCGTGTAATTAATGTTACTCATTTTCGTTGATAAGTGTTTAAGGTTTTCATTACATTAAAAATAATAACCAATTCAAAGGTGTTTTTATTGATATTTTCTATTTTGTAAAATATATTAAATTGAGCGAGTTATGGGTAGGAATCCATTAACTTTTGTGATAATCTGAAATGGCATCAAGAAATTCTGAACAATAGAAAAAACCATTAAGATTAGAAGAATAAATGAATTGTCTTTTTTTGTAAAATTTAAGAATGAAATGATATTTATGGGTTTTGTTTATTAAAGCAATCTTAAGTATTATTAAAGTAATCATATCTTATTAATGAATATGACTATTTGAAAAATCTTTTTCAAAAAGAATTGCTGTAGCAAAAGGTATAGGAAGACAATAATATGCTATTGTAGTGACACCATATAAAATATCTTCTTTCTAAAATTTGATTCTTTAACTAAATAATTTCTGAAAACTTATACAAACTAAACGTTTTATTTTTATAATTTCAAATGAGTTAATTATAGAGAGCGTTATTTATTAAAATTTTGTTTTTGTTTCTAATATCATTGACCTAAGACTGCTTACACATTGATAATTTATTCAACAACCACATCTTTGAAATGAATATCTTCATTTTTTTCAAAGGTAACATATTTTATCTATTTTTCTTTCGAGCCGCAGTAATTGATCGACATCAAGTGGACTACCATCTAAAGGAAATAGGGAGTGCTTAACCCACTTTACTCACATGCTATTTTAGCAATTGTAAAGTTGTTTTCACCGTTTGGAAGTTTAAATATTTTTTCCTTGGTGTGAACTTATATATTTTTACCGAAATTTTATATCATCGTAAAGAGGTCGCTTTTAAGTTATACCAAAAAAATTAGATTTAAAAAATACTGTAAAATGGAGTATTTTTTTGAGTTTAAAAACTAGATGCATTGATGCAAAAACTGGAGATCCCCGGACGGGATATCACGTCCATCAGCGTCAGACAGTTAAATAAACCATTAAGAAATACTTTTTTTTAAATGATACTTTGTTTTGGGGTTTGTTTAAAGTTCGAGGCTTCTTCTCATTCAAACATGCTGAACAGACATGCTGAAATCCTTCCTATGTAACATGTTTTGAAGTAGGTTGCTTAAATAAATCGAAGTTATTAATTAATTAACATCCGCTTTCAAAGTAAATAGCATTACCACGAATTTTAAAGCATTGATTATTGAACTTAAGTTCAAGTGCATATTGAACTTTAACATATACATGTCAAAAGCCTTGTTATGAGTAGCCAAAAGCCATGATGAAAAATCCATGATTCATAATCTAACGTTATTCAGTAATAGGGTATTTGGGGGTAAAAGTACACGTGGAGGAAGAGGCGTTTCATAAACATAAATATAAACATAGTTTTATAAGCCCGCCATTAGCCTGCTGTTTTGTCACATCAGTGCGGGTTGTAAATCGAAGCTGCATGGTGAAGGAAATTCCGCTGCTTTTGTAGTTCACTTACCAGTTAAGTCATGAAACAACGAAATGGTGTACAAGTTCGCAAGGCCTGGGGGCAAAAGTACACACGTGTACTTTTACCTCAATTTTTTTAGAAAATGTAGAGTGGGGTACTTTTTAGTTAAACCCAGTAATTTTTGGCAAGTAAAATATTGTCACGTTGTGGAAGGTTGCATTTTATTTTTTTTTCCATTACCCTTCTGTTACCATTTTTCCTTTTTTACCTTGATTGCTTCGTTTCGAAAGAGTGTTCCTATTTTATTCCTGTGTGAAAAGGGCTTTTATTTTAAAAGAACAGATACTAATATTTTTAGTAAATTTTAAGTAATAGTTATTGTAATTTTTAGAGTCTAATAATTGTGAGTATTAGTCTCTAAAATCACTGCTTACTTTTGCTCTATTAGGTAAAAGTATGCAAAAGGGTTTGAAAAAAATTGCGATTTCTCTGTTCATATTAATTTTTTAATGGTATTGGTTCTTGGACAGAATTCAGTAGATATCTTTAAGGTATAAACTTCATGCAAAATCGTGAGAAATTTGATGAAAATGTTTTCTAAATATATATATAAAAAAAAAAATTACGTTCTTTTACCTCCATTTCTCTTATAGGGCCATTTTACGGAATTTGTCCGTGATTTGTCCCATTCACAACTTTTTTTTATTATTATATATTAATTAATGTGAAATAAATCCAATTTTTAAAAACTAACTAAACCCACTAAAAAACTGAGTTTATTTTACCTTAATTAACATACACTAAAATAATAAAAATAAGTTGCGGAGTTGAGAAATCAAGGACAAATATCTTGAAATGGCCTTATAGTTAAACTTTTGATAAAAATACAATCTTATATAAGAAACTCACGTGTAAGTTTTTTTTTATCACTTGATGAATCAATGTGCTGATGCATCCCTGAGAACCGACACCTGTCCCCCGTATCTGATAATATAAATACTCATCCGTGCAAGATTGACACACTTCTTGAAACTTATTTTCTGTTCGCTTGTAAGATTTCATCCAGTCTGTCGAAAATGTTGAAGGCAATCGTATTCCTGTCTGTCGTGGCTCTCGCCGTCTGCGTTCTTCCTGGAGGATTTCAAGACAGGAAAGTCGACGACGAGGATGTAGTGGAGGCCGCCAACCACGCCGCCAAGTCGCTGTCCAAGACCTTTGCGTCCAAGTACCACCACATACTTGCCAAAGTGGTGAAGGCTGAGAGCCAGGTAAGAATTGTCGAAGCCTTCGTCGTATTAGAGTATTGATAATTTTCGAGGGTTTTCAAGTGAATGGGGACAATAGCAATAAATGACTCTGTTGAACTATATACTTCTTCAGAATCACAAGAATTTTGCAATTCACACGAGTGGTAAGCTGTGAAAATTCATTTCATCATAACTGAATCGTTTATTTTCCAAAACTAATTAACAGATATATTTTTTTAATTTGATTTTTTACGGAATCTAATCTCATATGGTAAAGACATATTTTTGTCCAATCGATCCAAATTTCAATCCGTGTTATGTATTATTTTTCACAGTGAATATTGCGTTTAGCACAGAAACCAGATAAACGATATTAGATAATATGTTGAGCGTGAATGCAAAATTGAATCGTTTGTTGACGGATTTCTGAAATAAAAAAATGTGGATTTATTTTTATGGAATAAGAATCTTACTGAAAAATACATATTTTTGTGTACAATCTTGTCAATAGCCATTCCGTCAACTGCCAAATTAACTTTAAAAGCAACATCCACTTTGAGAAGCTGTTAACTAACACTCCAAATTTTTTAAGCCAAAAACTATACTAAGATCAAAGATAGAATGTTTTCTTTGTTTCCCGAAAATTTGAAAAACTACACTTAGCTGGTTTCTGAAATAAACGATTCAATTCCGAACATGTCACAACGCAACATAAAGCTCATCATTCCGTTTCAAAATAAGATTTTTTTTATGCTGTACAAAATAAACAAACTTCATAAAAGAACTCAAATTAGAGAAAATAAGTATCCTTATAAGAGACATTTTTTTTTTTAAAAATATGAAAATGAAGCAAAAAATATATTAATACCGTATAGACCCCGTTTTCCCTTAACTATTGCCTCTTCAATCCCTCAACATTGCGATTCCAAACTTAAAACGACTATCGCTGAAAGTCTCAAGTCTTGGGGTTTTCTTTAGTCGTTATAATGATCTTTCTTTATAACGACAATTTTTATTGGTCCCATGAGGAGTCGTTATATTGAGGTTCTAGTAATAATAAGCTTGAAAAGTACGTGTAAATATGTGTGTTACGCTGCGTTTGGTGTAAGTGTATTTATTATGTGGTTAGATTACTGGAACACCATATGAGAGTTTTAGGTAATATATGCTCTAGACTATATACTTTATGGGTGTCATTTTGTTCATATAAATATCGTAGCAAAATAATTTTCGGGTGTGTAACTTAAACACGACGGTTTCAAAACGTTAATAATATTTTTTGCGTGTGGCGGATTTACAATTCTTGACTCATTAAGATCCAATATGACATTATTCGAAATATGCCATTTACTTTAGAAAGCTATTAAGAAAAATTATTATTAATTAATAAGATACGTATTCTAAATGAATAATTAAAAAATATTAATAATAATAAAATTAATTTAAAGATTAGTTAAAAGTTAAAATATATAGTAATAATTTATAAGAATGCATATTTTACATTACACGAATTTCTTACGTTATTTAACTGTGTATAGTTGTAATGAAATTATGTGCGTAACTTTATTTAATAAGATGGTTTAAAATGTAAGAAAAAAATTATATGGAAAGAAATACTACATGTATGATTGAAAACAGATATTTTAAAAATATGCGTTCGATAAAATAAAATGTAACTGAACATACTTTATCGTAAACATAAAAACGTGGGAAAAATAAATTAGTAACACTATAATTTATTGAAAAATTCGGAACTCAAAAACCACGTGTCATAAATAAATTCACATTGTTTGAGCTTGTAATTTTTTTCGACAATAAAACAATTAAAAATTTTCTTATGATGCATCGCTTTTTACATAACAATGTCTGAACTTGCAGTAGAAAATAATTGCAAATGCGATCAACTGCATACAAGCTCACATTAACTTAAAATTCTACATAATTTTTCATCTGTGATATCATTTTACATTTGGTCTAGAATATCATTGAAGAACTAAAATAGACGTAAATGTTATGTGACATATTCGAATTTTTCAAAATAAAAACAAGTTTTTTTTATTGGACCATTAAAGTTATCTTCTATCTTCTTTTTCATCTGTTTCATCGTTCTATTATAGAATATTTCTTTGTGACTTTCAACGAAAAATCTCTGTTTGTGTTAAAAACGACATTATTATATATTTTTTTGCAAACGGAAAGTACCTTTAATTACAATGGTGATAGTTTTCCCAGTTATCTTTAAGGTACGGTTACTTAAAGAAAAATTAAAGAAACATATCCTTTGGAAGTTGTCTTTTTATGATATCTTTAATACTTAAAAACCCAAAACGTTTGACTTTAGTTAAGTTAAGAATTTGTTGAAAAAAACCAATAATTAAAAGCAATTAGTGAAAATATTTAAATTCTGAAAAAATCATTAATTTCCTGTAAATCAGGGAAAGTACTGGTGTGTGTATTCCCTATACTACTTCAGTTTTAGGGTAGCATATCTTTTCATACAAATTATTCTAGAATGTTTAATACTATGATGGATAAGTAGAGTTCGAAATTGGGAGACAAAAGTTAGGTGTCATTGGCTCCTAACAATTTTTTTCTAGTTGACAAAATGTTCTGCCTCGACGTAATTTTAAAAATAATTCGAATTGCTTAAACAGAGCTGCCAACGGTTACGATATTTTTGCAATTGTTAAAGTTGCATTTGCATAAAATTAGAAGCACGTTTCCATTTGTACGCTAAAAATATCAATAGTAATTTTATCTTAATGATAGTAATTTAATTAAGTAAATAAATGTAAATTAAAAATAGAAAATAGAAACTGAAAGTAATTTAAAAATAGTAATTTTATCTTACTGATAAAATTACTGAAAAGTGTGAGAGAAATTATTAAAAATCAAAGTTAGACGTAAAAAATTGCAACTGAGTGTTCAAACTGAATTTTTTATGAACTTCACAAATGACGACTGGGTGTAAAATTACGGTCATTAAACTGAAATTATTAGGTTCAAAATACGAATAATTATAGATAATTTCGAACCTATTGGATATGTAGAAATTAACGGAACAATCTATATTGATCATTAAAGAATATGGAATCTCATATCTATTATTGCGTTTTTTAATAAATACGTTACTATCATACTATGTATTCAGATATACAAGTTACGGGATTAGTTTGAGTTTCAATACGGTCGAATGATAGCTTATTATTATAAGCTGCATGAAGGGTAATAATGACAAAAAAATAAGCTGATTGTCTTCATTTTTCTTCTGATTTAGATTGTGGCAGGTAAGAACTTCCGAATGACTGTGATCCTCGGGGAGACCACCTGCTTGAAAAACGAAGGCGAGTTTGAAGATGCTGAAAACTGCGAATTCAGAGATGGAGTAGTAAGTGGATTTTTAAGAAAGCTTATCTCATTTCCGATATTTTAATTTTAACTAAAATATTTTTTATAACCAAAGGCGTTCAGGTACAGTCAATTAGACTCCCGTATCATTCATTCGCAATTTGGTTTAAAAAAAAAAACATGTGTTCACTCAGAATAGTTTAATGTTAGTTGTAATTTCAGAGTTCTAAGTTAAAGTGTTAGGAGTAGCAACTGAGTGACTTTGTTTTGTAATTCAACATAAGACGTTAAAACACATTTGGCTACATTCTGTTCTTACTTCAGGTCGGATGAAACAAAAAAAATTCACGTATTAATTAACTTCCGATTTGTTTTGTTGACGAGTTGAATTTTTTTTGACATTTTGAAGTAAAAAGTAAATTATTATACAAACATTATTGAAAACTATGCATAAGCTATTTAAATGTTACACAATGTGCTGGATGTTTTCGAAATATGGCTCTTCTATTCGTGTTAACGATTACGAAACTGTTAGGATGGCAGATTCATTGCCAAAATCCTGATGGTGAGAATTATTGCTAAGTTGGAACCTTGTGACCACAATAGGTTCTCCCTACAGTTATATCAACTAGAATTCTTTCTCCCAGCTGCGATAAGCTTAGTTTGTTGGTTTAAGGGGACTCGGTACCCTTAAACCAACAAACTTACGAAACTGTTAGGATGGCAGATTCATTGCCAAAATCCTGATGGTGAGAATTACTGCTAAGTTGGAACCTTGTGACCACAATAGGTTCTCCCTACAGTTATATCAACTAGAATTCTTTCTCCCAGCTGCGATAAGCTTAGTTTGTTGGTTTAAGGGGACTCGGTACCCTTAAACCAACAAACTTACGAAACTGTTAGGATGGCAGATTCATTGCCAAAATCCTGATGGTGAGAATTACTGCTAAGTTGGAACCTTGTGACCACAATAGGTTCTCCCTACAGTTATATCAACTAGAATTCTTTCTCCCAGCTGCGATAAGCTTAGTTTGTTGGTTTAAGGGGACTCGGTACCCTTAAACCAACAAACTTACGAAACTGTTAGGATGGCAGATTCATTGCCAAAATCCTGATGGTGAGAATTATTGCTAAGTTGGAACCTTGTGACCACAATAGGTTCTCCCTACAGTTATATCAACTAGAATTCTTTCTCCCAGCTGCGATAAGCTTAGTTTGTTGGTTTAAGGGGACTCGGTACCCTTAAACCAACAAACTTACGAAACTGTTAGGATGGCAGATTCATTGCCAAAATCCTGATGGTGAGAATTATTGCTAAGTTGGAACCTTGTGACCACAATAGGTTCTCCCTACAGTTATATCAACTAGAATTCTTTCTCCCAGCTGCGATAAGCTTAGTTTGTTGGTTTAAGGGGACTCGGTACCCTTAAACCAACAAACTTACGAAACTGTTAGGATGGCAGATTCATTGCCAAAATCCTGATGGTGAGAATTACTGCTAAGTTGGAACCTTGTGACCACAATAGGTTCTCCCTACAGTTATATCAACTAGAATTCTTTCTCCCAGCTGCGATAAGCTTAGTTTGTTGGTTTAAGGGGACTCGGTACCCTTAAACCAACAAACTTACGAAACTGTTAGGATGGCAGATTCATTGCCAAAATCCTGATGGTGAGAATTATTGCTAAGTTGGAACCTTGTGACCACAATAGGTTCTCCCTACAGTTATATCAACTAGAATTCTTTCTCCCAGCTGCGATAAGCTTAGTTTGTTGGTTTAAGGGGACTCGGTACCCTTAAACCAACAAACTTACGAAACTGTTAGGATGGCAGATTCATTGCCAAAATCCTGATGGTGAGAATTACTGCTAAGTTGGAACCTTGTGACCACAATAGGTTCTCCCTACAGTTATATCAACTAGAATTCTTTCTCCCAGCTGCGATAAGCTTAGTTTGTTGGTTTAAGGGGACTCGGTACCCTTAAACCAACAAACTTACGAAACTGTTAGGATGGCAGATTCATTGCCAAAATCCTGATGGTGAGAATTACTGCTAAGTTGGAACCTTGTGACCACAATAGGTTCTCCCTACAGTTATATCAACTAGAATTCTTTCTCCCAGCTGCGATAAGCTTAGTTTGTTGGTTTAAGGGGACTCGGTACCCTTAAACCAACAAACTTACGAAACTGTTAGGATGGCAGATTCATTGCCAAAATCCTGATGGTGAGAATTACTGCTAAGTTGGAACCTTGTGACCACAATAGGTTCTCCCTACAGTTATATCAACTAGAATTCTTTCTCCCAGCTGCGATAAGCTTAGTTTGTTGGTTTAAGGGGACTCGGTACCCTTAAACCAACAAACTTACGAAACTGTTAGGATGGCAGATTCATTGCCAAAATCCTTATGGTGAGAATTACTGCTAAGTTGGAACCTTGTGACCACAATAGGTTCTCCCTACAGTTATATCAACTAGAATTCTTTCTCCCAGCTGCGATAAGCTTAGTTTGTTGGTTTAAGGGGACTCGGTACCCTTAAACCAACAAACTTACGAAACTGTTAGGATGGCAGATTCATTGCCAAAATCCTGATGGTGAGAATTACTGCTAAGTTGGAACCTTGTGACCACAATAGGTTCTCCCTACAGTTATATCAACTAGAATTCTTTCTCCCAGCTGCGATAAGCTTAGTTTGTTGGTTTAAGGGGACTCGGTACCCTTAAACCAACAAACTTACGAAACTGTTAGGATGGCAGATTCATTGCCAAAATCCTGATGGTGAGAATTACTGCTAAGTTGGAACCTTGTGACCACAATAGGTTCTCCCTACAGTTATATCAACTAGAATTCTTTCTCCCAGCTGCGATAAGCTTAGTTTGTTGGTTTAAGGGGACTCGGTACCCTTAAACCAACAAACTTACGAAACTGTTAGGATGGCAGATTCATTGCCAAAATCCTGATGGTGAGAATTACTGCTAAGTTGGAACCTTGTGACCACAATAGGTTCTCCCTACAGTTATATCAACTAGAATTCTTTCTCCCAGCTGCGATAAGCTTAGTTTGTTGGTTTAAGGGGACTCGGTACCCTTAAACCAACAAACTTACGAAACTGTTAGGATGGCAGATTCATTGCCAAAATCCTGATGGTGAGAATTACTGCTAAGTTGGAACCTTGTGACCACAATAGGTTCTCCCTACAGTTATATCAACTAGAATTCTTTCTCCCAGCTGCGATAAGCTTAGTTTGTTGGTTTAAGGGGACTCGGTACCCTTAAACCAACAAACTTACGAAACTGTTAGGATGGCAGATTCATTGCCAAAATCCTGATGGTGAGAATTACTGCTAAGTTGGAACCTTGTGACCACAATAGGTTCTCCCTACAGTTATATCAACTAGAATTCTTTCTCCCACCTGCGATAAGCTTAGTTTGTTGGTTTAAGGGGACTCGGTACCCTTGGAATAATTTTTTTATTAAATAATTTACATATATATTTTACACATATTATTGAAGGTTATTATTATATAACATGATTTTAGCAACAAAAAAATATTTTTATGAGTATATTTTTCAAAATTTAATTTTTTTCTTAAAAATTGAACTTTTTTAAAAATGGTTTTTCTTTTTCAGTTTTTAATATTTTGTAAAGATTTTTTTTCTTACATTCACTATACTATACTTTATAACTTTAAGGACCGAATTTTAAATTACTGATTTAGTTCTTGAGAAAAAAAAAATGTCGATGTATATACAAAAAAATGGGAAAAAATATAGTTTAGTCTACTTTTTATTTTTTTCCTTTTCATTATTTTGCAAAACCCATCCTTGATTGTTTTAAATAGGTTATACAGGTATTTCAGAAAAAAAATCAAGTCATTTGAATATTATTTGAAAAAGTATTCTTATTTTAAATACCGTGGCATATGCAAAAAACACAAACTGAGATAAATCAGTTTAAACATTTCAAATCCAAATAACTCGATGAATACATTTGAGATTTTCTTCACACATAATTAATTTTATAATTACTTGCATACATATAAAATTCCGGTTTCTATTATTTAATTGGAGTACTTTAAATCACTATTATGTACTCAGTTTTAAAATGATAACAAACTAAATTTTTGAGAAAAATCTGTTAAAATCAAAATAATAATGTTTAAAATATTGTTTTACACTAATTTTGTGTTAGAAACCATACTAATATAACTGAATTCATTGAACATACATATTCCATACCATAAAACACTTTAGAATAGGCTTTGACAATAGCAAAAACATGTATTACATTTGTTAAATACGTCGCCTTTGGCAAATACGTCTCCTTGTACCTTCAAATTTAAAATTATATCAAACCACGGTAAAAAAAAAGTAAACAAACAAGTGATGTGATAGATACAGTCACATATAAACACGTTCAACTTGTTCTTAGCTGATTTTTCTTAAAATAAATGACGAAAAGCTGTTGAAGCAATAATGTAAACATCGAAATGGACGTAGCATTTTAAGTGCTGGGAAAGTAATAAAACGCATTTTTATTACATTTATAATTATCAGATCGTTTCAAAACTTTGTAATAATGAACTTTAGGTAGAAGAGCATATTTTGAGCAAAAAAAAGAAAAATTGATATTTTCATCGATTTTCTCAAATCAAAGGGTACCAAGTCCCCTTAAACTGTAGAAACCATTACCCGTTACAACAATTTTACTTTAACGGAATCGAAGAATATTTTTGGTGAAAATGTTTTAAAATTTTATTATCATTTGAATGGACAGATTCACTCTCGTTACTTTTTCTACAAAGACTTAATTTTGAAATGGTAAATAAGTGGTGTGATAATGACCGTTGAAAATAATTTTTATCATTAATTTTAGAAATTTTCTATAAAGTGACGAACAAAACAATGAAAATTGTTAAAGAGAGTTCAGCAAGTCTAGAAGTTTATGCTTATTAAGGTAGAAGAAGGGGTCTTAAAATAATTTTCCATATTTGTTCCATATCTGTAGCTAAAATTGATAAATGGTATGACACCAAATTTTATAATGAATATCGTAAAAGCACGGGGGGACAAAATTTCGGATAGGAAAAAAAATATGACCACAGGTCAACGACAGAGAAATTTTGGCGCTGTCATAGCTGAAAGTAATATTGAATCCCTCAAGTATATGGAACCGGTGTCTGGCAAGTGGTTAAGTTACAAAAATACAAATATGAGCTAACGCCATTTTTCAAGCTAGGTTTGTATTTGGCCATGTGGCGCGACTGGCTCTTAGTTCAATTGGTTGTCCAATAATGAGTTTAATGCCATTCAGATTAACATTCTCGCCAAGTCGAACTTTAAACGTTCTGATTTTGTAACTCTGTTTTGGGACTTACACTAATGTACAGCCAACCTGAGCATATGGTGGTGGAGTTTCCAACATGATCTGTAATGGACAACCAATCTGTCTTACTACTTTCTTCTCTAGAGCATGTCGCACAGTCATTTGTTATTCACAAGAGATTCACATAGAGTATTTTCAGTACTCTAAAAATATTCTATGTAATCCAGGTGACATTGATTTTGAAGAATAAAATAATTTCTGCTGTGAGTTAGTCACTAAATTAACATAACAAATTACTATAACACTTATTTTCAACCATTATTATTATTTTTAGTAATTATTTTTACTATTATAACGCACTACATATGACAAAAAGCCGTCATTTACGCCTTCGAAAATTTGAAATTTTTTTAAACCTGCATTTGATGTAATTATCTCCATGTTGTCGACTCCAATAGCACCACAAATTCCTGTACTGGCAAATTTAGTACTAAACAATTGTCACTAAAATATTTTATTATGCTAGGCACTATACTTATGCTTTTACAATTCTCAATATGAAATTTGTTGTCATTACGTTTATTGGTTTTAAATGGGAAAACACCTCTAAATATGGAAATTTGTTTTATGAACACCTTGTACTAATAATTTGACATTATAATTATATAGTAATGTTAAATATTCTGGGGGGAGTGGTGTAGAAATAAATAAATGAGTTTAGTAGTACATAACTATAATCACATAATCCATTAACGGATTTTTTTTTTTTAGTTTGTGATTTTTCGTCTATTAAAGAGAATCATATTGAAAATAATTGTTTTTATATTTGTTTTAAATATCCAATAATGTATTTTACATATGATTTCGTTAATATCTTGTATATAATTAAAAATGCCGTTTACTTTCTTGCAGAGCACTTACAAGAAATGCACCACTCTCGTTTTCCGAAGTCTGAAGGGCGAGCATAAGCTGGTGACTTCTGGATGCATCTTGGCTTCCAAGAAAGATCTTTAAATCGAAAATGCACATTCTTTATTTTATGAAACTAAAGCCCATTTCGAAGTTTGAACGCATAAGAAGTTGCTTACTTGTATAGATGTTTTAGTTGTAAAATAAATCCTTTTTTGTTATTTATTTGTTTCTTGTGCTTAAGTAGTAAACAATTTATAATTTAGTCGGCTACTAATCTATGCTTCTTTATTAAACAAAAAAAAATTAGGGAGGAAAAAATTATCAATTGAAAATCAGGATTATCTTTACAAAAAGATATTTTTAATACCATCTTTTAATTTACTACACTTAAAATTTAATAAAAATGTCTCATGTTGCCCTTTATAGTTTGTAAAATAATTGGAAAATTATGACCTACACGTATTAATTTATTTTATTTGAAAATATTTTTTATATATATTCAATTATCAAAAACATTGTTTTTCATAAGGGTTTATATTAAAACGACGGACGCCCCATAGATATAAATAAAATGAAGAACCCCCCCCCCACTAAGGTATTTCAATAAGTTTTTAAAAATTTAGTTTTCCATGGAAAGTTATTCTCTACTATATATTTTAAGCGTGTCAATTTTCCTTAAGATCGGTCCGACAGATGCGAGACAAGCGCGAACAAAATTTGATTTTTACTTCACTGTACATAGGAAAAATATTTTTATAATTATAATTTATCTTCTAATTTACATATCGATATAAAATCAACGTTGAAGCTTTTTCTAATGACAATAAATATTTTATTAAGTCTCATTAAAATCTGTTTATTTGTTTACAAAATAAGAATAAATAAATAAATAAATAAATAAATAAATAAATAAATAAATAAATAAATAAATAAATAAATAAATAAATAAATAAATAAATAAATAAATAAACAAATAAATAAATAAATAAATAAATAAATAAATAAATAAATAAATAAACAAACAAATAAATAAATAAATAAATAAATAAATAAATAAATAAATAAATAAATAAATAAATAAATAAATAAATAAATAAATAAATAAATAAAAAAAAACGGGTCCTGCCATTATAATTTATTAGTTAAAATTTATTTTTAAAAATATATATTTAGAGTCAATGTCTCATTTTAAATATGTCTGCAAATTTAAGGGCTTCTAAGCTTAACAGTATGGTTTTCAAATTTAATTTAGGAATCCCCGTTTTTGTGTTGTTGTAAACAAAATACCTAAATAACTGATAATGCTTACGATAACCAAACACATATCATTAGTGTTTCCGCAATGAAACAGTAAGAGTGATGTCAAAATCAGACATAAACAGAAGTTACTGTCATTGGTCGACAGCAGTGTTTTGCAACAAAATTAAAAATATTAATTTTGCTACGATGTTTTTCCTGATATTTGTTCTATTTTAGAAACGGAAAATGTTAGTTTTTTTATTTTAAGCAAATTAAAGTACTAGGATCTGTGGCCTACTGACTTAAAAAAGAGTTTTAAAGTCGCCGACCACCAGGCTATAAGTTCGAAATTTTAGGAGTCAAGTTTGTATCGGTCTATGAAATAAAATAAAGCAAACACAATGTTTTGAATATTTTTTAATGCAAAAGACATTAAAAAAACCTCTGCAAAAACAAAATTGAAGTTCGATTGAAATAGTAAAAAATTCACGGATTTCGAAAGTTTCTCAAACGAAATGTCGGAATTGTTAATTGGTTTTTTAGTTGATTTTAGTGATTTAAAATGAAACTCAAGTACGCTTATGATTTGTTTAAATGTAAAATGAAGTTTTATAAACGACCAAAATTCTATTTAATATAAAGAAAATTCTATTAAATCTGAATTCAATTCTATTTACTAATTTAAAGTAATACAGCCGAACATATTGCATTTAAGGTAATATAAATACAATAACCAAATATATCCCTAAACTAAATCTATTTTGAATTTTTAGGGAAAACAATGAGCTTTTCATGCAATATAAATGAAGGATTAAAACATTAATGACATTAATGGAAATGATTAAAACTCTTTTTGTGAAAAATTGTTTTCAAGTTTTAATTGAAATTAGCGTGTTATTGCATGCCAGACATTTTTATAAACACAATTAACTACCCTTTACTAGGCTTGGATTATGATGAGATTTTGCCATTGCGATTAATTTCCATCAAATAATCGATGTTTTTCGATTAATCGATATTTCTAATATATATATATTTTTTATGTATACATATAGTTTCTACATCGATATTTCCGATTTAAAGATATTTTATGAGTAAGTATACAATAGAATTAAGTAATCACAAAGAAATAAAAATACTTACTTTTTCAAAGCAAAAAAGAATTGCTTTAATGACACCCTCTACCTCATTTCGCGACACCATCTTGCGACACTGACATATTTCCGAAACTAAAATTATTCATTCTGCCCGGCAACACCCAAACGTCTGACAAGCTTAACATTAATGAGGGGCTTATAAAGGAAAAAAAATATTCTTTTGTTAGGGACTTCTGTTTTCTTATATAGTTTAGTAACGCCATGCTATAACATAGAAGCTTGAAATTCGGGTTTTAAGCAGGCTCGCCACCATTTTTTGCTGATGAACAAATTCAATTCTTCCGGAGCTGAGTGTTTACTTTTCTAAACCCTAGTGTTCTTTCGCACCCGAGTTCTTCGGTACTTCCGAGTATGCTTTCGACTAATCGTCAAATTGATTATTCGGCAAATCGATTAATCGCCAAGTCTATTAATCGTCAAAATAAAAATTACAAAATCGAAATCGCGATGATTTTTTTACTTTTGGAATTGAGTCATTGCTCACACCTACACTGTAAAAAATAGGTATTTAAAAATGAATACCTGAACCTACTCGTTTTTCTTTGAGTGATATTGTATCGTAAATGAGCGATGACGTACTCAAATTTAAGTAACAGTCTTTCTGAAAATGAGTATCATGATTTAATATAGCTAATCTCAGATTCTGTTAAAGCCATCTTAACAAAGCGACATAACAAACTTAACATAGTCGTTCAGAAGATGGTTTTCCACTTTATTTGATGGCGATTGCTTAAATGGAAACTGAGTTATTTCAACTCAATTATCTTACTTCCCATTAGTTTGACACATATTCTCTACAAGTCTTCTGTTTATAACTTCTATAAGTCGCCCTGGTAGTTTAACGGATGAGGCTCTAGACTGTGGTGCCTGAAGATGCGAGTTCGATTCCCGTCTTGGTTGTAATTGTCGATATTTATTAAAAGTGATTTATGAAGGCAGTCTATATAGGCTAGCATCTGCTCTTTTTATTCATTGTTACTCTTTATTCTCATTTTTGAGTACATGTCTTTTTTAAAATTGAAACTTATGTATTCGGAGCCATGACAAGCATCGAATGTACATATTACTTATTTTTGAGTACCTATTTTTAACAGTGCACCCTTTACTACATTGTTCAGCAACTCCTTTACTCATCTAAATTTATATATTTAATCGACACACTTTATCATTTTGTGAATCCAAGGTTTATCTACGCCCCTGAGAACCAACACCTGTCCCCTGTATCTGATAATATAAATACCCTTTCACGTAAGATGACGCGTTACTTGAAATTTATTCTCGGTTCGCTTGTAAGGTCTAATCCAATTTTGGTTCAAAATGTTGAAGGCAATCGTCTTGTTGTGCGTCGTGGCCATCGCCACGTGCAGTCTTCTCGGTGGATTCCAAGACAGGAAAGTCGACGAAGAGGATGTTTTAGTCGCCGCCAACCACATCGCCAAGTCTCTGTCCCAGGCCTTCGCTTCCCAGTACCACCACAGACTCGCCAAAGTGCTCAAAGCAGAGAGCCAGGTAAGATACGAGGACGATTCCTTATTTAGGGTTATTCAAAAATATTAAAAATACAACTACAATTCTTGACGACCAATAAGGTTGGTCAGTCTAGTACCTCATGGCTATTGCTCCATTAATATCCGATTTTTTAAAAAATCTTTTACTCCTGTAGAATTAACAATATTTAGTGGCAAGTTATTCCGTTTGTCGGTTTCTCTTTTATAAAAATAGTGCTTTCTCAGTTCCCGATAAAAATGCGATTTGTTCAATTTAAACCAATGACTTTTCGTTCTATCACTCACAACACATAGCTACTAAAATGGTCCAAGTGTTTCCAGCCATGAATTATGAAGATAGAAATTTGAATATGAATACTCTGGAAGAGAGAAGGGTTAGGGGGAGATTTGATTCAGCTGTTCAAATTTATTAAACAAGGGGAGAGGGGAAGTGGAGGGTTTAAATTTTAATATGAGTGATAGAACGAGAAGTCATGGGTTTAAATTAAACAAATTCCATTTTAATCGGGAAGGGAGAAAACACTATTTCTATATTAGGGTAATAGACAAAAGGAACAACTTGCCCCAGTGGGTATTGTTAATTGTACAGGAGAAACGGATTTTAAGAAGAAGTTAAATATTATTATTGAGGGATAGTTAGGAGATACTAGCTGGACCAACCTTGTTAGGCTTTGAACCTGTTGTTGGTCGTAAATATTTGAATTTGTATTAAAATTCAACTATCAGACAACATCCCTCTGTTTAATAAATTTGAACAGTTGCTGGTCAGATTTCCACTAACTCTTCTCTTTTTTTAAAGTATGCAACTTTAAATTTTTTCATCTATCTTCATCTATCACCGTTGTTTACGTTGAATTAGATTTTTGGACAAAGATGGCGCAACTTAATTTTTCAAAAAGATCGTATGTCCACCGCTTACACAGCTGGCTTCCTAGATCTTCTAATATGATTCCATTCAACTTGTTCTAAAAGATCAAAAGCTTGTGCTACATTTGTCAAAAAATATACTTTAACTTAAAGAGCCCATTACCGATGTTTTGAAAGCAGTTTCGAATAAAACATTAGTTGGTATATTGCTTTGAAATTTTACGAGGGAAGTCCTTTCAAACATGTCTAAAATATTTTAGACGTTTTTTTTATTTTTTATTCCTGTATTATTTATTAATCTGCGCTATTAAGTTTTGAATATAATTTTGAAATAAGATTAATCTTCCTGAATAACCATACACTGCAAAGAAAAGGTGCTTAAAAATGAATAAATGAATTTAACGACGTACTCAAATTTAAGTAATCGTACTTTCAGAAAAATGAGCAGTGATTTAATATTGCTAATATCAGCTTCTGTTTAAGCCATCTTAACAAAGCGACCTGAAAAACTTAAAATATTTGGTCAGAAGATGGTTTTCCACATTATTTGATGTCGATTGCTTAAATGGAAAATAAGTTATTATAACTCAATTATCTTACTTCAAATTCTTTTGGCACACCTTTTAAGCATTTCTTCTGTTTATAACTTTTTCACATCGCTCTGGTACTACAACGCTAACACCGTGGACTGCGGTGTTTGAGAATATGGGTTCGATTTCTGATAAGTCTTGGTTGTAATTGTCGATATTTATTGAAAGTGATTTATGAAGGTGTCCTATGTAGGCAAGCAATTGCTCCTTTTTATTCATTTTTACTCAATGTACTGATTTTTGAGTACATGTATTTTTTTAAATTGAAACTTATGTATTCGGAGCCATGACAAGCATCAAATATATTCAAAAATTAGTACATTTGACTTATTTTGGATACCTGTTATTTAACAGTGTACATTAAAATATTGATAAGAGAATGATTTTTGAAGATTTTTTCTAGAGATTGAGTGGCAGTAATAGATAAGTCTGTTGATGATATTACCTTAGCATAAGACGATGTTGTTACAAATCACTAATGACAGAAATAATCATTTAATTATTTTGATGTACAGTAATTAAATTTTGCACATTAAAATATGTATTTAGGGTTAAAGGCCTGTATCTAGTATGTATTTAGGGCATGTATATCATATAATTACTCAACACAATCATATTACAAAAATAAATTTAAATATCAAACTATAATACTCACGCGTACTGTGTTAAAAGTGATTATATCTCTTATAAATGTTTATTTCCTATATAAGTATATACATTTGATGCATACATAATTCATAGATAGATTTTATACTGAATATATTTTTCTAAATGATCCTTTCTGTTTAAATGTGATACCGTATTTCAACATTTATTATATTTACTAGCATAAAGTTTTTTAAAAAATCCTTATAATTTCAAGGCACATAGACAATGCAAACAAAATGAATGAAAGGAAATTCGAAGACGATAAAAATATTCATAAAAATTATATTTTAAAAAGAAATGTAATAATATTAGTGAATTCAGCCAATTTTCTTGAGATATATTTTCCGTTTCCTTTTTATCTGTAATTATTTTAGTATAGCAAAAAATATATTACTTAAAATGGGAATGACTTGTTTTATGTCTTAAAGAGTCAAAGAAGGGTTTACAGAAGGGTTACCAAAGGGTTACCTAAGAAGGGTTACCAAAATGATAAAAGTCAAAATATTATTAAGATAATTTATTTTAAGATGCTATATAAACTAAAATTAAGTTATATCCATAAAGTGGCATAATATAAATAAATAGTTTTAAAAAAAGATTTAAAAAACTATCAAAATTTAAAGTTTGGTTAATATTTAAAAACAATACGACATTAAAGAGCAAGAGTAGTGAGTTCCTTAAACTGTTTCAAGTTTAACATAAACAAAATGTATGCATAACATTTTTTGAATTTATATAACTTTTTTGAATTTATACAACTTTTCAATTATCTAACCAATAGTTGACGATATGAAATAAGGAAAAGATAACAAATTAAGCGTGTAAATATATTGTTTAATATAGTTATTTACTATGTGGAGATAAATATTTTACATACGTCAAAAACTAACATAGATAGATATTACTAACAGACTAGATTATTGTATTATAACGGCTCGATTTCCACGACTCTTTAACTTACGGGCTTAACATCCATTTAATTATTTTTTATTTAAAATATTGTATGGTATGAAATAATAAGCAAAATAATTTCTTTTTTTTATGTAATAGGTTGTTGCTGGTACAAACTACAAATTGTCTTTGATCGTTGGAAAGACCGACTGCAAGAAAGCCAAAGTCGAGTACGAAGAAAGCGACAGATGCGATTTCCAAGAAGGAATCGTAAGTGGAATTTCAAAAATGACTACTTCAATTAATTTACATATTTTAATTTTAATTAAACGATTTTTAATTCATGACCTTCCAAGAACGTCTTTGATATTTACTCTTTTTACGGAAACGGTCGTAAGTGATAACTGTTACAACAATTCAGTTATTTATTTTAATTTAAAATCAAATGATTTTTAATTTATGATACTCCAAGAAAGTCTTTGACGTTTTTCCTTTTTACGGAATGCAAGTAAAATGTAAGTGAAATTTCAAGAATTGTTACTACAATTCAGTTATTTAGTTTAATTTTTTTAATTAATCGATTTTTAATCCATGACACTTCAAGAATGCCTTTGATATTTTTTTACGAAACACTTACTCCCGGTTATGTTCTTTTCTTAAAAAATTTGAGTGCTCTTAGAACCCAAAACAATAATCTGTTTTGGTGTTAGTTAAGGAACAAGCGTACCAAAAAATGGCGTTGTTTTTAAAACTCAAGAACATGTTCTATATTATTTCCGAAAAAGATACCTACTCAATTTTTAAAATTAGATTTGAATGCGCCCATTTAAAAAATATTTTTTTATATAGAATAACAGTAACAAATAAATATAAAAAGAGTATTTAAATTATTATGTGATATTTATATTTAGTTATAATTATGTTGGAATAACGAAAAGTTTCATAAGATTAGAAATAAGTGTTTAAATATACCTAAATATGGTTACGTAAACTCATTAATATAACTTTTTTATGTCTATTTATGAGCTTAAGATTGAAATTAATCGACATTGCACTTATATTGTCTTTCTATTAATCTGCAACACCCACCAAAAATATATTTTAAATAGTATTTTCATTAAGATTTCGATATGTAATTTTGCATCTTGTTTCTTATCTTTCAGAGCACCTATAAGAAATGCGAGTCTGTTGTTTACCAAAACCTGCAAGATGAATTTAAAGTTGTATATTTTGGATGCGTCTTAGCTTCCAAGAAAGATCTTTAAATTAAAGATGCACAGTTTCTTGTGAAACCAAAAAACAATGTTTTTGTTGTGAAATAAATTTTTATTGTTATTACTCTGTATTTGCTTTGATTAGAGATAAAGATCAGAAAGATATTTGAGATTATTAAAAACTGTTAACACAATATTTATATATAAATTTGATTTTAGAGATCAATATTCTGCTTTTATACACAAAAAAAGGTAAATTACAAAAAATAAATCTAAAATAACGACTACTGCAAAGTTTTTCATAGACCTTTCTTTATATTTCATTAAATTTAAATGATTTGAATTTGACTTATGCTGCTCTTCAAAGTTTTCAGAAATTATTGAAAAGCGTCGACGTGTGAAAGCTCATTTTATCTACTTTTTATATTTAAGATATTTTTATATTTAAGATATTTTTATATTTAAGATATTTTTATATTTAAGATATTTTTATATTTAAGATATTTTTATATTAAGATATTTTTATATTTAAGATATTTTTATATTTAAGATATATTTATATTTAAGATATTTTTATATTTAAGATATTTTTATATTTAAGATATTTTTATTTTAAGATATTTTTATATTTAAGATATTTTTATATTTAAGATATTTTTATATTTAAGATATTTTTATATTTAAGATATTTTTATATTTAAGATATTTTTATATTTAAGATATTTTTATATTTAAGATATTTTTATATTTAAGATATTTTTATATTTAAGATATTTTTATATTTATAATTAACTTTTAAATCAGAATTTTGTTTAAGAGTTATGGAATATAATATATGCAATAATTGAGATTTAAATTTTCTGAAAAAAAAAACCTCATTTATTTTTAAAATATGTTGAAATTGTTTTCTGTTCTGTTCACATGTTAATAAGCCATAAAGTTAAAATGAAAGAAATATACTTTAAACCATAAATTTGTACAAATTTAATTTCATAGTTTCATTAAAACGTTCAAAACACATATACCCCTTTATCGATACCTTGACAACTGTACAACTAGGAAAGGTATCAACTGCGTTACCAATATAAAGGCTGGTAAGGCAGGGTTAAATGAACTTTCAGTGAAAACTGTCATCATTTATATAACTGTCTTCACTTAGACACAATTGCTGTATTAAAAGAACACTAGAATGAGTTTATATCAAAACCTAAACAATTATATTTATTTTCTAAAAAATATTAGTTAAATCTCACTCTTACTCCCTCAATCATTTTCCATATTCTAAAAATTTAGAATCTTTTTAATCGGGGTATGAGTCGTCCATTTGTGCGAAAATATCAGCGAACGTTCCAGAAATATACAACTCTGCCCATGCCTCACTTATGGCAATTAATTATTACGTGGCGTTTCAAAATAATTATTCTACAGTGTTACTTGCAACAAAGAACTCTTTAGAAACATTGTCTGTCAATTAACAACAAAATCTTTCTAATCTTCATTTGCCACGCCTAAAGTTCGCCCTTTCATGTTGCCTAGGCGACGACACCTAGTTAAAAATTGAACCGTGGATCGTCTTTTAGCTCAAAGTGTTGATGTTACAAATTTGATAAGAAAATATCTCAAAGTAATTTATCTTAGGGTTGGGTTTAATGACATCATATAAGATTGCGCTCTAGGTAATGTTTGGGAGTTTAAGGTTATACCTGAAACACAAGTTGTTTGTTTTATTAACATGGAGTTTAGTTTTTATACCATTAAACTATTTCAGTTTTGTATTGAATTATTTAGCAAATTTTTTACGTGGATAAGGTTTTAAAATCGATTACCTAGCTGTCTTCGGCAGGAACTTAAGAGAAACGAAAATTGTTGATATTTCAAAGTCTCATAACACCAGGGGGAATCAGCCTATAAGTATAAATAAACTACCATCGTGTAGTTGGAAAATAAATTTAAGAGAACGACGAACCAAATCTTAATGTACTGTAGCGACTGTGCGAACCGATTTCTAAATTTATTATTTTTTTTTTCATTCTTTTTATGACGTTACACAGAAGTGCTGCATGTAAGTTTATAAAACGAACACCCAAAATAAACAATTTTTATAAACGATTTTTTAAATTTTTTATCATAAAACTAAAACTAAAAATGTGTAGTAGGCTTCACTTTCCAGAGTGAATCTGTAAATATAATAAACCAAATTTTCATAGTTTTATGCTGAAAGTTTATATACTAAAATTTGCTCATTTATTAACCTTTTTGAAGGTTTCACATAGAATTGTTTACATGTTTTATAACAACTTTACATTTAGAGAATATAAAGAGCCAATGGAAATGTGTAACACAAAGCCGGTGTTCGTGACCACTTTTCGAATTTGACGTATCATTGAACATACTATGCTATTTTATAGGTTATTATAAAAGCAGGAATCAATGTATACTTTTTATTGGTATTTTGAAAAAATATTAAATTAATTTTATTAAACGGATTTATTATTTAAAATAATGGAATTATCCCAAAATGTTGTCTTGAAATACAGATCTAGTTAAATAAATAAAACAGTTTTAGAAACAATTATAATATTTGAAAGCTATTTCTTTCAAAAAAGCAATAGAGAATTTTAATAGATTTCATGAATTTTTTTTAAATATTGGACAATTACTGATTTTATAATTTTAGATTTAATAATAAGTTACTTATGCTAAGACTCACTTTTGACAAAGGATTTCCCACATCAGAACTCAACAAATGTCTGGGTATTCGTGCTATTACGTAGAAAATCTAGAATTAAATACAATTACCCGCGGTTTCATACGCGTTAAGAAAATGTTAAACTTTACACTATTAGTTCGTTATCCCCGTTTATTCATTCTCTTTTATTAACTCGATTTTAAAATAACTTGCCTATTGTTTAGACATCTTCGAGTTCATCTCCAGATGTTATCTTTTTAGTTAGTTGTGTGCATTGAAGCATAATTGTCAGAAGAGTTATTTCGCCAAAGCAATTTTTTTTGTCGCCAACTTTTAATTGTTTAAAATAATAAATCGATATTTATTTATTAAAAAGTATTTAAATGTTGTTAATATCTTATGATTTTAAAACAATATAGATAATATTTTTTTAAATGGTCTTTAAAAATTAGCTTCTAAAACCGTTTTAAATAAAAAACTAAAGGGAATTTAAAATTTTCAAAACTCAGGTGTACAATTAGAGGTTAAATAGTATCTATATATAAATTTTCGGACATATCTGAGCAGTGGATAATAGTGTTTGGCGTGCCACAGACACACATACAGATTTTCTTTATTACCATAGATTGTCAAAAAATTAAACAATAAAAAAATCATTAAAAAAGTATAAATGATAGATATTTTATGTATTTGAAATGAAAATTATTCCAAAAAGTTTAATGATAGCGCATTTAAACTTTAAAATTGCAGATAAGTATACATATATGGACCAATTACACTAAAACGAAATTACAAATATATTAGAAATAATAATAATAACAACCCAATACGTTAGCTTATAATTGAAAACTACCCTCACCCATTCACTAAATTTCGGAGTAAAGACGAACCTCATATCTGCTCATCTCATTAAATAGTAAAACAGCATTTGGAGAACACATTCCATTCCATTAAGCTTGCTCCAAGTTCCCTCACCACTCTAACTGCAGTCGTCTCTGCTACTTTTACTCTGATTTGAAGCCTTTGTATCGCCGCAAAGTGCAGAGATGGTTTGATAAAACAAATTAAGGAGTGGTAGGAGATTAAAATGTACTGAGTACGCGTTTGAGAGCAGTAATGTCAGGACTTGTTAGTGGAGATGTTGTTAATAGGTAAGTTAAGAGGTGTACTGTTGGATAAATTTAATTCCAGAAATATGTTCGTCTTCGGGTGTTTGAAATTTAGTGTTATGTCAAATATCCATATTGAATATAGAAAATAGTTATTTGGGGAGAAATAGAAATTTAATACACTTACAGATCAAATACATTTAATAGTATTTCTTAAACGCTGCTTTAAAGGGAATTTATCGGACAGTATAACAAATGATGGAGGTCCATTTTTATTGAAATTAAGATCTCTTATGTTAGCCACCGGGCTGTACTTGAATTAGTATCGAGTTGTGGAATGAAAAGGAAGATGATTGTCCAACAAAATAACCGCTAAAATATCGTAATTATGTCTATGACTAGGAAACATGAAACTTTCTTTTTCGTTTTCTGTACAATCACTTCGGGTGACAGTAATCGTTCTTCCCGTGACCATATAAATTTCTATGTATGAAAATTCTTGTTTTTATAACCTATTTTTATACCTAATGAAGTCACTCTTTGGAAAATATTAATGTCATAATGCAATGGAAAGTTGTTAAACTTGTTCATATTGCTTTAAAATGTCTAGTTCAAATAAAATCTATCTGATTTTTTTTATCTGTATCGCAAAATTAATTGAGTCGAAAATATATAATATTTTTAGGATTGATTTTATCTGACCTTTTGCAGTAGCCCTAACTACTTTCATATTTCACGGTTGACGTTTTATCTCTTAAATGCACGATTATGAATTTGTGTGTATATAAAATTATGAATTAAGGATACATATTAAAAAAAATACTAGCATTAACTTTTTAAAATTAAATTTAAACTTTTAACAAGGGAGTAATAGCTTAAGGCATTTTTTACTCACTAAGTAACACAATGGACATTATGCACATGATATAATTGGCGGAATAAATAAATGCATGGTTTTCGAATTCCGTATTATTCAAGTATCGTTTGCTATTTCGTGGATAATGTGTTTGCTTTTCACCAATGCAATCACGATTGTTCATCTTAATCTTAATTACGGAATCAAGTCGAGCATAGCTTCTATCAGCTCAAATAATAACCAATGAACACTTTCACGACTTGGAGTCAAGGTTAATTGTTTAAGAATAAGTAATCGATGTTGCTTTTGTGATTGGGGAATAAAAAAAAACACGCGGCCAGGCGAATACGCTAAGAAGGTATACCAAGGTATGTCAGAAATAGAATCTTACACAGGGACCTTAAAATGGACACTATTGACACAGCAATACTGACTATCTCACACAACTATAACATGGCAATTGATAACTCAGACTTACAACACCTTAAAGAAATCACACAGTATGATCACGAGGTAAACCAGAAACATAAAAGACCAAGAACCATCCACCACGACCCCACCTGGTAGGCATATTCTAGATTTGCTTGTCACATAGACATGTCAAATTTCCGACAGCTGCTCCTTAGCAAGTAGTCAGCTTTTGTAAATGTCCCATTTGTTGTGCACCTTATAATAATAAAATATGTAACAAAAAATTATTGTCTCAAATTTTTTCCAACACACACCTAATCCTGTAGTTCTTTTTCAGATCAATATTACAACGAGTTCACGCTTAGCCTTAGGGCGCCCTAACCCATCATTAAAATTAGTAACTTAAAAGTTAAAAACCTAAACCCACTAAAGTTATTCTATCTATTAGACTAAATTCGATGAAGGTGTAAGGATCTCCGGTCGACACACCGTAAGTTAATATCCGATTTCCGCGGGGGAAGTTACTTATTTCCCAAAATAAAGATGACGTCATATGCATTAAGTACATAGATAACACAAAACCTAAAAGATCATAAACGTAACTCTTGAGTTACACTACCCATTTAAAAGCTTATAACAGAGCTGATTAACTATATAAATTGACTTAAGGTGGACTTCTTACATACTCAACATTCTAAATAAGTCAATTTTTATAGTTCCCGTATCTTAATAAAAATTCCAAATTCTTGTCTACCAAAGAACATCAAAACTTTAACATCCAGAACCGACATTTTAATGAAAACGTTTTCTATTTTAGGAACAATCACGCTCCATTTCCTCCCCCGAATACTTCTCCCTTCCCATCTCCAAAAGAGACAATAACGATTCGTTCTTGACTTGTGTGCAATATCGGGGAAAAGGGACTTTTCATTAAGTCGCGCTTTAAAACCTGAAAATGGCGACACTGCAAAGACATCTTCCTTTTATGGGATGCAGCGGAGTTGAGTTGTCGTGGACCGGCGTGTTTATGAAAAATGGATTTTTCACGGGACCGTTACGGAGTCCCTTTTGTGTTGGTGAGTTTGCTTTGTTGACTGGAAGAAGGGGAAGTGCGAAGAGGTGCATTGTGGGACTAGGTGTCTTTGTTGAGTTTCTGGAGTCAATGATTTAAAATTAATATTAGGTGTTTAGTGTGAGTCTTCAGAACAAAGTGAAGTGTTTTGGGAAATATATATTTAAAGAGAACGTGGTATCCCGTTTTATGTTTATTTATTTTAATTTCAATATGTTTATTTTCAATAGAGTTAAACTGTTGTTCTTTGATCGCAGTGTACCTAGGATCATTCCCAGTTATTTAGTTGAAAAATGGTTACTATAGCAACCGAAACTCAAACTATTTCCAGCAATACACATTAGGAAGCAGTTGCCACCAACTTTCTTTGTCCCTGCATGTTGTTTGTTTGATTTACGGACATTTTAATATTTTAATAGTTACTTCCAACAGCTTAAGTTTTTAATTTATGATTTCTCAGTGTTCAGTGATACAAATTGAAAAGTCTTCACTGACATCTTTTGATACCTTATTAAATGGTGAGTAAAATTATATGTTAAGTGACTCATTCATAACCTAAAGAAAGCATCATATAATTTCTTTCGAGCGGTATCATTTTGTACCTTGGAGCACATAACATCATGCACTGTGGCTGGTACTTGATGTTATATTATTTGTATTTTTTTACAGGAAGATTCAATGCCTAGAAGCAAAACAGAGAGGTTAAAAAGGGATCCTATTGATCCTGAATTTATTATAATATTTCAAAAATTACATTTACAACTGTCATTAATATTTCGATAATTACACTACCACTATCTCAAAAATCCACGATCACGGATAAAGAGTGACATTGCTATTGATCCGAGATATATTTAATTTCGACATATTAATTATATCGGAACTTTGAAACCGGAAATAAGTTTCCGAACAATCATTGGCAGGTAAATGCGTAATGTATTGGCTGCCGGAAAACTCCTGCCCCGTTTCATGGAAACAATTTCCTTAATGCGAAGAGACCTGGATAATTCCAAGAGATAATGACGCCGACGCTATCGTTAATTGCAGCTTTTGTTTGTCCCATTCCAGTAGTGATAAGTGTAGCTATATGATGGGAATTGCATTTGGTTTGTGATTACAAGCTATATTAAATTATTTATGCTGTTTCTGGCTTTCGAATAATGAAAAAAATATAATAATGAAATGCTTGATAACAAAAAAGGTTAGTAATAATTACAATTACAGTAACTTTTCTTTGATATATTATCGATGTTTAGAAGTTGATTTAATTTAGAATTTATAATATTGCAAAATATACACTGATAAAAATAGGTATTCAAAAATAAGTAAAATGTACTCATTTTTGATTACATTCGGTGCTTATCATGGCTCCGAATGCATAAGTTTCAATTTTGAAAAATACATGTACTCAGAAATAAGTACAATGGGTAAAAATTAATAAAAAGAGCAGATGCAGCCTATACAGGCGGCCTTCATGAATCAGTTTCAATAAATAACGACAATTACAAATAAGACTTACGGGGAATCGAACCCAGATCCTCAGGTACTGTAGTCTAGAGTCTTATCCGTTAAACAACCAGGGCGATTTGAATAAGTTATAAAGAGAAGACTTGCTAAACAGCTGTGTCAGAAAATAGGAACTGAGATAATTGAGTTGTCATAACTCAGTTCCCATTTAAGCAATCGACATCAAATAATGTAGAAAACCATCTTCTGAACACCTGTTTTAAGTTTTCCAGGTCGCTTTGTTAAGATGGCTTGAACATAAACCGATATGAGCCATATTAAATCAAACTGCTCATTTTTGAGAAAGCATGTTTACTTAAATGTGAGTGGATTACTTGAAATTGTAAGTGGATTAGTTAATCAATTTCTACTTGAATTAGAGAAAGAATGGTTTGGACAATTTTAAATATGTTTTAGGAGAAACTGGTTTTTCCAACGGTAAAAGATCCCAAAACAACAGATTAATAAGTATTTTTAACGCTTTCAGAATAACAGTAGAGTGTTGTCATAGAAGGGTTAGATGACACTGTTATTTAGGGCAACATTTTATTTAATTCATATAAATGTTA
Source organism: Troglohyphantes excavatus (assembly GCA_963932185.1). Taxonomy (NCBI): domain Eukaryota; kingdom Metazoa; phylum Arthropoda; class Arachnida; order Araneae; family Linyphiidae; genus Troglohyphantes; species Troglohyphantes excavatus. The sequence continues at coordinate 37,669,512 of OZ010669.1, forward strand.
CTTTTCATTGATAAGCTATTTTGTGACAATTAGAAGAAAATTGATTTTGACGTTGGCGAAAGTTTACATTGGTGTTTGGTGTTCGAGATTGGTTCTAAAGATTGCAAGAACCAAAATTTATATCGTTGCTATGCAATATATTTTTTTAAATTTGACTTTGGTTTGATGAGAGAATACTAGAACATGTTATCAAAAGAATTAGGTTATATTTTAATCCAAGAATGAAATTATTTAACAAGTGAACATATATTTTTTAGTTATTGGCAAATATATCAGAATGTATGGATTCACAAAATTATTTTCGAATTCCAAACACTGTTGAGATCGGAAAGTTCCAATTGCGGCCTATGGCAACCTTTTATTTGGGCGATAAACAATTGTTTTCTTCTTTGAAAATATGGTAAACCCGCACCGCTTCGGCCGCAATTGGGCTATTGCCGTTGAGATAGTTATTCAACCTCATGCCTCCAACTATTTGAAGTTAATGCAGTTAATGTTAATTTGAAGTTTATAATGGAGTATACAAAGTGCAATTTATTTTTAATATATTCCTCAAAGCGAAAACTTGTCCACTTTTTAGTATGTAAATATACTAAATAAATAACGGCATTTCTAAAACTCAAGACTATGTTCTCGTTCATTTTGAATAACATGATAAAATAACGGGTTGTTATTTTGTCGCTTGGCACTCGACATTTGGGTAAAAAGGTTTTTATTTTTTTGTGTTTAACTCTATGAAGGAGTTGAACGGCTTATGTTTGTATAGTAATACACATATACTTCAAATTCATAAAAAATATTCTATATTGAAATAATTATCAAATCTAAAGCGTTGGGGATATTTCTTGGAAGCTATATATATTAAAATATATGTATTATATACATGCATTGGAAATAAAATGTAAATTATTTTGCTGAGTACACAACTTTACAATTTTGTTTAACTTGTGTTTGGAAGGATTGACAACTTTGTTCCAACTTTATAAATTAAAAGCTCAAAAGGTTAAATTGCTGTTAGAAACTGCTGTTGGTAGACTGTTATTCTATTTGATGTTTTGATACAATGCAAATAATCATTTTTTTTATTGTAAACTCGAAATACGATTTTAAAGCCCTATTTCAAGTATTTTTTCTATATTACCGAAAATTGCATGTCTGAAAGAAAAATATAATAGATAAAAACGTAAAATAATATTTTTCGAATATCTTTTCTCGAATAGCCCCAGCACAACTTTGGTATGGGTTGAGAAGTTATTGTTTTCGAAATACATTAAAAAGAACTTTTAATTTAGAACTGTGACCGCGCAAAAGAGTTCCAAAAGAATAAAAGACCATAAAGAACAATAAACGTCTGGCGTTTTCTTTTTGAAATATTTTCTTTGAGTGCATGGCACAATTAAATAAAGATGTTAAGCTATTATAGGTTTCGTTGTCAGTTTTAAGAATTTTCATGGTCTTTTCTTGCGTTTGGAAGGTGTTGACAATGGTTTCGTCTTGCTGTTGTATTATACTTTTATATTGTATTATGCCAAACAAATAAATGTGTTAATTGTTTTCAAGCGAATTTAATATAATTGTTTTGCTTAGGAAATTCTTGCTTTGAGTTTTTTTTTAATTCTTTCGAGCCATCTAAAATATTCCCTTAAATGTTTCAGTTGGTTCTAAATTTTCTTAATGGACAATAAACCCGTATTTTTTCCCTTTCAAACCTTTGTTTGAATATTACAAAAAATAAAAAAAAGTTAAATTCTAACATCACTGTGAGGTTAAAATTAATATTGATGCATATAAAGATGAACAAACAGTTAAATATTTTTACTAATTAATTACTAATCAATCATTAATTACTAATTTAATCAAAAGCGCGTAAGTAAATCAAATTTCAAGTAAATGTGTTCTAAGAAAGTTTTTTTAATTAATTGCTAGATTTAATGGAACGAAAAAAGCGTGAGATATATCAAATCCAGCAATAATATTATTTAGCTGTTTTCTTCGAAATACTGGACATTAGGCGATTTTATACTCAGATAGAATAATTATCAGCAACGCAGATTCTTTGATAGTTTTTATTAAAAATATTTAACTGTTTGTTCATCTTTATATATATCATCTCTCTCTCTCTCTCTCTCTCTCTCGCTCTCTCTCTCTCTCTCTCTCTCTCTATATATATATATATAGCGAATATTTTATGGCTAAAAAATAAAATAATAATTAAGATCTGTTCATAGCAACAGTTTGTTAAAAAAACGTTAAAATGAATTAATTTAATTGCATTAAAAAAACCGCTGATATTTGCGATATGGAAGTACGATTCGGCACTGGTCAATGAACTTCTCTTTCTTTTGATACCTCATGTGTTAAGATTCGTCTAAGGTCTAAAGGGCGTAAAAGAGATCTTTACTACAGAAATAATATATATGATGACGACTGACATTTAAATTTTATATTTTTTACACACCCCTAGTTATACTTTGGAAATCTATTTTGTTATCTGTATGCATTTTACGGATAAATATTCTGAGAAAATTTCAAGAGTTATCTATGGCTGTCAATTTATTCCGTTATGGATAAGTAAGTGCACATTCACACAAAAGGTGAGTAGTTTTTTTTAGAAAAGCTGAAGTTGAAGAATCTTTGTGACTGTACAACCCCCATAGAAACTGATATTAAATTTTCTTTGGCACATTTCCAAGTAGCAATAAAGTCGCGGAGTGCCAAAAAAGCCCGTGTGGACAAGGCCTAAAGCATATTACTGTCTTTAGAAAGATGTGTTTCAGCGTTGGAAACATAGCAAAGCAGAAAAGAAAATTATATGGAATATTTTAAACTTCTTTATCCCTATTAAACTTTTTTTAGAATGATTGAATGTAGTCAATAATGACACTGCTAAAAATAGGTACTTGATTATAAGTAAATATTGCGTCGTAATGTATTGTAAATATATTAATTTTACATTACATTCGTTGCTTATCATGGCACAGAATACACGAGTTTCAATTTTGAAAAAGACAAACGACAATGAGTAAATATTAGTAGATGCTACCTACACAGGTTGCTTTACCTGATATTTTACGAACTTGTCATTTATATATAATACAACATAAAATATTTTCAATCAATTTGCATATAGAAATATTGTAGGACATCAATGCCCAGTTTCCCATCACCCCTGCTTGTTTGTAATAGAACAACCCATGCATATAAACACGTAACTTAGTGGTGACAACATCCTATTCATGTTGAAAATCTTCATGTAATCAGTCCTGTGTCGTCCCAGTGGGTCAATCCCGTAGGCACCCACTTAAATGTTCCTATCTTTAAATATTATCTTAGCTTGAACCTAAAGTTTAAATATATTTCAATAATGTCATATCTACCCTCTTGTATTCCTTTCTCTGCTAAAACACCTCAAATATCAAATACATTCACGATCGCATGCAAGTGCTACTGGGAGTCAAACCAAGATCCTCAGCACTACAGTTCCGATTTTCTTAAAACTGTAGGAGAAAATTGTCGTTCTACGTGCTATGTGTAATAGCCCTTTTGTGTAACTTCGACTTAATCAAATTAATTGTATATTTTCGACTTTAGCTAATTAACTAGATATTTTAACTGCGTATGGATTCTTTAAAAGTACGAACAATAAAGATTCTTTATGAGTTGAATTTATAAAGAATATGTTACCTTTTCTGTTGCTGGTACTCGTTTTTTTAAAATAAATATTCTTATGAAATATTAACGCGACCAAGCGGCAAAACTCGAAATTCATTTTTACATCTAAATTTAAAATGATCGGAATTTCTTTCACATTAATTTTCTCTAAGCGATATTCCTTAAAAAGCAATCTTCCCAAAGTGGGATATCGCTTTGCATAAATCTGGACCCCAGAGATTTATTCCGATATTAAATTCCCTTCAAAGGTCAGCTCCCGCCATATGGCGGAATCTTTTCGCTCTTGATTCGGCCATCCATTCCGTTCTAGCAGCAGAGGAAAAAGTTTGGCGAGCAAGTTTATTATTATTTGTTGCCTTGGCGTTGGATGCCAAGAAGAAACGATTTCGATGGAAATTTCTCCGCCACTTATTGATCTGGGCATGCCGCTTGAGGTGACCTTCCTGCTGATATGGGCAATAAGTGAGACTATATCCATAGTACAACATTCTAAATCTTCACTGTTTAGTACTGAAACATATATATCTAGAGTATTCCATTTTATTGCATTTTTAAAGTGCTTTCTATGCGTTATAATTATGAAATTTTATTTAAAAGTTAATAAAAAGGATAAAATATTTGCTAAAAAAGTTTTGAGATAATGAAAATGTATTTTTAATTTCTTTTAATAAAAATACTGAACATTGTTAAAGCTTGACTAAACATGGCTTTTGAATCTTGGCGCTAATATTTCTGCCACTTTATATACCTAACAATTACTTATACTATACGGTCATGTAAGTGCGAAAGGCCGTGTATCTGCAGATTCATGAGAGAATATGCAGTTTCACTGATTTGTTCTATGAAAGTACGGAATCATCTACAAATTAAAAAAATTCCTCACTTTCACTAGGCAACAACAAATTCAATTATTCCTAATCGTGAAAGTGCGTTCTTTAGATATCCGTAAATAAATAAATGACATTACGTTTCAACAATTATCAGCATTTTTTAGAATATCGGTTGTTTTTACAAGTAATAACTGTTCAAAAACAGGTGGTACCCCCTTGTAGCAGTCTTAGGTGCATATCATCCCCTCTGAGCAGTGGGTTTCTCAATTCTCTTTCGGGTAGTCATTTCTAGAATATGGTATCATAATAACTGTTCAAAAACAGCAGGGGTCTCCTTATATCAGAGGTTTGGAGCCTCTCTTACCCTCTATATTGACAACTAACCAAATGTTTATTTTAATTTTCACTTTTTAATTGTATAATATTGGTATATGCACGACCGAGTGGTCTGTCCTTGTAATCCGCGAGAATACCTTAAATTTAAAAAAAAAAACACCATCTGATCAGTTGGGTTTTAACAACTTAACTCCCTTTTCGACAGTCATTTTAATAATATAATAAAGCGGTTCATACCAGTTATTATAATAACTGTTAAAAAACAGTTAAAGCAGTCGTTTGGTACTTCTCGTCCCCCTCAAGCAGTCAGTATTGGTATATCCCCATCAAAACGCACATGTCATTTTTTAAAAAAAATAATTGTTATGATATGATATAGATTTAGGGGTCTGCCGAATTGTCTATTCTGGACGACCATGATTTCCTTAAATTTCTTAAAATTTATAAACTTAACGAATGTGCAAATGTGCAATTTTGAGAGTGCCTGTCAGTGTATCTGCAGATTCACTAGTGAATGTGTGAAATAAAAATATTTTCCATACTTACAAATATTGGTCTAGTGAATCTGGAGATTTCTTAGTAAATCTGCAAATTCGCAGATTTTTGCACTTTCACAGTAACATAAATTCCAAGCTTGTTCTCCGTGTTATTGTGATATTATATAAACCTTCTACATTTTTTATTTCTACAAACCTTATTATTTTCTAGTATTTAATATTTTACTATTTTGATTTATATTTATCGAATTATATGACAATACACATAATTCAAAGCCATTTATCCTCCTTATATGCATTTGATTGTAAAAGCCATAGTTCAATTTATTGTGGTAAATTATATAATTTCATAAAACAATTTTTATAAAAACCAATTTTTTTAAACAGTGTTTTGGAAAAGTTGGCGACTAAAACGTGTAGAACCATCTAAAAACCCCGACATCGAAATTTGGTTTCATAATCAAAGCGTTTGTCATTCTAAATACAATGTAGGATAATAAAAATAAATAGTACTCTTTTTTTACCTGGAAATTTTGAAAGTGCCTATGATAATAATAATTTATTCAATATTTAGACACAAAATTACTTTTAAAGATTTTTTTGTAATTTAATGAAGTAAATAATTATTTACATAAATATATTATACATTTCTACAGGAATACTGCTAAGATTAGTCAAAATATTAGACTTTTAATGAGAGTTAAAAAAAACTGCTTCCGTTGTTGTTTAATAATTAGTTTCTCTCTATGGATTTTGCTTTCAGTTTGAAACAATTTTCTGCAGAGTGTGTTATTTTCAAATTTATAATTAATATTTATGTTGGTTTGTTTATGTTTAAATGATTTATCTTTCACAATTAGAAAGTCAAATGTAATTTATTGGATTTTGTACTACCTAATTAAGTAAAATAAAATAATTTAACCGAGCCTTGTGTATTGAATAACGCCCCCCTAAACCATTTCGAACTGAATATTGATAGAGATGCTGAATTAAAAAATTGAGAAATTGATAAAAATTTATTATTTTATTACTTAAAAAGAATATTCTATAGCGAACAGGGAGTATACTATAAAATAAAATAAAGTTATTGGTCTGTAGCATTCGCCTACAATTGGTCTACGCCATTTGCTTATAATAAGTCAAATTTTAAGCAACGTTTTATCAACGTTGTATATATTTTATGCATACGTTTTAGTTTTTCAATTTTTGTTTTTTTAATTTTGCGTTTAACGGAAATTGGGTTTTATGGAAAGGTAAAAACAGTTATATAATTTTAGTTTTCGTTTTCGCTTTCTTTTCAAATACTCAATGATAAGATGATAGAATATGTAATTTGCTTAAGAAAAATCATGCATAGATCATTTGATATAAAATCGTTTTTATTTCATATATGTTTATTTTTTTCATTTTGATACTTTTTACGTATATAGGGTTAGGTGGAGGGGGGGGGGGGAGGAGAAGAACAGTAGAGTAGATTAAAAACAAGAAAAGTAGTATAATATCTAAAAATAGAAAAATAATATATAAAAAACGCGCAAACTGCCCCAGTCTACCCTACTGTATGCACACATCGTTTATAAATTGCGTTACTGCAATATAATCTGTGAAGTTATTTTATATTATTTAAGTTTAGCAAAAATGGAACAGTTTCAGATACGTTAGTCAGACGAAATAAAAATCCGTTCTTCGTTGTCAGATGAAAGATCGAATAGTAAAACCGTGCGTTTGACTGATGTGGTTTATGCAATAGCAGCCCCGCACACCATCAAAAGCAAAAGTACTTGTTATTTTTCTTCCTACTCGCAATGATTTTTAAATCTTAAATATATAATCTTACGAATTTTAAAACTTCTAAGAAGATAAAATAAATATGATACATTTTTAAACTTCAAATGATAAAATATTACACCAATCATACAATTTTTTTGTTCCTAGATAAATATTGGTATTTCTTGCACATGATGTTTTATAAAAAAAATCAATTAATATAATAGAGATAATATTCTACCGATTTGTAAAAAACTATACCTCTCGCGGCTATCGAATTTTAACGTCATTAGTGACACCAAAATACCATTGAAAGAGAGTCAAAGTGTTGATTGTTTGGTTTTAAACTTCCTTAAGATAACAAAATGGTTTAGTCATATTAAAAACTCAGATTGGTATGGGTATAATTAAAATTTGTAATATTTGCGAAAACTCCGTGTAGGTGTAAAAATTTATAACGGCAAAATGGCAACACATATTTCCATGCAAACCCTTATTCTTTGGGTAACTTATGGCGGATTTCAATTTGCGCAGTTAACGAGTGTTGGAAACACTGTTTAAATGATTCATATTTGTCTGAACTTATTTTTTTTACGAAAATTAAATATGGATATTGCTGGGGAGAATTGGTGATACACAAGCGAATATATTCCCCTTTATCCCTCCAAAGGATTAATTAATTAAATTGGATCTTATTTTTTTCGTGATTTAACGCTAAATTTGTAAACTTTTAAAATATGATTGTTGCATATAAATCAACCAATGCGTATATAAAATTTAACCCTGAAATTAAACTATTAAATTTAATTATACTTTATAATAAATTCTTTGTTGTTAGTATAAATTGAGTGTTTTATGTAGTTTTACTTATTTAGTATTTTATGTAGTTAAAAAACTCATTCATAAAGCAATCATTTCCCTACAACTTATATGTTGTCAAAGGGGAATAAAAAATACAAAGACAATGGACACATTTTTTTTCTGTTGTATGAACGTCGCTGAAATTGCTGTTTTGATACAAACCCTGCATTTGTGTTGTAGGATTACATATTGGCTTAAAAGCTTATTTTTACTCTTCAAGTTCTGGTTACCTATTTTGCTGAAATGAAATTCTATTCTTTCATTTTCTGTTTTCTTGCGAAAAAAAAATATCAATGCTTACGTAAGCCTTCAATATTGTTTAAGGTATCCGAGTTGCAGAAACGCAAAACCTTTAAGACAATGTGATGATACAAATAGAATTGAATCGCATTTATTTAGGTAACGTTTTTCATATGAGCGGGTTGGCTGCTTAGGGGTATAAGTTCTAAAAGAGTTCCTAGATAAGAGGAGCGGTTCAAGTTTGCAACTGTGGCTATATACCTTTAAATGGAATGCCATTCATATAATTATTTGGGTAATTTGTTTAACTTCGAGCCTCACCACTTGGAAACATGATAAATCTAGTTGCCCAGTAATGAAAATCGTGTTAGATCCTTTTTGGATTTTCGTGATTTAAACCACTGATCATATGTTGCATCAACGCAATTTTTGTAAGGGTAAATTTGATGCGGGTGGTTAGAATGGTATCGAGTGATGTCTTTTGATTTTTAATACTTTCAGGTTTGAATTTTTTATTGATAAGAAGAAATAATAATAAAATAAGAAGTCTTAAGAAATATTTTAAATTGACTTTTTGTATTCAGAGGTTTATGGTGGTATGTAAGCATCTCTCAGTTTAAAACGAATAAGGGAAACACGTATAAAATCTAGTGTGCGCAGCATCAATAATTGTGTCTTGACATCCGTAGAAGAGGTTTGTACAAGTAGCTAATAAATCCATTACAATGAATGACAGTTAAATTTCCTAGTTATAAATGGTACTAAATAAATAAATATATTAGTATTTCTTTAATTTTGTTTTAAGGATTTGTATGCTATGTGTTGGTACAGAGTAATGTTGAGAGAATACAGGGTCAATGGTGAATTAAGATATTATTAATATATTAATATATGATGCAGAATCCCATTAACGTAATTTATTCATTCGTTTTTTTAATGTATATTTATTCATTCGTTTGTTTGTTTAATGTAAAAATAAAAATAGAATATCATTATTTATTTTTGTTTGTTTGATATTTGTTTATGGATTGATGTATTGAGAGACTGGCAGACTTATTCATTCAATCATTCAGTCAGTCAGTCTGTCTCTCTATCTGTCTGTCTATCTGTCTATCTATCTGTCTGTCTATCTGTCTGTCAGTCAGTCAGTCATTCAACAATTAATTTATTTATTTATTTCCTTTTTTTAAAAATAATGCATAAGTCAGTCATTCAACCATTAATTAATTTATTTATTTCCTTTTTTAAAAAATAATGCATGAAGCCGAATCGTTTTATACTAATATAAAGGAATTTTCCTGATGTAAGAAAACTATTTCAAACATAACGAAGTATACCTAATTAGATTCACCAAGAAACAATTCGAATGCTTCTGAGCAGAAAAGAAAGAAGAAACTTTTCCAGCACAGAAAGTAGGTCGTTAAGTTTCCTAAACTAAGTCTGGTTCGTAAATTGAATGCTAATTAAAACATAAGTTTTCGATTGCTAACTAGAATGAAAAGATTGCATTATCTTTGAATTGTGTAGAACAAAACTGTTACTTGAAAATTAATATATATATATATATATATATATATATATATATATATATATATATATATATATATATATATATAATATAAATATATTAATTTTCAAGGAACAGTTTTGTTCTACACAAATATATACATATACAATAAAATCGTAAATAATTTAAATAAATATTAAAATAAAATAGTTTAATTCCTCCGGTTTTATAAAGTATTTGAAGCTAAAACAGTTAAATCAGAATATGTTGATAATCTAGATGATAATAGTAAAAAGGTAGACCTGTAACTTATCAATTCGGAAAATTCGAGGGCATTAAAATTATTACTGTACCGTTTCAGCATAAATGTTATTCGATTATTAATGGAATGGCCGTAATAATTTTTCAATTGAAATTTTCTACCACTTCTGAGTACATATCCACTCCCACGAGTCTCAGTTTAATCAGTGGATTAGAAATTGAAAATATTTTTTATAACAAGTTGTACAAATAAAACGCCATGGACTTTTATAATAATTGAAGAAATCTCTTCGTCTTCTACTTTTATTAAAGCTTCGTACGACTTAAAAAACGGTAAGAGATTTAAAGAAGATATAGAGAAATATCAAAGATTTTTTGTCTTAAGAGCATTTTTTAATTTTAGCATTTTAATTTTTTTGGAGTTTATATATTTTCATTCTTTCACTGTCGCAACTTAGATCAATAATAAATTGGCTTTAGTTATGGATAAAATTACAAAAGTTTTAAAAGAAGACAATTTAGAATGAGTAAAGAAATAAAAAGTTAATAATATACTTTTTTCTCTCTCTGTAAAAAAGATAACTGTAAATCAGCAATAAATGGAAACAAAATATCAAAAAGTTGCAACAGTAGTCCTAGAATTTTTTATACTGTTTGAGAACCCATATTCATAAAAAATAGTTTTTCTAAAGAATAATATAAAAATAAATACGATAATTTTTTTTAAAATAAAAAATTATCATTCCTTTGACACACTTCAATCAGACATAAAAATTAAGATTTTAGTATGAACTTTCGTATGTTCAACTAATGAATCCTTTCTTTTATACAATTTGTCAAACTTCTCAAATACAAAATATGAATATAATTTTTGTAAAATCTGTTCGCTCGTCTTTTAGAATGTGTTTAAAATGACCTTCCGTGGGGTGCGGGATTCACGCTATGGGGGGCCCTTGGTTTAATTTTTATAAGTTATTTAGCCATTAATACTGTTTTATAATAGATAGAGAGGAAAACATAAATATAAAGGTTTGTTTAATTTTTGCCAAGTTACGGTACACAAAAACTGGGTGCAAATTAAAACCCAAGAATTTTATGACTTTATTTTTTATTTTTTTTCTTAGCGGAATTAATTAAAATCTCGAGGGCGTCTAATGTGGGTGGCGCTTTATTAAAGTAAATTTTTCCAGGAAAAAGTTCCTAGACTCATATATAAAGTTTTTTTTTTTTAATTTAGACTCATAATTTTTTGCTCGATTTTGAAAAAAAAAAAAAAAAAAAAAAAAAAAAAACCTCAGGATGTTATTAAAATGTATTTTTGTGCTTCTTTCAATAAGAATTCTTATTTTTATTTTGTCTTATTTCTAGAATGCAGAATTAAAAGTTGAATTTTAGATTTTCGAGATTTTTACATATTTGAGGTTACCCAAGTCCAAAACGAGTCCCTTTTAAAATGCAATATGTATGCACGTAATAATAGTATTAAAAAAAATACTACGGAAACCAAATTTGCTTATACAAGTTAAAGATGCATTTTGAAATATATCCCTAAATTAAAAGATGAAAACAAACATTCAAAAAGCGAGTCCCATTGGTTGATTTCGGTTTTTAGTTATCGTTCGGAAAAGTGCTAAAATTAAAACATAAAACACTAAAAAACTTAAAAATGGACATGTTGATAAATATTTAGGTGCTTTTAACATTAAGGATAGAATAAATTATTAAAAAAATTAAAAGATGAGCTTATAACCTATTTTCCAACACAACGATCAACATGAGGATATTTGAACAACGGCATATTAAACATATACCAGCTTCCATTGTGAATCTGAGGTTGAACTTAGAGTTAATCGAATTCGAATCCCTCCAATCACGAATCCGATGCCATGCTCCCACCAGGATATAACGATCTTTGTTTGCATAAAATGGCTTTGGTCGGCCATTAAGATTTCAACCATACATCTTTGTGTACCCAGTTTTAATTTTTAAATAAGTACTCCATAGTTACTACCGTTTCAGTTGGTATACATGGTCATTAACATTTCACCCTCTGACGCTCATGGACGTTATATCATATCCGGGATTCTCCAGATTTCCCAGCAATGCATCCAGTTTTTAAACTCACAAAAATACTCCATTTTCCAATAATCTTAAAATCTAATATTTTTAGGTATGTCTTAAAAGCTACCATTTTACAATGAGTTAAAATTTCGGTAAAAATATTGTAGGATATCAATGCCCATTTTCCCATCACCCCTGCTTGTTTGTAATAGAACAACCCATGTATATAAACTTGTAACTTAGTGGTGGCAACACCCAATCATTCATGTTTACAATCTTCATGTGATCAGTCCTGTGTCGTCCCAGTGGGTCAATCTCGTAAGCGCCCACTTAAAAGTTCCGTTTTAAATATTATCTTAGCTTGAACCTAAAGTTTAAATATATTTCAATAATGTCATTTCTACCCTCTTGTATTCATTTCTTTGCTAAAACACCCCCAAATATAAAAGAGCACGCCTTGGAGAAAATATTTAGACTCTCAAACAGTGAAAACAACTTTAAAATTGCTGAAATTGTGTGAGCGTCAGTGAGTTAAACAAGTCACGTTTTCATTTACTATATAAATTGTTTAATCAGTGGATTTAAGCATTTTTTTAAAAATTTAATATATTTAACAGTGCTTTTTTGCAATTAAACTTTTATTTATTTCTTTAATTTATGCACATATACAAATCGTGACATGTTATGAATCAGTATAGGATATCATGTATATTAAAAATATTATCTGGAACTAATATGTCAAGAACGATGTCGGAAATTCTACAAAATGTTTGTAGAAATTTTCTCAATGTTTGTCCGTTAATCACACAAGAACTACTAAACGAGAAGTGACGAAACTTTCACTGGAATACTTATTAGAAGACAGTTTTAAAAATACGATATTTCTTACTGCAGTCAGAAGTTTCTGTAAGTCCATAAGAAAGTTCTTCACGCATACCTTTGGCCAAACTTTTACTTAAAAATGCAATTCTATTTTTAATGACTAACAATATAATTCTACTCTCATAGATATACCAGTGCAGGTTTTCTTTTAATCAACCGTCCCTAACAGAAAATAGTTCCAAAAACTAAACTTCGATAAATATTTCCGTCATCAGGCAATCGCAAGTGTTCTCAAAATACACGATTAGTTTCAGCTATTCCAGTCTGCCTTTGTAACTATCACTGCGAGATCGTTACTCCGTCAGCAGAGCTTAATGGCAATCTATCTCCATTCCTGTGTTATTTTTAGAAACTGAAATTCCCCAGCCCGGTCTCCACTTTTTACGAGGAAAAAAGTTCAGTAACTACTTTATATACGAAATTAGTATGTGTCATTAGACAAGTTAATTTCAGTTTTATGTTAGATTTCTTAAGGGAGGTGCTTAAGGGCAACATGTGTTTTGGCTGAAAAAAAAAGAGAAGAAATCGTTATCATTAGATTATTTTTTAATGTTAAAATATACATAAAAGGGGTGAGGTAGTGTGATAAATGCGTACACTGGAAAAATGTGATAAATGCACAGCAAAAAAAATATTTTTTAGTTATTGAAAGTTTGCTAGTATTTTTATTTAAAAAGTATTTAAGTTTAAGTTAATCAATTGAACTTTTTTATTTATAATACAATTTCATATAAACTAACTAACTTTTAAAGTTTTCATACCTGCCTTCTAAAATTCAAAATATTTAAAAACGTTTTCAACTATCATTCTATTTAGTCGTAATGCTCTCTGTAAAGCTGTCCTGCTAAAAGACCCATTTTCATAGCATATGTGATCAGATCCCTTGTTCTGATAACGCTGATTTGAAATGTCCTGATATCCAATTTTCCATATAAAATTAAATTAAAAATATAAAATTAAATTCTTTCTTGAAATAAACTAAACATTGTGATGCAAGTTAATTTTTATTAAAACAATAGTTTTCTTCAACGTCATATTACAAGAGACATTAATTAATAAAAACATAAAGTAAAATGAAAGTTTTCTGATATATAGCCACAAATATAATAGTTCATCTACTTTTGAAACAAACTTTATTATAACAATTATAAAATGGTAGATTTTATTAATTTCAGTAAAAAAAACACCATTCAGTTATGCCATATTTTTGTGATAAGTTTGTAAAAAAATCTGCTTGTAAACTGTTAATGAAACTGTCTATGTAGAAGATAATCAGTAAAGTTGAAAACTGAGAAAAACTTGCAATTAGAGAATATGGTAAAAATTAAAAAATAAATAGTAATTCAATAGTAATAACTCGATTGCTTGATTTGTCGACGTTGAGTCTCCCCGAAAAAAGACACCTAACGTATATCCTCTTTATTTATTGTAGGATTTTACCACTGAGTATAATATTAATATTTCGTATTCAAATTGTATAGTTTTGTTCAAATGTGTAGAGAAACCAAGCCACATTTACCAAGCCACATGCTTAAATTCAGCTGCATTGGATATCAGGACAGAAACAGTATGTTACGTCTTTAGGTATATATATATATATATATATATATATATATATATATATATATATATATATATATATATATATATATATATATATATATATATATATATATATATATATATATATATATATATATATATATATATATATTTAAAAAAAATTTAGGTATTGTGAAGAACTGAAAGCAATATAAAATTTTGTAGGTATGCAGATATCATTAATTATTCTGGATGAATATCAACTCTCTCGTATAGTTTAAATTTGAACAAATTATACACTTTAATGCAGTTATGTGAAACATATTCTATCTTAGAATGTATAAAATTCTATATTAAAAATCATAATGCAATAATTAATATATAATATGTTTTATTGAAGAAGCCTCATCGGTTAATTTATTTTAGGAAGTTAAAATAACTAATATTCTATTTACATGTCATAAATATAGATTTTCTAAATGAAAGATTCTAGAATTGTTCTTAAAAAAATAAAGTTCACATAATATTTTTATTTTCTTAATTATCAGTAAACATAATGGCGTAACAAATACTGTAAATATAATATTATCTTTTTGGAATTCCTGCGGTAACTGATAATAGTTTGGTATTGATTTACGATTCTACTTCCAAAATAAATATGAATTTTCACTAATGAAGCTTGCTTTTTTTTCGTCGGGGTCTCAAAATATATAGCGTCCATCGGTAGTTTATCGGAAACTTTAATTACTCCCCTTTTATCGTATGTTTGAAAAAAATAGTTAAAATATTTTTTTATTGCTTTAAAAAAATGTTTCAAATAAAGTACATTTTTGTTGCATTTGGCATAAAAGAACAACCTCTAATACTCGTGGGATGATGATGATAAAAAGTTCTGAAAACTCCGTTTATTTTATAATATTGTGTGTATTCTGTTTATTGTATTAGTTTGTTAAATATATAAACGCGTCATTCAAAAATTTCTTGTTTGAGAATTTCCATTTTTATCAAATCATTTTTTGACAAAGAGAATAAAATAGCAAAGCACTATCAGAAAAGATCAAACGTTCAGGTTTATTTTTACAATTGTGATATCTTCCATGGAGTTTCCTTTATTCTTTAAAATTGAACTTGGCAAACTATTTGAGATTCGAACAGCAAATGAAATCAAAAATAACAAAATAAAGGCACATAAAAAATAAATGAAACCCACTTTTGTTGAAATATAGAAGAAATAGTTCTTTATTATACAGATTTCACAACTCATTTTTCCTTATTCATATTCGTACCATATATTCTAGTTTAAAGTGCATATTTGCCCTACCCAAATGTGTCAAAAATACATAAACTTTCTTTATACATTCTATCTGAACAGGAATAACACCAAGACAGTGTAAGATATATTTCGTTGGATTTTAAAGTACTTTTAAATATGATATGTCTCTTTTTGATAAAATTATTCACACATATTCTCAATAAAGTTTTTTTTGGCACTCTTTCCAATGTCAAACGATAAATGCAATAGCAAATTTAACTCCAATAGTAGGTATGCCTTTGTAAATGCAATTTTTGGATCCCAATTTTGAAGCCAATATTCAAATATGTAGTAGAGAACGAAGTACCAGAGGCACAATCGTACCAAGGGTCTTTTGACTTTAAACATCCTGAATGAGTAGGGATTTATTTTGTCAAGTTGGTAACTGCTCTTTCGTTTGTTTCGTTGGTATCAATAGATAATTTAAATATATATATATATATATATATATATATATATATATATATATATATATATATATATATATATATATATATATATATATATATATATATATATATATATATATATATATATATATATATATATATATATATTTCTGTGTTTTAGTAAGTAAAAGTATATAAAATATAATTCACATTTTGATTTCATATTTTTCTGATTGATATATAATTATGTACAGCTATTTCATAGCTGTATATTGACCAGAAACAATTGAAGGAGCAAGAGGAAGATGGGGTTATCTGTAAAAAATGACTTTCCAAGATAAACAGCTTTTTCACTGACAACAATCTTTTAGAAGGGTCGCTTTCCGTTGAGCATCCACTATTTGTCGCCAAGGGAAATAATTGGCACGATACTTTTTCCTATTCATCGATCGTGAGCGTGATTAGCGGTATTAGGTTCATTTCATGAAATCGAACTCTTATAAGTGAAACATATACTTTTTACTGCTCTGTATCTGCCTAAATAAATCAAGCAGAGTCATACACTTTTGAGGGAAGACGCATATGTCCTTACAGCTATTTCCTCGACATCAAAATTAGATCCCCCCCCTCCAAATGCTAGTTAACCCCTTCTTGCTCTTCCCCCTTCAATTATGTAAATTTGCATGTAAGAAAGTAAATTTTTTTAGACGTGAATTATATACTTTTTTTACGGCAATTTTCGTAAATTATTATTATTTATTTATATCCTAAAACTTGCAGAAAATTAAGTTAAATTCAAAATGCGAGTTATTACATACCAAAAGACAAACGTTACTTTTGTACCCTTGGGTACATTGGTACCTCGGATTTTATAAAATGTTAATTCATACATCTGTACTATAATTATTTTAAACTGTTTTTCCTTTTCAATTTAGATCATAAACTTTATAATATCATATTTACACTTATGCGTACTTTTTAGAATAAGAATTAAAAATATTATCACTTATTTCAACTTGAAAAATAAAAAAAAGCCACTTTGTTTTAGAATTTATATATTACGTTTTAATTAGGAGTCTAACTGCCACTACCAAACTAGTTCTTATCATCTCTTAAATAAAGAAAATTAAAATAAATAAAATAATAATATAAATAAAACGGTTAGAATTTAATCAATATTTTAATTAAATACGATACGACTTCTAAAACTGTATTATTATTTATTAATATTAAATTTAATGATAATATTAAAAACAAATAGGAAAACAATATTAAAAAAAGGGTTATTTTCCTTCCCTTTTTCATGTAATATCAACGTTACGCCTATGACATTTTCTCTAAGAGTGTCACCGATCCGAAACATTTTAGTACTCACAGTACATCAAATCCATATTTGAGTCTTTCCAATTCAACTCTTCTGAAGAAATATCTCGAGGGGCAAAAAACCATCCATCCACTCAGAGCTCCTTTCTGACATGAGAGGGAAAAAAAGACGAATATCCCTAAAAGCGGCCCCTTTCTTGAAAAGAGACGCTACACGTCTCGATTCTTTTCATCTCGCAGGAAACTGAGAGAAAAAGGCACCGGGTCCTTTTTTTCCAAGAGACAGTATTTTATACACAACACGCCTTTTCTTGATAGAAATCTGAATTTAATCAATCGGATCATAAGGATCAATCATTGCTCTAGACAAGGGTATTTATTAAAAGAAATTTGTTATTCAGTTTTTTTTATACAGGGTGTATGAGAATCATCTGTGGGGGTTGCGGACTAACCTTACTACACAGTTAAAAATTTCAGTTCAACGATGTACCCTATCTTAGTGCAAAACAGAGGTCTGCAGCAAATGACACCATATTATGGTGGAATCTAGGTTGAACCAGAAATCCTTTATCGGAAAAAGCGGAAGTTTCACCGATAGTTGGTTCAATCGCTTTAACTGCAGCAGAAATTTTCGCTGCCGCTACATCAACAAGTCGAAGCCCTACAAAAGACTACGACGAACAAGGGCCTCCGTGGCCTAGTGGATAAAGGCGTTCAGCTATGAATCAGAGGATTCCTTGTTCGAGCCCGATCGGTGGACTTGAGAAAGAAAAGTAAATAAGTTGTGGTCTTGCTATTGGTGGGTTGCCAGCCCCGCTACAAAATTACTACTAAAATAGTAAGAAAACTCGAATTTTGAGTTTTTTGGTACAACGTTTTACCACTAAATGGTATCCGTTGTAGCACCGTAAAAGGGTGAAACTAAGCACCAAATGTTGGTTGCAATGGATACCGAATTTTGGTGCAAGGTCGTAATAATTTTTAACAGTGTAGGCCTAGATGTTTTAGTTAGTTGTATTTGAATTGGTAATTTCATTTCTAGGTCATGGACATTATGTTCGGAAATAACAGAACGAAACTCACTCATTTCATTTTCGATATCGAATTCAGAATAAATTTGTATTTTGCAAAGCACACACCAAGCGAACATCCCACGCATCTGACAACTTCACATCTGTCTAAAAGTAAAACTTTTGATGATGACACACAAGATCCAATTCTTTCTCTCCGCGTAAATGCTCAAATGTCAGACTCCTGACGTGGCCTTAGGCGACATTTTCAAGTGCAAAAGAATCTCTCCAGTGCTGGATATCAAGGGAGAACGTATTGGAGCAGAAAACTGTCTCATAGTCTGTCGTCTAAAGTGTCAGAAGGTTTATTATCATTTCTTTGCCGTCACAAGACTGGAAACAAGTTGGACAGGAAAGCTAAATGATGAGTTTTAAGCTTTTCTGGATACTTAAATACTCAGAAAGAGTGGGAGTTGTTTATTTTGTCCCGTTTACAGAGACTTCTGAGATTGAGATTTTGAATGTTGTTTGTATTAGGAACAATGAATATAAATCTCCGTGTAAATATATTCTTTAGATGTGTTTTTAAACCTTTAAATAGTCTTTTCGTTTCATTATAAATGTTTATCTAGTCGAAATTAAAGTTACGTCTAAGTTGAACAATTTATTTTCATCAAATGAGAATTCCATTATGTGCAGCGTTTTCAGCGATAAATATCTCAAGGTATTTTTAATTAAAGTAAAATTGAGATTTTTGTATTATGTATGGTCGTAAATAAACATTCATTTAACTTCATCGTTCATTCATATTAATAAAACATGCAAATTCCATATGTAAATTAAAGTTGGTAATGGATGTTTTTATTTAATATATCACATTTTAAATTGCGATGTAAATTTGAATTTAAAGTTCTTTATAAAACATTTTTCAAAATTAAAAATAATTAATTAACTTTTAAATAAAATTACTACATCTACTTAAATTTTAACACGAATCGTAAACTTTTGCAGAATTTTAAAACTTATGGTTTAGATTTAATATCTGTTATATTACTAGTATATATAAATTTAAGTCCAGAATGTACTTCTATGAGAACATTCTAAAATATTGTTTTAAGTTTATCCACTAATATTGACCAAAATGCAACCACCAAACTTCACACCAAAACATCTTTCAGGATAAGTAACCTTTTAAAAAAGCAAAATAATTTATTAAAATGTACAAAATTTCTTTTGTAATTTTGAAAACCATACGAATAAATTATTAAGGTATTTTCATAAATGTTTGAATACATATATTTTTGGATATATCATATTTAATAAATTATATCTAAATAATAATAAATAAAATGTGTAATCAATAATAAACATATATCAATAGTACATTTAAGTTTTGATTTTTACTTCGAAGTATTTTCCTAGATAATATTTTTCGCAAGAAACGTCATATAAAAAGTTTGGAAGCAAACTTGCAGGCGACACTAACGAGTTTATCGTGTTTCTTGAATGTTCGAAATCGATTAGAACTTTAAAAGTTACGCAGTCGACAAGTTTTGGCATTTTTGAAGTAAAAAATAAAAAATGCTACGCACACAAAATAATTAAATTCAGTTAGGAATAGTTTGAAAACATCACCATCGGTAAAACTTATTTTTATTTATTTTTTAAAAATTTAGTTCCATTTTTAATAATCAGGTACCGAAAGGGTTTTATAAAGTTTAGTAGAAAGTGATAATAGTTAGAACACCCTAAATTAAAACAAAAATATTAAAAATATTATAAATTTTTGGTAAATGTTTGGCTTAGAATTTACATTTTTGAAAAATGTTATCGATTATTTTTATTAATATATTTACACATTTATGGATTTTACATTTTTAGAAGATAATGTATTGCTCATAAACTAACGAAACTTTACACAGCTCTTTAAGAACTGCCGTCATGCATTGTAAAATAAAATGATCTCAGTTCAATAATAAACAAAATGGTCATAGGTATCTAAGGACCATTCTACACGACCGAGAAAAACGCGCGCGAGCTTCTAGGTGATTCAAGAATTCGTACCACTTGGTATGAATTTTCGTATCACCGAGAAGCTCGCACGTGTCTTTATTTTACATGTACAATGAGTCTACGAAAATTTTTATAGTTTATTTAGGATTACAATTTGCTTTTAGAAAGACTGTTACAAAAACAAACCCTTAATAATCAAATACGATGAGTTATAAAATTTGATGGTTGTTATTTATTCTATTTTATTCAAAATACTAATTTGACTAAAAAATTCGTTTTAATAATACCTTTTTACACGAAATATTCTATGATTCACTTTGCTCTCCACCTTTGAATCGAAATAAAATAGAAAAAAATAGGTATAACAAATATTTGTAAACCTGAAAATTATTAAAAAAATTAATAATAAATAATATTGTTCATTTAAAAAAATTGTATTCCAATCGCTTTTTAAAAAATTGCATGCAATAAGGAAATCTAAATATTTGAAATTATAACTAGAATTTATGCAAATGGAGGTAAAATAATGCTCACTCAATGACAACAACTTTTCTTTTGAACACAAAAATATTAGTTTTAAATTGGATACTTTAGGAGACACCTTAAAATATGCATACATTTTAAAACTTACAAATATTTTTTTTTATAATTTTATTTTAGTTATACGACTAATATGGAAATTTGAAACAATCAGGCATAATTTTTATTTATGTAGGGCCACATTCACATTTAAAATTCACTTGCTTCTAAAACAAATATTACAACTTTGTTACTAGAAAAAATAGTTTTGATAAATAACAATTAAATTCTAACCTCATGATTCATACTTTCTATATTTTAATTTTTAAGAGTTATAAGTTAAAATATCCTTATTATCACTTAAATAAATCTGCATTGTAGTATAACAGGATCTTCATTAAATACAAGTTTCTTTAATAATTTAATTTATTTCAAGCTATTGATAGACTTAACTACAAATTTTATATTAGGCATATGATTTTCTTTTGTTGAAGAACACGATTCATAAAAAAATGTAGTACATGTAATTTTCCCTTAAACTCATACTAAATATTTAATATATGATTTCCTGAGCCATGAATATAAATCACCATTGCAAATTTTCCTCGTCAAAAAGATTTCAACGTAAAAGTAAAAAGTGTATGAGAAAGTGCATTTAAATATTTACCTCGAGGAAGTCGATCTCTTCATTTTATTATATCATGAAAGATTAAAGAAAGAAAAAAAAACGGTCAGTATAACAGGGTCTTAAGAGGATTTCGCCAAAATGCCAAACAATGAATTTTTTTTGCTGCTTGCATGCAGCAAACATCGCGGCTTTTTAATTCATCTCCCCCTCCTTTCAACTTCGTTTCAGAAATATTTAATTTAAGAAAACGTCTATCCACAAAGTTAAAGAAAAATAAAGCTTCATTTGATGTTACTATATACTGACTATTATACTCTGTCATTAAAAACGTTATTGGAAATTGAATTAATTGACTTCTATGTCAAATCAAGTGACACTTCACGTTAAAGCATTTTCTCAATACTGTTATTACTTATGAAATATTAGATTAATTCAAACATTTTCCTAAAAACATAACTGAAGATATAATTTATGATTATCAACCATTGAATTGTTTATACATGATTTTTTAATGAAGGCCTTAAGGTTAAATATAATTTAATAAATTCAATTCAAGAGAAAGTGAGAGCGCACAAAATATTTGTTATTTAAATAAAGTCATTTAATGATATAACTAAATTTTTTACTAAGACGTTTGATAAAATTTTTATTTAATAATAGTTTGTTTTTAATAATATTTTATCTAATGTTACTAGAAATAATTTATTCATGATAAAAAAGAACCATTTAGCTGGATCTCAACCATGATCATACTAGGGATTATTTATTTATAAACAAAATATTTAATGTCAAAAACAAAAATTTCTAGTAATTATATTAATCGAAAACGGTAAAAAACATAAAATCTTAATAAACAACTCCTCTTACATACTTATATGTATATGAATGAAAGTCTTAATATGTTTTTATAGCGCTTCTATACACTATTATTAATAATAAATTTATTTCACATTTTGATGCCCAAATGAGTGCTTTAAAAAAATTAGAAAATCGATTTTTAACACAAAACGTCATTAAATAATGTACATGGGTAATCAAGATAGATATCTATCATGTTAGGGTGTCCATTCCGACGACACAAATCTATGTCGAATAGCACAATTGACATAGATTTGGCTTCGTTCAATAGGAAAATTAGACTCATGTGCATATAAAATCATGGTATAAAGCAAAGCATATATGAGGCGTGAATGGGAGGGACCGCGGCATAAAAAAAACAGCTTGGTTATATTTTTTCTATTGGCGACCAATACTTGATGCGCAAATTTCATCTAAGAATGGCGCAAAACTGATTGAGCTATTAAAAAAACCTTAAAATCTGGTTTCAAGGTTTCCCGTGGTTTCTTTTTAACAGGGCCATCATCTGCTAAGGGCGGTTCTGGTTATAAGAGAAGGGGGGGTACGCACATATGAAAAGTTTTATTAAGGGGTATGTGAGATAAATAAAAAGATTGAGTGCTACAGATAGGTCAAGTGTATTTTTCGAGATTTTTAGGTTAGGGGTTCATTTCAATTCCAAAATTTAAATCTATATAGTACTTTAATTATGGAGGAAGAAAAGATTAATTTAATTGGCAGAAAACTCTAACAATTGTTGTTTTCCATTCCTAATTAATAAAGGTACAAACTTTTAAAAGACTGTTCTGCAAAAGTAATAAATTGTTCACTTATCACATTTATGTATTAAGGCATTTGTGTTCCTTAAAAGGTAGTTTAAATTCTTACTGTGACTGTATCGTAAAGTTTTTAATTCTGTTTATGTTTCATAGTGCAAAAAAATTATATACATTTTTTTCAATTGAACAGTTTTCATTAATAAACTATAAAAGTTAGTTTTAAGAAGTATTCTTTTTTATTGACGCAAATTTCAACGTATTAAATATACTTCTACGGAATAATTATAACATATTAATACTTTTTAAGTAGAAGTACCATTTTTGGTACAGTAGAACAACATTTCTGCCCTAATAAAATAATCCAATAATCAAATACTACACTTACCTTATTATCCATAAAATTATGTATAGAAACGATAACCCGAGAATAAGTATCCAATATTCAATAAACCTTGCAAGATGACATTGTGCGAATAAGCACAACTGATAACAACCGGTGTCTAAACAGAGACGCTATAGAATACACACAATTGAAGCTCGATTTCATTCAATCCGCCATCTGCGACTATGTCGCGATGATCCGCCATATGCCACTAACAAAAGGAATACATTTATTCCGACATAAATCCTTTCAAAGCATCTGATATGAAACAGAGAATGCCATTTAATTCCGTACCACACTGCGCCTACTTAACAGCTGTCGTCAACAAGTTTGGGTTTCTCAAGTTTCTCGTATTCCTTTTAGTTTCATCGTCTAGAAACAC
The DNA here is from genome assembly GCA_963932185.1 of Troglohyphantes excavatus. Classification (NCBI taxonomy): domain Eukaryota; kingdom Metazoa; phylum Arthropoda; class Arachnida; order Araneae; family Linyphiidae; genus Troglohyphantes; species Troglohyphantes excavatus. The sequence continues at coordinate 37,693,542 of OZ010669.1, forward strand.
GCGCTCTGCGTTTGAGGTGCCTCGTCAAAATGTCGTGATGTTTGACTTAACGACACACAGCGCGAAAAACAAGCGTTGGCGATGGGGTTTGAAATGGTTTGCTTATTTGTGTTTTAGTGTCATTTTCGAAGGTGAGAGCGTGTCGGAGAAGTGTGTATTTCGTGTTGGTACCAGTATAATGAGGTGATTGATCTCTTTAAAGGTGAATATCAAAGTTGATGTTGGTGTTTATGAGGGCAATTGCCGTTAATGGGTTGCAGATTGTAATTATCGTAAATGTGACCTAGTAAGTTTCAATGAACTGTTAGTAAGTACTTTCTCTGATTAGAACGATATAATTATGATTTAGGGCTCCATAGAAATATTGAGATATATAAAAATGGGTTCATATTTTTGGTATCATAAAATTACTTAGTGTTGGTTAGATATTAAAAAGATAAAATATAGTAGGTTTTATTAATGATGATTGAAGAGTCCAAGAAAAAAACGATGATTGTCCACTTTTTATTAAAATCGAGATCTCAACGCATTGTCGACCTAAAATGTCTTCTATTAAAAATCCACCCCGTACTCCCTAACTCATGTCAATCCCCGGAGGATTGCTTCGGAAACCAATTCTCTCTTTGCTCGATAACATTAATTCCATGTCTTTCCTGTATTTTAGTTGAATTCAGCCAAAGTGCTTAAAAAAAAAAGACATTTGAAAATTTCTTCAATCCTTTTCAGGAAAATAACCAAAAAAGATTATTATACAGTCTTTTTGTCCAAAACGTTAAATTATATAACGTTAATTAATAAATCAATGCACAAATAAAAATATTTTTTATTTTGCAATATTCCTTATTAATCTATCTATATATATATAAAGAAAAGTGTCTGTGGTATTTTTTGTATACAAATCTACAGTTTTATTCCGATCTTGATGAAATTTTTGAACATTTGCAAGGGGAGGATGACTATTTACATAAAAAATGTGACCAACCACTTTCTCCCACTTTTCCCACTCCGTAACTCGCTTAACCTCATTGACTTCTTAATAAAATCTAATTAAAACAATGCAATAATGTAACAATGGAATATTTCAAGATTGTAACTATGCACATTTTACATAATTAGCTATGAGGATTGGATAAATGAAGCATTCTGATTGGCTGATGATGAAATATCGCCAATATACTGACAAATGTCGCCAAATGAATAAAAATGTCGCCAAATGAATAAAAATTGTATCAAATCGGTATTTGTCTCCAAATGAATAAACATATCACTAAATGAACTAAAGTATGAATATAAAAATTATCATTAAAATGACGAAAGTATTGTCAAGAGGATAAAATTAATAACATTTTTCCTTGACCTTTAAAACAAGGGGAGGTCACTGCCTACATGAGATTTTGAAAAACCACCACATCCGTCTTCCCTCCCTTTAATTATCAAAAATGATTATTTACTGAAACCGTCAAATTGCGATACTATGACAAAATCGGCCAACACTCTGCGTAACGTAAAGCTATATAAATATATATAAAGAGGAGTCTCTGTGGGTATGTTTTTTGTATATATCTACAGTTTCTCCCTGGGCAACGCCGGGCACTTCAACTAATTTCACTATAATTTTTTTTATATCATTGTTTAAATACAAATGTTCTTTAAATAAATATTTACATAATGTTTCTGTAAAAAATATTCAAACATCAAAAGTTATTTTAATGGACCACCTGGATTGAAACAATTGCACCATCTCCATGGAAGAACTCCCTAACAAAATATTTTAAAGCACTTCCAAACCAGCAATTCTTCTTGAAAATGTTCTTAGTCAGCTCCATTACGATGTGCTTAAAAGTTGCCGGTTATTATCTTAACGAGAATTTCAACTTTATTCTTACCTTAAATGGGAAAACTCTCAGAAATTTAATTTTCTATTTGAGCTCTTTATTTGGGTTTAGGGACAAAGCATCCGTTAATAGGTCATAAACAAGTTAAATATCTTTCCTGCTGTAGAGTTGCGGAGTATTACATGGATTTATAGATACAATTCCAAGATATGGCAAGAAATAAAAGGGGTTATATAAAAGTATACACACTCATACGTATAAAATTATCTTTTTAAATAAAACTACTTTAAATTTGCTAAAATGTGAAAAATAATTCTTAATTTTATGAACAAATCGAAAACATTTAATTATTTAATATTAATTTTATGCTTATTACAGCGTTTGAAATAGATGCCAAAATTTTGGAATGCTCTTTGTAAATTGGCACCAACTTTAAAATGTTGTAATAAGTATAAAATTAATATTAAATTTTTTCGATTTGTTCGTAAAATAAAGAATTATTTTTCACTTTTTAGCGTATTTTTCTTACAACCGTTTTTTTATATTATTTTATTTTTCCCTTCTCAGTTTTTAATTTAGCAAATGGTTCCGCCCCCTTCTATTAATATTTTCAATTGGAAACTCAAGTTGTTACAAACTTTTTTCCTCGCCCCAGAAAGTATATTTTGCGATAATCCTCTTTAATAAACGCCTGGTGAATGAAATTTCATACTTAGGTAATCTTTATCCAACAATTAAAATATCATGAAATCGGAGAAACTGTTTAAAAAACAGTCCGGTTAATCAATTTTTCCGGATAAATAAAAGCCGGATAACCAATGTTTATTATGCATTTTTAATGTAAGTAGATTTTTCTCTATCCAACAAAAAAAAGAATTTTCGAAATATGATATTATTTTTTCAAACGGTCCGATTAATTGAGAATTCTGGATAGGTAAATGCCAGATAACCGGATATTTTTTTCAAAAAGTGCTCAAAAAGTGAGGCATCTTCTTTAAAAAAAAAAATTTAATTTTCCAAATATCTTAATTAGAACAGAAATCTAACGCGAACATACATAAAAAAAATACGTAACAGTCGAATTAATAACCAGTCTCCTTATTTAGCGGTTGGTTGGCGCGCTTTAAGTTGGTTAAAAAGAGAAAATGAAGTGCGAGTAAAATGACGTAATCAACCAAATAAGTGGTGGTCCCTTAAATTTTTATCCATATTTAGATGAACAATCTAGTTAATATACCTTCTTTAAAATAATCATCTAAAGCTGTTACACATGTAGGGCATTCACTTATCTGAAAAATAATATGTGAGATATTGAAAGGTGATTATGATCTACACACATTGCTCTATTGAGGAATTTAATAAAGCAAAAACTGGAAGAGGACGAAGTATCGTATATAAGCTTTTGGGATATCAAAATTCGTTAAAAGAAACATTATTACGGATTAAGCCTAGAAGAAGGTAAAATTTTGTAATTAAATAAATTGCAGTTCAAACTGAAACAAAATATTTTTTTAAATTATAGCCATGTGATGCATAAAAGGAAGAAATTTGCACAATAACATTATAAACTCTGTTGTAATAAATTGGTTTAAATTATCTAGATCTGAGTTGGAATAATGAAATAATATGTACTTGTTTGTTATGTGTGTTTATATTTTTTTAATACATTTAAATATCACTGTTTTCAAAACAACGCGATTTTAATAAATTCCAAATGCGATTGTAAATAAATTTAATAACCATTATCGTACAAATGGGTTTATACAATTGAGAATCAAATACATTTAGTATTTGTTGTAGTTTTACTTACTAAAATAAAAATAGATATCGGTTTACTAAAAGATAAAATTAACTTAAAAGAAATAACAGCTGTATGTCTTTAAAACTCTCAAATCTCGTGGAGCTTTTAAATAACTATTTTATTCAAAAGTGGGGATATTTCTTTTCAAGTAAATACCGAAGAAATTACCAATCTGGAATTTTACTCTGATAAATAATTAAATTATGCTTTCAAGAAAATAAATTTATAAATACTGTTATGTAAATTGTGTAGTGCAATGATGCGCTTTAACTTATATTTAAATCTTATAGCATTAAAAAGATGAGAATTTCAGAGACCAGAGCTAATTTGTAGGGCCTAACATAAGTATATTTTACATAATTTAAATGCCCATCCCATTATGATAAAAGTTATTAAATTTCTATGTTTCATTTATATATTAATATCTTGGGAGGCAGTTTTAATTTTTATAGGTTTCTCTATGATTAAGAATGTTTAGATGCCTGTAACGTTACCGCCGTTTGTGTTTGTGAAAATTGTGCATATTTGCTAGACTTGAAAATTTATTACATTGTTTTCGTTCATTAAATTGTTACATATATTTATTTGTTTGATAATATACAATCTTTTCGCGCATTCTACATATTTCCAATATTTTTTCCAACGAACTGTCTAGCTCGCCAATAAGCTTTTTCAAGAAATGCCACTATTGCCACTATTTGCTAAATTGTTACATATATTTATTTGTTTGATAATATACAATCTTTTCGCGAATTCTACATATTTCCAATATTTTTTCCCACGAACTGTCTAGCTCGCTAATAAGCTTTTTCAAGAAATGCCACTATTGCTAATATGTCTTCTCCATGATGTATCCACTTTGCTAATAAGTTTTTTTCATAAAACTAATATTCATTTTATGACGCTACTAGTCATTTCATGAATGATCGATTATATCATATATCAACTTCATATATCCTCTTTTCATCGATGCTGGGATTACACAGTAGCATCGATAAAAATAGCCGTAATGCACATACTAAATTGTTCTTGATAGTATAAACTATCTGTTACCCGCGGTTTCACATGCGTTAAAATTTGTTTACCTCATTGCGTTCTACCCCGTTTATTCTTTCTCTTTTATTCTTTCGAATGCAAAATAATTGATGTATTGTTCAGATATTTCCATACATGTTCGAATTTAGATTTTCTGTTAGTTTTGTCAGAAAGAGTTATTTCGCCGAAGAAATTTTCTTATCGCCAACTTTCAATTGTTTAAAACAATAAATATATATTTATTTATTTTAAAGTATTTCATTGTTGTCATATCTTATGATTTTAAAACTATGTAATTTTATAACAATGTAGGTACTATTTTTTTTAAATGTTCATTTTAAAAAACTAAACGGAATTTTAAAATATCAATGCTTTAGTATCTATATATAAAATTTCAGGCATGACCTAACAGGGCAAAACAGAGTTTTGCGTGCAACTGTTGAATACACTTTATATTTGTACTATAGATTTTAAAGAGTTTATATCAAATAATACTTTAAATTGAATTGCTTTGTACTTTTCATTGTATTTAAAGCAATTGAAAACCAACGTAATTAGAATGATAAATGAAACTTATTGTTAATGAATCCTTATACAAAAAAGGTAACCATCAAAAGTTAAAACAAATCCAACAAGAATAAAGAAAAGACACGCAATAAAATAAATCAGCGTCGATATTAAAAGGGATAAAGAATATGATCGTGACATATCAAATCGCTCATGATCCATTTTTATTACGGAAGGAATAAACCGGAACCTACTTTTCTAGCAGACGCGAAACAAGATAAAGAAGAAAAAAATGTAAACCTTAACACAAAGAATTTTGGGCGCCATTTTCTACCCTCGTTGTATTTTCGCTCTATTAGTTTATGTTTCAATCAAACCTCTGGCGCCAAGGATGAGCCCCGGAGACTTAAGTTAGACATTTGAATTATCTTTTGGATAAATGAATAGGAAGAACTACGAATGAATTTGCCAGTTGTCTTCTTGATAGACTTTTTTTTATTGTTTATAAACTATTTATTTGTCCCCTATTGGAAAAAATTGTTGAAGGTTGCATGCAAGAATTGCAAGATTCAGTCAACAACAACTTTGACCTTTACCATCCAAATTTTATTATTTATGAATCAAAATCATTTCCAAATTAAGGTTATTTGATGCCGGTCATGTTGGTTTTGACAGTTAATGCTGAGTCTATGAGGAAAATAAAAAAATTATACAGTAACAATTAAAAAATTTCAAAGGAATATTTTTATATGGTTTAATTTGTTAAATAGAGCTTATCTTGATCTAAATTTATCCAGTTTTAGTTTTTTAAACTAATTATTGTTTTGAGAAAAACAAATTTTAACTTTAAGCTGATTTTGAAAAAATATTAATGACGGATCATAAAATACTAAAACTAAGTAAACATTAAATAAGCTAAGCTTCATTTTATTAACCGTAACGAAATATTCATTTAAATTCTTGATTTTTCTTTTGTTATGAATACATTTTATTTTTTCACTATAGACGGTCAAAAATAAGAACACGGACTTTAAGAGAAATATAATTGTGACTTGATAATTACACACCTTGGCATTTTTAAAAGCCCCCCCGACACCGATCATTCAAAGTAGTTCATATGATAGTACATATTGTTTTGTAAAGATGTTCTTAGTTAATTTTAAAGTAAATGTTATAAACGGGGATTTCAAGTTAACGTTGAGTGGCGTTTTAACATGACATTCGTTTAAAATTTATTCAAGATCTAAGTATATACAATGTTAGCTATAAGATAAAAAGATGCCGGTATTTCTACAGAATATTTCAGTAGGAAAGATATATTATGTAAAAGATCTTTAGTTAAGTATATTAATTCTTACAGCAGCGCGATTTTGAATTAAGGTGTACATACACAATATAAAAAATGAAAATCGGCCAAAAATTCCAAAATATTTTTTTGGTTCTATAGTATTCCCCAATTCAGTATCTTCCAGATGATACCAAGAATGAATAAATATTCCAAAAACTTTTTTATTTACGAAAAGTTATTGTATGGCCGCGCTTGCAATGGCAGTATGTTTTGTAAACTTTACACTTGATTTCTGAAGAACTGTATTTTTAACACATGTCCCTTCATTCGAAACATGATAACTCAAGTTTTCTTAACCATTTCGAGAAAATTATTTTTTCTTTTAAATTTATATTAGTTGCAAGATGTTATGACCCTCCATCAAAACGATTCGTTCAAAAAATAATTTTTAATAGAATTTTAAAGTTGAAAATTTGAATAAAAAAGTGTTATTTTGGGGACTGTCGAGGTAAAAAATTATTTTAAAAAAAACTTTAAATGCTATAAACTTTTTGGAGGGTCATAACATTAAGACAGATACTGCGAGTAATTTCCAAAAAAAATTATGCTTCTAAATTATTTACAACTTGCGTAATCACATTTGAAAAAACATGCTAATTAACATATAAAATGCTAATTAGGTAATTAGTATTTTATTTTATTCAGGATTTTTTAAAATGATTCGTCACTATTTTTAAGGTGTTTTCCTACACGAAAAAACTAGATTTTTAAATTCATAATTTAAAAAAAAATGTTCAAGTGTATACGTACACCTTAAGGTCGCCTACTTTATTTCATTACTTGAAATTGTTTTTGCTATACCAATGTTACCAAACTTGTAAAATATTTCGAAATGTTTATTGTTACATGGAAAAAATAAAATAAGCTTTATACTCACACCGACTTGGATATTTGAATTTTGCTCGAGCTTACACATGTTCACTTTACAACCTTATTTTCCATCCATTCTCAAGTTGCCCCTTTGATGGCGTGGGTCTTGATGTTATCCCGTTTTAACAACGATGTGCATTTTTTCCTGTCGATTTTGTGAGCTTCTATATCTGGGGGAAACTGTGATCTGGAAACAGGAGTTCAATTTTCGAACACACACATGCACAAACGAACAGTTTACGTATACCTTTGAATTCAATTCACAAAGTCTAACAAAAATATCTAAAGAAATATATTTCCAGATGGTTTTTTCCGTGGATCAATTTTTGCAATGTTATCTTCGAAATGCATCTAACAGAATAGTCTTCCTATGGGAAATAAATTTTCCAGAAATCCAGATTTTCGTTTCAAACCATGTGTCCCGCAGCGTTAAAATTTTCTTTGTACGTTTGTTGGAAAGAGTCGTGAACGGAATAATATAAAAATACGAATATTTTCTTAAAATGTGAATAAGAATCATTCTGTACAAAGTTAAATAGACTTAATAATTGGTAGATATATAACATTATATATAACATTGTAGCATGCATTAAAAGGACTGGTCCCTTTCGAGAGTAGACGATAATTGATAGTTCTTGTGTGACACAATTGCTCAGTTACCATGAAGAATGTATCATTTATAATAATTTTGTTCAACAAGTAGGAGACTCGAAATGTTATATAATTTCCAGATTGGGTAGCTGGATGCAATTTTATACATTAAAGAAAATTCTATTGCAATAATATTTTTTACTGGAGCTTCAGTTTAGAATACCAGAAAATAACCATTCTGATTTTTTTTGTTTTAAAAAGCAATAGGTAATTCGTCGATTTTTTTTACAGTATTATACATCGAATAATATTTGACTGGGTATTAATACGATTTAGTTTAAAATAAACTTATTATTGGAATAAGTTACAGATAAAAATTATGAGTAAGACCGTATTTAATTAACGTTACGATTATTATTGTAACTCTGTGTTTACAGTTTCTGAAGTTTTCAAAAATTGTAATGGGGTCCTGTTGACAAAACATGATTCACATTTAACTTAAAAATAATATTCTTTTAACGAAACTGATTTCACATAATAAAATATAGAAAAATACAAATACCTTTATGTATAAGTTTCTCCATATTGTAAATTAGCATTGATCTCGAAGATAAGAAAAGGTTAGTTTAAAAAAACATTTTTGGGTTGTTTTTTCCATAGTTAAAACGAAATAATGCTCTACTATTTAAATAACAACACAATGTTCTTGCAAAAAAAATCAAAAATTTCAGAAATTTGACATGACATGCACACATGATATATTTTGGTAACTGTAAGTGCATAAAACAAATTGGCTACCTGAAAAAAATATTTTTCACTTACCTCTGATTTTTAAAGTCAAATGTTCTTCTGGTACGTAGGTCTTCTCTATATTCAACAATTTAAGATAATAAAAGCAGCATGAGAGGCTATTCAATGTAAAGTATTAAGGCCCTACATTTTTTCTAGTGGGATACAGACTTGGCGAGAACATGCATATTAAACTAAATAATTCTAAAAATTAACGAGACTGTTCTGTAGCTAACCCATTATGGAGGCTGTAGCGATTTTACATTTTCTTAGCTTCACTCATGTCATAAAAAGTATCGCTAATGTTCTGCACTTTTACCATTTAAATCAATAATCTGTTTGCGCAGAATAACATTTGAATTGAAATTTAAAGCTTTTGTTATACCGGATTTATAACCTCTTAGTTATTTGAGTTTACCGGAGAATTCAAGGTCTTAGAGTTATAAATAGTTAACCATAGGACAAAGGGAGATATAAAGTTTTATTATTGTAATTTTTATGTGCTTAAAAAAATCACAAGATTTTAAGTATATACAAATAATGTATCATCAGTCTATAACGATTTACTCTGAAATGCGCTTAGGAAATAATTATTGATGAATTTTGATCTAATTAATAAACATCTTCTAGTTCCATAACTCTGAAAGGTTGTGGTGTGTTGACTTTGCCCATAATAAATTAAGTGAGTTGTTTCCGAGAACTGATTAATTTCTAAAACCCTTGAGGTAAACAAACAGCGATGTGGTTATCCCTAGAAAATTAAATGGAATACACTCCGTCAAGTCTTTGTAAACAACACGAAATGTTAATGAATCACATTTTCATGGAATCGTAACTTTTGTTTGTTATGCCCCTTCGACGATGTAATAAATGTTTCGGGTAGTATAAGAGAAACCAAATAATGTACTATCTTTGATTTTATTCCCTAAACTGTCACGACAATTATGATTTTTATAACTTTGTAAAGATCTTTTGGGGTATTGGGGTTATATTATTAGTTTTTTTTTTAAATATGTCACATAAAAAAACCTAATAATATAACAATGTACAAAACAAAATTGAAAGGTAATTAATTATGCATGTGTTCATTTATTTATTGTCGGTAAATAATCAATATCAATTAAAAGCTTTTTGTATAAAGTAAAAGATTTTAGAAGAAAACATTGGTGCATTAATTATATAATCCTTAAAAAAATCCTTAGTATTAGCTCTCGTTTTTAAAAAAAGTTAAGTTCCTTAGTGAGTATGTTAGTTTTTAATTAATAAAAGGGCCTGTAATAAAAATGGAAGTTATTAATCTTGGTATCATAACTACATGTAAAACTTGAAAAATTAAAATAATTATCATAGGACACAATAGATGAAACGTATGAAAGAAAGAGATAAGGAATCTGAGGCCGATTTCGAATGTCACAAAACTTAAATCAGTAACTGACACCACACAATGTGTTTATTTTGATAAGATCAACTGTTAAAGGCTGATAATGGACGAAAAGATGTGTGAAAGACAATAACACGCTTTTGCAGTATTTATTGAAAAGTTTTCCTTTAAAATTACTACGTTTGCTTAAGGTTTATCGAAAGAAGAAAAGGTTATATAAGGTATTGTAGTAAAATAAAACTTTAAACATTTGACAATAGGGAACAGTATTATTCTAAATTCTACTTTGTAGATATTCCCTTATTTTACTATATTCTAAATTGTAACGTTAGATTTTCTTAATTTTTAAAGTTTTGAAAAAAGGTTTCTTTGCTACACACTAAATATTAAATGGATAAAATTTCTGGTAAATTTTAAGTACTATTAAACATCCTAATTAATAAGTTATTTTACGTCTATATACATGTAATGATTCTTTAATTAAATTTTTTTTTTTTTCAAAATAAACCATAAATTATAAAAACTAACGCTTTTTTCGAAGATAATAAAAAATAAAACTGTAGATTTTTCAAAATGTCATTTTACCCCCACCTTATCCTAATGGATGGTAAGTATTGAATTTGTTTAATTCAATTCTATTAATCAAATTTGGTAACAAAAATTCTGATTTCACTAATACATTCAATTTTATCCGAGGTTTTTTTTATTCCAATTTGTTATATTTAACGACTGCTCATTTCAAATATACGACTGCCCATTTCAAATATACGACTGCCCAATTAAGTAACGACTGACCATTAGAATATGCCATGGAAGGAAAAAAAATTATTATCTTATCATAATCCTATTTGTATTACAAATATTGTTCATGAATTCCTTTGACACATCATGCTGTTTATAAACTGCCTGGTATGTATTCAAACACGTAAATTAGAAAAATATTACATTTGAAATTGATTCATTGCATGTAAGTATATAAATAAATTTTTTTATTGTTTTATTGAATTTGAATAGAAACAATCTCAGCGTTATTATAAGAAAAGGAAGCTCTTAATAACGTATAGAAGTTAGGCATTTTAAGTACTTATTTTTACATTGCATTTAGAACAAAAATTCAAAAATTTATTTACAATAAACATCAACATAAAAAACATTGGCATTATGCTTATTTAATTTTTTGTATTTCTAAAGAGGTATGAAAGTAAACATGCAATTTTAAAGAATTTGAGAAACTTTATATACAATATAAAACGATTTCTTAAATTCATAAAGTTTCAATAAAAATTGTTTACTTAAGAAAAAATATATCAGTCGTCTGTCTTCGACTTGGCTCAGAATTGAATAACTAAAGTTATGGAAAATTAATATAATTCTTGTGAATTGGTATAACTCGAGTTATACCAATTCGGAATATTTAATTCACTTAGTTTAATGTTATGAATAATAAAAAGTAAACAAACACTTATTTAAAACCCTGAAGAAAAACTCAATGCAAAATTGTATATGTATTTATGAGTTTGTTAACTATTAGTACTCTCAAACTCAGAATTCTCAAATTTTCAAGATTAAATCTTGTTTAGTCAATCTGTCCATACATATCATAGCACATAAACATAAAACCGTCATTTTTAAATTTTAAATTGCATTCAAGCACCAAAAGTCTCTAAAGTTTCCAGAAATGTGAATTAAATAAAAAAAAAATACATCGCAATATGAAAAAGTGAGAAATAACCACTGAGCCCAAAAGGTTCTTTTTTAGCCCTTTACTTGAACATCAGAGCTTAGCACTGAACTCAAACTGTAATCTAAATTGAAGTTACAGTTACAGATCAGAGGGATTAGAAGAACGGAAACACAATTGAAAAACATATCCCTAGAAATACTTTGAGCCTTACGTTCCAGTTGCTAAATTCTTACTCCAAATCTATATATCAAGAGAGTTGAGTTCTTATCCTTATAAGAAATTCTCTATTAAAAAGTAGTGAAATTCCAACCAAAACTTTATTTTACTTAATTTTGTGAATTTCTTAAAGACATTAAACATAAATATTCCTTCTTTAAATACCATAAAATATCAGTATCGGTTCTTTTATAAGTGCTGCAGCCATGTTTTCATTTCATTTTAAAATAATATATTTTAATTGCAAGCATTACAAGTGCATAATAAAAGCATTACAAGTACATAAAAAATGCAGCTGAATGTAATAACAAATCACTTATTAGTTTCGTAGTAGGAATTAGTCAAGTAGGAAAAGAAATGTCGATTTTTCTGCAGATGGGTTTGGCACCGGGAAATGGCACTTTGCTTTTAAGAAACAGCTGCTACCCTCTTCGGTGCCAAAATGACTGCTCAGAGAGAATGATGAGCCCCAAACGACTGCTCGGAGAAGGTACCAGCTGTTTTTTTAAAGGCGATGCTCCGTTTCCAGGTGCCAAAACCGATTGCTCGGAGGAGACAAACTGGAAATTTTCGAGATTTTGCACGCATTGGCGTTTAACTTTTTATCGAACAGTTAACAAAAAAATTGTCATTCGCTAAACAAATCACCAAAAAAAAATAACACTGCTTTGTCACTTTGAAACCATGGCCCACGGTCAGGTGATGAAGAGACGTTTCAACTCTCTAAACATCCACACGATGACTACCGTAAGGAAAATTTAGATCACGACAGACCTCACGTACACCAACCTACTTTTTACTAAAAATTTTTGACAGACGACGAGGATGAAACTCCCAAGCCTTTGATTATGAGCCCGCTACTGGTTCAAGACAAGGATCAAACTCGGTAACTTATATTATGTACTAGATAAAACTAATATTATGTAATTTTGTATCTTCGATAAAGTATCCGCGAATTGTTTGAACTTTTGTTTTGTATATTACATTGGGCCATCATCAATAACCCATTGAGTACATATATGTAACAATTAAAAAATACACATTAACAGAGCCTTAGTCATAGAATTTCATACTGAAAAGACAATTACGTGAGTGCTCGTTTCAATCTGCTCGTGAAATCGTTTGATTTAAAATATCCATAAGAATTTTATCTCAAGTTTCTCATTCCATATAAAATCGCCATTTTGTTGCGTTGGGTTAAGCTTAAATTGCACTTGGGACTTGGCAGAAGCTCAAAAAGTATGTCCCAAAGCTATATTGAAACGGAGGTTAATAACCAGGACGATAGAGCTACATCGCCAAAAAAATCATTTGTGGCCTCAAACTTGATAAACTGGATTTTGGTGGCAATTTCAATAAGCGATGGGAATGGAGTTAATTTTCATCAGATCAAAAATGTTTTGGACTCCAAGATGAAGGGTTTCTTTAGTCCACTTGAACTGAAGCTTGCTTTGTGTAGTCTTATCGAAAGCGGCTGTATTGACGTCGTAAAAGTTGTAGGTAAGCTTGATAAAGATCGCATATTGTCCGAAGTGAACGATTCCCACAAGGTTGTGTCTACAAGCCCGGCAAGCGATGGCACCCAAGTCAAGTTTCGCCAAATCAAGAACTGCTTGGCTTCCAAGCTGGAGGGTTTCGTCAGTCAACTTGAAATGAAGCTTGCTTTGAAGAGTCTTATCGAAAGCGGCCGTATTAACTTCGTGATTAAGAAGAACACCCCGAATAATCGCGCCTCCGCTTTAAAAAAGTTCAGTGAAACAGCCAAGGAAACATCAGCATTGAAAGTGGAAGGGAAACTTGATAAAGATCGCGCATCGCCCAAAGTGAAAGATTCTCACATGTCTGTGTCTACAAGCACGGCAAGTGATGATAACGAAGTCGATTTTCGTCGAATCAAGAACTGTTTGGCTTCCAAGCTGGAGGGTCTTTTCAGTCGACCGGAGCTGGAATTGAAGACGCTTGTCGAAAGCGACAGTGTCGTGGGAAAGAAGGACGCTGCGAAAGGTCAAGCCCGTCCTGAAAAAGTTGTCAAGATAACAACTGCTTTGAAAGTCGAAGAGAAGAATGATAAAGATCCAATGTCCAAAGTGAAAGATCCTCACAACATTGCGTCTACAAGCACCGCTGAAGAGAGATCTAGAGGCTTAACTCAGAAGATAATAAAAATAAGTTTTTCTGTATTGTTGGGCCTTGGTGCAATAGTAATAGGGATGATACTTCTTCTCAAAACAATTAATAGTTTGTTTTCCATTTGAAAGCGAACAGACTCGGTTGGGTTAGGTTTCATATCCTCCGAGATATGTGTGCAGTGTTTTCACAAATGGTAACTTTGCATTATATATGAGTTAAAATAAACTGTTATAAAGTGTTTTAAATTAAATAAGTGTCGATTTTACTTTGAAGTATGACTTGATAATTTTTGTTATTGAAAAAGGTTGAGGAGTTAATTTTTAAATATTAGTTCATTTATTTAGTTAATTAATTGTTTATTTATTTAGTCTGTTTCTTACTTAATGGAATTATACATCTCTTTTTATTCGAATTTTTTTCTAAATATGCTAAATAATAAGTTTGAAATATATTTCACACGAAAATCTGTGTTAGGATAGTGAGCCAATTTACCTTACTATAAAACTAACTAGTTACGTTTTTAGTTCTATAGCTCGTTGCGAAACTTTTACTCCGTTTCTACAGAATCGCATAACGTATTTGAATAAGTTGTGTAATATAGTATTAATAAAAATCGTGCCAAGTAGTGCAAAAAAAATAATTAAGTATGTATATTAGAAAAAGCGTTAAAGGATATTTTTTTTATTCTGCTTCTTTAAATTTACATTGCTGCTAAAATAAATTCATCTCAAATACCAGACGATGAAATTATTTTATTGCCAATGTAGTCGCCAACGCCCCAGTTATACCGACGTAAAAATCACTTCGTGGCACAACACTGGAAGAATATTGGATGGTTTAAAACGAAAAAAAAGGCCATGTGAGAACACATAGTGTGAAAATGATGCCAAGAATTTTACTAGACGCTCCGAATCATTGAAACAAAATTACTTTGATTGCTTAATTCTAGAAACATTTGAAATATATTGCATTTATTTAGATTAATGAAGATATTAATCGGCTATTAGGGAAATTTGCAAGATACCATGCCACGGTCTTTCTTCTTTTATGATACAAAAATTAATATAGGAATTTAAAATATTAGAACTTGCATAACAAAAGAACAGAATTGAATCCATCTTGAAAATACATTTCATCTGCAAAGGGGATATCATTCACATAACAGCCAATCGTAGATCCTCGGGGCTTTTCCGTTGAAAAGCAGCCTGTTTCGGTGTCCGCATCATCACGATATAAAGGTTTTCCCAAAAGACAGAATAGTGCGTTGAATTCCTAGAACGGTTACATTTTATTTTCTAGAGGAAACATACATCTGTTTTGAAATTGAGATAACTATTGTGGTTTCTTATGATATCGTAAATTGAAAATCCAGGAAAATATTTGAATGGAATTGTATAAAATAAGGAATTTTTAAATGAAAAAAAAAATTCTAAATAGAGCTTTTCGAAATACTCTTATCTAAATATTTAAAGAAGAGAGTTTGTATGTGTGGGAGTTTATATTGGATACAAGTTTCATTTCGAGCTTGATGAAATTTTGGCACACTTGATCTTTAAAGTCAGAGGAAGGTCATTGTCTACATACAATTTCAAACAACCACTCCCATCAACTAAAGTAGCAATGACTTCGGAATGAAACCTATTTATAATAATGCTATATTGTAATAATATAATATTTCAACAACGTAACATTTTAATAATATGTAACAATTTAATCTATATCTGTTATTGCCAGATGAGTAAATATCGCCAATATACTGCCAAAATGTCGTCACACGAATAAAAATGTTCCCAGATGAATAAAAATATCGACGAATGACTAAAATTGTTGCCAAATGAATAAAAAATATCGCCAAATGAATAAATTGTCTTTATTCAATTTGTCTTAAGTCAATACTTTTCGTATGATTTGTACACCGTGGTGCCATGTCGTCTGATGATGTTATTCAGAAATAATTTCTGCTTTAAGGAGGAAGGAGGGGATGAAGTGGATTCAAAATCTCATGTAGAGAGTGAAAGTCATCTTATTTTGTATGTCCAGTTTTCAAAATGACATTTATTGTATCATTTTAACTATTATTTTGCCATTTTTATGATAATTATACATATATAACCATATTTTAGTTAATTAGGCGAAGCATTTATCCATGCGGCGACATTTGTATTAATGTGGTAATTTTTTTAATTTATTTGGCACATTTTTAATCTTTTGCGAAATTTTGACAGTATATTGGTGATATTTCCTCATCAGCTAATCATAATGTATCGTTCATCCCTTCTCATAGCTTACTATGTAAGATATGTTACATTCTTGAAATATTCCATTGTTACAGTATTGCATTATTATAATTTTGTTTTAGTAAGAAGTTCGAGTTAAGGATTGGGAAGGGGGAAGATGGGGGTTGTTCGAAATTTCATGTAGACATACATTTTCTCCTTGCTTCGAAGGTCAAGTGTGTAAAATTTCATCAAGATCGGAATGAAAGTGTAGATTTGTATAAAAAAACAAACATATGCAAACAGACACTCTTCTTTGTATATATATAGGCTTTCAAAAGTAATGACTTTAAGGCCGCTTCTACATTTAACGACACGACACCGATAAATCGTGAACGATCGCGAAGGGACGACACAACGTTTTATCGTATCGCCTGGTGGTCAGTTTTTCATTGCACCGATATCGTTCGCCGAAAACGACAATTTTTACATTCTGTGCGTGTTTGTCTGTTGCCGAGAGCACGTCTATTCTCGATATGGCGCATCGCAACAAATTATATTATAACAAACTGCGATTGTTGTATTTGCTGTATTTAAGGAGAAAGAAGAGATCAATAACAAAACGCTTCTGGGTGCATGATATCACCAAAGCAAGACATGTTGAAGGAGATTTTTATGTTTTATTTAACGTCTACAAAAAGCTAGAGCTAACCACTAGAACTGCACAGTGGGCTATTCGCGGCGGTTTGACTAAATATTGCCTCCCATGCCTTTTCTCGAACAATCTTGTTCTTGTAAAATTCATCTCGTTTATCCCAAATACAGGTCTTTACTTCCACTAATTCACACAAGTTCACAATATCGAACTTAAAAGCCATATTGATATTATTTAGTTCTTATAATAATATAAATAAGAAAAAACACAGTAGACTATAGCAGACGGCAACAAGTTTTTCGGAAGCAAACTCAAAATGTCGTCACGATGAAGTAGGGAAGGCGCGTGCCCACGATAAAACGTTCCGATAAATTGTATCGTCTGATCGGCAACGACAATATCGTTATCGTTTCGGCTAGTGAAAAAGCGTCCGACTTCGTATGTGTATTTTGCGTACCCCGATATCGTGTCACTGAAATCGTATACGATTTATCGGTGTCGTGTCGTTAAATGTAAAAGCGGCCTTATAATGAAAGAACCAATCACACATCAATACTTATATATAAGAATGGAGTGTCTGTCAGTGGAATCGAACAAAACCTCTCATTTTGAGTTTTCTCCACGAATTAGGATTCACTGATTCCGAAAATCACATTTAATTTTTTTTTGTCTGTCTGTCTGTTTGTCCGGATTTAACTCAAAAACTACTGCACGGATTTTTATGAAATTTGCACCATGTGAACAAACTTTTTTTAGTTTAAAATCTGCACTTTGTTTCATGTGGATATCTGCAACCATTCAAAAGTTATAGAACTTTTTCCATTTTCTCTAACATTACGCCTATGGGAAATTTACATCTCGATCTTCCCCTCATAACATTATTGATAAAAATCACCTTGGCGACCAAAAATATTTTTCGACAATACTGGGATAAACGGTTTATTTTGATTGGCGGATGAGTAAATGTCGCCAAATGAATTAAAAATGTCGTCAAATAAATGAAAAATGTTGCCAAATAAATTAAAAATGTAGCCAAATGAATAAGAAAAGTCGCCAAATATTGAAAAATAAATTGAAAATGTCGCCAAATGAATTAAAAATGTCGCCAAATGTTACCAAATGAATTAAAAATGTCGCCAAATTAATTAAAAATGTCTCCAACTACTATGGGAAATTCACATCTTGATCTTCCCTTCATAACATTAGTGTTAAAAATCACTTTGGCGACCAAAAATAAGTTTAGACAATACTGGGATAAACGATTTATTTTGATTGGCTGCATTTATGCTGAAGAAGAGAAAGGATGCTGAATCATCCCCATCTGAAGGTCTGAAGAAATCAGGAAGATTGGTTTGAATATACCATGTTACTAGTCCGCAGGAAACAAAGTGGTACTTATAGGAGACAATCTCAGTTCACATCTTAGTTCTGATGTCCGGCGTTTGTGTCAGGAAAATGATGTTAAGTTCATAGGGCTGCCTCTACACTCCACTAATGTAATTTAAAATTATTTTTTGTAATGTAATATTATGAAACAGTTTATCATTAAAAGTTTTTAAAAAAAACTCGTCTTCTTCCATTTCGCACACTTCCAAATTGATAAAAATGCGAAAAAAAACAGTAAAATGATGAGAACAAATTTTATTTCCCTGCTCATAGCATAGTAGATGAGCTGAGTATGAAAAAAAGTATGGTCAAGATTGTGCCACATTAAGTTTCAATGTGTTTTAGAGGCAGAAAAGAGAGTGGCACAAAGTTGCACCCAACCGGGTACAACTTTGTGCCACACGAAAAAAATTCCCCCTCCCTTTCTATAAAGAAAACATTTTTTTCCACCCATCATTGGATAGCTGAGATGTGTAGGTATATTGTGTAAAAATTTCAGAGCAATTGGTGCATAAATGATAGATATATTCTGAAAAAACCTCAAAAAGTGGCACAAAGTTGCCCCATTTTACGGTACATATTGTTTATATGTCGATTTTCCGATATAACGATATTTTCGGTATATCGATATTTTTCCTTAAATATGCGAATGTTCTTTCGAATTATTGTAAATTCGAGTAGTCGTCAAACAAATTAATCTTTATAACGAAAATTACGTAATCGAAATTGCGATATTTTTTCCTTGTCGAATTTCGATATATCGAATATATAGGCTAAATCTAATCTGCAGAGAAACTAATGGTATTCACATTAAACTTCAAGGACACACAAATAAACTTTAGGAGTAGTCCTCCTTATGCAACTAAAATTTATAATTAATCATGTGCTTTTCTCTCAATATAAGTCATAACTTTCGGATACTTTTAGCTCGGACCCCTGTACTTTACATTTTTATACTTCATATTAACTTTTCCTAATATCACGTATTACTTATCCATATTCAATCTCTACAAATATAATATATAATATTTCTATTTACTAAAACTGTTTGAGGAACATATTGAAGAGATCGTCCTTGCGATAAGAAAACTTTGAATTTCTCTTCTAAGATCCGAACTCTATTATTTATAGACCGAGAGTGTTGTTAGTTTAAGGTTCTGTTCTTATATACGCTTTCTCTGTTCTGTGGCGTGTTGAAAGATTTATCTGCTGAAGTCAACAAAATACGCTATAAATTTCTCAGTACGTTCTTAATTCCTGCGAGACCCACGGCAAAAGAAACGGAACACTGCAAAGAGTGATTTGAAGAAACATTTCTCTCTCGGAGATGCGATCCCAAGCTGCGCCATAAATTGATTTTTTTTATATACCCGGACAATTCTATATGTAAGCAAGCTCAAAAGAATATGTTATATATGCTTCTAGAATCGTGCAAAAGAATGCTTTTCGTAAATAAACAATTTAGAAATTTGATAATGGTTGTGTACAGTTTTACATTTTTTTTATCAGTCAATCTGTCGTAAGAGGTCATGCAGTTGTTTAAAAAAAATCCGACAGGCTTAGTTCCCCACTGTATCGTAAGGTTTTATTCATGAATGCTTTGTATTCGCCCGCATGTTCGACCTGCTGCTTCTTTAGTAGAAATTTGACTCATTCCCTACACGCGCGATATAAATTTCAGAGTCAATGCGGCTCACCTTCCTCTAAGCGATGGTAGGTCATTTATCTCCACATGCTGATTCCCCCTGGAATAATGGAGCCATAATTGCAGCCCATATTGCAGCTAAGGAAGACATTCTTCCCACGCGGTACAAAGGTAAGAAGAGAGAACGTGTTACCACTCTACCTTGTCGATGCGAAAAACACTTTCCTTAACACAATGGTAAGTGATTTATCCCCATATTCTGATTTCTCATGGAGTTATTAATTTTTGGGGATTTTTATATTGCAAAATATATATGTTTTTCAAAAACATCAGTTTATACGCGATAGCATGTAAAGTCATGAATATAAAAATTAAAAAACAATAGGTTAAAATATCTCCATTACTACTTAAGGTAATTGAATAAATTTAGACAGGGTATAGAGAACGATATTCGACTGGCTACGCTAACTGAAAAAGTCGCACAGCTCTTGCTTCACAAATTGACTACGAGCAACGCCGGGCCATATTGCTAGTGAAGTATAACAATTTAAATTTAACTCCATGAGGAATCATAGGATTAACTCCATGAGGAGTTATTCCTCATGGGGATTTGAAGGATTCCGTTTATTAATTTGCAACTTTTTGAGGTGATGTACCCGTATAGGATTTAAAGACGCATTTGTGTCAAAATTATTTACATTCGCTCTTCTGTCACGTAAAAACCACCGATTGACTTCAACGGGACTTTCATTGGTAGATACATTATAATCATCTTACAAAACAAAACCTTTTCTTAAAAAATTCAAAGTTTTATTTTTTTGGATGCAGATCTAAAATTACTTTCATATCCATCAAGCTTTTAATAACCACTGAATAAATTTTTTAGGAAATTTAATGGTGAGGGTCTATCTTAGAGGGGAATATCTTAGAGGAGAAGAACTGGGAAAATACGATACCCAAAATATTAATAATTAAAATTTTGATCAAAAATAACAAAATAAATTCGTCAAAAATAACAAACTTTTTCATCGTTTCGTAAATATCGGTGAAAACTAACGAAAAGTTTAATTGACGCTTGCTTAACGAAACTCTTATTAAGTAATAGAAAACATTTCAACATTACTTTTATAGCGGTCATAGGCTTTCTTTATAGATGCCCAAAATGTAAATTTGTCCAAATATATATATATATATATATATATATATATATATATATATATATATATATATATATATATATATATATATATATATATATATATATATATATATATATATATATATATATATATATATATATATATATATATATATATATATATATATATATATATATATATTTAAGGAAACAAGCATTAAAATATTAATTGATTAATTACCTGAATTTTATTATTTATTTTCATTTTAAGAAGAGTGATCTCACATTTCTTCACAAAAGAAAATAGTTAGGATTGAAAATGACCTTTCTCAGAGACATTCCTCATTTACCTTTCATTTGGAGAGCTATTTTAGGACTCTAAATATCAACTTTCTATTTGAAGAGAAAGCGGGGATACAAATATATTGTGATAGAAATCTATTCGCTACTCGAAATGGTTAGAATTTCACATTCTTTTAAAACCACTTAGGTTTAATGGAATAGTTGAATTCTGCTTTAGTTCTTTCAAAAATATGTATTGTGCATTACTAAGCTATATTTATTGATAAAAGGGAATGCATCCTTTATAAGATAATCGCAGATTACTTTTAAATGGTTGAAACTATGGAATTTTTACATGCTTTTATTTAATTAATAACGCAGGTGCTTTATTAATAAAAAAAATATCAAGTAATTATGAAAACCCGAATATTAATGATTAATGGACCTGAATTTAGAAAGATTACAAGAAATATTTTATAGTTCGAAGAGCATAATATATAAAGTTAAGAGAAAAAGTGGGGTTTGTGCTTGTATAATAATAACAATTAACAGAAAATAAGTAGTATAGGAGAAAAATTTTATATTGTTAAATACTTGCTCTAAATTTGTGAGGTAAAAATTTTACCATTCACTTCAGACATCGTTTTCTTCATGAAAAAAATGGGGTGTTCGCAAAATACTTTTTGAAAACATATTCTATCACCAACTTGGCGCCTATGACCATAAAAAAGGTTTAGCTCCAAGGAGGCGTGGTGAAATTTACACATCAAATGAAATAACTCATTAAAACTTTATTCAAAATATTTTATGTACTACGTACTGCATAGTTAAATATTTTTAGTAATGAACTGCGATTAAATATTTTTATTTGACAAAGTAAAGAAAGTTAATGGTTAGGTATAACCTGTTCCAAAGTGGAGTCACAAACCAAATGCTGTTTTTTCTGACATGCTAGGATTTGGCAGCTGAAAAGCAAACTAAAAGTGTTCAGAATTGGAGGGGTCAGAATAAACGCCATCCAGTTAAGGATGGATTTAATTTCAATCCTCTTTAAATGGATTTTTCTCGTGTGTGTCTTCTGAGGCCCCACTATGCAATGAAAGGTTACACGAAGAAGAGAGAAGGGAATTAAAAGTAATAATAGAAGAGCATTTAGAACAAAGATAATTTTTAAAAAATTCAGAATGACGTGCTGTTATTCTAAAAAATACTTTACTTTATAATACTTTTCAGAATGAATTACTTATGTACGTTAACGGCAAAGTAGGAAATCCATGTTATAGAATGTCTGGCGTTTTCAGGCAAAGTATGAAATGAACAAATTTATTTTATCTATTATATACTTTGCCTAGGCATTCTATATAATGTCTAATGTTATTTAGGCAAAATTATGAAATGAGATCCTTGAAACTATTAATTATGATATAAAACTTAATTTGTAGTTTTAGAACGTTACATTTCGACAATACAACTCCGTAGCACTATTGAAATAAACTTTTTTGAAAACTTTTATTGTAATATAGCACACATAACGTTCTATTACACTACTCGTGGGTACTTATTTGGCATCGTTAACATTATAATACGTATAATATGGCCAAAAGAGTTTCAAAAAATAAGTTAATGAATTACATAACTACACCCTGAATGAAGAAATAAGAAATATGTCATTCCATTTTTAATAATTTTCATATAAAACCACCTCATTACATTTTCACGGTTACTTTAATTCCATATATACTTATATGAAAAGTATGTTTAGAATATAATTTTTTATTAATATAAAAAAAATTAGGTGCCCCAAATGCAAAGTATACAATTTCCTCTTTTAAATGTTTTGAAAACACTACGCGAAAACACGTCAAACCTTATAATTGGGTTTGTTGCTATAAGGCTTTTTTCGTTTTTTTTATTGATAAACAATGAATTTTTTCCCTTCATTATAAGGAAAACATTTAATCCAAATCAACAAAGTAGCTATAGATACCAAAATCTCATTTTCCGAGTTTTCTTATTTAACCCATTTTTTATTTGGGCCACGCATTTATAATTAGACATTCTTTTATCTTTTTTACATTTATATCCTCTATTAAAACATGCGAGTTATTAAAAAACACTCATTTCGTAGCCATGTTCAAATAAAAAGTTGGTTTTCGTTTTTACAATGGCTTTTTTCAAGGATGAATTTTTCTTTACAGAAATGGAAGATTAAACTTGTGATTTACGTCGCAATGTTCTGACCCCTACTTCAATAAAGCGCGGGATTAGTGTTGGAAGCATCGTCACCTTACAAAAGTAGTTTCTTGAAGAGTTATAATCATTTATATATTTTATCTGTCTCGTTATCGTTGAACACGCTGTCATTAGGAGCCTCTAAAGTATCTTTTTAAGTACTTGGCCAGCTCAGCTTTCGTCCGAAATTAATCGAGTGCAATTTTGTCCATATTAAAACAGATTGGTGTTCCTGAAAAACTCACTCACTTCGAGTCGGTTTCAAGAAAATAGAAATTCTACATTTGGTCTCGATGGAATATATTTAAAAGAACTATGGTGCAGTTTTAGAATTTTTTTGTTGGAATTAACATCATACTAGAACTACACAAAAGCTGGGCAAACTAATAATGGTAATAAGATAAAAACTCGTCTTATAGAAACATTGCGTTATAGAATTTTAAAATACAAATACAACGTTAAAATACGCAATAAAAATCCATCAAATCTGGACATGTTTCGGGAGATACGTCTCCCTTCATCAGCAGAGAATGAAAAAGTCTGTGTAATAAAATATAAATAAATAAACCCAGAAATTGAAAGTGTTGCCAAAGAAAAAAACAAAAAGACTATTTCAATCGGTTGGAGTTAACTATTGTGTGCCAACAAGCGAGAAATACTGGGACTGCAAATGTTTCGTTGACAATCGAATCAATATTGCTAAAAATATGAAACGCCTCCAGGAAGTCAAGTTCAACTGGAGATTTGGGTTTGCAAATTAAAATTGCAATAAATATAATAATGGTAATAATGTGTTTGGATAGTGGAAACTTCACTATCTAAACACATTATTACCATTATCACCAACGCATTGAGGATATTTGAGACGCGACAGATTTAGCGTACATTAACTCCAAAGTTTATGAGTCGAAACGTAAATTAACAAGAACCCATTACAATTTCATATATTCTCTTTATATAAAGTTGAAGGGGCAAGTGGAAAAAGGAGTGGATGCTGACTAACATTTTTGAAAAAAGAATCTAATTTTGATCTAGATCAAAGCTTTAATGACCTATGCGTCTTTCCTCAAAATTGTATGGCTCTTCTTTATTTATTTAGGCAGATACAGAGCAGTAAAACATATATGCCCCATTTATAATGGTTTGATTTCATTCAGCGAACCTAAATGCCAAATGTGAGAAAACGCGTCAATTTTGTTAACACCATTGATCACGCTCACGTTCGATGAATAGGAAAAGTATCGTTACAATTGTTTCCTTGGCGACAAATAGTGGATGCTCAACAGAAAGCGACCCTCTTCTTCAATATTGTTGTCAGAGAAAAACTATTTACCTTGGAAAATGATTTTTTGTCATTTAACCCCTTTTTTCACTTGCCCCTTCAATTGTAACTTTTGTGGTTGTTTGTTTGTCCAAAATAAATCATCAAAAATAAGCATTTTTCATACTAAATTCTAGTTTGACAGTATTTAAAAATAATAATAATACGTAAATTAAAATAAATATTTAATTGGTTTCTCGAAATAGCAGCTCACAACATGCTTTTAAAAAGACTGTTACAAAAACAGTTCCTCAATAATCTAATCTATCAGGTTTTTAAGTGTTGGTGATTGCCATTTATTCTATTGTAATTTACCAATAAAGCTAAGCAAATTGTATTTAAAGTATTTTATATAAAAAAAACTCCTACAGTAGACCCACGTTACCAGTGATTCAAATTAGGTAATCAAAAATAATTACAAGTCTTTAAATGAAATAAAAATAAAAGATTGTGTTATTTTCAATGAATAAACATTTTAATTAAAAAAAATCATTTCTCAAATTGTAATTGTTTTTGAGTCTTCAAAACACTCTTTTTTATCAATCTGAACTATTCCCTATATAAAAATTTACATTAATATGAATTATTTGCAAATAAGAACAATTTGACGCCTTATCATCGCCATTCACACAACTTAAAAAAAATAATAATATACATTCGAAAATTCAAGGAATCATTTGAAAACATTCTTTCAGAAAGTAACAGCTGCCTTCCTGCATTACCCTAATAAAAATAGCAGAAATTCCTGTAAAGGCTTCCAAAGATTGCGTGTTGTCATACGCATGACAAAAGTATGTTTGTAAAAAAAAAAGAAGACTATTGCTTCTGTCAAAACAAAACACAGAGCACGATATCTGTGTCAATACCCATACCCTAACACGACTTCTCGCTTTCTATGCATACTAAAGACGTAATAAGGGAGTATTCTCGGTTTCATGCTTTGAAAAAAGGTCACATTCAAGATATTTGAACATTCGTGTCTTTTGTCTATACACGAGGATGCATGTGTGACGACTTGGAAATGGTTCTATTTCGGTTTTCTTCGGAGAAAACTCTTTGCTAGGTATTCTTACGCAAAAAAATAACATAAATTTATGTTGTTGAAAGTGCTATAATGCACATTTTTGTGACATAAAGCTCTGTAATAGACAAAGAACTTGATCTAAATTTTTTGCGATTAAACATTTTATAGGAATGCGTGTTGTGTTTGACTTGCTTTGTTTTTTGTTTGTTTTGGTTAATTAACGTCGCACTAGAACTGCACAGTGGGATATTGTCGACGGTTCGGGGCCTAGAAGGAAAGACCCGGGAACGATGCCTCGTATTTTTGAACCATGGTCAGATGTCGAGGACAACACCTGAGCTGGCACCCAACGCCTTCAATAGACGTCGGGACTTTGGACCCCAATCAGATTTATCGTGCACCAGTCCGATATACTCGCCGTTATTTTTTGTGGGTGTTCTGGACGACATTCTAGTATTTTGGTAGCGAAGTTGGCAACCCTCTTATCGCAATATCACTACGTTTTACTATTCTTTAGTCTAGTCCATCGCAAGGTTTTGAACTGGGAACTTTGAATTACCAGCTGACACCTAATCCCCTCGGTCACGGAGGCCTCGACTTGCTTTGAGTTTGCTTTTTATTGATTGTGTGTTTATTTTTAATTTTGTATATTATATAAGGGTTTTATATTAGTTGGAAAGTACATTTCGATGTTTGAGGGATTCCTGTTGGAATACCTGTAGCATTATCTGTTCTTGAAATATCTTGTTCCTTGACCACAATTTTATTGCACTCAAATGGGGGTATATGCGCACAAATTTCATTTTTCTTAACAAGAAAAAAATATGTATAACAAATGCAATGAATTATATTGATTGAAAGGACATCTTAAAAGAGTTTCAAGAATACGTGTATTGTATTTCAGCGACGTGCGTCTTTGCATACTTTTGAGGTACGAAATAATACAGAACGTTTTTCGAAAAATAAACAATTCAAATACAAATAAACAGACCTATAAATTTCATAACGCATAATTTTGTTTTTATTTCGGTGATGAATGAAACATTTTGTACTAATTTCAATACAAAAGAAACAGTTATTTTAATTCTCTTAATAAACATTGAGTATATATTTTTAACAAATTGAACGAAAACTTAATGTGTAAATAAAAAGTTGCCTCAAAAATGCATCGGCTCCTTCAATTTTACCAATAATTTAAAACGAAAAACATTAAGTTACATTAATTTAAAAGAAAATCACACAAATTTAGAAGAACATCCCATTCATTTAGAAGAACTTCCCATAAATTTAGAAAAAACATCAAATAAAACATCGCCTTTTAATTCTTTATCTTCACTTAATTCTTTGTTTTTATGAATCCCTTGGAAAGATAGTATCAAATGGTTCGTTTGACACTATTTCGAATCGATTCTGGACAATAGAACAGTTATTTTTCCTTTGAAAAAAAATAGCAATACAAGGAAGACATTTTTTTTAAACTAGCGTGAAACCGTTGGTAACAACTTGTTGAAAATTAAAATCCTTAATTGCGTGAAAATAAAAGAGAATTATTTTTAGACTTAAATGTGGAATCGGATATTCTCTAAAGTTAGACATACTGCCGTTTAGAAGACGTAGAGAAGGCGTATTTCAATGTTCACTTCTTTTCAGGAGATTATTTAAAAAAGAAGTTATTATTAAACTAAAATAATTATCTCAATATTCGTATGTTAAATATGCATTAATATGACCTTCACCAAAACCTTTAATTAACTGGTTTTCTTTCTAACACTTTTGTTATTCTTACCCTTTTAAAGCAGAACGTTTTGATTAAGCCTTTACAGCAATTACAGCAGATTTAATGCACTTGTTTTCAATTTGCTTGTTTTATAGGGTTTTTTTTCTTGACAAAATATAATATAAATATTTAACTATATTATTATTTTAAATATTTTTTAAAACGTTTAGAACAATTTGTAAAAAAAAACAGCTTTAAGTACATAAATTTAAATATTTACTTTCCAACAATTAATTGCACAATTATAACCAACCACAATAAAAAAAGGTATTTGAAATTCCATTAATATTAATATGACTTGAAACAACTTGAAAATCCTTTGAGCTGAAACTCGACATAATTTCATAACTAATTCAAAATTAATAAACCTTTTTTCAAACGTCCATTCTAAACGTTTTCTAAGCAACTTTGTTGCAGAGGAATTAGAAAAAAATAATAAAAGATGATTAGACGATTTTTTTCATTATTTTTAATTTGATGGATATAATATTTACACTTAAATAAAAAAAAATCTTATTTTATTTAATTAAATGTTATTCACTTAACACTCTTTTTTACACTTTAATTAAAAAGAAAAGATAAACTCAGCTACTACTGGTTTATTGAAACCTTCTATTAATTATGATTAATTTTACGTAAAAACAAGCCATTTATAAATAACCATATGTCTTTTTTTTTACATGCTTTTATTTAATTATTTAATAACTTTTTTCTATAAAAAAACGGCTACTTTAGAATTTTAGTATATACAAAAAGCTATGATTTTTTTGTATTTTTTTAATATTCGGCAGTTTATGCATATTTTTAATTTTCGCTTAACACAACTTAAAATAAGTTCTGTGCAATTCATTATCTTTAAAATTGAAAGAAACTTTTCAAATAGAGCTAATCTTTTGCAACTCCCAATCAATATGTGGAATTAATGTGAAAGTACTTCAGATATACAATAAAAGAAGTTTAATAAATCCAGGCCTTTGTATAACTTTTGCAACAAGAATCGCAATTCGTTGCCCAATCGAAGAAATGTTCAATTATAATTTTGAGTTGTGCCTTGGGATGTTTTTCAAAAATATAAGATACACCACCGTCTTGAAATGCAATATTTCAAAAACAATTTGAGATACAATATGCAAATTTATCATAATAAACTACTCACAAAGACAAGCCATTTTTTATAGGCAACTAAAAATAGATTATTTTGAGTTACGGCTCCTACGTTTTGCGAACGATAGTATCAGTAGAAGATATATTTCACTTAAAAACAAACAAAATCCAATTAAAAACTGATTTTTGATATGTCTAAAATTAGTTAAAAAAGTAATCTTCCTTAAAACTTTAAATATTCTGTAATTTAAAAACTTTCTTTTGCGTGCATCCGTGGGGTTTATAAATATATGATCGAAAAAAATCTTAAAACATGTGTTTAAACACAAAAATATTTGTCATCAAAATATTGATCCGAAAATTTTCTTCATCCAAAATTTGTATCGGATAAGTAAAAGATATATTCATATTTTAATAAAAAGTAAAAATATATTAATTTGGTTTTAAATCACGAATTTGAAAAATGATAACAACCTTTACTTAAAATTGTTAATCTTTTGCTTACAAATTTCAATCACTTTTAAGTTTAATTGGTATTGGAAGTGATTTTAATCGGTATTTAAAATATTTTTTATGTTTCTATACTTCACTCAAACCACAATATATTGGAAAGTTAACATTACTGGTCAATACTCTGATTATGTATATATTTTTTTAATTATTATTTTGTATTAAACATTAGTCAAAATTTTTCGTATTTTATGTGTATTTTATCTTAGTATGTTCGTGTATTAAAATATAATAAATAATACATATAAAAAAGTATAAATAACGTGCACATGAAAATATGTAGTATAGCCCAATATAAGATATAATTTCTTTGAAAACTCATGTTTTATTGAAAATGGCATAATACTTTTTTAAATGTTTGTCTCGTTGTTATTATACTGTAACGTTGGAGTAATGCTAAGTTGGCCACTCGTCGAGATACATTAACTTTAACTTAATAATAAAGGCCCAATATCCTTACTTTATTTTTGTACTACGTAATTATAACTATTAAAACAATTAACTTTATAAATTTGATTCCTTACTAAACACATAACCTATTACAAATTAGTATTGCATTATTCAGTAGTACATATTTATTCTGTGCTTGTAAAAACCTATTTTCTTTTGTTTCAAAAGAAGAAAAAGAAACAAAGTACATGCATAAAGATACAAGAAAAACATTAAAATGGTGGAAGGCTTTATTTAACTTTGTGATTAAGAAAAATCCTTCAGATATCTCTTCAGATATCCTTCAACAATCTGTTATTGCGAATTCTATTCTTGTGGATGAAATTCTGGTGATCGAAAACTTTCTAAGAAATTGTCCACAAACTTTCTGTTCTATTTCTGACAGTCCTGAAGATGTTTAATTTTTATAATCTAATTCTCAAAAATAAGAGTATGCATTTTTAACAGACTTAAAGCGCGCCAAACAAACTCCAAAGCGCGCCAAAGGAGACCAGTTATCAATTCTGCTAAGAGTGTGCATTTTTCAAAATAAAAATATACTTAGCATGTCCGCGCGATAATTATCGCATGAACGACCCCTACACTCCTCACACACACATACGCCAAACTATTTCCTTTATAAAAAAATATATTCACGTATCTGCTCATTCAGAGATGTGTTAAGATCCATTTCGTATTTTAGAGGGATCTTTATTACAGAAATACTATATGATATATTTGGTTGATTAAATTAACGTCACACTAGAATTACACTATGGGATATTGTCGATGGTTCGGACTTTACCCCAACATCTGCCTAGCATTTTTAACCATGGTCAAAGATAGCGAAGACACCATATGAGCACCAATCTGGCTGTTTCACACCTGTGTAAGGGTGAGGACGTTTGGACCACAACAGATGTAACGTGCATCAATTTTCTATGCAAGGCAAATGTGTTTTTTTGCGGAAGGCAATTATTTTGTATTATTAAGAATAAAATTGCCAACCCTTCAATCACGAGCTCACTGATCTCTGAATGTCGAAATTGAAACACACAACCCTCCTATTATCATTCGAGAACTCTATCACTGTGCCCCCCATCTGTTGATATTTGTTTGGACCTATACAACAATTACACGTTGAGTGAATCGGTATTAAGAATTTTATATACATAAAAATGTATTGTTACAGACTGAAATGGCAAGATAGTATCACCAGAACAGGTTTTATTAAACTCAATGTAAAGAATCGTGTTTACATAAATACATTGAACAAGCCTTTGGTTTAGCTGGTAAATATAAGGATTACATAAACTTCATTTTATACACAAAGTACCTAATTCTGTATTTATCTATTCATGTATGAGTACTTACATTCTTTCCGATCGATAGAAAACGAGATTGAGAAATTTATTTTTTGAAAGTTATACATATCTTTAAATAAAAGATGAGCATTTTATGCCGTCATGAAAACTTTATAGATAAATAAATTTATAGAGACCTTGAATGGATGGATAAGGTTATTTTTACAAAAAGAGATAGCCATCACCCTCTCTCACGAACTTTTTGTTCTTGAAAGGTTCGAAAAACGACTACGAAATAAGAAAACTCCAGAATAGAACCTCTCGTTCATGTAAATAGAAAATTTCACGCAACTTTCCTGTTATAGGTGGGCAGTAAAAAAAATGGCGAAAGCAGTTTCATTCAGTCGAGCTTTACGCCACACAAAAAATTCCGGTATAAAAACCTTTCCTGTTTTTATTCTCTTTTTTTGTGTGTGGATAATAACGTTTAAAGTTTCCGTTCACGCTCAATATTCTCTGCAAAGCTATCTAACTTTCGGAATTAATTTTGCCGGAAAAGGAAGAATGATTAAAAAGCTTTTTGCGAAATTGCAGTAAATGTTTTTTCGTATGTCTGCTGCAGTTTTCCCCCGACTTCGATTGCGATGTCTGGAGATTTGGTACGTGCAAAAATAAGTTTAACGAACGGACTGTTACATGAAAAATGGTAGAAAGCTGTCATTTCGAATTTGTGCCAAAACACGGAATAGTTTTAGTGTAAGAACAAAATATATATTAGAGAATAAGCTGTTATTGGGTGATCCTATTTATTTGTAGAATAATTTATATAAAAACAATAATAGTCTATGTTGAATATTACGAGTTTCTTTAAGTTGCCGTATAGAAGAAAGTTTGTGTCTGAAATAAAAAACCACGTAATCAAATATTATGTGCAAATTCTAGAAGATTTTTTATTATTATTCGAATTCTTATTAAATAAACTTGTTATTAATTTTATTTTGTTGGGATCTATTAGATAATGTTAGACTATCTTGAAATTATTTACCTATATAATTTTATTTATTAAACACTAGATTTTATAGGTAAAAATGAACTTCAAAATGAAAATATATATATATATATATATAAATTAAATAATATTAAATTAAAACAAAACAATAGAACGCTACCAGCACTAAAAACATCAACACCAGCAGGATATCCAACTACTAACCCTCTGACGCTCATAGACGTAATATCACGTCCAGAAATATTCAGGTTTTCCATCAATGTATCCAGTTTTTAAACTCATAAAAATACACCATTTTACAGTATTTTTAAAATTAAATATTTTAATATTTATACTTAAAAGCTGTCTCTTTACAATGAATTAAATTTTCAGTGAAAATATCAAAGTGCACGTGTAGGGGAAAAGTATACACTCCCAAAATAGTGAAAACAACTTCACAATTTCTAAAATAGCGTGAACGTCAATGAGTATACCTATGCCTGAAATCTACATATGAAACTATCCTACCTTATTAATATTCACTTCTTTAACAACTCCATATTCTTTACATTTATAGCTACTGTCCCATCTGACCCATAGAGAACAGCTATTATAGAAAAAAATCCCAACGTTCAAGCTATAACTTCAACTATAGGGGGTATCTCAATAACATCTTTGAACCTTAAATTACAACTGCATATAGGACACACGCGTTCTATGTAGCATGGCCATTCCCGGCCCATGCTGTGCAAAGTTCGGCAAGAATTTCATTAGCATGTAATATCGTGGCCCTATTCTCGGAGAATCAACACCGTTTGAGGGGATTAGGGGGTCGACAGTTTGGGAGGATCCAGTTTTGTTTGAGTTTCAAGATGGGTAAAGGAAGGTGATTAGGGCAGAACTGGATATCGAGCTTCATGCAAAACACACACAAGTTAATTAGAGGTGTAAAGATAGCCTCTGTAGTGCGGCTTAGGAAAAATATTGTTGGTTTAATTTTTTTTATTTTTTTTTATACATATTTTAAGGAACGTTATAGAAGTATATATACAGATTGCCTTAAATGCTAGTGAAGAGGTTTTTGAGGAAGACATTAAAATTTGAATATTTTTAAAATCGTAAATTATTTGAGATAACATGTTTAAAATTCATAAAATGCTTTTAGTGTTACAAAATATTTAAGACTATAAAATATATATTTTGTAACAAATTTTTTACATATTTTAAATGATTTAAGTATTTTTAAAAGTAATCTGATATCATTTAATATTTAACAAAATATTACATTAAAATTATATACATTGTTGTGATCATATATTATATTATACACATTAAATTTACATACAAAAGGAATAAAAAAGCACAACAAAGGTTGCTAAATATTTAAATAATGTCTACATAACTAATTGGAATTGCCAAATATTGTAAAACCCTCATTTCATACTTTGATGAAAATATATTATAAAAAATTAAAATATATTAGATATTCCTTTTTTAAAAAAATCGCACCTATTGCATTGTCACGAAATTACAGAGTAGATAAGTGATATTCCTTTTTTTTAAAAATGTTTTAACATTTACAAAAGTAAAAAAAACTTACACCTATTACACTACTTGTTTTTACAACAGAATCCTCTATACCTCCATTTCCAAAAACGTATTGTTCTACTTCCCGCCATTTGTTGCGTAGATGCTTTGTTTACCGTACCTATATATTTACAGACTTTTCTTACATACATATGCGAATGACTAATGATAAACCAGCAATGTGTTTGGTTTATGCGCTTGAGTAAATGATAACGTTAAACTACTTTACTTGACAAAAATTTGGGTTGAGGTGTTGTCGCACTCTTTTCAATTAAAATAGAATTTTCCAAGTCTTTCATAAAATCAATAATTTATAAATCATAAAATCGAATTTATGGCAAACAATATTCAAATCTCAGATGAAAGCCAGAAATGTGTGAAAAAATATGGAGAAGTTACAAATACTAACAGCTTAGTTACGAAATCATAAAATCCTAATGAATCGAAAATAGCGTGCTCATAAGTAATTAGTACTTTTTGGAAGTTTGAATTTATGGTATTTGCGAAACACACACGTTAATTATCGACATCTGATGTTATTAAGACATTCTTGTTAAAAAAAAGTACTAAACTGTATGGAATACAAGCTTTTTCGCTTAAAAAGCCATGGTATTTTGCATGTTACAGTGCGTTGTCGTATGTTTCTCACACAAAGCTTATATACGTTTCCTTGTGACATGATGTTTAAAATAATGTCATAATATTTAACTCACACTTTGTATGCTTTTACTTTTTAAAACGTTTCTTAACCCTCTAAGCGGTTAAAAAAAATCAAAATTGTAGAGTGTTTTTCTCTTTAAAATAATGTCATTTATATTTCCAATGCATTCATATTTTATATTATATATTTTTTCCAAAAAAAACACACGAATGCTTCAGATTTCAAAAATATTTCAACATCGAATGTTTTTATGAATTTAAAGTTTGTGTATATTACTATATAAACTGTAAACCCAAGGACGACTTAACTCGTTCAGCTCCGTCAAAAAGTTAACGTATCCATATTTGATTTATACTAAATTTATTTTAAAATTACTATGACTGTAAAAAAGAATAGTTTGCATAAGTTGTATTCTTTGGCTATCCACGGATGGGATATTTGACATGTGTGTCTCTTAACTTACCTATTAAAAAACATAAAATTATTTTTATATTTATGATTGAAAAAAGTTCTGCTGTTAAGCATATAGTATAACATCGAACTATATAAAAATAAATTTTACTCTTGACATTATTTTCATGTTAAAGCGTCAGTAGGTTAAATAAATGTATTAAACTGTTCTTATTGATAATTCATTGCAAAGTTAGTATACTTTAACATTATTAAACGATCTTAAACAATAAAATAATATTTGGAATAGAATTTTAATATATATTTGGGAGTACTATAGGATTAACTAAATTTAACTTTCCATAATCATAAACGTACAAAACAAATTATGATTTTAATCATTCAGATATTTTAATATTCAACGAGAACAAAAAACAATTCTAATGCGAATTTTACAGAAAAAAATCATAACATAGATATTTTTATAACTTATCAAATATCTAAATAAGATGCTAGAAATATGGTATATATTTGAATAATTGTATTTGGAATTTAAACTTGCCATACGGGTACATATTTATATAAAATTAAATTTTACCAGTATGTTTTTACATGAGATATAATAATATTTTCAGTAATATTTAAATTTTGTTTTTTGGTTATTGGATAAATTCCTCTTAATGTGTGGTATTTGCTTAAAAATGTTAGCTAGATTTTTGTGTTTAAAACTATTTTTATCTGATAAATAATCTCCATTAAGAATACCTTTGCTTTTAAAAAAAATTAAGTTTCAAAATGTCGAAGAATAATTGCAATTAATTTACCGTAACAGCATTCAGCTTAAATATTCCCAATTTTTAAAAGTTTGCATTAATTAAAGAAACAAAACTCTTCGAAGTGGAATGGAAAACTTCTTTATTTCTCTTGAGAATAGTTAAGAGAAGAATGATCATTCTGAAAGAAAATTATATTCGCTTAAAATTCAACGTATGATTTAAAATAACTTTTTTTTTATTTTGAAACTGCTCACATTTTCTATAATCTGCTCTCATACAAACACATTAAAAGTGCCTACCTACTAAAGGTAAAAAATAGTTTATTTCTCTGGGTTATTCTCATTAAAAGCTCAGTATTTTCTTTAGATTTAACTTTTATAAAAATGCGAAATTTTAAGAGCACACAATTACTTTGACCAGACGCTTCCAACAATTTTTCAAAAAAAATATATATATAATCTGGGTACCATTAGCACATAACATCGTGATTGTGATTTTAAAACACATTTTTATTTTGTAAAGTCACATTTCGTTAAGAATGTAGGAGTAATAAAAATAGTTACAACAATTGCAATAAATAAATATAAGATAAATTGAAGCTGGGGAATAAATATTTAAGTGTGTCCTCTTTCAAACATGCAAAAGAGCTCCGAAACTTCAAGTCAATTATGATAAGGTAATCAAACGTTTATTTCTTTTTATTTGCAGTCCTTTTTCTCTATAATAGTAAAATAAAGTGTCTGTATGTGTGCCAGTTTGTGTGTGTATCTGTATGTGACACGCAAAACAATATCCTCCACTGTTAGTACATATCTGAAAAATTATATATAGATATTATTCAACCTCTGATTGAGCGCCTGAGGTTTGAAATTTTAAAATTCCGATTAGTTTTCCGTTTATAACGGTTTTAGAAGCTATTTTTTAAATGCCTATTTTAAAAATATAGTATCTATATTGTTATAAAATCATAAGATTTTGGCAAAAATTAAATACTTAAAAATAAATGAATATATATTTATTGTTTTAAAGAATTGAAATTTGGCGATCAAAAATTGATTTTGCGAAATAACTTATTCTGACAACTATGCTTTAACAAGAGAAAATTAACGGAAAAGCTAAACATACGGAGATGTACCCGGAGGGGTCTGAAGAATAGATCAGTTACTTTACCTTCGAGAAAATAAAAGAGAAGGAATATACGAAGAGCATGGACCAATGTGGGTTAAAAAAAAAAATTTTGACGTGTGTAAAAACGCGGGTAAAATCTAGTTTATACATAATACGATTGTCAAGGCTATTTTCGTAAATTTTGCTAATCGTTTCATCACAAAAGTCCTTAAATTTTTCTTCCCGGTGGTATGAGCTTATTTGGTTCTAATTTCAGTTCTTATATCCAATTTCCAGAAGAAGCTCTTCAGACTTTGTCGATAGGACACGCGATTTCTGTTCAAGATATCCGTGGTTGAAATTGTGGTTTTGATTTTTATTTGAAATCGTCCTCATTTTTGACAAAATAAATTTCGTGTGAAAAAAAGGACGACATTTTTTTTTATTAGTTTGACGAGAAATTTAATTTAGAGTATTTCACAGACAACTGTTTCATCAAAATAGGACGAATTTTTTTGCAAAATTGATTAAATTTTCTTCAAAAATGACGACATTTTCTTCAAAAATGAGGATCCATTTTCAACATTGTACAAAAAAAATATATTCTATATTTTTCCCTCAATGATTTACTTGTAGTTTTCTAAACATATGTATAGCAATGTTTAAGAAAACGCATTACTTTTAATTAACACCTTATCACCCTACGAGAAAATACCCGTTCTTCGCGTGGAAGTTAACTAAAGTGATGCAAAATAGAAATAAATATTCGTATACCATATTTGAATAAAAAGATAATTTTTAAAAGGGTTTTTAATTTTTTAAAATTTTATTTTTTCTAAAAAAACTATGAAATGGGATGCTTATGGGATCACTCTCTATCATATAAAGAAATATATCAAAATAGGGGTAGATCAATAGGGCATTAAATAGTTAGGTGGTGTCAAACAAATAAATATGTACCAAATAATGAAAAGTAAAACCAAATTGAAATAACTAAATTCAATTTTAACATATATACAAAACCCAAATTAGAAACTTTTTTCTAAACTGCTATTTTAAGTTTTTCAAGTTTAATTAAATCTTGCAACACATGCTGAAGTTAACCCGAAAAAAATTTGGTTTTTACGTCAATTAAAAAAAATCAATACACATGGATACATTTTTATTGTTTTTAACTCGTGTTTTAATTAAAAATAAAAAAAAAATCAACTTTCAAATATTTTTTCTAGTATAAATTAAGATTTTACCGTTTTATCGAAATCGAGAATTTCGGACATAAGAGCAAACAAACCCAAACTAATGCAGTTTGTTCGTATAGATGGCGTGTTAGAGGAAATGGAAATTCATGTTTAATTTTGTTGACTGGAAACTATTTGCAGCCATTAATATCGTCGCTTCGATTCAACAGACGCAATAAAAACTGGTTCCACAATAAAGCGAACCTCTAAAAATAACCACTGAAAATTCACTCCCAAAAGAATATATTCACTTAACTATTTATCATCCGAGAAAAAAAAGCAAATGAATGTCATTACTATAAATCTTTTTCGGGAGCTAAATCGAGTCACCCATATAGAATTGAATTGCATTTTTTATTTTATACTAATGCAAAAAATTGTCTTTCTACTTGTGGCAGCACTAAAATGGGATGTCCCCCAGTCATATTTTATTTTCAATACATGTTTTTCCATGGTGTTTTTATATTATACTTCAAACGAAATATATTCTATATATTTGACTCAAAAAATGCTTAAGAAACTGCGTTTTCAAAATGTTATAAATAGACGTATATAGCCTAAAGAAACTATGATTTTCAATAGTAAAATTTATATTTTGATGTGATGTTTGTTTATACAACAGTTATAAAAGTAATTTAAAATATCTTAATAAATAAGAAATTCTTATACAAAGTGCTTCAAAGAGGTAGTTGCGTTTTTGTGTTATTTGTACGTTAAAAAGTTAAAGATAAGTACAACGTTTTAAATAAAAAAGATAGGTAGGCCACACAGTTCTATCGAGACGGTTGCAAAGTTTCCCAGCGAAAATATTCTGTACTTTTTCGTCAAAAAAAATCTACAACAATGTACGGTTATTTAAAACATTTTCTGCAAAAATGTGCAGGTATTTGAAACATTTGCTACAAAAATCTGCAGAAAATGTTTAAAAAAACTTTAAATTTACCATCACAATTTATAAAGTACGGAATTTTGCCAATTATTGCAGAAAAAGTTTCAAATAACCACAAATTTTTTAAAAATTTTTTTTAAAGAAAACATTTTGAATATTTTTTTCTGGGTTAATGCGTGTACCGCCAAACTAAAGAGAGTGAAAAAAATTTAAATTCTGGACAAAACGTTGCATGCTTCCTACGTTGTGCCTCGTTTTTAGAATGACATTTACGAGTGTCCGACGATCATGAAATAGTTGCAACTATGCTCATGCTGTTTCGCAGCTCATATATTTATTTCTCGCGTTTTCGTTTCCTCGTAAAGATTCCTTACACGGAACCTATTTTAAAGACGTTAGGCGTCAAAATTCTCTAAATAAATAAAAAAGAAATTGGAAAATGGTAACAAACTTTACAAATGAATTTAAATTGTTACCGTTTTCGAATTTTAAAATCGTTATAACTCAAAAAATTTAATAAATAACAACACATTTCCACGAAGAAATAATACGTCGTATAACAAAGAATTACTTATTAAAATTTAATATTAAAAATAATATAATATTATATCTTATCTTAACTACATATTATTTCGCTTAATAATTTAACTATCGGCCTTTAAGAATCCATTGTCTTAATTTGATTAATAAAATAAAAGGTTTAAAAACGCATTAAACCCTTTATGATCAAATAAATAAATTTAAATAATCAATACTACAACATTTACTTAAGTGGCAACCTTTTCTTCGCCTTCCACTTCTAAAGACCTTGAATGTGAATAATGGTCTGTGTTTGATAGATGAAACCTATTTTTGAGCCTTCCTTCATTTACATTTATACTGTATTCCCTAGCATATTATAACAAATGTGGACTTGAATGGCATTTAAATTTCCACTCCGAGCAATAAATTCGAAAATCAGGAATTCACTTTTGTGGTTTTCCATTATTCATAAAGCAAAGTAAAGATAAACCGTATTCCAGATCTGTTCTGAAAATAGATTTTATTTTTATTCGATTTTAACTTTCTGAAGCCTTAAAACTTTAACGAAAGCGATAACAGTTACGAATAACTATTGAAATAAGTTTCGAATAAGTTAATGAAACGTGTACTCTTTATTTGAATTGAGTCGTTAAAAGCTGTGTTTAAGTAATAAAACTTAAATATATTCGTCAAATTATGTATATTTATGCTATCATCATAAAGATAATATTCATTTATTTTCACTTTCATAAAATTTAAATTGAATTCGTTATTAAAGTTATTGTAAAACTGCTAATAAGTCATAATATAAATAAATTGGAAAAATTCAACTGTAAAATAACGAAATAACTCACAAACTAAAATAAAAAATAAATAGTTTAAAAATACGTTTTTTTTATTTGTTAAAAAGGAATGAATATAATGTACCAAATGAATGTTTTTAACCGACATCTCTCTCTTAAAACCCATTGATTTTTGTTGGCATGATATTTAATTCTAAAACCTCCAATGTTTCTATTAATTTACATACAATTCCTAAAAAATACTTCGTTTTATAACACTTTAAAAATCTATTGATTTGAAGTGTAAATTTAAATTTATGTCTTACAGAAATTTAATATAAAAGGCTAAAAATGTAATAATTTTTTTGATTATTTGTTAAGATTTAATCATAAGTGAAAATTTCAAACATCTCTTGGACTTCATTAGGCTAAGGATTAAATATTGATGGCAATTTTCTTTTAATCATACCCCTGTTTAAATAAAATAATATACATAAAATGCACATATTTTTAACAACACATCATACAAATCCTTTTTCTTAAAAATATCCATAATATTTTTAAATATATGACAGAATAGCCATCACTCTGTCATATATTGTATAATTATATCCTAGAACAAAACCGTCAACACTATTCCTCATTTAGAAATTCCAATGCCAAACATGACTGGAAACTCCATCGATTTAGATTCAATTACACAAAATCCGGATACGCTATATCTGCTAGTACTAGAAGCATGTCCGCTTCGCCCTATTTGTGTACTTTGACAGTTGAGACACGTGATTGCAATGATAAACGTAATTACGTCATTCTCAATTCTTGTTAACGTATATCGATTTTATCTAAGAATGTACATAGCTTAATGAGCTATTTTAATTGTAATCTTTCAACACGTCTCTGGTGAAGTCTTAGTATAAGGATTTGGAATGTGTATTATGTATGATACTTTTGACTCATGCTACACACTGTTAAAGTAACTCATTACTTCTATCTATGACACAGTAATTAATATTTACTATTTCTTTATGTATAATAAATGAAGGGTCCAGGGGATGACTGATGAGAGTGCAACCGGAGTGATTTGAAATCTATTGATCATTAAACGAAGTAAACTACACTGTTAGAAATAGGTACTATAAAATAAGTAAAATTTACTCATTTTTAAGTACATTCGATGCTTATCATAGTTCTGAATACATAAGTTTCGTTTTTGAAAAGACATGTACTCAAAAATGAGTAAAAATGAATAAAAAAAGCAGTAGCTTGCCTACATAAGCTACTTTCATAAATCACTTTCAAAAAATATCGATAATTACAACCAAAACTTACGGAGAATCGAACCCATGTCCTTAGGCACCACTGCAGTCTAGTACCTTATCCGTTATACTACCTAAAAGAATAAATATTTAAAAGGTGTGCCAAAAGAAGAGAAATTAAGAAAATCGAAATGTAATAACTCAGTTTTCATTTAAGCAATCGACCTCAAATAATGTAAAAAACCATCTTCTGAACAGCTATTTTAAATTTGTCAGGTCGCTTTGTTAACATGGTTGGTTGGTTGGTTGGCACAAGAGCTAAACTGGCTAAGCTGCGCCAAACATTTACATAATTACGAATCTTTAGAATTTTAAATACGGTTTATCAAACCAGTGTCATAAAGAAATTCGAGCAAGTTTGGATGCGGGTCATCATTTAATAAGTGCTTTAAGCAGGGATTTGCAGTTTAACATGGCTTGAATAGAAGTTGAAATTAGCAATAATATATCACGTTGCTCATTATTTAGAAAGTACTATTACTTAAATTTGAATATGTCATCGTTCATTTACGATGCAATTATACTCAAAGAAAAACTATATGTTGATGTACTCATTTTTAAGTACCTTTTTTATAGTGTACAGGCAAATTGAGAAATACTGATTGCCGACAGAAAACCTGTAGAATAAAAGAAATTGTTTAAAACAAACTTTTCAGCTTTCTTCTATTCATTTAGTTTTTATAATGATTTTTTAGCCAAGGAAACACTAGTTTTATTTTGTAGTACTTTTTAAAGTTCATTCATTTAAACCAATTTATAAACAAACTTTAATACAAAACATATAAAACAAATACCTCTAAAATTGACAAAAAACAAAATTTACCAAAAAAGACAATTCTTTAAAGAAAATGTGTTCTTTTTAAAAAAAAATTCTTCTATGGTTTTTTAACAAGAACTTTCGAATGTCTAGAAACTCTATTTCAAACGCTGGTCGACGGCTGCACATAACTCTTAACAACTTCTTGACAGTTCAATTTAAAGTTAGAAAAAGCATCTCCTGGGACATTAGGGGTTTTGTATATTTAGGTTAATTAATACAAAAACCTTCACACTAACACGAATGTTGAATATAAATTGGAATGTCAAAGTCCGTAAAAATGAATACTTTTTGAAATCCTATTTAAAGAAATTATAAATAATGTTAACCAAAAAAATCACATGTCTATTAATAAATCATAAAAAAGGCTAGATATTTTGTCTATGTCCCTTATAAATAGTGAACTACTAAAATGAAATGACTAGTTACCGGTTGCTAGAATAATTAGAATTTTTATAGCCTATATATTATCAGAAGCTTAGAAATAAGGATGTGTGGATAATCAGTTTTAGTAAAATCTCTAATGTTTGAAATACATTACTAGGCATTTTTTTAATAATTACATCTGTTTTCTGTACTTAAACGACAGAGTTCGTATTAAAATATTAAAGTATTAAAACAATGGTTAAAGATCGGAGAGAGATTAAGCCAAAATACCTAAAGTCACCGCATAAATGTGTTTAAACATCTATATACGTTTCGTCAACGTAATTAAAATTTAATTTTTGCATATCTACCAAAAATCTGTTCCATGAATAAAAATCAATAAATGTAAACTACGTAGTTAATTTGCAATTTTTTAGAATTAGAAATTTCAATAATTTAAAAAAATAGCACCTTTCGTTAGTAAAATTAAAATTATTGATTATTTTGCCTTTTATTAGTTAGATGATTTCATCACCAAGATGACGAAAACTCTTCGCATCCGTAAAAATACCCTCTCGAAAAGGACGTTAATCACAGAATGTGGTGACGGGCCAAAAAAAATTATATCACGTCGTTTTCACTTTCAATATTATATCTTTTCAAATACACAAAGAAATTTCCCTGACAACAGAGAATTGTAAATTTCTAAAGATTAAAGCTCTTGCCAAATCAATGCTTGAATATTGCCAAATCAAAGTTCTGAAAATGCAAATCGTCACCCGCTCGTGAAATT
Source organism: Troglohyphantes excavatus (assembly GCA_963932185.1). Classification (NCBI taxonomy): domain Eukaryota; kingdom Metazoa; phylum Arthropoda; class Arachnida; order Araneae; family Linyphiidae; genus Troglohyphantes; species Troglohyphantes excavatus. The sequence goes on from OZ010669.1 coordinate 37,736,987, forward strand.
CTCTTTCTTTTGAAACTTCACATGTTAGGATTATTCGTGTGTATGAGCAGTAAAAGGAACCTTTACTACAGAAATAATATATAGCGTAGCTCATATGTATTACTACGTACTAGTTTAGCACTGTTATACTACAATTTGTAGCTTTATCATGTGATTTTATTGTGGTAAAATGATTGTCCGTCTGTATGAGCAATGGTTTTCACTCAACCTTAAAACGAACCACGCCAGAATTACCTTTATTACTGTACATTTTAAAACACGTTTTTATAATTTCTCATTAACACGCATACTGATTTTTCATATATATCTAAAAAATAACATGGCAATAAAATTCAACTCTTTTCGACCAAAATTATTCAAATTTACAAGTTAATTAACAATGGATAATGATGAAATGGAAGAATATTTATTGGCAAATATTAATTGCTTGATGGCACGACAAATCAGGAAACGAATTTTGTCATTAATAATTCACCCAACTCCATTTTCATCTTAGCAATCCGTTAATTACAACATCACGCGTTATATAATTATACCCTAAAGCTCCAACATATATGTTTACTCAATTACAGGTTTTATCCTTGATGATTGAAATTGTATTATTTTTTATACAAAGTGGAGAACTAACAGTACACGGAAACAAGGTACACGAATAAAATAAACAAATGATATACCGTAAGAGAGGGGAACTTTACTTCTTGCATGGTAACTTTAGTCCACCTGTTGAAAAAAGTTTGAAATTTAAAAAAGCGGAAAATTCAGTGAAAGAAACAAAAAAAAATTATGTAAGGGTCGGAAACCTTGTTGCCCAATGATATGTTTGTTTTTTCCTCGCTTTCAGTTACAGCTAAAAGTGTTGTTGTGTAGGTATAACACGCGTTTTCTTCCAGTGGGAAAAGTTGTATATTTAACGTTAACGACGTGTACCCTGAAAACGGTAAGTGCACAGTTGTGCTTTGTAACTATCAATTTGAAAGTATACTAATGGACTTTCTAACCTTTTGCTTCGATTTCAGGTTACAAATCATTTTGCTCCTCAACCTCATTCCAGTCCTACATTCGGGGTTACTTTACTCCACCTGTTGGGCAAAGTGAAATAAAACTTACAATAGCAAAGTACACCAGTAGCGGTGCTTAGGGGTGGAGAGCGGTAGGAAGTGCCACCATACTTTGTGAAAAAATTAAATAATTTTCATAGAAATCGTTAAGAATTTTTGCATTTGCCCCACACTCTTGACAAACAACGGCCGCCACTGAAGTATACCAGAATAAAAACCTTAACGTTTTTCTAATTCACTAGTTAATAAAAATAAAAATTAAATTATCTGCCTTTATAAAATGTTCACTGTGTTGGGGATATTTTGCAGTAAGTGAAAAATTTGCATGTTAAAATAGGTTTTTTTTTGCAATATATTTTGAATTTTCTATTAATTTATATCTCATGTATTTTTATTTACCCCCTGAAGTATCCGAGCAAGATTGGAAGATCAAATCAATCGGAATTTGACAAATGTTATAAAAAAAAGAAACTTTAGGAATCATTAATTTTTTTTATTTCTTTTAACTATTTTTTTTTGGTAGTGGAAAATGATTTTTTGGTTAGAAAAAATAAAACAAACATTTTAACTGGTGTTTAAAATGAATTAAATCGTTTTATTTACAACAACCAGGCTTTAGCATTGAGATAAGTAAATTTCTGACATTGGAGTAAAGTATCCTACCCCCGCTTCTAACTTTTCTCCACAGAAATTTTCTTTTATAAATAATAATGACTCTAAATTCAAAATATGATAAATTATCACAATTTTCAGTTATAACAGAATATATTGATACCTGGAACAGAATTTTAGCTTCACTACATGCTACTCAAACACATTACTAAAATTGGAAAATACAAAAAAAAAAAAAAATGGAGTAAAGTAACCCCCGTCTACCATGCCGTAAAAGTTGTTTTGTTGTCTTAAGAGCCTTTCAGCAGGAAAGCCGAAAGCTAACTTTCCATTTGGAATGAAGTACGACTTGATCCTTTTAGGTCAAGACTATATTGCGACTCAGAAGTGTAGTTAGAGAAGTATCTAATGCGATAGCAGTCCGAAATATAAATTTTTTAAGAGTTGGGTTATTTACGTGCTATTTTTGAGGCAGATATTTTTTGAGAAACTTAAATAATATCTGCCTTGTTCTAAAAAATAAAGATACAATTGGAAATATTAGTTTTTTTGCAAAATAAAATTAGTCCTAATAAGTCGCACATCAGTAAGAAGTTTTGCATTTATACTGTAATCATACTCGACTGTAATCAAACTCAAGATATATTGCATTTTCTTTATAAGAAGAATGTTTTCTAATAGTTAACTAAAAGTTTAAACTGCCTTTCCTGAAACTTAATGAAATATTAATACATCTACATATCTAGTAATCATCAATGTATCACTTTAATGTAATATTTTTTGCAAGACAGCGAATAAGTGTTAGTATATAAATTATTTCAATTTACAAAATTTTAAAATAATAATAAAATTTAGACAGTAAAAACTTATGAAGTTTGTTTGCTTTTGAAATTTTTATTAGTTTCTATGTAGTAATATGGTACAAAGATTGAATTGTTTTTTGGTTCAAATTGCTGAGAATTTCCTTATTTCTAAATGATTTTCAGTATGTTTAAATAAAAAGATTGGTTTTAAAGAATCGGTCTGCTTTAGATTGTCTGCTCCATTTTTAATAATACTACGTAAACCAAATATGATATGCAAAATACTGGAGCACAAGGGCTTGTCACAATAACGAAGAACAAACTACATTTATTCTATTAAATAACTATTATCATAATAAAAACAAATGTCACAAAAACAAGTGCGGCACTTGTTAATACTTCAGCTTTTAAATCTTTCATGGAAAAACATCAGAAATAAATTACATTTTTCTGCTGTTTATTCGAAAGAGCAGTTGAGTGCAAGATCACAGGATTCGATGCCATTTCAATACATTGACTTAACAAAGGCCAAAGATTATATTGACGGCTCATTTACTTAACCATTTATTTAAAAAATATTTTTTAGATATGTAAGGGTAAATCATACCTATACTATTTTACAAATGTATCCAATATGCTGAACATAAATTTGTTATCCGCATTTTAAAATAAATTTTCAATTTCCAAATAAATCATTCATAAACGAAGCAATAAAATATCCATTCAAAAGAAATTCAATTTTAAACGAGTAATCTATATAAAGATCACGTAAATTATATTTTCTGAAATGAAATATTTTTTTTTCTACTGACCTTTAAAGTGAAATACACAAAAATAAATTTATTACATATTCTTTCAAATTTATGTCTTTTACAAACAAAACTATAAAACACTACCCTCAAAAGATCTTCAAGTCAAAGCAAACTATATTTAACCACGACCTTGACTTTTCTTCATCGGCATTCCGCAGAAAATCTCTTAAATCTGTGAAATAAAACCCTCTCATATTCCCCATCATAAAACCCAAACAACAATCTAAATCCCCAACCTTGATTCGAAAAGCCAACCATTAAGGCTCTTCATCTCCAAGTCTCATCTGATTTTCCAAAGATTCTTTCTTTGGAAATGAGAATTTTGTTTATTGCTCATTTTTATGGGTCAGGAATAAAGAGACCTACCCCAAATTTATCCTCCCGAGAGAAAAATGACCACACATGACGCATGTGGTCAACAGCGACTCAAGAAAAAAAAAGAGGAGATCCACAAGAGAAGAAGGCAAGGGAGAGATTTATGAACTCTGGTTTGTTGCTGGACAAGTTATGGCTTGGCATTTCTCACGGACACTGCTTTTCCATCAACGCTCTGAAGGAGGAAGAGGTCCAGGATGTTAGGAAAGGACTAGGATAGGGTGTAAGGTGTATAGATAAGTACAGAGGCATGTGAGGTCAGTTATGGACGCGAACGACATTATTTTAGGAAAGTAGCCGGTGTTCATTGGTTTGTAAACAGTATGGTGATATATATCATATGCCTGATCTCCAAAAAAGAGGAAAGATATATGAACCTTGATTGATTAATAGCGGTTCGATATCTAGACAATCATTGTTCTATACAACAAATATGTAAAGCATTCGGGAGGGTTGTCTTCCAATTGGTATAAATCAAAAACAGTGACCCGTTGTATAATAGCGTTTAAAGTTTGCAACTCCCTTGGAAATAATATTAAGTGGAATGATATACAACTCATAATTGGGCAATCTACTGATCTTGGAGCCACAGAACTTGTGTAAATAATAGGGATAATTGCCTAAATATACATTACATATTTTTCTACATTGAAAAATAGTCAGAAGATACCAGTCATGAAAAAGTACTTCAAAAGATCATTCTCGGAATTTTGTCCAATTATACCACTTAGCAGTCAGACCGTCCATTAGCTATGTCAAATCCCTGAGTTTTTTTTTTACCTTCATTCCAAACTCACTCGCTAAGAAACGTTTTTTAATATTCATTTTCGCTAACAACAACTTTCCACTTCAACTGTGTACGGTTTTATCCACAACTACTTAAACGATTTGTCTCAATTCGGTGTTTAGATGTTTTCTCTGTTTTTCAATGCGGCGGCATGAATGGGTGAAGAATGTGGTTTGGTGGTATAAAAAAGACATTCGTTTTTCTAATTTTTGAAATTTTTAAACAATTTATTCTTGAATTTCATTTAAATTAATTTTATATTGACAAATGGATACGCATCCTTTTGTATCTGTAACGGTCAATTTAGCTATTTTTTTTGTCGTAGAACTGCACTTATTGAACGTAAAAGTATCACCCATTTAGAAAAAAATATATTGGGAATTTACAACAATTTTTATAATACTCCAATTCATGCGATGATATTAATTATTATTTCAATTTATAGGTTTAACATTATTTTTGCTCATAGCTTTGCTTATAATGTCTTGTTTAGTCTCGTTTATAGCTTTTATGCAAAAATTATTGTGTTCTGTTTAACTTTGATTTAAATCTTATGATGATAGTTTGACTTTAATAAGTTTTTATTAAATCTTGTAAAAACTTGTACTTTATGCATACTACTTTTCTTTTAAAATTTTAAATAAGACTATAAATCTATTTACAAAAAAAAAGTTTAAACTGTTATCTACGCTTACATAAGTTAAGTTTATTAGATTATTAGCTTTACTATTATAAGTATAACAAATAAATCTTACAGTTCCAAATATATCATACCAGACAAAATTTGCACTTATCTCAATTAATTAATTTTCTGATAACATTTTATATAGTTAGGTGAATATGAAGCTTTTTATGTCAAAAATACATTACTTTTATATTTATTTTATTATGGATATTTTTATTTAGTTTATGAATTCTTTAATATATCTATAAAAGTTTACTTTAAATCTGCTTATTGTAGAATATCTCTGATAGATCGTTTCAAAATAGTTTTTTGTATTCTTTTACAAATACTATTTATGATATCAGGCATTAATAATGACGGCAGTAAAGATAAACAAATTTACTATTGACAAAGGAATGAGAAATTGCATCTCATTCCTTTTGGACATGCAAATAAAAGCAACTTCTCAAACAGCGAAAACACTTGAATAGTTTTAATTATCATCCATCCGTTAAAAGAACACAAGAAAATTGTTAAGATAAAAGTAATACTCCTAAAAATATTTGTTTTTCGTATAAAAATTGAATTGCTTCTAATATAAATAGCTTATGGGCAGAAAATATATTGAAAAGTTTCTGTTATATTACGTTATAACTCAAACAGTTTAAATTGTTTAATCAATCCCTTAAATGAATGTTTGCGTTCTATAGTAAGTATTTTGATTATCAAAACAATTTGTTATTCATTTATATTTTTAGAAGAAATATTTACTGCTAATAATTTTTTTTTAAACTATAGAACTACAAAGTTTCTTTTAAACATATATGCGTAATTTTTCAGATACTGTCTATAAACTTTTTTAAAAGAACATATTTCTGTAATGAGATTTTATATATAAAAAAGAGTGTGTTTGTAGGTTTGTTTTCAAATTAATTTACAGTTTTATTCCGACCTTGACGAAATCTTACAACTTGACCTTCAAAGCAACGGGAAGGTCACTTGTATACATGAAATTTCCCATATCAATAACCAAGATGTCATTATTTCTTGCAGCTGGTAAAGATTTCATTAACATTTTTTAAACGTTTGAGTAATATATTCATTTTAAATTTAATTGTTTATTACTGAAAGTTTATCTTGTAATCATTGGCTATTAAAATAAAATAAAAATATTGTCTGTAAAACTTTTTTAACATTAACATTAAACAAAGAGTAAATTTATAATAATAAAAGAAAGCGTCCGTCGATCTGTCTGGTGAACTGTCTTCCATTGCTAGAACATCTCTCAAAATTTATATATAAATATTATTGAACCTCTAATTGCGTGCTTTTTAGGCTTGAAATTTTCAAATCAGTTAAAATTTTCCGTTAAAATTCCGTTTAATTTTCTGTTTATAAAAGTTTTAGAAGCAACTTTGTAATCACCAATTTAAAACAATGTTCTTGACAATAATTTTAAATAAATTAATAATTATTTATCGTTTTAAATAATTGAAAATTGGTCAAAAATTGCTTTGGCGAAATATCTATTCTGATAATTATACTTCAGCGGAAAAACTAACGTAAAAGCTAACATTTTCGGATATGTCTGAACAATAGACCAATTATTTTGCCTTTGAGAAAATAAAAGAGAAGGAATAAATGGGAAGAACATACCAATGAGATAAAAAAAAATTAACGCGTGTAAAACCGCCGGTAAAAGCTAGTAATGTATATATTTTAAAAGCTATATAAATATTATATTCAGCATCGAAATTCTCTCGCAAAGCAGACTGTTTGCTGTGCTATCTCTGTAAGATATAAAAAAAATCTCGAACATGGACATCCAAGATACTATATTTTCGTTTCTTGTTTGGCAACAGCTGTTGAAGATTAAACTACTGGATGATAAAATGTGAATTAATTAAAAGAAAATTAATAAGATGAAGTTTTTATTATGTTTGCATTAGGTTTTTCCCAATTAAACCCCTCGCAAAGTTAATATTAATTGCGTCTTTGCATTTAGCAAAGGTTTTGTGATTGTGTTTATAGTTAATTAAGCAATGGGTTTTCTGCTGTGTTAGAGAGCAAATTATTTCCCCGGCGTTTCTTGTAACGAAATTAAGGCTTAAAAACACGAAAAAAAAACATGTCGTCGGAAGGAAATTAAAATCTAAACAAAAAATATTAATTGTAAATATAAGTTCACTTTCAGATTATATAGGAAAATTAAGAAGATGCTAAAATATAAATTTAGTATCTTCTTTATCTTCAAATTGTTACTTCATTTCTTTAATTAATAAAAAGAATATATTGATTGATTACTAAAATTGCTCTACTTATACAACAGAAATAGCTTTATTTTAATTTGCATTTATTTTCAAATGATGGAGATTAATTCATAAATATATGACATTTTACTGTACGTCGCAGGATATCTGGCAATAAAAAATATTTTCAAAATGTATTTTTCCCGTTTTTACTGGCATATTCTCGAAGCTCAGCAAATAATATTTTCATGAATATAAATAATTTTTTTTCGATTTTACAAATGCTATTTTTTTATTTTATACGGTAGAATTTAGCGCATATAAACGCATAATATATTGTCATTTGCATTTAGCTGTAACTTTTATTTGCATTCACGTTGCAGGTTTCAGTTTTAAGATATTTAGTTATAACTAATTAACTGGAAAGTATTAAAAGGATTTTTTATTTAAAACCCATGAATATTGGCAATTAAATCGACTTTTCTATATTATATTTTAAATAGAATTTTTCATGTATCAATCTATCGTAAGTTTCTTTGTATATTCAAACAAATCGTTCGTCTGCTGGACTTGAATTAAATCACCCAGAAATGTAATTTTTTTCTAAAATGTACTCCATTAATCAAAGTATTTTTTTTTAAATAGAACGAGAACAAAACATAAGTTTAACAATGTATAATTTAATATTTAATTCCAAAAAATCTAAATTACCCCATGACGCAATATATATATATATATATATATATATATGAAATGTTAAGATTGATTTAATAAAAAGAGGGCCAAAGGTTGTATTTATATTCTTTATTAATGATCACACCAGGAGCCCGTGAAGCACACGTCCTTGCGGTTTGAGAGTCGAAGCCAGAAGAGAGCGAGATTTCCCCAAATAGGGAGAACCTCAGCTAACATAGGGAAAAGTATAATGTGTAGGGATTTGTCAAGGCGGAGCACACACATGAAGTTTTTGGAGGGGTGCCAAAAGGGAATTCAGAGCGCGGGTGATAGGGAACTTTGGTCGTGGGAACGGTTGAGAAAAGCACATAGAGAATGCAGATTGTTAACAATGTCAGCAAGAATTAAATGAGATGGTTTACAAAGGAATGGAAATGAAGGAAGTCAAAAGGGGTGGTTATGTAAAAGGAGGTGGTAAGTTAAAGGGGGTTGAAAATTATCTTTCATCTCCCTCCCGCAAAATCATACACATCGGCCAGCGATGAGCACAAATGCGAGAAAAAGATAAAAGTAAGAGAAGAAGGTAATGTCAGCCAAATGGTTGATCAGACCATCTGAGCAACATGAAGAGTTTGTAAGTGATTGGAGAGAAGAAATATTATTGACAGAGGTACAATTAAAATTTTGAAATTACTGCTGTATGTGCTCGCCTTAACACATGCTCTACAAATAGTTATGAAACTAATTAAATTACAATACCAAAATAAGTATACCAATATAAAAATCAATATTGTACATAGTGAAAATTAAACACAAAAATATGTTGTAAACAATGAAAATAAAAGTGTTCTATTCATATAAAGACATATGACGATCAGAAAATATATGTAACTACTACAACTCTTTAGTGCAACGCAAAAAAAAATGAAATTTTGTAAATGGGAGTCTAAAGAGACCCGAGTGAAGCAAGTCACTGGTGAAAAAAATGACTGGTTACAGCCTGACTAAGGTGGGATGGCAGGTATTGACAAACATAATCCTTGAAATGTAATTCAGCTATACTTCATGAACCTACGGTTAGTATTTCTGAAAACAAAATCTACTAATTTTAATACATTTGATATCAAAATAGCATTTTCTTAGAAGACGAAGTCAAACCTCCATGTGATTGAACCAAAAATGGTTGGAGCATGCTCGAGTGATTTGTTGACATGGGAGGATCCTCGATTTGATTGATGTAAAAATGGTCGACCATGGTGGAATGTTGCACAAAGAAAATAGTCACAAATACTAAAATTGAATTGGTGGTAGTTAAATTTTTATCAAGCTGGTTTGTTCTTTGAAAATATACAATTATACTCTTTCAACAAACAAGTAATCATGGTCAGGTTGGACAATCTGCAGATTACGATTTCTCAGAGGTCGATGGCACATGAACTCATTCATCTCAATTATACAATGTAATATCCTCTTAGTTTGATTATATTACTATGTTGACATAATTTGATTGGGTTTTAGAAAAACCAAAACATTTGACTAAGGAACAGTGATGAACCAGTAAGGTTGTTTGATAAACAATATGAAGTAATCAAAATGCACTTATTGATTATAAACAAGAAACAATACAATTATCAAAGTATAAAATGAAAATGTACAGTTGACATATAGGTATACTGGGGTGAATAAAAAGAACAAAGTGAAGCTGTTGAAATTGAAGGAAAATATGTGATTGATTGAAATAAATTTCTTTTGATTAAAGAAAAAGGTAAGCACATGGTTAAACATGTGTGATGTCGAGTTCACCTGTAATTGTTAAGTGTGTGTCCAAATAAATTTGTGGGAAACTTATTAGAGTTTACATGTTAAAATGGGTAAGTCAGAAGAACATATAATAATAAATTGGAAAAAAGTTATTAGCAGACTCAGTGAAAGTTAAAATGAGTTCGAGAAATAAGTGAAAAACATTTAGTTAACATTTCTGTTGCAACAATGCAAAATAAAAACCCTAATACAATATCAATATCACCATTTAGACAATTTACTCAAATTTCGTCCTTCAAAAGCAAATACACCCATATTTTCCAAAACAAACAGGGTACGCAATTCAAATGAAGATCTACAGGGTTTCACGTAATAGAGCCAATGAAGGGTTCAGTGCACTCTATCCATTTTGGTCGTATAACATGACATTTTTCAAAAAGGACGAATTCCAGTATATTATATTCTAAGACCCATTAATTTAGAAAAACTTCTCTCGAACATGAATTATAAAAATTGTACATCCATAAAATATCAATTTTAAGTTAACACAATTATTTAGATTCCTAAAATTTAACAAAAATTTATTATGCCAACTCAAATTATTCCATTAAAATTTGTTAAAATTAAAATAATTATCTTCTCTAACTAGTTACTACTCATTATCACTGAAAATATTAAGTTCAGAATCTGTAAAAAATCAATAACAAAATCAAAATTCATTATGCACTAATCAATAATTAATTTAATAATAATTATGATTGAAAAGTTAATCTCATTTCACTATTAATTTGTAATGAAAAGCACTGTAATAGAAAACCAAACTATCTCAATAGAAAACCAAACTATCTCATAAAAATCGTAAACAAAACTCAATTTCAGAATTTTAAAATTAAAATATTATAACACTTTTCATTTATGAAAATTAAAATAATTAAATCATATTGACAATTAACACTTTTCAAAGTAGAACTTTCTTTTTCACAGTATAACTATTGAGGCGACGCTGAAAACAAAATAATCATAGTTAAACGTTTCTTGCAATTATTCAACTTGATATGTGAAACTTCTTTTTGATTTCGGTAAATATTTTGGGAATATCATGATTTAAATGAATGTAAAACGTTTATTTTGTTGGCACTGAACACATGGCAGAATATCGACTTTCATTCATCACACTGCCGATCATAAATTCGAAAAGCGGAAATGAAAAAAAAAAAAAAAAACACGAAGAACAGCACAAAACGCGAGCACAAAGTTCACCAAAATAGAACATTTGTTGATTCGGGCACACGTCCTTGAATTTTGATTTCGGAGTAGAAAGGAGTTTGGTTTCGATTTTCATAATGTATCTTCTATTGTGCAGAAAAGGTAAGATGGTGGTCTATCGTGAAGGGTGTGAACTTTCGGTTTCTGTTGACTGTAACGGTTTTCCCGGAGCGTTGCTGGGCGGTTGGACACATCGGAGGTGGGTATGCGCGCTCGACATCAGTACTTCTTCAAATGGGCAAAGTAGAAGCAATTTTTTGGTAGCTGTGGCATGGTGTACTTCGGGGCGGTTGGCGTCACGGTGAAAGGTAAAGTCCACGGACGGGAGCGTCGGAGGTGGGCGTGATGGTCTCGGCTTCCTTGGAAAAGCGCTGCAACTGGAAGGCGTCGGCGCATTTCTCCGGACCTGGTTGTTGGCTGGGGTGGGATCCAAATGGGCGGCTTATTGCTGAAGTAAATTCCATTTGGATGGACTCTGGATCGGAAGGGTTCGGCTGGTGGGTGGATGGTTGGCTGGTCTCCTTGTGATCTCAATTAAATTTTTTAACTTTAATTATTGTTAGGGGAATTCCGACATAGGCATATCGCTGTCGACTTTTGAAATGTTAAGATTGATTTAATAAAAAGAGGGCCAAAGGTTGTATTTATATTCTTTATTAATGATCACACCAGGAGCCCGTGAAGCACACGTCCTTGCGGTTTGAGAGTCGAAGCCAGAAGAGAGCGAGATTTCCCCAAATAGGGAGAACCTCAGCTAACATAGGGAAAAGTATAATGTGTAGGGATTTGTCAAGGCGGAGCACACACATGAAGTTTTTGGAGGGGTGCCAAAAGGGAATTCAGAGCGCGGGTGATAGGGAACTTTGGTCGTGGGAACGGTTGAGAAAAGCACATAGAGAATGCAGATTGTTAACAATGTCAGCAAGAATTAAATGAGATGGTTTACAAAGGAATGGAAATGAAGGAAGTCAAAAGGGGTGGTTATGTAAAAGGAGGTGGTAAGTTAAAGGGGGTTGAAAATTATCTTTCATATATATATATATATATATATATATATATATATATATATATATATATATATGAAAGATAATTTCAACCCCCTTTAACTTTCCACCTCCTTTTACAAAACCACCCCTTTTAACTTCCTTCATTTAATTTGTATACTGCCCCCGTCTTTAACAGTCCTTTTAATTCTTGCTGACATTGCTGTTTCATTCTAACAATCTGCATTCTCTACGTGCCATTCTCAACCTTTCCCACGACAGAAAGTTCCCTATCACCCACGCTCGTAATTCCCTTTTGGGACCCCTCCAAAAACTTCATGTGTGTGCTCCGCCTTGACAAATCCCTACCCATTATACTTTTCCCTATGTTAGCTGAGGTTCTCCCTATTTGGGGAAATCTCATTCTCTTCTGGCTTCGACTCTCAAACCGCAAGGACGTGTGCTTCACGGGCTCCTGGTGTGATCATTAATAAAGAATATAAATACAACCTTTGGCCCTCTTTTTATGAAATCAATCTTAATATTTCAAAAGTCGACAGCGATATGCCTATGTCGGAATTCCCCTAACAATTAATTAAAGTTAAAAATTTAATTGAGATCACCAGGAGCCCAACCAGCGAACCATCCGCCCAGCCAGCCAACTATCCACCAGCCGAACCGAAAGTTGATATCCGCAAACACCAGTATACGTTCAAGCTCCGACAGAACAGAAGCCCGTCTACCTTTTAGAAGATGCGACGACCGAACGTGCAACGGCAGCGACTCTCGTCAACCACGTCTCCTTCAGAAACGAAAACTGACCGAACACGGCGCCATGACGTACGAAGCCAGACTCCCGGCCTACCCTCACCCACTCACCGCAGACTCTCCTTGTGTGTTGTGTTCTCCCAACTTGCTGAGAAATTAAAGTTCCGTTCAAAATTAAAGTGCCTTGAAACTAGTGAGTACTCCATCGCGAAATCAAAGTTCTACAAGTTACCTAAATCTCAGTGATCAGTGAAACACGAAGAATTAACGAATGTGCACCACGAAAACTAGTTTCGATTCTCGTTTTGTATTCATTTCTACGATTTGCGTGCTGCTTCGATTCGAATCAAAACATTCGCCAGTACCAATGTTCGCGAAAGCAAAGTTCTGCAAGCTATATAAATCTTAGTGATCAGAATAAAAAATTCAAGAAACGTTTAACTATGATTATTTTGTTTTCAGCGTCGCCTCAATAGTTATACTGTGAAAAAGAAAGTTCTACTTTGAAAAGTGTTAATTGTCAATATGATTTAATTATTTTTATTTTCATAAATGAAAAGTGTTATAATATTTTTATTTTAAAATTCTGAAATTTAGTTTTGTTTACATTTTTTATGAGATAGTTTGGTTTTCTATTGAGATAGTTTGGTTTTCTATTGAGATAGTTTGGTTTTCTATTACAGTGCTTTTCATCACAATTAATAGTGAAATGAGATTAACTTTTCAATTATAATAATTATTAAATTAATTATTGTTTAGTGCATAATAAATTTTGATTTTAGTATTAATTTTATTACAGATTTTGATATAAAGTTTGGAGATGTCATTAAATTTAATATTGTCAAATATAATCAGTAGTGATATCTTTTGGAGAAGATAATTGTTTTAAATTTTAATGGAATAGTTTGATTTGGCATAATAATTTATCTATGTTAAATTTTAGGAATCTTTGCAAATAATTGTGTTAACTTAAAATTGATATTTTGTGAACTAGGATGTACAATTTTTATAATTCATGTTCGAGAGAAGTTTTTCTAAATTAATGGTACTTAGAATATAATATACTGAAATTCGTCCTTTTTGAAAAATGTCATGTTATACGACCAGAATGGATAGAGTGCTCTGAACCCTTCATTGGCTCTATTACGTGAAACCCTGTAGATCTTCATTTGAATTGCGTACCCTGTTTGTTTTGGAAAATATAGGTGTATTTGCTTTTGAAGGATGAAATTTGAGTAAATTGTTTTAATGGTAAAGATAATTATAATGGTGATATTGATATTACATTAAGGTTTTTATTTTACATTGTTGTAGCCAAAATTTTAACGAAAGGTTTTTCACTGATTTCTTGGAACACATTTAACCCTCTCTGAGTCTGTTAATAACTTTTTCCAATTTATTATTATATGTTCTTCTGGCTTAACAACATGTAAACTCTAGATAAGTTTCCCACAAATTTATTTGGACACACACTTTACTATGAGCAAGTTGCAGGTGAATTCGACATCACACATGTTTAACCACACACCTTTTCTTCAATCAAAGGAAATTTATTTCAATCAATCACATAGTTTCCTTCAATTTCAACAGCTTCACTTTGTTCTTTTATTCACCCCAGTATACCTGTACGTCAATTGTACATTTTCATTTTATACTTTGATAATTGTATTGTTTCTTGTTTATAATCAAAAAGTGCATTTTGAATACTTCATAATTTAATAACTTATATTAATTATTTCATATTGTTTGTCAAACAACCTTACTGGTTCATCACTGTTCCTTAGTCGAATATTTTGTTTTTCTAAAACCCAATCAAATTATGTCAACATAGTAATATAATCAAACTAAGAGGATATTACATTGTATAATTGAGATGAATGAGTTCATGTGCCATCGACCTCTGAGAAATCGTAATCTGCAGATTGTCCAACCTGACCATGATTACTTGTTTGTTGAAAGAGTATAATTGTATATTTTCAAAGAACAAACCAGCTTGATCAAAATTTAACTACCACCAATTCAATTTTAGTATTTGTGACTATTTTCTTTGTGCAACATTCCACCATGGTCGACCATTTTACCATTTTTACATCAATCAAATCGAGGATCCTCCCATGTCAACAAATCACTCGAGCATGCTCCAACCATTTTTGGTTCAATCACATGGAGGTTTGACTTCGTCTTCTAAGAAAATGCTATTTTGATATCAAATGTATTAAAATTAGTAGATTTTGTTTTCAGAAATACTAACCGTAGGTTCATGAGGTATAGCTGAATTACATTTCAAGGATTATGTTTGTCAATACCTGCCATCCAACCTTAGTCGGGCTGTAACCAGTCATTTTTTTTCACCAGTGACTTGCGTCACTCGAGTCTCTTTAGACTCCCATTTACAAAATTGTTTAGCGTTGCACTAAAGAGTTGTAGTAGT
The DNA here is from genome assembly GCA_963932185.1 of Troglohyphantes excavatus. Lineage (NCBI taxonomy): Eukaryota > Metazoa > Arthropoda > Arachnida > Araneae > Linyphiidae > Troglohyphantes > Troglohyphantes excavatus. The sequence goes on from OZ010669.1 coordinate 37,752,231, forward strand.
TACATATATTTTCTGACCGTCATATGTCTTTATATGAACAGAACAGTTTTATATTTCATTGTTTACAACATATGTTTATGTTTAATTTTCACTATGTACAATATTGATTTTTATATTGGTATACTTATTTTGGTATTGTAATTTAATTAGTTTCATAACTATTTGTAGAGCATGTGTTAAGGCGAGCACATACAGCAGTAATTTCAAAATTTTAATTGTACCTCTGTCAATAATATTTCTTCTCTCCAATCACTTACAAACTCTTCATGTTGCTCAGATGGTCTGATCAACCATTTGGCTGACATTACCTTCTTCTCTTACTTTTATCTTTTTCTCGCATTTGTGCTCATCGCTGGCCGATGTGTATGATTTTGCGGGAGGGAGATGAAAGATAATTTCAACCCCCTTTAACTTTCCACCTCCTTTTACAAAACCACCCCTTTTAACTTCCTTCATTTAATTTGTATACTGCCCCCGTCTTTAACAGTCCTTTTAATTCTTGCTGACATTGCTGTTTCATTCTAACAATCTGCATTCTCTACGTGCCATTCTCAACCTTTCCCACGACAGAAAGTTCCCTATCACCCACGCTCGTAATTCCCTTTTGGGACCCCTCCAAAAACTTCATGTGTGTGCTCCGCCTTGACAAATCCCTACCCATTATACTTTTCCCTATGTTAGCTGAGGTTCTCCCTATTTGGGGAAATCTCATTCTCTTCTGGCTTCGACTCTCAAACCGCAAGGACGTGTGCTTCACGGGCTCCTGGTGTGATCATTAATAAAGAATATAAATACAACCTTTGGCCCTCTTTTTATTAAATCAATCTTAATATTTCATATATATATATGAAATATTAAGATTGATTTAATAAAAAGAGGGCCAAAGGTTGTATTTATATTCTTTATTAATGATCACACCAGGAGCCCGTGAAGCACACGTCCTTACAGTTTGAGAGTCGAAGTCAGAAGAGAATGAGATTTCCCCAAATAGGGAGAACCTCAGCTAACATAGGGAAAAGTATAATGTGTAGGGATTTGTCAAGGCGGAGCACACATATGAAGTTTTTGGAGGGGTGCCAAAAGGGAATTCAGAGCGCGGGTGATAGGGAACTTTGGTCGTGGGAACGGTTGAGAAAAGCACATAGAGAATGCATATTGTTAGCAATGTCAGCAATAATTAAATGAGATAGTTTACAAAGGAATGGGAATGAAGGAAGTCAAAAGGGGTGGTTTTGTAAAAGGAGGTGGTAAGTTAAAGGGGGTTGAAATTATCTTTCATCTCCCTCCCGCAAAATCATACACATCGGCCAGCGATGATCAGAAATGCGAGAAAAAGACAAAAGTAGAATAAGGTAATGTCAGCCAAATGGTTGATCAGGCCATCTGAGCCACATGAACAGTTTGTAAGTGATTGGAGAAAAGTAATATTATTGACAGAGGTACAATTAAAATTTTGAAATTACTGCTGTATGTGCTCACCATAACACATGCTCTACAAATAGTTATGAAACTAATTAAATTACAATACCAAAATAAGTATACCATTATAAAAATCAATATTGTACATAGTGAAAATTAAACACAAACATATGTTGTAAACAATGAAATATAAAACTGTTCTGTTCTATTCATATAAAGACATATGACGGTCAAAAAATATATGTAACTACTACAACTCTTTAGTGCAACGCAAAAAAAAAAATGAAATTTTGTAAATGGGAGTCTAAAGAGACCCGAGTGACGCAAGTCACTGGTGAAAAAAATGACTGGTTACAGCCTGACTAAGGTGGGATGGCAGGTATTGACCAACATAATCCTTGAAATGTAATTCAGCTATACTTCATGAACCTACGGTTAGTATTTCTGAAAACAAAATCAACTAATTTTAATACATTTGATATCAAAATAGCATTTTCTTAGAAGACGAAGTCAAACCTCCATGTGATTGAACCAAAAATGGTTGGAGCATGCTCGAGTGATTTGTTGACATGGGAGGATCCTCGATTTGATTGATGAAAAAATGGTAAAATGGTCGACCATGGTGGAATGTTGCACAAAGAAAATAGTCACAAATACTAAAATTGAATTGGTGGTAGTTAAATTTTGATCAAGCTGGTTTGTTCTTTGAAAATATACAATTATACTCTTTCAACAAACAAGTAATCATGGTCAGGTTGGACAATCTGCAGATTATGATTTCTCAGAGGTCGATGGCACATGAACTCATTCATCTCAATTATACAATGTAATATCCTCTTAGTTTGATTATATTACTATGTTGACATAATTTGATTGGGTTTTAGAAAAACAAAATATTTGACTAAGGAACAGTGATGAACCAGTAAGGTTGTTTGACAAACAATATGAAATAATTAATATAAGTTATTAAATTATGAAGTATTCAAAATGCACTTTTTGATTATAAACAAGAAACAATACAATTATCAAAGTATAAAATGAAAATGTACAATTGACGTACAGGTATACTGGGGTGAATAAAAGAACAAAGTGAAGCTGTTGAAATTGAAGGAAAATATGTGATTGATTGAAATAAATTTCCTTTGATTGAAGAAAAGGTGTGTGGTTAAACATGTGTGATGTCGAATTCACCTGCAATTGTTAAGTGTGTGTCCAAATAAATTTGTGGGAAACTTATTAGAGTTTATATGTTGAAATGGGTAAGCCAGAAGAACATATAATAATAAATTGGAAAAAGTTATTAACAGACTCAGAGAGGGTTAAATGTGTTCCAAGAAATCAGTGAAAAACCTTTCGTTAAAATTTCGGCTACAACAATGTAAAATAAAAACCTTAATGTAATATCAATATCACCATTATAATTATCTTTACCATTAAAACAATTTACTCAAATTTCATCCTTCAAAAGCAAATACACCTATATTTTCCAAAACAAACAGGGTACGCAATTCAAATGAAGATCTACAGGGTTTCACGTAATAGAGCCAATGAAGGGTTCAGAGCACTCTATCCATTCTGGTCGTATAACATGACATTTTTCAAAAAGGACGAATTTCAGTATATTATATTCTAAGTACCATTAATTTAGAAAAACTTCTCTCGAACATGAATTATAAAAATTGTACATCCTAGTTCACAAAATATCAATTTTAAGTTAACACAATTATTTGCAAAGATTCCTAAAATTTAACATAGATAAATTATTATGCCAAATCAAACTATTCCATTAAAATTTAAAACAATTATCTTCTCCAAAAGATATCACTACTGATTATATTTGACAATATTAAATTTAATGACATCTCCAAACTTTTATCAAAATCTGTAATAAAATTAATACTAAAATCAAAATTTATTATGCACTAAACAATAATTAATTTAATAATTATTATAATTGAAAAGTTAATCTCATTTCACTATTAATTTGTAATGAAAAGCACTGTAATAGAAAACCAAACTATCTCAATAGAAAACCAAACTATCTCATAAAAATCGTAAACAAAACTCGATTTCAGAATTTTAAAATTAAAATATTATAACACTTTTCATTTATGAAAATTAAAATAATTAAATCATATTGACAATTAACACTTTTCAAAGTAGAACTTTCTTTTTCACAGTATAACTATTGAGGCGACGCTGAAAACAAAATAATCATAGTTAAACGTTTCTTGAATTTTTTTATTCTGATCACTTAAGATTTATATAGCTTGAAGAACTTTGCTTTCGCGAACATTGGTACTGGCGAATGTTTTGATTCGAATCGAAGCGGCACACAAATCGTAGAAATGAACACAAAAGGAGAATCGAAACTAGTTTTCGTGGTGCCCATTCATTAATTCTTCGTGTTTCACTGATCACTAGGTAACTTGTAGAACTTTGATTTCGCGATGGAGTACTCACTAGTTTCAAGGCACTTTAATTTTGAACGGAACTTTAATTTCTCAGCAAGTCGGGAGAACACAACACACAAGGAGAGTCGGCGGTGAGTGGGTGAGGGTAGGCCGGGAGTCTGGCTTCGTACGTCATGGCGCCGTGTTTCGTTTCTGAAGGAGACGTGGTTGACGAGAGTCGCTGCCGTTGCACGTTCGGTCGTCGCATCTTCTAAAAGGTAGACGGGCTTCTGTTCTGTCGGAGCTTGAACGTATACTGGTGTTTGCGGATATCAACTTTCGGTTCGGCTGGTGGATAGTTGGCCGGATGGTTCGCTGGTTGGGCTCCCGGTGATCTCAATTAAATTTTTAACTTTAATTAATTGTTAGGGGAATTCCGACATAGGCATATCACTGTCGACTTTTGAAATATTAAGATTGATTTAATAAAAAGAGGGCCAAAGGTTGTATTTATATTCTTTATTAATGATCACACCAGGAGCCCGTGAAGCACACGTCCTTACAGTTTGAGAGTCGAAGTCAGAAGAGAATGAGATTTCCCCAAATAGGGAGAACCTCAGCTAACATAGGGAAAAGTATAATGTGTAGGGATTTGTCAAGGCGGAGCACACATATGAAGTTTTTGGAGGGGTGCCAAAAGGGAATTCAGAGCGCGGGTTATAGGGAACTTTGGTCGTGGGAACGGTTGAGAAAAGCACATAGAGAATGCATATTGTTAGCAATGTCAGCAATAATTAAATGAGATAGTTTACAAAGGAATGGGAATGAAGGAAGTCAAAAGGGGTGGTTTTGTAAAAGGAGGTGGTAAGTTAAAGGGGGTTGAAATTATCTTTCATATATATATATATATATATATATATATATATATGTCGAATTATAGTGTGACATTGTAATATAATACAAAAAAATTACTTCACATTTATTTAGAACAGTAAAATTCAAATTATAAATTCTTCTTGCATAAAATTTAATGCCAAATAAAAATATAACAAATAATATCTACTTATGCAAATATCCTTGAAAAATATTAAAACTGAATAAACTTTAATTCTTGAGAAAAATATTTTATTTTATTTAGATGATAAATAAAATTTAACGACATCCACTGATACTTAACTCATTTTTTTTTGTTTTATTTCACACAAGATCTTTTTCCAAATCCATTAAATAGGCTTAAAAAATAAATCAATTTATTCACGATCCATTTATTCAAGGTTTAAAACTTATAGACATAGACATTGATATTTGAGAAGCGCTTAAAGATAAGCAGATAATAAGCAAAAAAATTGCATCTTATAATTTAGAAAACAGCTATTAAAGAGTTTCGAAAGAGAAATGGTAAAACTAGTTTAATTTAAAATAAATGTATAACGAGTTTTTTATCGAATGTAGATAAAACTATAAAAATATTAAACTAATAAAAGTGAATGTATATACAATGTTTGACACGTATTCTTAGAAAATAATTTGTTTATCTTATGATCTATGTACGGTTACATGCTAGTTTCGTTTACAAACTGAAAATCCCATAAATAAATTGTTTGCTAAATATGTAAGTGAAGTGAAATTTTGAAATTATAATTTTATTTTCATTGCAAAAACAGTACAATACGTATAATTTTTTTTAATTATTTAAATTATATTAAATTAATAATTAATTTAAGTAATTTTAATTATTGTAATAGATGTAGCTGTAAAATAATACATGAACACTCTGGATTTGAAGAATGTTTAAGTATTTAATATTTATGGACGTTCTGAATGTTTAAAGAATTAATAATTTTTTCTGTAATAATTTTTTTTGTTTATTTGTCGGTAAAATATTCACAGAACCGAAATATAATTTTAAACTGTTTATGCCTTATTTTCGAAAACAATTCCAACTAAATTGGTATAAATCTCTTCCAGCAAATATTTTCAATGAATTTCGTAAAAGTCACACTTTTTAGTTATGTATTTCAACATGAATAGAGTAATTATATTTATGCCCTTATAGCAGCAATTATATTTACTTACGTTATTTATAATTTTCTCATATACGTTCTTCGAAAGGAGTTAATTTAAACATCGCACCATAGAAACAAATAAGCCCTAAGTTAAATAAAAAAGTCTTAGTGTTCGTTTTTGTATTGTTTTTTTTTCTGAAGAAACTCTAGAATTTTAGGAAACCTTTATTATGTGGGACCGTCATATGATTTTTCTTTATTATTAAAAAATATTACAAAAGGTGTTTTCAGTAAAAAGTTGTGTCTAGACAAACGTAAAAAAGGTGTACCAAAGAACGGAAAGTAAGAAAAGCAAGTGGTAATCACTCGGTTTTTTTACAACTTATCGACACGAAATAAAGTTAGCTTTATCGGAACTATTCTATTTACCAGGTAAAAATTTCCTTAAGCACAAATTTTGACTATTACGTCAATTTGAAAAAACACGTGAAAAATATTTTATTATAATTACTATAACTCAATTTCTTATTAAGATATCGAAAATTCTGCTCGCTAAGACCTTCTACTGGGTGAAAACTACACTTTGCCAAATCTTATTAAAATCATATAATTAGTTTTCACGATTAGACAGGATAACCACAAACCCCCTACCCCATCCTTCCCCTCTTACAATTGGTACAGATACAACATATGCAAGAACACTCTGCTCTCGAAGTGTACACACAAAGACTAAACATTAGTTCGTGTTGATTAAATGTGCAAAACCCTTAACATGGCTGTATAAAGTATAAGCATGGGCACGATTCGAATTGAGTAGCCCTAATGCAAAAGTAGTTATATCAGAAAATTCGAAAAATGAGATTTTGGTATTATTAGGTGCTTTATCACTTTGGCTTTAATATTGAAAACATAATAAAAGAGCAAAAACCCTTTTTAACTAATAAAAAATCAAAATATAAGTACGCAGAAGCAAAAAAAAAAGCCAATCGAACAGGAACATGAGCGTCAGTGATAGTAGTTTTTGCTTCTTGAATAAAAACAAGATGGCGATGCGTCTAGATGCAAAATCAGTTAAAAGCCTTTATCCGATTACAAAATAAGTTATGTGAAAATTATAATTTTGATTATAACTTATTCATTAACCTGAAAACATATACATTTTAGTGGAAAAAATGCATTTTTTCTTTATTGTTGCAAAAAAAATATTATTGTATTAACAATAGTTAAATTTTGACAGTTTTTCGTAATTTACTCAAAAATCTGACTACTCAATTACATAAACATATAATATCTATATAATAATATTTTTTTATTTAAAAAGGTATTTTAACAATATTTCCTACTTTGGTTAAAATTCTCTAAAAGAGACTACAAATTGTTTTTATGATTATTTACATCATCATATCGTCCCAAACACCTCATATATTTTATATGCATGAAACGGATCAGTAAGTTGAAAAATTCACATCAAAGTTTATAGAATAGGAAAAATGTCATTTAAGTAAAAATTTTAATTAATTTAAGAAATATAATTAGAAGATTCTAATTTATTCCCGTGTACACATTCTAATCTATGTACCTTTCCAAAACTAGAGTTGCAATTAAATGAGTGGCAAGAGTAATTATTCTTTCATTTTTGCATGGAAACTCGCCATAAAAGGCACAGATTAGATGAGTGAGACTGAGAATCTGCAGGAAAATTAGAGACCCTGATTAGATTTGGGACATTTTGGATGATTTGGGAAAAATGACTTCTGATGGAAATTGTTTACTTCGTAAAATTTCTTTCTGCCTTAAAGGTAAGATTCCCACAAACGAACTTGTTTGCAGATTGTTAAAAAAAATTGAGAGAATACTTGGAATTCATTTTTAATTGAAAAAATAAAAATTGATATTGGTTAAAAGCTCATATATAAGTGCTGTTCATTCTCAAAATGTGCATCTGTGACTCGGATTTGTAAAATTCCATTTAGTCTTTTAAATGTTTTTAACACTTTCAGAAATATCGCATAAAGAAACACAGTTTAACCCACTAGCAGTCACACGATTTATGCAAATGTGTAGTTTTTTTCTCTTCTTAGAAATTTAAGTAGTTTTTCCTGAGCAAGCCATTTTATATTGTTTAAAATTTTTTTAATTAATTGTAAATAGGTAAATTGTATATCAAACATTTAAATTGAAAAAATATTGTAAAATGGAATATTTTTATGAATTTAAAAATTTGTTGCATATTGCTAGAAAACCTGGAGAACCTTGGACGTGATATCACGTACGTGATCGTCAGAGAGTTAAAAAAACGTTTCATGTAGCATAGTCGGTAGAGCGCGGGACTTAAAAACAACGGGTAGTGATTTAAATCCCGACGAAGGCCACTCAAGGTTTTTATATATGCCGATATGTATGCCTTAATAGGGTTCCCCAACATCGCGGGGACAAACAACTAGTTTTTAATAAAACAGCTAGTTAATAAACCGATATAAAAAATCTTCCAGTTAACTAATGTCTAACAAATTTCTCAATAGTACACCAAACAATTTAATGATTAAAATATAAAAATACATGCAATTGTACATATAACAGCAAACAACTTAATTATGACGCGAACATATATTTAAAAAATTTTGCCATTTCAATTATAATTTAAATTGTTAAGTTCATTTTATAATATGTATTAAAGGGAAATATAATAATATTTTTGTTTTGAGAATACAAACGTTCACTTTATAAAACTGACTTATATTACCAACGAGATATTTCACATACTGCCAAAAGTGAAAGAAACAAAAAATAATAGATTTTTCGTATCTTTAAGTTAATGGAAGCTTTTTTTATTAACGAAAATTATTCATTAAAGTCTATATGTTGCTTATTTTTAGGAATTCTTTATATATATATCAAACTTCAAAAGCAGACTAATATATATATTTATTCAATACATAATATATTTTCCTTTCATAATATTAACTATTTCTCTAATTATAAATCCTCACATATTTTTAAATTAACTCATCTCCAACAAATATAAGTGCATCAACGTATTCAAAATAAAATTCTACTTTTATTTATTCAAAATTAAAAAGAAAAATAATGTCTTATATTTAATGATTAGCTTCATTTTACCTTTTTTAATTAAATTGTCATTATTTTAGTCAACAAGTTTCCTTAAACTTTGATGAATTTACTGTTTTAAAATTCACGAATTTCTGAAATAGATACATTTTACAAAAATTCACATAATTTCATAATTCAAAAATTCATATTCACACTTACCTCCGTGGAGAGCGGGTAACATTTTAGACGATAATAAAACTCTTCTCAACTTTATCCCTTTCAGGAGAGCTGATGCGGAGGATGGAGAGTGCCAAGAGTTTTGATCCAGCCTCTAACTATCTTCCTGATTCTCTCAGCATCCGCATCTCCGTAGCGAAGGATCGGTTAGAGAGAGGGCGGGTCTTTCACTGTGACGTAGCTGACGGCTGAGTGTCCCATTGGTGGAGAGTGCATTCACGTGTTGACATGAACTCTTTCTTTCCAACTACTTTAGAAATGTGCAGGAGACTTATGTTTTCGTACCAGAGCATTAAAAATAAATTCCCTAGAGAGAGGGAAGTTTCAGTTTTACCCGAGTAAAAATTTTATTGGAGATCATTTCATTCCAAATATCTGACAAAATACTTTTTTTTTTTATAAAAATTATTGCTTTTTGTAAGCATGATGGAATGACGTATGATATATGTCTAACCAATATAGTGGTCATGAAATATAAGAATATTTTCCTTTAATATTTTAGTTAAAAATATAGTACAGATCTCTTAACTCTTTTCGACCTACAGTAAGGCCATGAAAAATTCATGATTTAAAAAATGTTTTATGCCTTTTCGATGGCATTTTATCAGAGGCATTCGACCGCATACATTTTGTTTTAAATTACCATTGTCAGTCCTAACAAAACATAAACACTTTTCTACTGAGATTTGAACCATGGTGATATGGCAGACTTACCAAATTTCTTATCCGTAAAATAAAGTAATTAATATCAAAGAAGCTCATTATTATTATTTTTGAAAGTAATGTGTCATGTTAATTGCAAAGCAACGTTTAATAAGAAATTTGCTGATGATTATTCATGATGGTGTAAATACTAAATTTTTAAGATACGAAAATCCAAAACCAAATTTCCCATGTACGTCATAGTGCACATCAGAGCTATTGAAGACAAGAATAAATATAATTACAGTGACCTAATGAGCGACCCACTCATCAGGTTATGAAATGGGCGTAAAGTTGCATTGGGACCATGGGCATTAAATATTTAACAAATATATATGTAAATATATACTAAATTTATTTTAGATCTTAAATGCTATACGTTTCAATAAATTTATTAATTAAAAAATCTAACTTTATTCTAAATTGGTTCTAAATTCTATTCTAACTTTATTCTAAATTGGTTCTAAATTCTATTCTAACTTTATTCCAAATTGGATCTAAATTCTATTCTAACTTTATTCTAAATTGGTTCTAAATTCTATTCTAACTTTATTCTAAATTGGTTCTAAATTCTATTCTAACTTTATTCGAAATTGGTTTTAAATTCTATTCTAACTTTATTCTAAATTGGTTCTAAATTCTATTCTAACTTTATTCTAAATTATAAAATTGGCAAATTTCAAAAATGAAGTACAAATGCACAACATTTTATTTATTGTGAAGAAAAAAGTGGTTATTCCCTCATCAGATTTTTTTTTAATAAATAAATTATAAATTCTCAAACAATGCCTGACTATTTTTTAAAGAGCACAATAAAAACGTCCTGTTTACGAAAAAGTTCCACGGACCAATTAAGACCTTCTCACGAACCACTAGTGATTCGCGAACCACGGGTCGGGAGCATTACTTTAGAGCAACGGTTCCCAATTAACATTCACCCATTAAATTTAAAATTAGGATCAGGGATACCTTTCTTCATGTATAACAGTTTCTCTCCCCTCCCCCCTTCCGCTTCCTGGGCATGTTTACGTTTTAATGTTGTTTGAACGATAAAATAAAGGGCGGGAAGAAAAATTCTAAAAATAGTTTTATAATTTCTTTTAATTTTACATAGCTTTTACTAAGAATACGGACACAGATTTACCCAACAAATACATATACAAGATAACACTACAAATCAGAAGTTAAGTTAGTTACTGCACTGATTTTCGTCAAGGATGACCATTCAATGCATTTTAACCATTTTTTCTTTGTGTGATTCCTAAGTGAGACATTCTCTATCCAAACAATAAATTTATCCGACTATCTAAATTACAACAGAAATCATGCGGAAAAAAATACGGGTCGAATTGATAACCGTTCTCCTTGACGCGTTTTGTGTATCGTTTGGCGCTGAAGTCGGTTAAAAAACACATCCATCGTTTTTAATTACTTCAAGGAACATTCACGCCAAATTCGAAAAAAAAAATTGAGCAACGCATTTGGTCGTGACTGCGTAACAAAGAGCCAGACAAACAAACAGACGAAATGCTGAACTGTCGAGTTAAAACAGGACCTCGCTAACGTTCGATCAATAAAATCTCGATTTCTTTTTAAAAGGGTTAAAGTATAATGAACTTTAACAGTTTAAAAATTATCAGTCACAAAAATAAAGTTTTTGTAGAATGACGAATGTTATTGTAGACTTAGTTCATTTTGTTGTCTTTGAAAAGCTATTCTTGTTATAGAAAGTGTTACCCTTTACTCTGTTCTCTTAATCTTCTTTACATGTATAATTTATTACATGTATAATCCTTTATTCCTTTGCAATTTTAAGATTCTAATTTTAACACACTAAAAAATTTATTTGAAACTGCCCATTAAAAGGGAATGTGTAATATAAATACAGAAACAAGGAATTAAGTATCTTCAGATTCTCTGACAAATATATTCCATGAAATTCGCTTTTATCAACAGGACATTACACATTTTCTCCCCTACCGGAAGAAAACTGTTATCCACTTCGACATTTGTCTGCGAATAACACCATAAATTATTTATCCAACTACAATTTTTTTAACGTTTCCCAGAAAGACCTGCTTGCAATTGTAGGCAGTGCTTATAAAAACTACCTAATTGAACTTGAATGATTTATGAGCTTAGAAGCGCAGAAGGTCTTATATCAAAACTAACAAGCTGCAATAAATTAGTAATGTCGCGAAGCTATAGTAGAGTTATCTTTATAAATTAAGACCTATTGACTGTAATTTAGAAAATGTACTGTATTAAATGTATTTTAAAGGACAAGTAGGTATATATTTGTGAGGGTTATAATTAAGAAGAAGTCAATAACATTACAGTGTTCTAAACGAAAATTGGAGTTTTCAGTGCAATTATTTTAAATAATATTTATACAATATAAATGCAACAGCGTTTTAATTATTTTATTTCGAATTTTTTTTTTAATTATTATCAAGTTTGACACAAGCAAGTAAGTTCAGCATGCTTTAAATTTTAATTTTTGGTTAATCATGGTGTTCATCAAAATGTTTAATGGTAAAGGAATGGTTCAAGAATAAGTCACTTATTTATCTCTCCGTTGTAAAAAATAAATAAAACTGCCACTGTCGCCAAATTTAAACGGTCATTCCTTTTAATTTTTTTACACACATTTCAGAAAGTAATGATCATATATTAATATAAAATTTATTTGTAGTTTGTATAGAAGAATTTTAAAAATATGAATTTGTTTAATGCTAAAAAGGTACTTCTAATAAGAAAACCATAACAGGAGTCCCCTTTAACATTAAGCGATTCATATGATGATTACTATAAAATACACTTGCAAGAACTGGCTATAGAGGAAATAAAACGCTTAAAAACGAACAACTTTTGCTAGAATAGTGGTAGCCAACCATATGTAAATTTGTGCATATAATTTTTTTTTAATTTATAAAACTTTAAAAATTCGAAATTTTTTTTTAACAATTTGTCTTCAATCTCAATCTTATGCAGTTGCTCCCAGATGTGTTCGTACACTTTAAAAATGTGTAAAAAAAAAGCTCTGGAAAAAAAAATCTGGAATTAAATTCGCATATAAAGTAGAATATTATTTCACATAATCCCCATGTTCTTAATCAAATCTAGCATATAGTGTTTAATATTGAATTATTTTCTTTTTATAAAAATGAAAATGCAAGTAAGCAGAGAAAAACAGTGGCTCCCAAAAGTGTTAGTACACTTAGAATTTCAAAGAAATACTTCTCAATTCATTACAAAAAATAATATTTCAGAATGGGAATTTTTTAATATGATATATAAATTGTTCTTAATAAAAAAACTACACAAAATATTTTAAAAACATAGTAAAACTTTTTTGGGGGAAATCAATAATTAAAAAGTAACAAAAAAATTATCACACAAAAGTTCTCGTACACTTTAAAAAAAATCTCCACACGTTAATAAATATTGCAATATTTCGGTAAATTAGTACTTATAGGATATCCTGTAACATCCACTAAAACTTTTAAATGTATGGCCATAGATTTCTTTAGGTTTTTTTTGTAATTCCTGCATGAATTTCCTATAATTTTCGATCATTACTTTTTTTAGTTCGTTTTTCGTTTTAATGTCGAGTTTTCGTACTCTAACGACTAGTTCTCTACAAATAACAGCAAACAAGAACTTGTGGACAATTATAGAGACAACAGAGGCAAACGTTGAGACCGGTGTGCTAAAGATGGTAATCTTGATAAGAAACAAAGTTGATTCCGATAACCAAATTTTGAGCTTATAATTTTAAACTAAAAACTTTAAATTTATAAAATAATTTGTTAAATATCTAAATATACATACATCATCCATTATGCTATCATTAAATACAAAATTACCGAGTGCTGATGCTAATTTGCACTCTTGCACAAGGACACTTCCAAAGCATGCTTTATTTTACTGTTCCGACTATCCCATGTAATCTAGATAATCTCAGCGCTTGTCGAACAGTTTCGAATGAAATTTAAATAGAACATGTTTCATTAAATTCTGTAGATATTTATACAATACTCAAACGTGGATTCTTCACAAATTTTCTAACTACAAATCTCTGATCACATTGAGTTGACTTTACCGATGATATTTTCTTACCTTGTTTTTGATCCAATTTTTTTCTTTAAAGAGTTATATCACATACTGCACGTAGAATGAGATAAGTTTATTAATTTAGCGATACTCCCAGATGATTTACTACTATTATGATGAAAAATTATTAATATTCGAATTATTAATATGCTATTATTTGTTTCCTTATAACTACGATCCATTTTTAAGTAATAAATAGCATATTACGAAGCAAGCAAGCAAAAATTAAAAACAAACGATTATTAAATGTCAACACAATGCAAAAGTAAAAAAAAGCGACAGACGATAATTCTATTTAACTATTTATCCAAAAATGTTTCGGTGTACAATCACTTTTGTGGAGTTTTTTTTTTCTCTGTTTTCTTTTTATAAAAAGGAAATAATTCAATATATATACTAGGTTTTATTCAGAATTACATGGAGATTATGTGAAATAATATTATACTTTATATTCGAATTCAATTACGTCATTCACTTAACATGGATGAAAATATCGTTTGCAATTTAAAATAATTTTTTTTCGTTATTGACACTATAGAAATGACGTCACATGTTTTGTTTAATTTGATAATTTCTCATATTGAAAAACATCAGCACATTGGGCTTTTTGCTACTCTATGTATTCATACAAAAATTAAAATAACTAGAATTTTATCTTAGTTAAATGGTTTTTGAATTGTTTTAATGTTATAATTATTTTGTGCCTTATTGTTTTGTTTGTATGCAGGTTAATTGTAAATATATTTGATTATCTTAGATCTAACTTTTAGAACAATACTTTCATAATGCGAGTAATTTGTGTATCAACTTCAATTTTATTATTTGAAAAGTATTTTATGCAAGTATTTTTTTTAATGTACGAAGTTTAGTGTCACTGTGAATTTTCGACATTATATTACTTTATAATGTTATTAAATGAATAAAATTCCACAAATATTGACTGATTATTGAGAAAATATTTTATTTAACATTCCAATGAATATCTTCTTTTAAAACTTTAAATGGCGAACATTAAGAATAAAATTTAGAATTCTTTAACACGTAGTAAAAGTAAGTTTTTCAGTATTTTAAAACATACTATTTTTGGTTAAGTATTTTTGCCGGGGTTGTGAACTTTATTCGCATTTTTTTTTTAAAGAATTTGATGTAGTTTATTAACAAAAAACTTTTAGGTCTATTTTTCCAGCAATTTAAATTCTTATGTTCTGTATTCCAAAGTCTAAAAATACAAACTACTACTTAGATACACAAGTTGCTGGTCGAAGAGATTGCAAAGATGTAGCCTAAATGATATATTGGAAAAGGCATTTGGAAATAGTCAAATCAAATTTGCAATACTGGGAAACGGGAAATTCGAATTGCTATCAAAGTCAAATCATTGAAGTTCACGATCAAATTTCTTTATTTAACCATCATTAAAAACTTCTGTTTTCTGTTTTTGATGCCTTTTTCACTTTTATGCGGCTTAAGAACATTTCAATATCGAGATTGATTCTGAAGTTTCATTAAAAATGACGCTTGAAATTAATGCTGATAAACTTCAATTTAATTATACTCTTTTTGATGCTAATTTTTGTTTTTAATAATAGAAAAATTAAGATAATAGTGCTTTGTTTATTATTTAAATTAATAATATGTTTCCTTAGATAAAAAGTCGTAGTTCTACGTAAATACTTATTCCTATAAAAAAAACCTATTACAATACACATTTTCCTTCAATAATGATGATAACGGTAATAAAATTTCATCAATTAAAGTAAGCACTGAAAACTAAAATATTATAGTCATGTCATGATTAAATTGAGACATCCGTATTAAAATAAATCGGGTAGGTACAAACCGCTTTGTATTTGTCCCTACTCGGTACAAAGTTAGAGAGGGTTAGAAGATAATTGGTCAACATGGCTGAAACGGCCTACCATCTTTTACACGATAGTATGTCATTTATCCATATAAGCTGATTCCACATTAAGTTATGGAATCGGAAGCGTATACTGCATGTACGCACGATACTCCTCCCCGCGTGATACAAACGTAAGAGGAGGAATGGGTTAGGAATTCGCATGTTCGAAACATCTGACTTTCGTCTACACGACAGTGTATTATTTATACTCATAGGCTAATTCAGGATTTTCAAATGTCGTTTTTCATTATGCGATTTCATGCAACTATGTACCCGTACCGAAAGGAAATACCTATTAATCTCAAAAAATATTTTGAGCAGGAATGTTTAATTTTTAAAACTACATACATTATGAAAGATTATTGGTGAATTATTGGATTTTATCAGTCTATTAGAAACCAAGTAATATAGATATATATAGATATTTTTAACTTATAATTTATTAAAAATAAATATATTTTAAATTTTAATTAAAGAAAAACATTATTATTTTTTTTAAGGAGTAATTCTAAATTGGTATGTACGATTATCCCTGGGAGGAGAGGTAATGTATATATTTTCTGTCATTTGTCGTTATTTCATTTTCTCCGAGCGAAGAACGGGTACTTTTGCTAGTAAATACATAAAAATAAAGTATTTAATCCCATTTTAATAACTTCAACAAATCACAATAGAGTCTATATGTTCAAATGAGCAATACTCATATTATATATCAGATATATTATTTATGTAGTAAAGTTAACTTTATGTTATATCCCTTTGTTCCCTTTATTATGTAGTAAAGTTCCCCTGTAGTAAAGTAAAGCCCTTTAGACACTTCGGATCTTAATGAGGAATCAAAAGAAAGAGAATGTCGTGGACCAGTGACGAATCGTACTTTCATCTCATCAAAATATCAACGTTTTTTTTAACAAAATACGTTTAAAATAATTCATTTTAACGGTTTTTTTAAACAATCCATTGATAATGCTGCCATCTATGAACAGACCGTTAAAGTTTTGTGGCCATTAAAGATTCACTATTGTCTTTCACAAGAATGGGAGGGAAATTGTCCATGCGATATTTATCGCACGGACTTGCTATTCTTAAGTAATAGAGCATGTATCTTAAATAATTGAGTGGGTGTTAATTAAACAATATACCATGTAACGCAGTTTTCTTTTTTAATCGAGAAAAAAAGAACCATCTTTCTATCATTCAATTTTTCATTTTTTAAAGTAAATTTTGCTGCAATTGGAATATCTATTTTTCATTTTTGTCAATATTCACTAACACCAGCCCGGAATTTACATTGAATTTTAATTAATTACTGAAGTAATGTTTTGCAAGGAATTGTCGTTTACCACTCTTTTATTGCAATACTTCCAATTTAAAAAAAATTATATTCATAGAGTGAATGGTCGTTAATATTTGAAAGGATTATAAAGGATTTTTAAGGAAAGGATTATAAAGGAAAGGATTATAAAGGAAAGGAAGAAAAGGAAAGGAAATATATAAAGGATTTTTAGTTATAACTGATTTTTTAATTTAGATAACGTAAAAAACTTTTTATAAAAACCTTCTTCTAAGTGGATATATATAATAAACATGATTATATATGATATAATAAACAGAAATATAGAAAAAACATGATTTAAACATAACATAAAATAAACATAATAGTGGATAAACATGATTGATAAATATTTTTAAAAAAATAAGTTTAGCCTTTCAACAACAGCAATATTTTTTATTTCATTTTTTTCAAAAATGCCGAAATCTAACAAAACTTTAACGCCTCTCGATAGAAAAGTCAATATATTACCAAACAGTCTCAAATACAGTTCGGAAAATAATTTTGCTACAATAGCTTCATTAAACATAAAAATTGTCCTCCCTTGATCAATCAGTTATCGTTGCTCAAAAATAGAAGAGTAAAATGCCTGAAATAACTTCCAGACTCTTCGACACATTCTTGCCCGTCGTCTCCACTCTAAACGTGCTCCAGGGCTGCAACACGGATTGGAAGTTGGTGTCGGAAGACAACGAAATGGCGTTTTATGTCAATTACATCCCTTACGTCATGGTGAAGACTATCTTGGCGATGACATTTTGCATTGCCTTCAGACTGGTTTTATAGGTCATGGAAAACTATTTTTCTGTTATTTCTATACGAAAGAATTACTTAGCTTTTCATTATTAGTAATATAAAATACTAGCTTAATTGTCCATTCTACGTATAGGAAGGAAATAAAATTTATAGGCACTAATACTAAATAAGCAAAAGCAAAGATAATTCTATATTTAAAACGTTTTTACTTTTCCTTCCCCTCTACATGATATTCACACTAGGACATTCATTAAAGAGATTTATTTTAATTCTACATATATAGTTTTAAGAGTAATGCTCTAAAACGTATTTAACATTCTTTAAATTGCTATACCAACTTCAGTTTATTTGCTCCAACCGCGAGATCAGTGAAATCCTAGTCATAATTGTCCAATACGTTCATAATTGGGAAACTGCCAAGGCTACATACATTAAAAAAATCATTTGAATGGTCCTGTCAAGACTCAAACACGTGGCCTATCGTTCTAAAGTCCGACGCGCTATAGACTAAGCTACAAAGAGACATTGTAGATATTTTTTAAGATGTTTCTTTATGCAATATTTCTAGAATTGTTTAAATCAATTTACAAATAAAAAAAACTAAATGGAATTTTACCAATCCGAGTCTCAGGTGCACATCCTGATTAATAGTACTTATATATATAATTTTTCAGCTTTTTATAAGCGAAGGAAGTAGATGTTTTGCGATCTACAGAGTTGTTTTGTTTTTAGAATTGTAGCTATATCTTTCTATCAGTCTTCAAGATTAATTCATCTAAATAGTAGTCAAAATATGCTTCGAACAAGATAATTAGGTGTAAAGAAAATAAAGATTAAAACAAAACACATTTTTACAGTTTTATATTAAATTTATTTGCATACAAAATTAAACATTATTAAAAATCTAAATACTATTAACAGAGTTCTACATTGTCAATGTCAAAAGGTAATAATGTAGTCGATAAACGGTTTAATACATATTATTTATGCTTGATACAAAATAACAGAGTCAAATCACATAGCCTAGTAAAGCCTACTAGCCTAGGGGGGAGGGGGGGGGGGGGGGGGGTTCGGAAACCCTGAAAATTGGGAATTTCAACTTCCAAAAACCCCGAGTTGGGAAAATTTATACCGGAAAAAAATTAATATTATTAACAAATTGTTGCCCAACTTGTAAGGTTTTATTTAAATTAAACTTCAGAACGTGCACTGCATTGGAATAGGGGTGCAACAAATCAATGCTTGTGAGAGAACTGTTTAATATTACCTGAAAAATATATAAAAAATCATGAAAAAGGTCGATAAGTTTTAATTGGGAATTTTCAGCATTGTTGGGAATTTCGAATCGCTAAGTTGGGAAATTTCTTGTTTCAACCCCCCAAAATATTGTTTGTGTAACGGCACTGATGAAACCTATACCCTATTGCCTCTTTTAAGTTCATCTCGATTGTTATCTTTTTCTTAGGTCTTCTCGTATTTTTGTTCAGTTCTCTAAGAATTACAAAATCCTTGATTACTGGAATATTATATGCCTCTTCATAAAAATCTTTATCAAAGATTTTATTTCATTCCTTAGTGCAGTAATTCTTGAACGTTGAGCAGGCAGGTTGACCTATCTCCGGTGTAAACTGATGTGCTAGTTTCTTTGCAATGGCCTGACATTTATTTGGGCTTTAAGGTGGACTTTTCTTGACTCTTGCAATATCTTTAAAAAATGAGCTACAATTTTGATAGGCCTTCTTAGGAGAATCTACTGAATTTGGATTAGAAGGACTTGGTTCATTTTAAGCGGTTGCGGAAATTCTTTTTTACCTGTATTTTTTTTATCTATTCCCTCTTATTTGCTTTAAAAATCCCTTTGATCAACTTTCATTTTAGTTTCCACGTGCTTACACCTTTCTTCTTGCTATCTAGATTAATTATCTTTAACTGCTTGAAATATTCCATTTGTTTTTTTCTTTCTCTAATCTCTATCTTTCATTTTGCTACTTTTTCCCCATTTACAGTTTAAATAAGAAAAGTATAATAAATAACAATATTTAAAAATAAGATCACTTATGATATTATTTTTAAATATTGTTACTGTGCATTTTGTAATCGTTGTTGTTCTACAAACACAGCATATAGTTGTGACTTACTCTACGCTGCG
Source organism: Troglohyphantes excavatus (assembly GCA_963932185.1). Taxonomy (NCBI): domain Eukaryota; kingdom Metazoa; phylum Arthropoda; class Arachnida; order Araneae; family Linyphiidae; genus Troglohyphantes; species Troglohyphantes excavatus. Next base: position 37,772,296 of record OZ010669.1, read on the forward strand.
ACTTACACTACAGTTTTAATTTATTTAATATTCACTAAAAAATTTCCTTCTTTTAAAAATCAAAACTGCAGTCTGATAGAGATTAGTATAGAGGAGGAAATCACTGATTTTTTTTTAATTGTGGCTCAATTTAAAAAAAAATAGAAGAACTTTTGTTCTTTTTTTGTGACTTACACTACATTTGAAAAATACATATTTCATTTCGTTCTAAATCAATAATTAAATCAAGATAAATTTTTATAAAGTAAGGAATTTGATTGTACATTAACTGTATTTCTAAAAACCCATACTCAAAATATTCAGAAAAAGTAACTTATATTAGGAATCAAGGAGTAGAAATAATGCAAATGTAAGCAAGTTTAGTTTCATTGCATAGCAACCATTTTGAATTTGCACCATTGTCACAAAATATGCGCAAAATATATATTAATGCAAAATATAATAAATTCAATTATTTTTTTATATTATATAAAAATTTCAACTTTGTAAAAAAATATTTTAAAATTCACTCTTAGGACACTTTTACGTGGAATTACCTATATATATATATATATATATATATATATATATATATATATGGGTAATTCCACGTAAAAGTGTCCTAAGAGTGAATTTTAAAATATTTTTATAAACATATAAACTTACAAAGTTTTAAATTTCGTGAAGAATTTGATTTATATAGAAACTTGGTATCATTCAAAATTATTTTTACAAAAAATTATTAATTTTTTTAAACTTTTTAATTCAGAATTTAATTATTATTGTGCTTTTATACTATGTTAAACAGAGTTATAAAGTTTTAAATAGTGTGTCAAATATATATTCACTATCTCTTATTACAAAATATAAATTTTAATTAAAAAAATTAAAATTATAAAAATACAAATTTATACAGTTTCTAATATAATATTACACTTTTATACAAAACACTGGAGAAATATTTTTTTTAAAATGTGCTTAGATATAATTTTCTTAAATATTTGTTTTTATATATAAATAAATATTCCTCATAACATTTTATGCTAAGCTTTTTGTTTTGTAAAGTTAAAGTTTGTGAAATTTCCTAACTAACTAGTCATTTTCACAGTGATTTCTTTTTATCTAGGGGGAATGTCATCGAATTTATAGTGGGAATTGATTTTACAATTTCAGCTTGATAAAAAAAAACTCACTATAAGTCAATATAAATATATAAGTTGCAGATATCCATAAATCCTCACATACTCCTTTTCTGCCTACACTACTGGTTGTGTATAAAAATTCCTAGAGTCAGCAATAAGTGTGTAGCAATAAGACACACATTTGTTGCGCGATGCACAACTTGGATACGCTCGGTATTGATTCAAGGAACTTCGGCTTGCTACGCCGATACTCTGCCAGTCAGGCCAAAGTGATCACTCTCGCCTAAGCGGGAGTATCGGGTAGATGCAATGAACCCCACAGTACCCCCCGCTCAGTGAGTCGGACAGAGGAACGATTGATTGTGATGCATCATTGCTATGCCCGTGAAGCGTTATCACATGGGCAATAGTTGATGACGTGAAGCGTTAACATGTGGCAGGGGTTGATTCAATGTGGTCACACAAGTGCTAGTACGAAGGTTGCGTTAATCTGCAGACCGGGTCACCATTTGTAGCAATAAGACACACATTTGCTGCGCGATGCACAACTTGGCTACGTTCGGTATCGATCCGAGGAACTTCGGCTTGCTACGCCGATACTCTGCCAGTCAGGCCAAAGTGATCACTCTCGCCTAAGTATCGGGTAGATGCAATGAACCCCACAACTGTGGTACAAAAATAAAGCATTGTTAAATACACTATCTGCAATTACTATCACTCAAGATAAGTTAAAACTCTAAAACATTCGCAATTGACTCAGTCAATTTTTCCATTTAGCATGTGACGAACACATTCTGAAAAGGTTTTTTGATAAGTTTGATTCTAATTATCTAACTATAAACACAGCGATTGCAAGTCCAAAGTTATATACAGTTTCTTATAAAAGTAACATATATTCAATAAAAAAGACAACCATAATAATTCAGAGATATATGTTAAAACAAAGATTTTACTACATGTTGCACAAAATAACAACTGGTGGCCTCCTTTAACGAAAAGTATGTACAACAAATCACATTTAAATATTCAACAAGCACACAAAAGAATAATAAGTACCCAACCAAAATACACTAATGCAATAACACAAAACACCATAAAAAAGTATAATAATATGGATTGACTAAATTATATAATAACTAACACCTAATTAAAAAAAATGTGACTATTTCGATTTGTAATTCAAAAGAAAATTCCTACAACTCATATTCTTTCAACATTGGAAACATTAAACATGTTTTCGTAACAATTGAAGTATTATTTACTTAATTATTACTATTAAAAACTTAACTTAATAATCAAACAAAACAAATTTGGCCAAAATTGAAACAAATTCAATTAATTGCATACATAGGTGATCAGTTGTCTCAATTACTTTTAATAACATTAAGTGTGTGATGCAAGACTCCACACAAAATGCATACCAACGTTATGATTTTCTGTTTTATGTTATATAAGTATATTAATAAATATAGTTTACACTAGCTATATATTATCTCTAAATACCTTGTTTAAATGTGTTGAGGCAAGGGAGTATTTTCTTTAACATACATTCAGAGACATTTTATTTGCTAGCATAAATCGTTTGTCTAAATTGAATGAGTCAAAAATTAGGGTTATCAAATTTCCATGTTTTAAAAAATTTCCAAACACAGAATCACATAAGGAATCACACACAGAATCCCATTGAAGGCAGCAAAAATTAACTGCTTGTAAATAATAACACAGCAAAGTATAGAAAATCTAGATATTTGTCATTTTTACAAATTTATAACTGCATGGTAAAAAGAAATTTAATCAATAACGATAAAAGTAAGTTACGGACTGTTACAGTAGGTGATTTGCAATTTCTACTACAATATTATATCTCGCTCACCAAATCGGAATTAGTATATATAAGTTAGTTGTGTTATCGAGGCTATGCTGCGCTAAACAGCAGATGTTGCAGATCGCAAAATAATTCTGTCATAAATTGATAACACATAAAAAAATTGCAAATGTGATAAAATCGAAAAATAAAACCCAACTTGTTTAAATATAGAAAGAATATGTGCTTAGGAGAGTTGTTTAATGGGATCGTTAAAATAGCATAGTCTGCCCAGTGTAAAGGCTGGACAGTCCTAATCACGACAAGAGAAAAAGTTATTGATACAAATAAAAAATAAAACTTTTTTTTTATTTCCATTATTAAAAAAGTTTAATTTAAAAATCTCCCTCAATTTGCTCAAAGTATTGTAAATATGTATAATTTAAAATTTGCTGAAAAGCTATTAAATGTGTCATGTGATAATAATGATTAGGTAACCATTTATATGCCATGAAACATAAATTGAATTTATAAATATATATATATATATATATATATATATATATATATATATATATATATATATATATATATATATATATATATATATATATATATATATAAATGTGCAGCCTACATACATAAAAAAAACACTGTAAAATCATACTTTATAAAATAAAAGTTACTTTAGCATAAATGCACCTTAAAAATGACTTTAAAATATTTGATTTAGTAAAATCTACTTGCTAAAATAAACTAGTATAAAAATGTAATATGTAGTATAAAATGTAGTATATATCTAGTATAAAATGTAGGGAACTTGTAAGATATATATAAAAGATACTAGGTTAACCGCTTTAAGGTTTGGTACACTTAGCAATGAGTAGTAGTAAAAAGAATGCTATTTATTTCTTGATTTTGGCAAATATTGCTGCAAATACGTTTTAGTTTAACATCACAGAAAGTTAGCGGAAATTAAACTGAAATAAATGTGATTACTCTGCTAAAGGGCCTTCAATGGTGTCGAGTAAAAAACAATATACACATTCAAGGGGTGAAAGTATGAACCTTACTTTGTATATTACTTAAGTATTTTGCTACAGAAGGTAAAAATATTTTTAAATATACGAGATTCACAAGCTTTACAACCGTCTCCATTACCGTTAAATTGCAGATATCCCAAACCAATTTAAGAAATTAAAATTTAATTCAGTTGAAATTTGCATAACACTTTAATAATAGTCCTGACCTTTTCCTTAAACCTAATTTCACCAGTATTTAAAAGCTTTGGCCTATTCACCAACTCGTTTTGAAATTTTCTCAGCTGAACCAACACAGCTTTGATGTTGGAGGTGAACTGCAAAACAAAAGCGATGACGTTCCCATGGTTTCTCGCATCAATGTACATCAGTTCCAATAAAGCGTTTGTTGGGAGGATTCCTTCTGATTTCCCGATGCAAGATTTTACGGAAGGAGGGAGATCCAAGCGAACCCTTGGGAGGCTTGACGTGTGTTCAAAATCCGGTTCTGAATCATCTGAACTTGAATTCTTGTTATTGGTCGGTTCAACTAAGAGAAATGAAAATTAATAGAAGCTTTCAAAACAAACAGAAAAACATTTTTTATACAGCAGATCCACCTTATCAAAGGACCCTAGATATAGCAATACCTGTCTTAAAATGACCGTTGCTTAAAGTCCCAATTAATTTATTACATTCTCATGCAATAAGTTGTTTTACTTCTTACAGCTACTTTTTGTTATAACGATAAATTATTATGGGCCAGAGAAGGGTCGTTATATTGACAGTCGAATGTACTAAGTATGAACTAAGTACATGGGTGAAAGTTTCTAAAAATTCCAGAATGAAAGCAAGCAGGTGTTTTGAAATCAACTCATGACTTTGTTGATTAATTTATGAATTAAAATGCTTTAAACCTAACAATGAGTTCTTAATTTTAAACTGTGTGTGTTGGAACATAATATATTTAAAAAATATAAACATTCAAAATTTTAATTCAGATCTTTATAAAAATGTTTTAAATAAGAGGAGCAAACAAATAGGTTCATAAATACACCTTAATAAGTACCTTTTAAAGTTTCAGACATTACTTACCAAAAACGGTCATAATATATAGCCCATAGACCAACCTCTTTTCATGAAGTACTATTTCATTTAATAACATGTGAAAAAAATTCTTAGACTTATTTCTTTAACCGCTTCTTGGCCAGTGCCATATGTAAGACGTCCAGCATTGTCTGGTTGGTAAGTTCGCCAAGAGAAAATACCCGTATTGCAATTAGAATTCAGGATATAAGATACATTTTTTCTTAAGAAAAAAATACTTTTTTGTAACGGAAATTTAAAAAAAAAAATGAAGTGATTAACTGAAACTTATGTTAACTAAAACATATTAATAATAATTAAGTACACAGGTGAGTGTGAGTTTCAAAATAATAACGATATTAAAATTACATAATTAACTGATCAGTGGAAGGAATTAAATTACATCTACTTTTTCTTCCATTAGTCATTAGTAGCTATTGAAAACTAAATAAATTTTTGTCCCAAGTTGTTAAAAATAACAAAAATAATTTCAGATCATCACACCTGGTAACTTTCTTTTTAACTTTTTTCTATTCTTGTCAACAGACACCTTTATTCCCTGCAACTTTTCTATACTTTCCTGCTCCATTTCTTCGCTTTTCTTCTCTATTTCTTTGTATACCTTCTCTATTTGTTTGCTTTTTTCCACATCTATGAAAAAAAAATAAAACTTATTTAAAGTAATTCATATTGTACGAAAATAGGCAATGGAAACTCATAGACGGGATGATTACTTTTTGGAAATTTATGCAATCTAAGTACTTTTAGAAATGTTATTAAAATATAATTTGGTCTTAATATATATCAGAAATACAGCCTGATAATAATTATATAATAAAATAATAATCTATAGAAATATACATAATTATATCTGGCAACAATTCAAACTAATGTTTTTTTTTAAAACAAATTTTCATAAATTGTTTTGTTTTAACATTTAGTTTCTGTCACAATGAAAACCAGTGATAATTTTTTTATTTAAATAAGAAAAGGGTTTAGTAATTTTTCAATTACAAAATATATTACATTATTACTCCCAACTTGTCCTGAAATATAAATGCATTAACTGATTTAAAAAAAAAAAATACAACTCATTTTAATTCCACAAAAGACATACCCCATTATGTGGCCAAGACTTAAAAAACTCTTTTCATCAAAATACCATGAAATAAAACAATTTAATATATATTTTTAAGGTTTTTATGGTTCTTGGAGCTATACTGGCAGCAAAATATAAAAATTTTGCCAAATTAACAAATGCTTTAAAATCTGTAAACTGCTAAGCTAACAAAAATATAAAATAAGTCTAAAAATGTGAAATGATAATAGCCTAAAAGCATTGAGATAATTAAAAATCTACAAGAACAGCATTTCACTATGTAATGTAAACAAGATGAGAGAACAGATTTCTGAATCGGTGGAGGATGGTTAGCTAAATTTGCCACACTAATGTGACAAATTCGGTACCTGGAAAAGAAGAGTTTCCGATATGAACCGTACATGGAAAAGAAGAGTTCCGATAGACTATAGTATCGGTTCAGAATCTATCTCTAAGGAAAGACTATGAGACACTACCTGGTAATTTGAAACAACTACCAGATAATGATTATTAACCACCTGACAGACACAAATGTATATATCCGATAGTGTACCTCCAGTGTAAAATTGTTACCATTTCAATTTTTCTCAATTTAAATAGCACAGTGACAAATGATTCACTTCAGAATCTGCTATTTTTGGAAAAAATAGTTTTGTGATAATCCTCTATATGTCTATGTTGAATACCTTTATGAATATGTCCATGACAGGAAACAAACTTCGGGAGTATACATATCTACATTTTGAAGTCATTTAAAAAATAATAAACATAAGGACATCCATGAACACAAAAGACTGCCTACCTACAGAATTATCATTTAGCATCTCCTGAACCAATTCTTCATTCTTTTCCGAAATTTGCTCCTCGATAGCTACAAAATTTATACAAATAATTTAAGTATTCAATATAAAACATCAATATACTAGTATACAAAATAATATACTAGTATTCTGCTAAAGGATATTAAAATATTTTCCAAAAATAAAATACTTAATTTTACTATTAATGACAAAAAATTCGGTTTTAAAATCTGTTTTATTTTATGAAATTAAAAACCATTGTTAGGTCAAGTTAGAATAGTTAGGAATTTTGTTTAACAACTTCCCTCTAAGTGGGAAAAAGACAGCATTTTGTGTCCCAGCAAAAAGTACTTTTTCTTTTTTCAAGGTCAACATATTTGAATGAATTCTCCAGTATGCAGTGAATTCTGAACTATAAAGATAGTAGTACTTAGCTTTTCAAGGATGCCTTGTGGCATTTGGAAAATCCTTTTCGACCACCACCTAACAATTAAGTTTTAATAAGAACAAAAATATATTATGAAACACTTAGTAAAGAAGTTTATAGAGTTCACCAATCCAAATTTATGAAATTTATCAGTAAAAATATGAATTTAAAGATGAATAATAATTAAAGAGCTATGCATTTTATCACACTTGTTTATTTAAAAACAAAACTATGCAATTAGCATTTTCAGCTAATGAAAAAAAAGTTTTGTATGTTTTAATTTTATGAATTGTTAATACACACAACATGATAAACCTACAATATTCAACATACCTTTATGTAGGATTTTTTTTTCATAATGTTTAAATTTCTCTTGTCTGGCAAACTCGAAACATGAAGTAAACTTATATAAACACTTCATAGCATCTAGCCTTAAAGTTTGAATGATTATTCTTTAAAATATACAATATTTGTGAAATCCTGATAAAAGCCCTAACAATAACATTCAACCAATGGGTAGCAGACATGCCAATTTGGACTGGTTTCGTACGCGCTTTCCGAAAATAAAAATAAGGAGTTTCTAAAGACTTTTTAACTACTTTTAAAGCAATATATGCCTCAATTTTAACGTGAAAGAAATATATATATTTGTACGAAAAGTTAGTTCTAAAACCACAAAAAGGCTTTTTAGTAAAAAAATATTTAACTAAATGAATATAAGAGAAAAATATCAAACCAATCGTATGCAAAGAAGCTGTAGGTTTTCTACAGAGACATGTTTAATTTACATTAAAATTTCAACATTTTCAATAGCGGGTTAATAAAATCATTTAAATGAAAGTCCTTTTATGGCAAGTTGAAAGTTTCTAAAGACCCTTTGGAAAAAAATAAGGAGTTTCCAAGTACTATAACACAGTAGTACTATTTCCAAGTTTATCCTAAATGCCCTTATGAACATGTAACGAAAATAAGGAGCTCTTAAGGACTTTTAAGAATCATACATACCCTGCTGGAAGAGAGTTTATATGGGAGATTGTTCAGGGAAAAGACTAACGGGGAATAAAAAATAAAAAAAATTACATATTTTAATCAGATCACTAGGTCAGATATTAGTCAATACACGCCACTTATCTGCATAATGCAGGAGATTTGGCAGGTCAAACATTAAACTCTCCTGAGGATATTAATAATCTAAAGATAAACACTAACTTCATAAAATATACATTTTCAGTTTTCTGAATTAAGTATGGAAACTAGAAATTTTTACTTACTGGAGTAAGTTGTCCAATATATCATTTATATCTATACAGATATCACGATACCTTACTGTTTCAACTTAACATAAAAATTCAATCCAGTTTTGTAGATTTCAATTGGATTCTATCCAAATCAAAAGACCGGAGAATGCTGCCTTGCAATTTTTATCCACAACCAGATGACAAGAACGACACCTGAACTAGCACTCCACTCTCGAAACTTCCACACCTTATTCAATGTGAAATAATTTGAGCAAGGACAGCATAAATGTCCGTATATGCAATTGTGTAAAAAAAAACTGTTATGTTCTACAAAGAATTGCGAATAAATGAAATCGCGCAACTAAGGAACTAAATTTGAAATGATGGCTCTACTGAAAGTACGATAAACCTACAATGCAATATAAAAACCAATTATTAAAAATGGTTAGGATTACACTTTAATGTTAACTGCATACAAATATAATCAACATACACACACATTAAGTAGAAATTTATGTAAATACTATATCAGACAATTTGAAAAAAAAATTTAAGTTTTTAAAAAAATATGCAAATTTATTATTTAAAAATGCAAAACTCACGGGATAACAATTTACAATTGAATTTTGATAGTTTAGTTCTCAAATTTTTCCAAACAAGAATTTGTATGTATAATTTCCTTTAAATAATTAAGACAACCAAAAAATAAACTAAAAACACCAATGTGATTCGGTTCAGTATGTGATTTCATTATTTTTTTTAGAACTAAAATTAATGGCAATTCAGCAATTTTATACTTCTTGGGTGCAAATAGTGTGCAGTTAAAAAAAATCTTCTATAGGACAAAAAATTCCATATGTCTATTAAACTTATAAAACACATGTAAACCTTAAAAAAAATTAATTGATTTACTAACACTCATTTTTAAAATTACATAACATACATTATAAATAGACAATACATTCAAATGCATGTACAAGCAGGTTAAAAGATTTTTGTAAAATTGCTGCATGCGAATGTTTTTAAGAAAAACAAATGCACCTGTATTTCTTGCTAATCTTTAACACACCCATTCCATTGAGTTAAGACTAATCTCCAAAGTTGTAAAACGGTCATTAAAAGATGGTATCCTTTAATTCATAATAATGCACAATTAAGTTTAATTTTTTTGTGTACAGGCAACTGCCAATTCAAAAAATATTCAAAAGAAGCATAGACACTCTCCCATTGCATAGGTGGTTGGACTTTACCCAGGGTTCGAAACCAGCTGTCCTTAATCATAATTGTCAGTTCGCGACTGTATTTTACAATTAGTCATCTTTTTATAAAAATTTCAGTTTGACGACCGCATTTTTACACCAGGTCGATATTTTTTATACCTAATCCTGATTTTCAATAATTTTTCTCATACTTTATCAGTAATTTTCTCAATAAGATGATATTTTTAGAGTATAACTGGAAACCTGTTTTCAATTTAATGCAAAAGAATCTTTAACGGTTACATATTTATCCAGCAAACACTTCATAACCATGACAGAAGCAACAACAAAATTTATACATATGATTTTTCCCACTAAGAGAAATACGTGCTAAATGTATTACTTCATTGATACATAAAGCATACAATGAAATAGTTACCTTTTTTAGAATTCTTTTACTCTATTTCCTTAAACAAGTAATTGATTTGGAAGCAGAGTATTTGAGAAAAATAAACGTTGGTACTCTTGCACTTTTCTCATATTTAACAAAATCATTTTACTGAGTTATGATTTTGCTTTCGAATTTGTATATTTTCCCTATGAATTTTTTTTGAAGCTTAACAATGCATACTAAAGTTTTAATGATCATTTGCCTGTCAACAATACTGCGACAACTTGCATATAGAATACGGGAGCAGCACTTTCAATTCAAGAAAACAGTACATATGTAGCCTAACAAGAGTGCAGAAAATGTCAAGACCCTTGAAATTTCCCCCAAACTTATTTTTTTCAAACAAAAATTTTCTCAACAGATATTGCAAGAGTTAATCATGTTTTTCCCATAGAAAAAATTTAACTGTCAACGGAATGGGCCACAGAATTGAAAACCACGCTAACATAGAAAGAATAATGTTGCGTTCTTTAGCATTCATAAAATAACATAATGAAATGTGTGTTTTTTATAAATTTTAAAGATGAATATATCATTCAATACTAATTGATAATTATAAAAGGGGCTTATAAAAGAAAACATAAGTAGATATCTACTTTATAATTTTTTGTCGTTAGGAAAAATTTCCCTGGGTGTCCCAAATTTCCCACCAACCTCGTTCGGACATTTTCTGACACCTCGACAAGGGTGTATTCTCAGATGTAGTTCTCCGTTTTCCTCATAACATGTCCATTATAATCTAAGTTTTCCTTTTCTCTTGAAAAAACAAGTACAATCAATGTATAATTTGACGATACGTAAACTTTGTGAACCAAACTAAAATTTTACCTACAATTAGAAAAATTTTTAAGTATGCAGCAACTATCCACCTAAATTTTCTTGTTAGGTTACTTTCAAAGAATCATACAAACCTTGTGGAGTTATAAGCAAAGGCATGGAATTTGATATGTTTTAAATAGGGTCGAGATTTTTCAGAATGAGCCGATTTACTTCCGAGTTTTAAATCCAGCAACAAGAATGGTAGTTTCCAAATATATTTTTTCTAGGTTATTTTTATTAGGGATGAACCGGATAGTGGTTTTGCCGGATACCGGATATCCAGCGCACATTACAAACCGGATATCGGATATCCGAACTAGATTTTGCCGGATATCCGGCAGTTTATTTTTTATGAAAATAACTTCTCATACTAGAAAAAACGGAAATCGGTCAAAAATTGAAAAATATTTTTTTTATTCTGTAGTATTTCCCAATTTCTTATCTTTAAAGTGATACCAAAATTGAATAAACATTCAAAAAACTTTTTTATTTACAAAAGGTTATTCTAGGGGGCTGCTAGCAATGGTCGTATGTTTTGTACATTTTACACTTAATTTCTGAATAATTGTAATTTTACCATATGCTTTTTCATTCCAAACATGAAAACTCAAGTTTGCTTAAACTTTTGAGACATTTATTTATTTATTCAACTTTATATTAGTTGTGAGATGTGGTGACCCTCCACCATAACAATTCGTTAAAAATATAATTTTAAAGTTAAAAAATTTGAAAAAAAGTGGGTTTTTTAAAGTCTCTATTGGTTAAAGGGAGAATCTGCACACTGTGAATACATTGGTAGAATTTTAAGGAAAATACTTAAAGCAAGAACAAAGAAAATTGATCGCCACAAAAAAAAATCTTCGATGTTTTATTCATCCGGATATCCGGCACTTTACTTCCGGATATCGGATAGTTACCGGATAGTTAAAAAGCAGCCTGATAGGCCGGATATCCGTTTCATCCCTAATTTTTATGCAAATTGTTTTAATAACAAGATGATGGAAAATAGTCAGAACAGTCCTATTATCAAAAAAAGGTGTGCAACTTCTAAAATAATGACTAAAATAACCAATGATATACCTAATAAATGGATGTTAATATGTGTACATCTAATAACAAAGTATGTACCTATTAGAAATTGTGTACATTTAAATTACAAAATGAATAATGGGTTAAAATGTATTGAACTTGAACTTTGATTTCTCGCCAAATCTGATTACCCATTTTGGCAACCCCTACAAGGAGAAAAAAAAATTGTCGACGACAAAAACTGTTTTTGTTGCCTATCAAAGAACTCTTCCTTTTTCTCCAGCAGGATTGCCAAAAAGAGACACCCAATTTGGCGAGCAATAAGGGGAGATTGGTTACAAACTGCTGTTGCCATAATTAATCCACAACATTACTAAACAGGAAACACACATCCGCAAAAAAAAAATTCTATTGAGCAGCCTTATTCCAAGCAAATGCAAGTAATAAAGCTGTCAACTATATACCTTTTCCACAATAATAGGTACTACATTAAATTAATGTAAATTAAAAAAACTTTTAAGTTAAAGAAATAAAAAAAGTTATGTCAACTATCACTATCAAATATTTCAATTGCATTTGCAGTCAATTTGAAAACTAAAACATTATTTATGCTTTTCAAAGGCATAGATAACAAATTTCATAGATAACAAATTTTTATTAAAAAATAATTTTATGAATATCACGAAATACAACATTATTTTAACTGCTGGATTAACGGATGATGAGTATTTCTGCTAAAGTTAATTCCAATAACAGCTTTCGAAGTTACCTTTTCACTTGGGAGAACTCGGCCCATTTTGTGGAATCTTCAGAATATATTTTAATCCAGGATTACATTGTTAACACATGAAATGAACTATTTATCTTTATACTCACTCGTCATATTAGACGAAACATTTTCAAGTTTCTCATCCAAACTCATTTCCTTGGCCACCTCAAAAGTCATTTCCCCCGTGATGTTGATGACCACATTCTTTTCATTACCATTGGCACTGTAACTCTTTGCAACATTTAGCAGAGAAGCATCTCCTTCTTCTTCTCTATTCGAACAGTTTATGAGGGAGTGTCCTTGCTTCAGGCAACCCAAGCACAAATGCTTCACATGGAATATATAAGGTGGATGCATTACAGTCAATGGAATCTGCACTTCACTGTCGCACCCAGGGAGCAAGAAACTAATTTCTCGAGTGCCGCTTAAAACGTGGAAAAACTTAGATGAATTCGGCAATATATGATGGTTGCCAACTTCAAAAACGTTACCGAACACACTGAATATATTACGGAGTTGACTGTTTGACAGACTGAGGTAAACATTCCCGATCACAAAGCTGTCAAAGAGTGGCAGGAAAGTGATATGGTATGTTTCGATCTGCAAGGTTTTCCCGATCAAAACGGAAGTGGATTCGATATCGCTGAGATGCAAAACATAAAAGCTGTTGTATGAGTCGTAGAACAGCGCTTTGATTGCAGATGGCTGAATGTAATTGGAAATGAATTCCAATATATCCTCGTCTGGGAGATCCCCAAAATCAAGGCCCATAAGTTTTAGTGCACATTTGTTCGTGTTTTGCTCGGCTGGTGAAGCAATAGGTTCTATCTGCACACAAGCACTCATTGTGAATTGTATTCTTTTAACACTGCTAAATATTTTATAACATAAAAAAAGCCACGTAAAATATTTAAAAAAAAAACGTAAGAAACTTTACGCCACAAGTTTAAATTTGTTTACGTTTATTTTATTACATTTGCGGTCACAGTTGCACGTATGTTGTACAAAATCCAGTAAATGTAACTTAGAGTAAATGAAAAAAGATAAAAACTACTCATTGATATATCTTTCTTTAAAATAACTAACCAAAAATTTATTCGATTTCGGTATTCTCTCTACAGTAAAAAAAATCTTTTTAAAGTATTCAGAAAAAAAAAACTTTAGAAAGGACAGTTTAGTATGCATTTATGTCACGGGCTTCTCCCTATAACAGAAGCTTCTCCCCATAACGTCCCTCCAACCAAAAGCGACACCTACAGGCAGGATCGGAACTACCCTGACAAGGAGTGACGGGGAGGGAAAGACCCTGAAGGATGGGGTTGTAGGAACAGTTGGTTTGGTTTGGCGCACTTCGGTTTCTTCTTATGCGATTTACTTGGCGCACTTTAGGATACTTTAAACAGTTTGTTAACAATGCAGAGTGGTACGTAGATCGGGTGGTGTAGTGGTAAAGTGTTTAAGCCTCATACAGTAGACCCGGGTTCGATCCCGCTTGGAGTACTTTTATAAATTTATTTTTTAACTTTGGTATTCTATGGGAAATAGTATATTTAGAAGCTTCTCCCCATAACGTCCCTCCAACCAAAAGCGACACCTACAGGCAGGATCGGAACTACCCTGACAAGGAGTGACGGGGAGGGAAAGACCCTGAAGGATGGGGTTGTAGGAACAGTTGGTTTGGTTTGGCGCACTTCGGTTTCTTCTTATGCGATTTACTTGGCGCACTTTAGGATACTTTAAACAGTTTGTTAACAATGCAGAGTGGTACGTAGATCGGGTGGTGTAGTGGTAAAGTGTTTAAGCCTCATACAGTAGACCCGGGTTCGATCCCGCTTGGAGTACTTTTATAAATTTATTTTTTAACTTTGGTATTCTATGGGAAATAGTATATTTTATATATTTTTTTACTTTGGTGATAACTAATGTAGAAAACAAAATTTGTTCGATGAATTTTTTAAGTAAATTACCATCTTAATAAATATTTCATTTCTTTTAAGAAACTTGGGAAGATTAGGAGGCTTAGGGTTATTGGAATACGTTAACACAATGCTTTGGCCGGTTTTGGCGAAATTTGAATCTTCAATTACGCATGTATTTGGCGCGCTCCGAATACGTATATTGTATTTCCTTTATAAATAAATATTATTTGGTATATTGGAGAATTTCCTTCTTTTGAATTTTTGGAGGATTTGTATCACTAGATTTTATTTTAAAGATACTTGAGTGAAGGTATAAACATTTTTTTCCTTCGTTAACTTCTTAAGAAGTATGGGACACATTTAACGTTTCTTTTTTTTTATTAGCTTACATTATTTTATTTTTTTTAATTCATATGTTTGCAAAGCAAAAAATAAAAATTAACTTTTTTAATTAAAATTTGAAAATGTTTGATGTTTTTTTTTATTTATTTATTTTTGATATGTCAAAAAATATTTTCTGAAACACTATTTTTGTTATGTCAAAAAATATTTTCTGAAACACTATTTTTGTTATGTCAAAAAATATTTTCTAAAACACTATTTTTGTTATTTGCAAAATATTTTTTTGAAAAGTATTTGAAAAAAATTCACACACTTATTCCTCTTTTAAATTAAGCTTTTTCTTGAAAATATATCGATTTTTTTTTTAATTTAGGAGGGGTGCGGTTTAATTTGCAAATCGGGTGATATAGAAATATTTAACACCCTTGACAATAGGGTCATCGAGGTAAGATTCGTACTTGGCCTAGCTACTACTAAAGGCGGCTCTGAAATACAATAATTGATTTCAAATTAAATTGTGAAATAAAAATAGCAAGTTAACATTTTCGAACAATGGCATAATACATGACTTTATTTATTGTGCCATTATTTGAAATGTACATTTACATACTTTTTTAGTACGTGAAAAAATACCATATTAGTGTATAATTCCATATTAACACTTCAACGCAGCCCCCCCCCCCCCTCCCCCCCCCCCCTTCCCCAAACAATAATACTACACCAACCGCTTTAGTACTATATAAGTTTTAATCGGTGTACAACAGTCAAGAAATCAATACAAGATTCCATACTTCGTTCAAAAATGTATTGATTGTATAGTGTCGCATTACGAATTTGAAAATGTAAATAGACAAAAAGAAACTGCTAATGAACAACAACAAAGAAAATAATATGTTGTCCTAGTCTTATAAGCCCAATTTAAGATTTGATAGACAATATTAAACGCATTAGAATCAGCAGAAAAATATTTAATGTTAGTATACTTTTACGAATTTAAATTAAAAATATAAATACCAATAAAAAATAGTATAAGGTCAATTTATTTGCGTAAAATAAATATATATATATATATTACTAGCTGCATGGTTTACATGCTGGGGACCAGTGACATAGCCATAATTTGGATTCGGAAGGAACCAAACAAAAAGACATTCAAGATAAAAACATTTTTTTAAATATCTAAAAACTTATATCATTAATATGCTGATTAAAAATTGACAAATTTTATTTATTGAGTAGTGTCTAAATAATATTAAATAGCTGTTCGGTTTCGCATTGCTGGTGAATCCGCGACGCCAAATTTAGTGGCCCCCGTTGAGACTCGAACCAGTGAGCTATTGTTACGAAGTCTCGCGCGCTAAATACTACGCTCAAAGGTACGTTCTAGCTAGATTTTGGAGAAAAAAACTTAAGATGTTTCTTTACGCAATTATTCTTTTGAACGCATTTTTTTAAATATTTATGTCACGAACGTTATCGAATTCGTTAGTTCCTTTGACACTTACTTGTTAAGATACTCGCGTAAAACGGTTTTCTGCTGTGGAAATAATATATAGGATTACTTTTTATCAAATTTACGAAGTTATCTTCATTAGATTTAAATACTACGAAATACTTAAATTCATTAGGGTAACCCGTGCCCCAAAAATCCTAATATTTTTATTAATGAATTCAAAAATACCATTTGTATTGTACCAAGCAAATAGGTAAGGGTTCAGCGAGTTCAAACCTCTCCCATTATGCATGGTAATATAATGGCCAAACTAAAGAAATTCAAGTAAATCAAAAAACTGTAAAAACATTAAAAATTGAAAAATATGTCATTTCTCGAGTTATACTTCTTGTTCAGTTATATGCGGGAATAATTGATATTTGTACAGCCAATAATTCCTATGCAAATTTGAAATAATATATTTACGAACATATTCTTCAATAATCCATTCATATCCATATTGGGATGTAGGTAAATTTGACAACAGTAAATTTGGCGGAATCGTGAGAGAGGTCGTCCATATATTGCATAACGCAAATAAATGGAATATATTTTCTATCCTGCATGGATTTATATTGAATTCTTAACTTACGTTACTCCTTGTCGCGATTATTTTATATTGCGATTCTTCTATTTTTGTCGCGAGTCTGAAAATTGGCGCTAAGGCCATGCTTTTCTTTTTGTTTGAGTTGTGTAATACGCGGCATCTCGTCAATAGTTTTAAGCGCTGTTAATCTTATTCTCGTACCAGGAAGCCAGGTTTTCACGGGATAATGTCGCGATATGAGAGAAGGGGTCTCAGTGGTTGCGTGACATCTCAAATTTTTTGTAGAGAAAAAAAGCTGAAATTTATTTCAAAAACTTTGATAAAATTCATTTTTTGCAGAAATCCTCATGATAGTCACTATCTTTATGCAATATATGAGCATATTGATACACAACAACACAAATAAGCAGACTTCATTTGGACCTATTATACACTGTTTTGGTAAATGTAAAGCATAAAATTAAAGAAAAATTAGGTTAGGAGCTGTCCATAGCTGATGTCACACCTTTTCCCACATTTTTGACACCTTCCCGCCCCCTATATAAAGTGCCATAATTCACCTAACCCCCTCACCCCTCCGTCACAGGACCAAGGATCTCCTATAAGATTGAAATAAAGTTTGAAAAACCTTTATTTTTATCCATTGCGAATTCACGTGTTTTCCAACTGTGCGAAATTATATCTCGGTACATTTGTATAAAATATCACTTCATAATCGATTTAACGATTTAATGAATTTAATGAATGAATAATGTGATGAATGTGAGATGATGTGTTTGGCGAGCAATTGTGGTTTGCAAGAGTCAGAAGTTGAGAGTGTGATTGAATATGTCTGTAAGAAGTGTGTTAGAATGAGATATTTAGAAGAACGGCTGAAAGAGTTAGAAAGAGGGGAGAGTTGTGAGGTGTCAACAGGACTGCGATGGCCTAGGCGAAATGAATTCCCGAGCAAAGGTAAAGAGCATCGAAACAATTGTGGAGTACGAGACGAAAGGGGTCATCTTGGGGGACTCTATGGTAAGATCTATAGGAAATGAGGTAGGTAAAGTCAAGCCAAGAGTTGTGAGGTGTTGTTTGCCGGGAGCCAAGATCGCAAACATCACCAAGGCAGTGAAAGCAGGAGCGGTACAGACTGAGGACAAAGCTGTATTATGGGTAGGTACAAATAATGTTTGTCAGTCCACAAATTTTGAGTTCAAGAGGGATTTTACGGCTCTCCTTGAAGAAGTCAAACACAAGACAGGAGATGTGAGAGTTCTTAGTTTACTGCCAAGGTATGGTATTCGTTGGGGCTGGGACAACCAACGAATCAGAGTTTTAAATGGTTTTCTCAGGGATATTTGTAAGGAAAAGAACGTCGGTTTTGTGGATGTTTGGAAGGTGAGTAAGATGGACTGGTTATCTCGGGATGGTATTCATCTAAGCAGAACAGGTAGCCAGGCTGTAAGTAAGTTGGTACTCGAGAGTTTGCAGGCAAAAAACTAGTTTTGAGACAGGAGCCGAATATTCACTGGCGGGTTGATAAATTGGGATTAAAAAATCAATCTTTGGAAAGTAATCTGTTATATAATTCTGCAACAGGGTCTACAGCATCTGGAAAAAATGCAGCGGGTGAATGTTCGGATATGTATATTAAAGAACAATTAAGGGTATTTTACTGCAATGCAAGAAGTATAAGGAATAAAATAGAAGAATTAAGGGGCATAGTAGCAGCAGAAACCATCGATATAATTGGGATTACAGAAAGCTGGACAAATGCTAACGATTTAGCTGCGTTATTAGAAATTAAGGGTTTCATTATGTTTCGGCAGGATAGAATTAATAAGAAAGGAGGTGGTGTGTTGATTTATGTAAGAGAAAATTTAAATTGTTCGGAAGTAACTTTTGAAGGTAAATCTCAATGTATTGAATCAGTTTGGATAAAACTAACAGATCATAAAGGTAAGATTTTGGTTGTGGGAAATGTTTATAGACCCCCGAATAGCACTGTTGAACAGGATGAAATTCTATTTAATCATATAAATGAAGCTTGTAAGAAAGGAGAAATAATTTTAATGGGAGATTTTAATTTTCCTAACATTGACTGGAAGGGTAACCTAGTTAACATTGGAAGAGGGGCAGAATTCTTGGACACGATTCAAGATTGCTTTTTAGAGCAATTGGTTCATGATAATACAAGGGGTAATGCGTTATTGGATTTGGTGTTTAGCAGTTGTGAAAATAGGGTACACAATTTAACAGTGAGCGAGCATCTAGGGGAAAGTGACCACAATAGCATTAGATTTAACATTATGTTTCAGACAACTGTAGATAAAAATAATAGGTTAATTCCAAATTTTAGAGATGTTAATTTTCATAAGTTACGAGCTGAGGTAACTAATGTTTTTAAGGATGGGTTGGAGCATTCTCATATAGTAGATCAATGGAAGGAATTTAAAGATAAATTAAATGTAGCTGTTAATAAGCATATTTCGTTTAGGCAGAAAGATGTAGTTCGAAAGCTTTCTCCTATGTGGTTTTCAAAGGAAACAAAACGAGCTCTTAAGTTAAAACAAAAGACGTATAAAATATTTAAAGAAACAGGTAGGGACACTGATGGTAAGGAGTATAAAAAAGCTAGAAGGGAGTTTAAGTATATCAGTAGAAAACAGAAATTAGCATTGGAGGAAAAACTTGCTAGGGATATCAACAATAATCCAAATGGATTTTTTGCTTACGCCAGTGGAAACAATAAAGGAAATAATCATCTGGGACCACTCGAAGATTATCAAGGCAAATTAATTCAAGATGATGTAGGAATGGCTAATATTTTAAATGAATTTTTCATGGGAGTTTTTAATAAGGACTTCAAATCTGATTTCATGCAAATAGAGGACAATATGCGTCCGGTTATTAAGGAATGCAATTTTACTAGAGAAGAAGTAGTTTATCACTTAAGAAGTATTAAACCTTTTAAAGCACCAGGACCAGATGAAATTTACCCAAAAGTACTAGTGGAGTGTGCGGAAGAACTGGGAGATGTTGTACTAACTATTTTCAAATCGACGTATAATTCGGGTAATGTACCAATAGACTGGAAATTAGCAAATGTCACTCCGCTTTTTAAAAAAGGGGCAAAATGTGAACCTGGTAATTACAGACCGGTTAGTTTAACATCAGTGTTATGCAAGATTTTTGAAACATTAATAAAAAACAGCATCATATCATTTTTGGAATCAGAGAGCTTGCTGTCAGATAATCAGTATGGATTTAGGAAAGGAAGATCTTGTACAACAAATCTTTTAAAATTCTACGATAGGGTTACTGAAGAATTAGATAAAAGGAACAGTGTAGATGTAGTATACATTGATTTCCAGAAAGCATTTGATAAAGTTCCCCACGAGGCATTGCTGTTCAAGTTGGAAAGGTTAGGGATTGGGGGTGAAATTTTACAATGGATAAGGAATTGGTTAATCGGTAGGAGTCAGCGGGTGCAAATTAAAGGTAATTACTCTCAGTGGGCAGAAGTTAAAAGTGGAGTGCCACAGGGTTCTGTGTTAGGTCCACTTTTATTTATTATTTTTATTGATGATATCAGTTGGGAGATTGGGAGCAAGGTCAGCATATTTGCAGATGATTTAAAAATTATGAGGACTGTGAATTCTGGGGAACAAATAGAGCAATTACAAGGTGATTTAACAAAAATATCAGAATGGGCTGTTAAATGGGGTATGTCTTTTAATATCAGTAAATGTCAAGTGTTGCACATGGGTATCAAAAATAGTAAGGCTGCATATGTTTTACAGGGTGCAGAAATCAAAAATAGTGAGATTGTAAGCGATCTGGGTGTGTTGGTAAATGAAGATTTTAAAATGAGTCATCAATGTACAGTGGCTAGCAAAAAAGCTAATAGAATGTTGGGGTACATCAGGAAAAGTGTTTCATCAAAATCTAAGGATATTATCTTGCCATTGTACAGAGGTTTAGTAAGGCCACATCTTGAGTATGCTGTACAGTTCTGGTCACCATATCTTAAAAAAGACATTGCATTGTTAGAGAAAATTCAGCACAGGGCTACTAAAATGGTTCAAGGGTTCTCAGGCATGAATTATGAAGATAGATTAAGAAATTTGAATATGTATACTCTGAAAGAAAGAAGGGTTAGGGGAGATTTGATTCAACTATTCAAATTTATCAAACAAGGAGATGTGGAGGGTTTAGATTTTAATATGAGTGATAGAACGAGAGGTCATGGGTTTAAGTTAAACAAATCCCATTTTAATCGGGAAGGGAGAAAACACTATTTCTATAATAGGGTAATAGACAAATGGAACAACTTGCCAGTGAATATTGTTAATTGTAAAGGAGTAACGGATTTTAAGAAGAAGTTAGATATGCATTGGGGGATAGTTAAGAGGTACTAGATGGACCAACCTTGTTGGGCCTTGAGCCTGTTGTTGGTCGTCAATATTTGTATTTGTATTAAACTGGAAGCTAAATAGTGTATTTTTCTGAAATTGTTTTTGTTTCGGTTTACTACTGATTTGCAATATTTTTAATCCGATGTATGTTGTCACAGCTTCCTGAACCTTCCCCCCCCCCCTCCAAGCATAAGATAATTTGTGGACGGCCCCTTATGAACAGTACACGACTTTCTTTCAAGAAGAGTGACACATTTTAGTCCCCCATCAACAGCAGGACAGGATGTAAATTTGCCACTGGCTATCATTAGCGCACCCCCCTATGACCACTGCTTTGACGCTCCGAAAAAAGCTCGCATTGCATTCATTACAAACACGTGTGCCTTCTTTCCGTCAACAATGAGACTAGCCTCTCTGGCAGCGGATGGTCCGTATTGTCCTGTGGGGTGCGTGTATAAATTGCATACGCATACATACTTGTCAAAAATTTGTTAACAACATTTTGCTTTTATCTCTTGAATTTGAACAAAGTGATAATTATAGAGTAAATGATATATTAGAATCTTTTTTTCATTATACATCACGTATAAAAAATCAAGATGAGAAATTCTATTATATCCTTAAAAAACTTAAAATTTGTAAGGTCAATGTTTTTAGTAAATAAACAACAACAAAAAAATGAACAATTACATGTTGGAAAAACTTGTTCTATTTGGATGAAATGCATATAATTTGCTAATGAAGGTTAATCATATCATCAACTACATTTGTGCCAAAAATACTTTAAAAACATATAAACAAAAAATGCAATTCCACAAACTACATTTAAATATACGAAGAAGAATTTATGTATAACGTTATTAGAATTTAGATCCAAAACTAAAGAAATATTGATATCCACAGTCGCACATGTAGGATTTTGTAAAAGGATTGGCTAATTTTTTGTTTGTTTGTACGTGTGTTTGCGACTTGTAACGTCTTTAAAATCAGATCTAGGTTAAAAGGTGCATATATGGGGAATTGAATTTTAATGAAAGCAAGACTGTAACGAAAAAAATACGTGTAACGAACACACGAGCCACGAAACAACGTTAGAGCGGTTGCATCTATTTCAAGCTCGTCTGACGCTTGCAAAAGTTATTTTAAGAACGAAGTGTTACATAAATTATTATGCAACTGGTATGTTGACAGAAATTGGCGAAAGAATTTAAATAAAATAAGTGGAAGTACAATCAAAATAATGTGTAGTGTATAAGAAGTTGAGAAACTTGATGCATTCAATTAATAATAATCTTGTTTCTATAACGAATAAAGAAGTATTAATATAAATAGAACAAACTACATAACTCCGGTAGGTGACTGGAATTTAAGATAATTTTAGGCTATACATTGGAAAATAACTGGTATATTTTATTTATGACATACATTTTCGTAAAATATTTGTATATAATTTAAATTTTAGCATAGTAGAGGTATAGATGAGACCTAATCAAAGACACAGTCGTACCAAAGGACATTTGACTTTAAAAATTAGTACCTAGTGAATGAGAAAAATATTTTTAACAAACTTCGGTTTTATGCTCCTGCAATTGCTTACAAAGTTTCGCGCAGTGGAATCGACAGATAAATTAAAAAAAATACTGTTATGTGTTTTTGTAAATAAAAGTAAATTAAACATACTTCACGTATTTTTATTTTTTATTAATTTACAACTATAATTTATTTTGAATATGATTTATAAACTTTCCACCTGTAATTTTCGTTTATTGAACAACTGATTCCATTATTTGAACCTGTAAAAAAGTTATGTTGAACTAAAAATGTGGAACAATGTGGAACAAATGTGGAACAATTTTAACTTACTGGTACACCCAGAAAGATAACATTTGGCAAAGTTGTTCCTTATATTTTAAATAGGAAACGTTAACTATTTTTGTTCGGATAGAAAGTTTTTAAGGGTCCCAGAATCGTGAAATTGTGCATACAGAGAGAGAGAGTATTCTCATACATACAAACAAAGAAAAAAATATAATCTTGAATTTTGCACGTGGAACCTCTAAAAATAAGTTGCTATTTTTTTTTTACTAAATACTAGTTTTAGACACCTCCGAATAATTTAGAATCGTAAAAATCAGAGTATTGATAGGGTATTTATATAAAAACAAAGGAACAAATTTGAAATTCTACATTTTTTTAAACGTGAAACCCTTAAAAATCGATTGCGCTTTTTTTCATGGAACGTTTGTTTCAGAGACTTATTGTCTTAAAACTGTGAAATTCCTCATACTGATAGGGTTTACGATACCAAAATAATAATAATAATAATAAGGAAGTCTAGAATTTTGCATGTAACATTTTTCACATTTGTTTTCCTTTTTATTTTTATTCCATTTTCAATTTAGAAAGGTTAACGATTTTTGTTCATATATGTGTCTAATACATATTATTGAAAGATAGCTTTCTTTATATTCAAATGCAAAAACCCTCGCCACTGGCTCCTGTACTGACTCTTCACTAATCTCCGACTTCCCGTATGCTCATGCAAACAAAGGAAACAATTTAAAAATATAGAATTTTCAAGTAGAACTTTTAAAAAACTGTTTCTATTTTTTTTACGGAACGTTAGTTTTGGACACTACCAATTGAACTAAAATTGCGTTATGCAGCATATATTGGTATGGTTTCTCCTTCTCATACATACAAGAAAAGGGAAAAAATATTTATTTCTAGAATTTTTTAAGTGGAATCTTTATGATTCGGATGTGTGTGTTTTTTACGTAACTTGATATTTGGACCATTCCAATCGACCTAGAATCGTAACTCCGCATACTCGTAGGATTTACCATACAAAACAAAGGAAACAATTTGGAAATGCCGAATTCCGCACGTGGAACCTCTAAAAATCGGTTGTTATTTTATTCACTAAAAATTAGTTTTAGACACCTCTGAATAACTTAGCATCGTAAGATTCAGAATATTGATGGGTATTTATATAAAAACAAAGGAAAAAAACTGGAAAATCTAATTTTTTTTTACGTGGAACCTTTAAAAATTGAAATCTTTTTTTTTTCATGGAACATTTGTTTCAGACGCTTTTTATTATCTTAGAATAGTGGAATCCGCATTCTGATAGGGTTTATAATACCCCCCATCCTCCCCCCCCCCCCCCCAAAAAAAAAAAAAAAGGAAATCCTGAATTTTGTATGTGCTATTTTTTACATTTGTTTTCCTTTTCATTTTTATATCTCTACCAATTTATGAAGTTTACAGATTTCCACATACATGTTATTGAGAGATAACTTTCAAATACCTGTTATTGAGATAACTTTCAAATACATGTTATTGAGAGATAACTTTCAAATACATGTTATTGAGAGATAACTTTCAAATACCTGTTATTGAGAGATAACTTTCAAATACATGTTATTGAGAGATAACTGTATTAGAGAAAATTATTGTCTAATACATGCTTTTGCGAAATAACTTTCTCTATATTCAAATGCAAAGCCCTTGACTACTCATTCTTTCACTCATTCATTCATCACTAATTGTTCAACTTCTCGTATACCCTGGAAGATGAAATTTGGCCATGTCATTGCTTTTACTTTAAATAGAAAAATTAAACTTTTTTTTTGTTCGTGTCGAACATTTTTATGGTTTGAAAATCCCCTTATTCGACGTTAGTTTCGATTTTTTTTTTTTTTTTTTACGAAACATTATTTTTAGACGCTTCCGAATGTCCTAGAGTCGTAAAATTTCGTATGCACATAGGGTTTACGGTACAAACAGGAAAATATATGAAAATCTAGAATTCTTTACGTGGAACCTTTAAAAATATTCCGCTTTTTATTTTTATACGTTCGATAACTTAAGAAATTTAAAGGCTATTGTTAATATAAGTATCCAATACAAGTTATTTAGAATAATTATTATTTGTTCATTTTTATATCTTTGGGATGTTAATATAGTTTAAAATTCGAATGTTAATCAATGGCAATACCGTATCGATGTTCATTTTGTTTTATTGCCATCTTCTTCGTGTTATGAAGTTTTCCATTTATTTGAGGACCTTGCTAATAAAATTTTGTTAAAAATTTGAACTTTTACTTCTTTGAGTCCCTCTGACGGGCGAAAACATAAAAAAATATTTTTCTTTCGCTTATAAATATTGTATTTATTTTGTAAGTTATTTTCTTCTTGTGCGTAGAACGGGCTTCTCTGTAAAGTATATTATTTTACATGCAGGGTAAATTTTAGTAGTTTTGCATAGTAAGTTGTTATTCAATAATGTAAACATCGTAATATATATCGGAAGCTCACTTAATAAACTGACTCTTTTATATTAAAAGCACTTGAAAAGCAACGTAATGTGAGTTAAACTAAGTGACAATGTTTAAGTTTTGATTAAAAATAATTTTGCATGGGTTTTAATTCTGATACCCAGGGATATAGCATAAAATATTTAAAACTATCAATACACATTATAATCAAAGTTTTAAAAAATGAGGATTCCGCTGCCTGAGTGCAGATTCATTTTTCAGAACAGCCATGTGAAAGTTTGTAGCGTTATGATAAGAAATGAGAATCATAGGATTGTCAAGGGTTTATAACACTTAAAATTATTGTTTTTCATATATCACGATTATATGTTATATACAGATTACAACGTGAAGATTTATAAAAGCTATTCAACTAAAGTTAATGAAAATTGCACTTAACGCATCTGAGAAATAAGGCATCGATTTGCCACTTTAAAACTTGTAGTATTTATAAAGAAGACAATCATTCTAAAAAATGACAAAAAAAAATTTAATTCAAATTTTTTTTTGCAGAAATACAGCTTTGAATACAGAAATTTATTAATTTCAGAAACTAAATTTATAGTTAAAAAAATCATAATTAATTTCAAATTGATATAGTCGAAAGATCTATTCTCGGCGTTACTTTATGGCTATTTTTTAAAACATAATTTGAATACTTTTAATCAGCTTTTTCTGGGTCGTTAGTCGTTTTTAGTTTCATTATTTTTTACGTTATCTCCTCAAAATTTAGCCAAAACGGTGATAAAGCGCCATTTCTTGCCTTACGGTTTCACGCGTACTTTCATTTCTTCAATTGCGATAAATGAGCCGTAACGGCGATAAAGCGCCAGTTTCTACCTACCCACCAAGTGGAGGGATAGGCGAACGCCCGTGGAAGTTCTGCCTGTAGGTGGCGCTTAGGGTTGGAGGGACGTTATAGGGAGAAGCCCGTCCTATAACGTCCCTCCAACCCTAAGCGCCACCTACAGGCAGAACTTCCACGGGCGTTCGCCTATCCCTCCACTTGGTGGGTAGGTAGAAACTGGCGCTTTATCGCCGTTACGGCTCATTTATCGCAATTGAAGAAATGAAAGTACGCGTGAAACCGTAAGGCAAGAAATGGCGCTTTATCACCGTTTTGGCTAAATTTTGAGGAGATAACGTAAAAAATAATGAAACTAAAAACGACTAACGACCCAGAAAAAGCTGATTAAAAGTATTCAAATTATGTTTTAAAAAATAGCCATAAAGTAACGCCGAGAATAGATCTTTCGACTATATCAATTTGAAATTAATTATGATTTTTTTAACTATAAATTTAGTTTCTGAAATTAATAAATTTCTGTATTCAAAGCTGTATTTCTGCAAAAAAAAATTTGAATTAAATTTTTTTTTGTCATTTTTTAGAATGATTGTCTTCTTTATAAATACTACAAGTTTTAAAGTGGCAAATCGATGCCTTATTTCTCAGATGCGTTAAGTGCAATTTTCATTAACTTTAGTTGAATAGCTTTTATAAATCTTCACGTTGTAATCTGTATATAACATATAATCGTGATATATGAAAAACAATAATTTTAAGTGTTATAAACCCTTGACAATCCTATGATTCTCATTTCTTATCATAACGCTACAAACTTTCACATGGCTGTTCTGAAAAATGAATCTGCACTCAGGCAGCGGAATCCTCATTTTTTAAAACTTTGATTATAATGTGTATTGATAGTTTTAAATATTTTATGCTATATCCCTGGGTATCAGAATTAAAACCCATGCAAAATTATTTTTAATCAAAACTTAAACATTGTCACTTAGTTTAACTCACATTACGTTGCTTTTCAAGTGCTTTTAATATAAAAGAGTCAGTTTATTAAGTGAGCTTCCGATATATATTACGATGTTTACATTATTGAATAACAACTTACTATGCAAAACTACTAAAATTTACCCTGCATGTAAAATAATATACTTTACAGAGAAGCCCGTTCTACGCACAAGAAGAAAATAACTTACAAAATAAATACAATATTTATAAGCGAAAGAAAAATATTTTTTTATGTTTTCGCCCGTCAGAGGGACTCAAAGAAGTAAAAGTTCAAATTTTTAACAAAATTTTATTAGCAAGGTCCTCAAATAAATGGAAAACTTCATAACACGAAGAAGATGGCAATAAAACAAAATGAACATCGATACGGTATTGCCATTGATTAACATTCGAATTTTAAACTATATTAACATCCCAAAGATATAAAAATGAACAAATAATAATTATTCTAAATAACTTGTATTGGATACTTATATTAACAATAGCCTTTAAATTTCTTAAGTTATCGAACGTATAAAAATAAAAAGCGGAATATTTTTAAAGGTTCCACGTAAAGAATTCTAGATTTTCATATATTTTCCTGTTTGTACCGTAAACCCTATGTGCATACGAAATTTTACGACTCTAGGACATTCGGAAGCGTCTAAAAATAATGTTTCGTAAAAAAAAAAAAAAAAAAATCGAAACTAACGTCGAATAAGGGGATTTTCAAACCATAAAAATGTTCGACACGAACAAAAAAAAAGTTTAATTTTTCTATTTAAAGTAAAAGCAATGACATGGCCAAATTTCATCTTCCAGGGTATACGAGAAGTTGAACAATTAGTGATGAATGAATGAGTGAAAGAATGAGTAGTCAAGGGCTTTGCATTTGAATATAGAGAAAGTTATTTCGCAAAAGCATGTATTAGACAATAATTTTCTCTAATACAGTTATCTCTCAATAACATGTATTTGAAAGTTATCTCTCAATAACAGGTATTTGAAAGTTATCTCTCAATAACATGTATTTGAAAGTTATCTCTCAATAACATGTATTTGAAAGTTATCTCAATAACAGGTATTTGAAAGTTATCTCTCAATAACATGTATGTGGAAATCTGTAAACTTCATAAATTGGTAGAGATATAAAAATGAAAAGGAAAACAAATGTAAAAAATAGCACATACAAAATTCAGGATTTCCTTTTTTTTTTTTTTGGGGGGGGGGGGGGGGGGGGAGGATGGGGGGTATTATAAACCCTATCAGAATGCGGATTCCACTATTCTAAGATAATAAAAAGCGTCTGAAACAAATGTTCCATGAAAAAAAAAAGATTTCAATTTTTAAAGGTTCCACGTAAAAAAAAATTAGATTTTCCAGTTTTTTTCCTTTGTTTTTATATAAATACCCATCAATATTCTGAATCTTACGATGCTAAGTTATTCAGAGGTGTCTAAAACTAATTTTTAGTGAATAAAATAACAACCGATTTTTAGAGGTTCCACGTGCGGAATTCGGCATTTCCAAATTGTTTCCTTTGTTTTGTATGGTAAATCCTACGAGTATGCGGAGTTACGATTCTAGGTCGATTGGAATGGTCCAAATATCAAGTTACGTAAAAAACACACACATCCGAATCATAAAGATTCCACTTAAAAAATTCTAGAAATAAATATTTTTTCCCTTTTCTTGTATGTATGAGAAGGAGAAACCATACCAATATATGCTGCATAACGCAATTTTAGTTCAATTGGTAGTGTCCAAAACTAACGTTCCGTAAAAAAAATAGAAACAGTTTTTTAAAAGTTCTACTTGAAAATTCTATATTTTTAAATTGTTTCCTTTGTTTGCATGAGCATACGGGAAGTCGGAGATTAGTGAAGAGTCAGTACAGGAGCCAGTGGCGAGGGTTTTTGCATTTGAATATAAAGAAAGCTATCTTTCAATAATATGTATTAGACACATATATGAACAAAAATCGTTAACCTTTCTAAATTGAAAATGGAATAAAAATAAAAAGGAAAACAAATGTGAAAAATGTTACATGCAAAATTCTAGACTTCCTTATTATTATTATTATTATTTTGGTATCGTAAACCCTATCAGTATGAGGAATTTCACAGTTTTAAGACAATAAGTCTCTGAAACAAACGTTCCATGAAAAAAAGCGCAATCGATTTTTAAGGGTTTCACGTTTAAAAAAATGTAGAATTTCAAATTTGTTCCTTTGTTTTTATATAAATACCCTATCAATACTCTGATTTTTACGATTCTAAATTATTCGGAGGTGTCTAAAACTAGTATTTAGTAAAAAAAAAATAGCAACTTATTTTTAGAGGTTCCACGTGCAAAATTCAAGATTATATTTTTTTCTTTGTTTGTATGTATGAGAATACTCTCTCTCTCTGTATGCACAATTTCACGATTCTGGGACCCTTAAAAACTTTCTATCCGAACAAAAATAGTTAACGTTTCCTATTTAAAATATAAGGAACAACTTTGCCAAATGTTATCTTTCTGGGTGTACCAGTAAGTTAAAATTGTTCCACATTTGTTCCACATTGTTCCACATTTTTAGTTCAACATAACTTTTTTACAGGTTCAAATAATGGAATCAGTTGTTCAATAAACGAAAATTACAGGTGGAAAGTTTATAAATCATATTCAAAATAAATTATAGTTGTAAATTAATAAAAAATAAAAATACGTGAAGTATGTTTAATTTACTTTTATTTACAAAAACACATAACAGTATTTTTTTTAATTTATCTGTCGATTCCACTGCGCGAAACTTTGTAAGCAATTGCAGGAGCATAAAACCGAAGTTTGTTAAAAATATTTTTCTCATTCACTAGGTACTAATTTTTAAAGTCAAATGTCCTTTGGTACGACTGTGTCTTTGATTAGGTCTCATCTATACCTCTACTATGCTAAAATTTAAATTATATACAAATATTTTACGAAAATGTATGTCATAAATAAAATATACCAGTTATTTTCCAATGTATAGCCTAAAATTATCTTAAATTCCAGTCACCTACCGGAGTTATGTAGTTTGTTCTATTTATATTAATACTTCTTTATTCGTTATAGAAACAAGATTATTATTAATTGAATGCATCAAGTTTCTCAACTTCTTATACACTACACATTATTTTGATTGTACTTCCACTTATTTTATTTAAATTCTTTCGCCAATTTCTGTCAACATACCAGTTGCATAATAATTTATGTAACACTTCGTTCTTAAAATAACTTTTGCAAGCGTCAGACGAGCTTGAAATAGATGCAACCGCTCTAACGTTGTTTCGTGGCTCGTGTGTTCGTTACACGTATTTTTTTCGTTACAGTCTTGCTTTCATTAAAATTCAATTCCCCATATATGCACCTTTTAACCTAGATCTGATTTTAAAGACGTTACAAGTCGCAAACACACGTACAAACAAACAAAAAATTAGCCAATCCTTTTACAAAATCCTACATGTGCGACTGTGGATATCAATATTTCTTTAGTTTTGGATCTAAATTCTAATAACGTTATACATAAATTCTTCTTCGTATATTTAAATGTAGTTTGTGGAATTGCATTTTTTGTTTATATGTTTTTAAAGTATTTTTGGCACAAATGTAGTTGATGATATGATTAACCTTCATTAGCAAATTATATGCATTTCATCCAAATAGAACAAGTTTTTCCAACATGTAATTGTTCATTTTTTTGTTGTTGTTTATTTACTAAAAACATTGACCTTACAAATTTTAAGTTTTTTAAGGATATAATAGAATTTCTCATCTTGATTTTTTATACGTGATGTATAATGAAAAAAAGATTCTAATATATCATTTACTCTATAATTATCACTTTGTTCAAATTCAGGAGATAAAAGCAAAATGTTGTTAACAAATTTTTGACAAGTATGTATGCGTATGCAATTTATACACGCACCCCACAGGACAATACGGACCATCCGCTGCCAGAGAGGCTAGTCTCATTGTTGACGGAAAGAAGGCACACGTGTTTGTAATGAATGCAATGCGAGCTTTTTTCGGAGCGTCAAAGCAGTGGTCATAGGGGGGTGCGCTAATGATAGCCAGTGGCAAATTTACATCCTGTCCTGCTGTTGATGGGGGACTAAAATGTGTCACTCTTCTTGAAAGAAAGTCGTGTACTGTTCATAAGGGGCCGTCCACAAATTATCTTATGCTTGGAGGGGGGGGGGGGAAGGTTCAGGAAGCTGTGACAACATACATCGGATTAAAAATATTGCAAATCAGTAGTAAACCGAAACAAAAACAATTTCAGAAAAATACACTATTTAGCTTCCAGTTTAATACAAATACAAATACAAATACAAATACAAATATTGACGACCAACAACAGGCTCAAGGCCCAACAAGGTTGGTCCATCTAGTACCTCTTAACTATCCCCCAATGCATATCTAACTTCTTCTTAAAATCCGTTACTCCTTTACAATTAACAATATTCACTGGCAAGTTGTTCCATTTGTCTATTACCCTATTATAGAAATAGTGTT